>OW443293.2:34090435-34700871 GCA_937001585.2 Brachylomia viminalis
TCTGAAACGGTATTTTGAGGAAAAACCATACAGATTGAGCGGACCTGTCCAGTCAGTGCACGCATTTGTCAGTAATCGTGCAGCTCAACTCAGAACTTAAGGAGCACAACAATTCGACAAATAATACCAAAGAAAAGACATTTGGGTAGGCCGCATAAATTACTCAAGCTGCCAGATCGTGAAACTAACTAAGAAATCAAAAAAAAAAAAGTAATAAACCACATAATCTTCACATTCACAATAATTAAAATAATATAATACTTTACAAAGTAAATACTCATGTCATTGTATGTATAAAATTCATCAATGTCAATGTGTATATAAAAGTTCGAACATAATCTTTGAGAACCATGTAGATTGGTGTCTGAAATGGTCTTCTGAGGAAAGAACCACGCAGATTAAGAGGAACTGTCCAGTCAGTGCACGCATTTGTCAGTAACCGTGCAGCTCAATTCAGAACTTCAGGAGCTTAACGATTATAGACATATTATAAACAATTGTATACAATGTTATTAAGTAACATTACAAAACAAAGAAATACAAAGCATTTAATTAAATTATCAGCCATATTGCAGTACAACTTATTAATAAAACATTGTAATTAGAAGATTTTAACAATAATTGAAAATAAAATAAATTGACTTGTACAGTCAAATAAATGAACTGCTGTAATAATGAACTCATAAAACCTTTCTAGAGATTGCATAATATCTAAACATCGTCTTGAGTTAATTGCAGCATCCAACTATTCTGATCGTTTTTTGTATTCAAACTGTTGTTTGTAGTCAAAATGTTTTGTGAGCTGAGAATGTCAAAGATATTGTTTATTAAACGGATAAAAGTAATTGTAGTCGCCACATTTTTTAATTCAACATTACTTTTTTCACAACCGTGGAGTGCATCTGCTACGCTATTACTGAAAATTTAACTGGCTAATTTTACTTTAATTATTTGTTGCTGAAAATGTATGTGTTTGTCTTTTAACTTGTTCCCGAGGTGGGGGCCTTCTGACTTTTGTAGGCTATTAAGCTTGACGAGGTAAGACCATTCAATAAGATTACCTTGATAATCAAGAAACTCCTTTTTATTTTCAAATGTGTTGTGCACAAGTTTTAGCATATGACATGCGTCCAGGAATATTGCTACTTCGTAGTCAGTACTAGGGTGTTTGAAAGTAGTTTTCATATTCTGAGGTTCTAACGAACATCCTAACTTTTTAAGCATAGCAATATTTGCAGCGCAGCCATCCATCGTAAGTGAAACAACGTCCAAACCATTTTCTTGACATTTGTAGAGGCATTGTTGAACTATTTAAGCGAGTTGTTCTCCGGTCATAGAACGTATAAGAAAGAAACCCACAGGTAATTTCCAGCGTTCAGTTTGAGATAGAAGCAATAGAACTAAAGCCTGAGAAGCGTGATCCGAGTTATCGTTTTATACCTACGTCATTAAGCCTGAGATCAACATAACCGTGATATTTTTTTCCGTCCCATTCTAATTCCCATCTCATCCATCATAAGACTGCACAGAGTGCGATTGCCTGAGGAGTTAGTTTTGTGCTTTAATATGTATTTTTTTTTTGGCGTTTGATCCGGTGTATACTATTCTGCCAGCGTTACGTTTAGACGGCAGCGCGGAGGGGCGGGCCGTCGACTTTGCACTTTGTGGTAGTACTACAGATGTTAGTCGCTGAAAAAACGAGGAGAGGGGGTTAGTAAAACATAAATATTATTCTAAAATACTATCTTATATAAAATATGGTGATAAACAACAAGACATACAGAACATATTTACATACTTAATTATTACGCACTAATTACAATTTAATATCATTTTCATTTAAAAAAGTTGTTAAAAGGTTAATAATTTTGGGAGAGAAGTGGGACAACAGGGCGTGGAAGTTTGTTGGGAGAGGATTGTTACATTTGGAGATTTTTCGATAGAGATCGAAGGATTTAGTGTTCAAGGAGCAGGAGAAAAAAATATGGTCCAAGGTACCGTCCGCGAGACCGCATTCACACAGGGAACTGTCCCTAACATGGATTTTATTCAGAAACACTGGGCTTCAACAATGTCCGAGTCTTAGTCTGCAAAGCGACGACACAGTTCTTTTGGACAATTTTGGGTATTTAAAAAACCAAGGTTTCCGCTGGATGTCAGGCTGTATAGCTGCGTAGTAGGCACCCTTGGTTTTGGAGGTCTCAATCCACGTTTTTGTCCATTAGTCGAACAATTTGGGCTTGGCACCATTTCGCAAATCGTAGTTATGATCTACGTAGTGCTTTCGATCAGCCGGATTCGATGTGGCATACTTTGCTAATGAATCAGCGCTTTAATATGTTAAAAGCTTCAGCTTTAAATCCAGCTTCACCATCATACCATTTAGAAATAGTTCTCGGATGCGGTAAGCAAGTATCGAAAGTTTTTCTGACGTATGAGTAAGCATTAGGCGAAAAATAATGGAGTGTCAAAGCGAATGATCGGAGAGCTGGAGAATATTCCTTCGTCAATGGTTTATTTTTATTTTTTGCCAAGTGACGCCCAACCAAGTCTTTCAACTTAACATTTATCGATGTTAAAAATTCGGATTCCTCTCCCAACAGAAGACTTTTTGCTTTCCAATTCTTTATTTAAGGCACTTAATTTTGAACCTGAAACAAAAGTAGAAAAAGTATTTGATTTAGTAAAACATAAACATCTTAAGGCACTTCGTGAAAATAGCGCCACTAGATGGGTACCTTCTTCTTCTAACGCTTAACTTTCATTTGAAGTCTTCTGATCTTTAATCTATCTGCTCTTGCTTTCCATCGTAGTTGTACTATTTCTTGCTTTAACTTTTTTATTTTTTGGCGTATCATGCAGTATCAGAAATTCATTTAAATCACTTGTAGGTGTGGTAGGCTTTGGTGATGATATTGTTGGCGCTGTAAATTTTCATTTAACCTGTAACCTAAAGCTGTAATTAAAAAAATACCAACTGGTAAATACAAACTGCATTGAAACGAACCGATATATCCAGATTTATACAAGGTAAAGTTCCCTTCTTTAATTTTCTAAGGCCTTTTTTTGTCACAATGAAGTCTTCATCATTAAAATGGCACGAACAAATTTTTGTATATTTAGTCGGAGACCAGTCTTGTCTATTCATTTTTGATGCCCGTGGTTAAGGCTGCAGAGACAGGAACCTCCTCACGATACGAGCCGTATCGAGGAGTACTGCCTTCTGAATCAGGCCATTGATCCAACCGCCTAACGAGAGCTTCGAGAGATGTTGATCGAAGTTTTCGGCCATCAGGCCATTGGCCGATACGACAATCGGCACAATGACAGCCGAGCTCACATTCCACATGTCCACAACCTCGTGTGCTAAGTCGAGATATTTAATTTGTTTCTCTTTCTCAGCTTTCACGAGGTTCTCGTCATGTGCAATGGTAACATCGATAATCATTGTGCGGCGCGCTAATCTATCTATCACCACTATATCAGGCTTATTGGCGACAATAGTCCTGTCAGTAATGATAGACCGATCCCAGTACAACGTGACTTGGTCATTTTCGAGAACTGGTTCGGGCGCATACTTGTAATACGGTACCCTCAGTATCCACAAGTTTATATTTTAAAGCAAGTTGCCGGTGAATAATCCTAGCTACTCGGTTATGCCTGTGCAAGTATTCGCCGTTAGCCAGACGAGAACAACCAGAGATAATATGTCTGATGGAATCACCTGGACGGTGGCATGCCCGACACACGACAACCGTCCCGTCTTTCATAATATGTCTCCGGTAGTTATTCGTCAAGATAACTTCGTCCATAATTGCACAGATGAAACCTTCAGTTTCCCCGAAAAGTTCACCAAAACGTAGCCAGGATACGGACGCTAAGAAGTCTACACCGGGCTGATGAAGAGCCCGGTAGAAGCGCCCGTGAAGCTCCTTGCTTTGCCATACCTCCTTGCGGTCATCGGTAGTAAGTACTACAGGTTTGCGGCAGTTCTCTTTAGCCATGGAGAGCGGGGTGAGCCCCTTGTCTACAGCGACCACATCACGGTGCATACCCATTTCAGCTTTAAAAAAATATTACCTGAGACTGCAGACCTCGCGGTTGTGGAGGGTCTTCGCATTTAAAAACCCTCGACCCCCGCACTTCCGCGGGATGTACAGTCTCATCACCGAAGAACGTGGGTGATGCATCCGATTTGCGGTCAGTAGTGTACGGACCCTCCTATCCAGGGCGTCGAGTTCAGTCTGAGTCCATTTGAGTATGTCAATAACTAGGAACGAATTTGATCCAAATGCCATTATTACTGTACTTATAGGTAATAGTTTTTGTTACAAAAGAAGATATCACTAATAGTGTCACCAAACTATTGAAGTTAAATTGTAAGAAAATAATTTTGTGTGCTTTTCCATACTTTGAGCACTTGTCAAATAGGCAAAACAACGACATTCACATGTTAAATAATTACATGCATTTCCTAGTTAGTCACCATAGTGACAAGTTTATATTTTTTGACACCAACATTTTTGTTGATAAGCTAAGATCGACTAGGGATACTGTGTATCTGCCTATTAGTTTTAGACATCAAATAGCTAGGCTATTAGCTTTTAATATTAACCCAGACATAATTAGTATGTCGAAGTCTTTATTTAGCACCACAATTAGTAATAGTACTAATGTTAAGGTGATTAGCTCAAATATTTTAAACTAGTTTGTAAGACAACAGAAGGTACCACTAACAGTGTAGTTATACAAAATAACAAAAAGGTATTTTCTAGCACTAAACTAGATAATTGTAAAAAAGGGGCTAAGCAGAAATCCTTGAAATTATTTCATCAAAATATTCAAGGTTTTTCTTCGAAACAATTGGAAATTGAATTGTTTTTGGAAAAAACAATGTTTGACATTGTTTGTATATCTGAGCATTGGTTAAAAGATTCTGAAATGTTAATTAATTATGAGAATTATAGTGTGGCCAGTTGTTTTACCCGAAAATCAATGATGCGTGGCGGTTCACTAATCCTAATTAAAAGATGTATTAAATCTAAAACTCGTAAAGACCACGGAGCAGAAACAAAGAGGAGGTGTTGTAAAGTCATTCTCCATACAAAAGTAGTGTCGCAGCCTCGCGGGGTGCGGGGGGAGCCCAAACAGCAGAAAGCCATCTAGTGGCTAGTAGCAAAATCAACTCATAGGTAAATTAGACAGATGTCTTAAGATGTCGTAAGAGTTCTGCTATGTTTCATTAAGTGTCACTTTTATTGTAAGGAGCCGGATTCAGGTTTAATAGTTTTATAATATACCGATATAGTTTTATTTCTATTATGTCCGAACGAAATAAATTTTTTGACTGAAACCGAAACCGAATTTCGGCAGCGGTTTAAGATTCGGCCGAAACCGAAACTTCCAGAAATTAACAAGTGTGAGGGAAAAATAAAGAAAACGTTTTTATAATCATAGTTTTATTTTTTTTATCTTTAAATCTTCTCTTCTAAATTTTTCTTCTGAACTTAGTTACCGAAACTAAACCGAATTCCGTTTTTTGCCGAAACTCGACATCTATTTGACTTCACTTTTCATATAGCATATATGTAGGTATGTGCTTATCAAAAAAGTCTGAGTCCGTACCTGCAATTTGTCAGTACTTCCGCTACTTGCCGATAGGGGGCGGCAATTACCGAACATTCGAGAAGAAATAAATTACAAATTTAATTTTAATTTGACTTACGAGTGGACAGATATCTTTATTCCGTTTGAATTTGATTGATCCGTATAACTTCTGCAAGATAAAACAGCATTTCATGTTAATGTAATGAGTATGGGTCGGGAATACTTTTTAATCGTTTAAAAGACTAAACAAATACATGACAACCTATCCGCTTCACAATGACAGTTGTACTGACGAAAGCGCCGCCTGGTCGCAAGTAGTGCAACTACCGTGTGACGTAACGACTACATTGGTGGCTGATGGACTACTTTGATTGCAACACCTCCTCTTTGTTTCTGCTCCGTGGTAAAGACATAGTTGAACTATCGGTTGAACATAGCATTGATTGTCTTGTGTTGAGCTAGATAAGCATATTATAGTGTGCGTTTACAGACCCCCAAATTATCAAAACTACTCTATATTTGAGTCAGTAATGGAAGATGTTTTGGCAAAACTTGCAACTGGAAATAACTCAGTAATTATCTGTGGTGACTTTAACATTAATATTTTAGAAAATAATTCAAATACCAGTAGATTATTAAATTTGTTTAAATCGTTTAATTTGTCAAATGTGTTTGTAGAACCAACCCGAATAACTACAGCTACAGCTACATGCATTGATAATGTTTTTTGTTGCTGCGACTATTTAGATAAAGCCATCGTTAATTATCTCCCTTCCGATCACAGTGGTCAAACCGTAACTTTTGAGTCCAACATCCTAATACAAAAAACTGCAGATACAATCCAGACCAATAACATCTGTTAACTTAAATAATTTTAATAACAGTTTAATTTGTAAGTTAAGTAATCAGAACCTTACAATGAACAATGTTAATATTTTGTATAAAGAATTCATTTCGGTAGTCCAAACAGAGTTCAATTATTCTTTTAAGAAGAACACTAAAAGTATCAGCCCTAAGTTTTTATTTAGTGACTGGGCAACTAAAGGACTTAGGAAAAGTAGGGAAATACTTTTTGAGCTATATGGCCTTAAGCCTTATATTAACACGGAAACTTTTAATAAGTATGTTGCTACTTACTCTAGAATTTTTAAGAACACTTGTAAGGCAGCCAAAGCCTTATACATTAGCAACAAGGTCAAATCAGCAGACAATAAAATAAAGACTGTTTGGAAAATTATCAATAATGAAACGAACAGGAACAAAAAGCATAATTCTGATTATACACTGGAGACGACACGTGGTCTCATTTGCGATAGCAAAGAAGTTGCTCAAGAATTTGTAAATTTCTTTACCAGTATCCCAATTAAAACTACTGACACTTTAAATTCCTCGCCCACGCTCGCTTTTGATTTAGTAAGGGCGAACGTTTCGGTCTGCCCGATTGAATTTAACTTTAAGCATATTAACCCCATAACAGTAATAAAAGCTTTTAAGCAAATCAAGATCAAATTGACTGAAGATCTTCGAGATCGGAAAGGTCCATTAAAGTCTGTACATCCATAATTGACACTATAGCGCCTTACTTAGCCTTCATATTTAATTTGTGTGTGGATCAAGGAGTCTTCCCGGATTTAATGAAATACAGTAAGGTAATACCACTTTTCAAATCCGGGGACAGTAAAGACACCAATAATTATAGACCCGTATCCGTGTTGCCAGTTTTCAGCAAGGTATTTGAAAAGATAATGCTTAATCAAATGCTCATTCATTTTAACACCAATAAAATCTTACACAATCAACAGTATTGTTTCACCAAGGGACGTTGTACGACTGCCGCCGGGGTCACCTTATTAAAACACATATTTACGGCGTGGGAAGAGGCCCAAGACGCCATAGGAATCTTTTGTGACCTCTCCAAGGCATTTGATTGCGTCGATCACGAAACCTTGCTCTTGAAACTTGAGCATTATGGACTTAGTTTAAAAGTAGAAATGGGAGTTCCACAAGGCTCGATATTGGGTCGTTTCTTCTTTTTAGTGTATATTAATGATCTACTCCATTTATTAAAAAATCAACCACAAATGGTGTTATTTGCTGACGATACTTCCTTAATTTTTAAGGTAGAAAGAAGTGCTAAAAATTTTGACGACGTTAATAACGCCCTAATGCAGGTCCATAATTGGTTCACTGCTAATAATTTAGTATTAAATGGGAAAAAAACTAAGTGTATACGATTTTCTTTACCTAATGTCAAAAGTAGTGATTGTGAGACAGTATTGAATCAAGAGAAACTAGAATTCGTCGATAAAACTGTTTTCCTGGGGATCACGCTTGATTCGAGGCTACAATGGGGTTCTCATTTAACATCTCTGGCGGGACGGCTAAGTTCAGCAGCATATGCTGTCAGAAAAATCCGTCAATATACCGATGTAGATACCGCGAGGCTAGTCTATTTTAGTTACTTTCATAGTATCATGTCTTACGGTATTTTACTTTGGGGACGGGCTGCAGACGTCGATTCTATTTTTATTCTGCAGAAAAGAGTCATCAGAGCCATTTATAATCTCCGCAGGCGCGATTCTCTAAGGGAACTGTTTAAGGTTATTAAGATCTTGACGGCTGCATCCGGTTAGACTGGAAGCCGACCCCAACATACCTAGTTGGGAAAAGGCTAGGCAGATGATGAAGATCTTGACGGTACCTTGTCAATATATCTATGAAAACATCATGTACGTAAGAAAAAATGTACATCTTTTTACTAAAAGAGGTGATAGACATAATTATAGTACCAGAAATAGGGACCTATTAGTTCAACCAGGTTTCAGACTGGCTAAAGTAGAATCATCTACCTCCCCACATACTTCAACTGAATGAGACGTAATTCAAAGTTTGTATAAAACGCACACTATGCAGCCAGGCATATTATAAGTTGGGGGATTATATCGCTGATAAAAATGCCTGGCTCAATGCTGGTCCTGCTCCACAACCACAACTAATTGATTAACATTTGAAAATACTGTTGGAGCTGCTGAAGATTGTAAGACTACCTTTGCTTTGTATAAACCCAATCTCCTTTGTATTATATAATTGCATAGGACAAGTGTGAGATGTACTATCGAGCTACCATTTACCGGGTAATGTCTTTCATTGACTTGAATGTGCCCTGGCGGCTGATAGATGTCATGCTCACTCAAATGTCTCGCTGACGGTGGCGCGTGTGTTGGATCATTTAGCTCCCTTCAAAATGGTTGAGCTGAATGGTGCTGATCCATGCGTCATGTTCGTGAACGGGCGCTGTCAGTTGGGACTGGTTATCTCTTAGCCACCACGGCTTATTTTAATTATTTTATTATGGATTGTTTTGTTTAAATTTATATTTACTGTACACTGGACACTCAACGTGTACGTCTTATTTACATCGTTCTCACATATAATTATACCTATATTCAACATTAATGATGTAACTAATATTTATGTAACAATATAATTTAAAAGAGTGTCCATGGAGTTTCTTGCCCGTTCTTCTCCATAGGTACCTACTACGCTTTGGAATGGGCAACTAGCTTCATATTTCTGACTGACCGACCACTTGACAATTCAAAAGTGCCTGTAAATGGTTTAATTGAAATAAATGCTTTGAGTTTGAGTATGCCGAAAGAGTGCATCCAAACCGGCATGACGCAAACGTTGAAGGCCTTGTTTCCGCCTGAAAGAAGACTAAGTAATATCATCTTTAGGCGACCGAAGAAGCGCTCCGTCAACGATTGCTTCATGTCAGCAACGTCGATGCCTAACGCTTCCGACATACCCAAATATTTATAGCTTTCGGATGAGGAGAGGTTCTAAAGTGTATGGAATCCGAAAGATGAATTCCTTCGGATTCCATAATCTCACCTCGCTTTACATGCATGACTTTATGATGGCGTTACTGAAAGTTTCAGTTACCTTCAGTAGCTCCATCAGTCGCAATTTGTTGGGGGCAAAGAGTTTCAAGTCATCCATGTAGAGGAGGTGAGATATGACCTGACCACCTCTCTTCAACCGATAACCTAGACCTGAATCCTCCAGTAGTGTGCTTAGAGGATTCAGGGCTAAGCAGAACCAAAGTGGACTCAAACTTTCACCCTGAAATATTCCCCGTTTAATCCATACAGGCTACAGGCGCTGTCGACATCCTGGATAGCGAAGAACCGTCTTCCATTGCCCCATACATGACTCAAGGAAAGTGCGTAGAGTTGCATCAATCTTGTACAACTCCAGCACCCTCATGAGCCATGTATGTGGCACCAAGTCGTAGGCCTTCTTATAATCTATCCAGCATGTCGAAAGATCCTTGCGGGATCGACGAACCTGTTGGCTAATGGCCATGTCGATGACGAGTAGCTCCTTAGTACCGCGAGACCCGTTTCTACATCCATTTTGAGAGGCAGACATAATCATATTACTGCCAATGTGCGTATTAATTTTCGCTCTCAGAATGGATGTAAGAAGTTTATAGACCGTCGACAAACACGTAATTGGTCTATAATTCTTGGGTTCCGTGGGACTACCTGACTTATGGAGCAGGTGGGTAACGCCTGTTGTTAAAAACTGCGGTAGCGTAGCGACCCAGACTCTAAGGATGACTGGAACTGAGATACCAGGCAAATGTGTGAACTAATTAGCCATTTCAACCAAAAGTGGTGCAATCCGTCCGGTCCCGGAGATTCCCAGTTCGGTAACGGACGGACCGCTCTGGCAACGTCTAATGGCGTAATCAGGACTGCTGCCATTTCTGGTATAGTTACACACACTCGCTCGACCACTCGTATCCAGCCAGCCTCAGCGTGACAGACAGTTACCGACCAGATGTTGCACCAGAATGTTCTCGTGGCGGCGTCATCCGGGTGGCACACGTCTGTCACATTTTGTTCAGGTCGCTCCCAAGCTCTGTATACCCACCTCTCATCGCTCTGGAACATAACATTATTATTATTATTATAATCTAGTTTATAGAATCTAGTTTAGATATATTTTTTAGGTTTAGTTTTACCACAACAGAATTTTCAACTATTCTATAATATTCTACTTGGTACATTCAATCTATATCTATAACGAACTACGTAGGTATAATGACGGATGAATTGTGTATGTCCTGGTAACTAGATGGCGCTGCCATCATTATTGCAGAATGCATAAGTTGCCAGTCTATCTTATATACAACGTGTAACATAATTAACGCAAGACCCCAATTAGAGTATTGAGCTAAAAGCATATTACAATGACCAAAACAATTTTTTTTAACGCTAACTAATTATTATTATTAAGACAATCGTGTTGACCTTAGCATTACTTTATGCATTTAAAATTGAGTCTTTTTGCCTTGAAATAAGATTTAATTTTCTTTGGCTAGATTTGCGGTCAGTATTGCAAAATACACAATATAAAAAAAAACCTATATTAATCATTACTGAAATCGATTCAGTAGTCAATTATGATTATGAACTAACTACTTTCAGGACTTGCGTTTATTCTGTTACACGTTGTATTATATCTATAGTAGTCTATGGCCCGGGCGGGAAATGCGGCTGTTATTTTAGTATATTGAGGTGTCTTACGTCTTCCACGGGAACGAAATCGTGCGCAGAAGCTAGTGTTATAATATAACCTAAGAATGTTTTCAAAATATTGTTGACAGCAACTGGAAGAGGTCCGTCAAGTGGGTTCCTACAAGAAAGGAACAATGATGGCTGGTAAGAACGTGGCTGACATTGTGGTCATTATGAAGACCCTTCCTACAAAGGAGGCTGTTGAGGGCTTGTCCAATAAGGTATGATCTTATTCATCTTTAATTTGTTCAAATATTTTCGACTGCCTCGTTGGTGTAGTAGTCATGCTGCTGGCGTCCTAAGTTCGATCCCAAGGATAGGCAATGATGTCGAATGGTTCCATAAAAAAAATCCCAGTGGCAGTTTAAATCTGTGTTTATGCCTGGTTAGTGGGAATAGGCTCGCCTCCTATTGGGACTTAAACGTAATTGGCAAGATGTCGGCGTGCTATGTACAATCCTGTCTTACCCTTCCGAGTATACAGCCATAACATTAGGCCGAGGTGTACCTGTACTATACCCACATTTCGTTAGCTATGTTGTGAATCCCATGTAAAGTGGCGAGCCTATTGCCATCAACCGGGAACAAATCCAGACAGAACAATCCAATAACACTGCCCGACTCGGGAATCGACCCCAGGACCTCATGCTCGGCTGTAGCGCTTGCGGCCAGTAGATCAACGAGTCAGGCAGTCATTTATACTTAGAACAATATAAATTCTATCTTTTCTTTGAAATGCGACATTAAAATAAAAGGTTTATTGCAGAAATTTGTAGAACTTTTAGGCGATTCCCACACGACGGCGACGCCGCGCACCGACGCAACGCGGCAGGCGCTGAAGCGCATCTTACGTCGCATTGGCGTGTATGTAATCCGTTGATGCCTTTTTTTTTTTTTTTTTACGGGGTGAAATCCTCATGGACTACCTCCGCCTGGGGAAAAGGCGGAGGGGCGTGCCGGACTCTTACCGGCTAAAACCACCCCGGTGTCTCCTCGCACGTGCGCGCGGGGCCGCGGGAATTGAAATTCTTCCGTAGCCCCACACTAGTGCTGGCCCGGTCTGTCCGGGCCTCGTCTCCTGCACGGGGTATTGAGGTGTTTAACTACCCCGTGCATCGCCTCAGAGGCGCGCGCCGACACCCGCGCGCGCCTTCGCCTCGGGTCCATCAAATAGAGGGCGAGGACTTCCCCAAGTCCCACGCCCCTGGACCCATTCAATCCGTTGATGCCTAACACAAGTACACCGCCCAACCGTACGTTTTTAAAAATGGATTTTCCTTTTGATTCACCGCCTGCCGCGTCGGTGCGCGGTGTCGTGTGTCAATCGCCTTACAGTAAACCTTACATAGAGACCTTCTTTAAAAGATTTACCTGCGCTAGGAGATCCCGAAATTCCGAGATTCTACATTATTTGTTTAAACATTTTTAATATCGTTTCCAGGTGTGTGAAGAGCTGAACAAGTTGATACGGGCCGAGAGCCCGGGCACGTCGGTGACGAGCGCGTGTCACGAGCGCGGGTTCACCGTGACGGGCTCCACCGCAGCTGTCCGCGTCCTCGTCACCACGCTGCATCAAAATCTGAGGAAACTGGAGCCCGAGGTAATGTGCACTGCTCGAAATATTAGATTACTAGCGATAATGTGCCAATGCTACATGGTAACAGTCGCCCGGGTCGATCGGAGGTTAAGTTACGGTTTCCGCGGTCGGTTTGGATGGGTGACCATCCATTACATATCGAGACCCCCCCCCCCCCCCCCGTGCCTCGGAAAGCACGATAAGCCGTTCGTCCTGGCTGTTATTCGTAGATCTTTGTCAATCGTTATGCATAGTCAGAAGCCCTAAAGTCTGACAACCAATCTTACTAAATGACTGCATGCTTGACCTCCACAACCAAGGGGTATACTCCTTGGTTGTGAAGGTCTGGCATGCAGTCACTCCATGTAAAATATTGGTATTCTGCTGCATCCGATTAGACTGGAAGCTGACCCTAACATAATAATTAGGATTGACTGTGTGCATTGTGTATTTAGTACTTTTCTATGAAACAGCAGTTTTTTAATAACCCACTTAGCGCGTCGATGCCCCTGACATACTGCAATATAAGCAGGATGACTGGAAAAACCTAATCTCGGCGAAAATTCTACGATTATTGGAATTCAATTAAGAAAGATTTCCGAAATCATACAAGCTGAGCAGGATTATTAAAGAAATCCAGCATATTATTATCCTATGTACATCGCGAGCGATACCGAAAAGTATGAACGCTGATTGGCTGATATGGTCGTTCTGCACTGACGGATGCGCTGATTGGTTAACTGCTACATTCGAGCCATGATCAGACCAACCAGAATAAAGATGTTATTAATGAACTCTTAGATTAATCAATCAGCATTCAACTTTTCAATAATGGTCCTAAACATACTGTTTTTGGAAATGATCCTGAAAATAGCTCGTACGATGAATGATTGTGAAAATCTTTCTTGTAGTTTCCAATAATCTTATTATTTTTTAACCGACGAAAAAAAACGGAGGAGGTTCTCAAGTCGACGCGTATATTTTTTTCTTTTTTTTATGTATGACCACGCATAACTTTTTACAGGGTAGTTAGATTTTGATAATTCTTTTTTTATTGGAAAGGGTAAGCTCCGACGTTGGTCCAATATAAATTTGGATAAAATATTCCAACCCTAAGTGAAGGAAAACAGGGGATGATTGAGTGTTCACTCACTGATTGTAATGTTTGATCACGCATAATTTTTTTCAGATTAGTCTGATTTTGATCATTCTTTTTTTTATTGGATAGGATATACCTTGAAGTTTGTCCCATATAAATTTGGAAAAAAAATCCTATACTAAGGGTGGGAAAATAGGGGGGGAAAAATTTTAAAAAAATTTGGAGTAGGTGC
This sequence comes from Brachylomia viminalis, assembly GCA_937001585.2. Classification (NCBI taxonomy): domain Eukaryota; kingdom Metazoa; phylum Arthropoda; class Insecta; order Lepidoptera; family Noctuidae; genus Brachylomia; species Brachylomia viminalis. Next base: position 34,104,538 of record OW443293.2, read on the forward strand.
CAAGCAATATAAGATACCTAAATGAGGATAAGGATGTAGTAATTAGCAGATTATAGCCACAAAAAATTATAAAATAAAAACTTTTTAACAAAAAAATTAAACCGCCGAAAAAACTAAAAACAATAAAAGCACTAAAAAGTTAAAAATAATACTATATCCTACCTATATTAATAAACCTAATCTAACCTACGATTAACATATACTAAAATTTAAAAAATTTTTGGAGTTGATGCCAAGCAATATAATATAAAATAGCAATATAAAATACTCTGGAATTACCAGTCAGTCGTTTCATTACTTAGCTTGGCGGTTTAATTTTTTGTTAAAAAGTTTTTTTCGCAACGTTTTGAGTTTTCCAATGATCCTGTGTCATATTCATATACGAGGGGGCGTTTTTAAGTTCGCGGAATGGAGGGTGAGAAGTGAAAATAAAAATACTAAATTATTTTTCTTTTTCAATATATTCACCTGCTACCCGTATACATTTTTCAGATCTTTCAATTAGCTTATGTATAACATCATAAAAAAATGCTTTGTCTTTGTTCGAAAAATAAGCTGAAACCACGTCCTTCACTTCTTCATCAGTTGAAAATTTCTTCACGAAGTTCTTTTTTCAGTTTTGGGAAGAGGTAATAATCACTGGGACCCAGGTCTGGGCTGTAGGGTGGATGGTCTAAAATATCGAAGCCCACCTTATGCAGGGCAGCCAACGCAACACGGCTCTTGTGAACAGGCGCGTTGTCGTGAAGAAGAAGGACACCTTTGGTCAATTTACCCCTCCTTTTTTCTTTAATGCTTTCTTTCAACCTCTCGAGGATAGAAGCATAGTATTCTCCGGTTATAGAAACGCCTTTATCTTTATAATCGGTCAACAGGATCCCTTCTGAATCCCAAAACACTGTAGCCATGATTTTTCCAGCCGATTGTGACACTTTAAACTTCTTGGGTGGTGGTGTGCCTTTTTTGTGCCACTGCATAGAGTCTTGTTTCGACTCAGGATCATAGTGATGAACCCAAGTTTCATCTCCAGTAACAATTGGACTTAATAGTCCATCCTTACATTCGTTACAGAGGTCCAAAAACTTGCGAGAACACTCCACGCGGTGTTGTTTTTGAGGCGGCGTGAGATGATCGTGTAGAATTTTGATAATTTTCGTATCCGGTACTCCAACCATTTCTGCAAGCTGTTTCTCCTTTAGTCTGGCATCTTCCAATATTATTTTTTCGACTTTTTTAATGATTTCCGGAGTAGTCACCTCGATCGACCGTCCGGGCTGTGGGTCGTCTTCAAGTGAGGTCCTGCCTTGTTTAAAGAGACTGTGCCACTTGTAAACCATGGTTTTACCCGGGCAAGAGTCCCCATAAACGGATTCCATCTCTTCCAGTATATTTTGAACTGACTTTCCTTGCTTGGTAAGGAACTTTATTACGGCACGGTACTCGATTTTTTCCATAATTCACACTTTCTTCCCAATTGAGCTGTTTGCTTGACGATAGTTCAAAGACTAATGATCCAATTATTATTATTTTTTTTCCTAACTATGGCATCTCGTAGTAGACCTAGAGAGGTCGTTACTACTTAACCGGACTATCCTGTGGTTGCCTTAAGTGAAACTCAAAGCCCCCAGCCAGGGGCGTATTTTTACATACTAAGCGACAGCAAGGTGGGAAAGGCTGGATCTGATTTTTCTTATTATTAAGCTTGATGAGGTCGGCGTTTCCTAATTGACTACTCTCTGAGAAGAAACGCCGAAATAAACTCAGAGGTCACAGTCGGGGGTTTATATTTACGGGCTCAGCTACGGCGCGGGCTGGGCGAGGACGGAATGACGGTTTGTGTATTTTGTGCACTGTACTGGTGGCCCTATTGCTCTCCTGGCGGAGTGTTATGGGGTCGTCGGGGTCGGTGAGGACATGCCTTGGGCGGCGGAGTTGGCTGATTTTAGAGGGGACATAGCCTGCGGCTTTGACAACCAGAGGGTTGCGATGCTTGTCGGAGGTGTCGAAGAAACGCTTGGAGTTGCGTTTCATGAATTGATGGATAGTGGAGATTTTGAGGTCTAGGTAGAGTATTTCGTTACGAACATACCAGGGGGAACCTGTTGCCCTACGAAGGACACGATTTTATAGGGCCTGCATCCTATGGATGTGATGGGGTTTAGCGTGTGCGAAGACTGCACTGGCATAGGTCATGATTGGACGAATGCACGCTGTGTAAATGCGTAATTTACACCTGAGGGATATTTTGCTGCGTGCATTCAGAACGAAATGATCCAATTAAGATAAAACCTGGTATTTATACTAATATTGAGTGGCTGAAGTTGTTGCCATCCCGATAATGACCTATTGTTATCCCCTCCCCCCATTCCGCGAACTTAAACGCACCCTCGTACATTGTATATTGATGCTCGTGCCTGATGCTGCCTTTGTACTGCGCTACTGCATGAGATGTTGGGTTTGATTCCCAGGTCAGACAAAGTGTTATTGGGTTTTTCCCATCAGGAATTTGTCAGTAGCGGGCCGAAGTTTGGACTTGTACCCGGTTGATGCATACCGCTTGATGTTAACATAAGTGGCGAAGAGTGGGTGTATATTAAGTACACCCCTACCTCACCTTTTGGGGATGTTTATGTTGCTGTTCATGTGTGCTATTTGATTATAAGGACATCTCTTACAGCCTGGTTCAAACTTTATGGTGGCTCTGTAGTGCGCTATTCGCTGCGCAGTACCTCACCCTTGACCCCCGCTGACACGTGAATTTGTTAACTGCGCAGCGACTCGCCTCATGTTCCGAGGCGCCATAGTTTGAATCGGGCTGTACCAAAGATAAAATATATTATTTAAAAACTGGTTAAATACTAATCAACTATCAGCGTACTCTTGTAGTTATTAAGTGGTGGCGCAGCATGTCTTGTTCTTCCATACTTCTCGATAAGTCGTACTAATCAAACAAAGTTAATTTAATAATTATATGAGACCACCGCGCTGGCTATCTCTATCAAATGATTAAAAGTAATGCGAATGGGATTAGAAATTACGGCAAAATCGGTGTACACACACGAAAATAAATGAGGAATCGGTTAAAAGAACGTAGAACCACAAGAGAATGAGCGCTTTTATAATTTCTTACGTGTCGCTATTGTCGTGGACGTCTACTTCACGTTACCACGATAACGTGCACGTATTTCCATATAATTTATAGACGTGGACGTGGACGTCCATGATAATATCGTCACGTTAGAAATTATGAAAGCGCACAATGGCTATGGTTACAAATGATGATGGAATAAACGGTTTTATACGATAGTATGTTTATCAACAGGTGCACCTCGAGTACAAGGTGATTAGCAGCCACTTGGCGGCTATCCGCCACAGCCGCTGGTTCGAGGAGAACGCTCATCATTCCTCCATCAAGGTCAGTTCACTTATTATTTATTTTACATGAACATAAAACTGCTAAGTATATGAAACGCTTTATTTTATATATCTGCGGCTAAGTATTAACAGCCGCATGGGTCGATACAGTATCGTTTTACCGAGTAACTGGGTTGTGGAGGTCAGATAGGCAGTCGTTCCATGTAAAATAATGGTATTCAGCTGCATCCGATTGACTGGAAGCTGACCCAACATAGTTGGGAAAAGGCTAGGCAGGTGATGATATTATTTTTTTTTTAATAAATATGAGACAACATCCACACGAGGTCGTCAGGTCCCGAACTAGGCAGAGCCTGTACTACGGTAACCTGATGACTGATATACATGCCCTCACGACGGGGGACGCGGTGTCTCGGGGTGGGGTTGTCGTGGCGGTGTCACTCGACATCGCCAACGCATTTAACACCCTGCCCTGGAGTTGCATTGAGGAAGCACTCCGGTATCACCGGGTGCCAACCTACCTCCGTCGAATAGTCGAGGCATATCTGACGGACAGAGCCGTCATCTACCCCGGTCGCGATGGGGAGTGGAACCGGCGAGAGATGTCGTGCGGTGTCCCACAGGGATCGGTTCTAGGGCCGCTCCTGTGGGACATCGGTTACGACTGGGTGCTGCGGGCCGACCTCCCTGATGGCGTCAGCGTGGTGTGCTACGCTGACGACACGCTGGTCCTGGCGCAGGGGAGGTCGCATGACACGCGGGGTTGCGATAGTCGTGGAGAGGATCCGGCAGTTGGGTCTCGAGGTGGCTTTGCACAAGTCCGAGGCCATGTCTTTCCATGGGCCCCGGAACAGGCCACCATCGGGATCCCAACTAACGGCAGGAGGGGTTCACATCGGCGTCGAGTCCACGATGAAATACTTAGGACTCGTGCTCGATAGCCGGTGGAACTTCGTGGAGCACTTCCGACGTTTGGCCCCCAAACTGGAACGGACTGGGGCCGCCCTCAAGCGGCTCCTGCCCAACCTGAGGGGTCCAAACGCCTCCTGCCGGAGGCTTTACGCGGGGGTCGTGCGGTCCATGGCTACATATGGGGCCCCGGTGTGGGCGCGTTCACTGCGGCGGAGAGCCGCCCACTATCTGAACGCGCCCCAAAAGGTGGTAGCCGTAAGGCTGATCCGGGGCTACCGCACGATCTCGGGCGAGGCGGCAAGCCTCCTTGCCGGACTGCCGCCGTGGGATCTGGAGGCGATAGTCCTCGCGCGCCTGTATGAGTGGCGCGCGGAGGCACTACGCCGGGGGGAAACCCCGCTTCCGCGGCAAATCGCGGCGGAGCGGACGGACCTCCGGCGCGATCTCATGGCGGCATGGAAAGAGCGACTGTCGCAACCCAGCGCAGGGCACGCCACGATAGCGGCGGTAAGACCCCTCTTTGAGGAGTGGCTAGAGAGGCGTCACGGCGTCCTCACCTACCGCCTGACGCAGGTCCTCACCGGACACGGAAGTTTCGGGAGGTTCCTGCACATCATCAGGCGGGAGGAAACGCCCGGGTGTCACCACTGCGATGATCGCCCCGAGGACACGGTGGAGCATACGGTGGGGGCCTGCCCGGCATGGGCGGAGCACCGCCGTGTCCTCGTAGAGGCGATCGGCAGCGGCGGCGATCTCTCACGCCCGGCCTTGGTTCAAGCCATGGTCCGGGGCGAGGGGGAGTGGGAGGCAGTCGCCTCCTTCTGCGAAGCAGTCATGCTAGCGAAGGAGGTGGCGGGACGGGAGAGGGAGAGAGTCTCCCGTCCAAGCCGCCGCGGTGGACGCTCCGGGCGTCGGGAGCCGCGTGACGACTCCCGGCCACCGTAGGCGCGGGCCTGCGGGCGGTGAGTAATGGGTAGCTCACCGTCCGATCAGGACCAGGCCCGTGCTGGACGGCGCGTACGTGTTCCACGCGCGCCTCAAAGAGATGTCAGCATCATAGAGGGGGTCCACTAGGGCCCAAGCCTGCCGGGAAAGCGGGATCATCCAAAAGGGGTACCGCTGACCCGGAACATAAAGGGCCAAGGAAGGAACACGGGTGGGTTTTAGTCAGTAAGAGTCTGACACTCCCTTCCGCTCCACCCAGAGCGGGAGGAGTCATTTGATGATTTCCCATCCTCAAAAAAAAAAAAAAAATTACTGATATACATACTTATATACATATACACACCCAGAAACAGGTCAAACGAACATGTTCATCGCCACGAATGTGTCCGGGGATCGAACCCGAGACCAGCGGCTCATAAGGCAGGATGGCTACCAACTGCACCAACCGATCAGTCAATTATTTATACTGTGGTGTAGAGTCACGTACATCAGAACATCACGTATAGCACATAGTTTAAGTTAAGATAGATATGCTGTGTTCGTAGTCTTAGTTTATGTATATTGTCACATAGCTCGTATGTATATATACGTTACTAATTAAAGGAACAAGAGTCAGTGATCAGCCGGCTCTTGGAGAACTACGCATCACGTTGTTTACTCAACCCCTCCTCCCCCCTACATCACATGGCGACCCTGCCAGTCGGCCTGCCAGTCGGCCTGCCAGTCGGGTGGACAGCGTTATAGTTGCCGGTGGGGGCAAGTCGAAATCGCAGTTCAGTTGATTTTGCACGTCACGTCGGGTCACGGGCCATGGGGAGCACAACATCAAAGGAGGAGGTCATTGTCGCTCAGACGGCGGCGGGTGGCTCAAATGTCGCGGCGGTTACGCAGGAGCAGATAGCAGCTATCAACACGGTGCTGTTGTTCATTGCTGTGTGTTTGGCGGTTGTTATCATTGGCGTGGCAGTCCGGATGTACAGAAGGTGTCACCAGAGTTGGATCGAAGAAAAGATCAACCAGCGGGAGGTTCAGAAAGCTGTGCAGATGGTCTGACCGGGAGCGGACGGAGCAACGAGGGGAGTAAGTGATTTCAATGTGAACTTAAGTGTTGTGGCGAGTGTTTGCAGTCGTCGGTAAATTTAGAGACAATAGTGTTAAATGGAAGTAGAGTTAACGTCACTATTTATACAACTTAAGTTGATAAGGGAGTCAATTGTTAAATTGGGTCCTAGTAGGCGGAAAGGCAGGAATTTTGACGAGAAGATAAGCAACGCGAAAGCCTTATACGGTAGATTTAAGTGTATAGTTTCAAGGTCAACCAAATTTTCGGAAGAGTTAGTGCAGTTGGTAGGTAAGATAGAAAATTTGTACGTAGAGACTATAAAGTTTGAGGACGGGAACAGAATCGAACAAGAGATGGCGGCGGAAAAGTTTTCATTGAGAACAGCGGTTAGTTTGCTACCGAAAATGAGTGGGGATGAGCAAGTAACCCAAGATTTGATTGATGCCGTAGGTTTATATAGCTCAATGTTAGAGGGGGCTGATAGTGCTCTTTTAATTAAATTCGTGCTAACTACACGACTTACCCAGGGGGCTAGGATTCGGTTGTCCTCCAATTACGCAACGGTGGAGAGTCTCTTGGCTGATATGAAGAAACATTTATTGACGGTGGAGTCGGACGTAGCTGTACAAGCCAAGCTTGCTCGCGCTAGGCAAAATGGTAAAACGGTCGCGGATTTCGGTGCGGAAATAGAGAAGTTAATGGTCAATTTGACTATTTCTCAAGCCGGGGAAAGTTCGGAAGCTTATAAGATTTTGCAGCCGTTGAACGAAAAATATGCGATTAGGAAGTTTGCTGACGGACTTCGTAATCAACGTCTTGGTACGGTCATTACGGCGCGGAATTTAACTTGTTTGAAAGATGCAATCAGGGTGGCAGAAGACGAAGATTGTGCTTCGCAGGCGCAAGTCATGACGTACCAGCGCTGGCCTGCAAGAGGTAGTTTTCCTACGGGCAGTAGGAATCGTGGAAATTGTTATACGCGGCACGCTGTAGGAAATGAGCGCGCATGGCAAAGAACAGCTGTTGGGCGTACGCACAAGAATGTCAACGTATGGCATAGCAGTGGAATGCGCGGTCGCGGCAATAATGCTCGTCGAGGACGGCAGACTCAGCAAGGGCGGCGGCACGTAGCGTGTTTTGAGCATGCGCGGGGCGATGCTGACTCAGGCGCAATGTCAATGTCACGGGGTAGCGAAGGCGGGCATTTGAGTGAGACTCAGTTTTTTCGAGGCTAAGCATATTTTAGCTTGCGATAGTATTAACTGGGTTAATTTACTAGTGGATAGTGTAGATACGGAATGGTTGGTGGATACGGGTGCGTCGATATCGGCCGTAAAGAGCAGTTTCTTGAGCAACAACGCTTTGTGCTGTAAAGTAGTAAAGGAAGACTTAGTGATTAATGGTGTAGGAGGTAGTTTGCGGGCTATAGGTTATGTGTGCTTGAAGTTGGGGTACGGGCGGTGTTCGTTCGTGCATAAGTTTTATGTATTTGATGATTTGCCATGTAAGTCGGTTGGCATATTGGGCCAGGATTTCTTGCAGAGGTATAGTGGTATTATAGATTTTTCGGTAAACAGGTTGTCTCTTGAGGATTGTGGACGGCAGACGGTTTCGATACCGCTTAAGTCCTATGGTTACGTGTTGACTATTCCTCCGCGGTGTGAGGTGGTTAGATATTTCCCCGTTAACAGAGCAGAAGATTGTGTAGTGTTTAGGAAAGAATTGCGAGAAGGGGTTGACTAAGTTTCGTTTGTGTTTAGAAGAGTACGATTTTGAGGTTGAATATATTAAGGGGAAAGAAAATGTGCTAGCGGATGCGCTTTCTAGGATAGTAATTACGAGTGAAGATTTGAAGACCATGCGAGAAAAGACTATATCCGTAATGACAAGAGCGCAGTACAAGCAGTTGGAAGAGCCAGATGTATGTGGTACGGACTCCGTGGTATCTGGGACTGATCACCCTAGGATCGTGGAAGTTCTTAAAAAACGAGGAAATGACGTTGAGATATGTTTGAATGGATGGGAGAAGATGTTACGTAACACTAATAGTAAAAAGGTATTTTCGAAGTCGCGCAATTTGGTGTATATGCCAGAAAACTCGAGTATTTATGTGAACTATGAATCTTTATCGGCATCATCGCGAGACGAGTTGTCGAAAGACATAGTCATTTTTTGTATTGGAAAAGGCATAAAAGAAGTTATTTTTAAAAATCGTTATAACGTTAATTTTATTACAAGAATGGCAAAATATTTGAAGGGAAATGGTAGTTCCATGTGTGGAGATTTTAAAATGTGTGTGGTGAAGGATTTGCGGAGAGTGGAAGGAAAGGATGAGAAGGAAGTTATTTTGAATGATTTTCATATTTTACCCACGAGTGGTCATGCAGGTATACGCAGGATGGTGAATAATATAAAGAAGTATTATTATTGGCCATCTATTGGGAAAGATGTAATGGAGTACATTGGGTAATGTGATAAGTGTAAGAAGCAAAAGTTCTCTAGGCATACTAGGGAGCCGATGACAATTACTACTACTGCATCTACGTCGTTTGAGAAGATTTATTTAGATGTAGTGGGACCGTTGGATAGGGACGAAAAAGGCAATGTTTACATATTGACTCTTCAGTGTGAGCTTACGAAGTTTGTGGAGGCTTATCCATTAAAGAATAAATCCGCAAATGAGGTAGCAAAAGCTTTGGTAGAGAATTTTGTTTTGAGATATGGGATACCGCGGGCAATTGCTACGGATAGGGGCTCTGAGTTCATTTCAAAAGTAATGGTGGAGCTGTGTAATATTTTGGGCATCAATAAGATCTTGTCAACATCATATCATCATGAAAGTATAGGATCTTTGGAAAACGTTCATAAGACTTTAGGTGCGTATTTAAGAATACAGACGAATAATAATCCATCATCGTGGAGTTCTTGGATTCCATATTGGTGTTTTTCTTATAACACAACAGTTAATACTGTGACCAAATATACACCTTATGAATTAGTTTTCGGTAAAATTTGTAGGTTGCCAAGTAATCTGCGAGGTGAAAGTGTTGAACCTTTGTATAATTTTGATGATTATCCTTTAGAATTTAAGTATAGATTGCAAAGGGCTCAGAATGATGCGAGAGAGAATTTGATAGCAAGTAAGTTAGCGAGGAAACATTGTTATGATAAGAAACTTAATTCTATAGCTTATAAGGAAGGTGACTGGGTATTGGTGAGAAACGAGACAGGCAATAAATTGGAATGCATTTATAATGGACCGTTTGAAGTTGTAAGGGATGAGTCACCAAATGTTATTGTTAAATATAAAAATAAGATAGATGTGGTTCATAAAAATAGAACAAAATTATATTGTAAGAGTTAGAGTAAAGTTTAAAGTGTATAGGAAAAAAAAAAACACATTGTAATTTAGTTTTTTTTTTCATTTAAGAGGGGTGATGTGGTGTAGAGTCACGTACATCAGAACATCACGTATAGCACATAGTTTAAGTTAAGATAGATATGCTGTGTTCGTAGTCTTAGTTTATGCATATTGTCACATAGCTCGTATGTATATATACGTTACTAATTAAAGGAACAAGAGTCAGTGATCAGCCGGCTCTTGGAGAACTACGCATCACGTTGTTTACTCAACCCCTCCTCCCCCCTACATCACAATACAAGGAGTAACATATTAAATGCAAGTCCTGAAAGTAGTTGGCTCATAATTGACTACTGAATGTCTTCTTTCAGTAAAATGTTCCATCTACAATATTCAATGTACTTTCCCTTCATGTGCCAAATCCGTGGGACGGCCTGTATAGTCTAAACCCGTATCTTGAGGTATTATTAATTTAAGTACTTTTTTTTATTATTATTTTTTATTTAATATGGGTATGCTCTTGACTCTAGTCTAGGTCAGTGGTGACAGAGACAGAGTCGACGGTGGAGTGAGCTTACCTATTTATTTCATTTAAATCAGTCCACTCGCATAACAGTTATTACAATTTGAAGTTATAAAATAACTTAGCTAATAATTATGTAGGTAATACGTGGTCAATGGCGGCGCTAGAGTATGTCAAATGAAGGACGTTAATATTTAAAAAAAACGCGCGGACGAAGCTGCGGGCAGAATTGGGGTGTATATATGTATTTAGATTATATGTATTATTGCTACATCTATCTTTATAACAATATAAATAAAAATTTAATGATGTTCGTTGGTCAGCGCAACACTTGAGAATGGCATTATTTCACATAGTTGTCAATTTTTTGTTTTAAAATGTTCGCGAGACCAAATAAGTTTTTTTTTAATGGAAAGTAATTTTGGAAAAGTTTCTAATTCGGGATAAACTAAGCGTCCTTTTCTCTATGGATTTTTGAATGAATAATTGAAATTTGGACAGGACAGACAGAAAAAATCTACATCTTTTTAATAAAATAAGTGATAGACATAATTTTAATACAAGAAATAAAGATAAAATAGATCAACCATTTTTCAGATTAGCTAAAGTACATACTTCTTTTATGGGGTACTGTGTTAAATGCTACAACAAAATACCTTGTAATATATTGCAATTAAATGAAAGAAAATTTAAAACTCATATAAAAAGTTCACTGTGTAAACAAGCATATTACAAATTAGAGGATTATATCCAAGATAAGAATGCTTGGAAACATGCTGGTCCAGCTCCACAGGACAATCTAGGGTCTTGACAAAATTAAAACTTGTTGCTACTTAATTGTATGGTTTGTTATTTTTATGACATTGGTTTACATTCTGTGACTACTTTAACTCACACACTGACATATTAATTGGTTACATAATTTGGGAAATCGTATACTTTTACAATGTTTGTAAATATGTGAACACCATGTATCTATCATTTAATTAACTTATTTATCATTGCTACGTTTATTAAATTCTTTTTACCTATTTTGGTAGGGTAATTTTTATTATAGGTGCATCGTCTTCACATATAATTATATAATTAATGTATACAAAGTATTGTAACACATTTTAAAAGAGTAACGATGGAGTTTCTTGCCCATTCTTCTCCATACGAAACTACCTTTTGGAAGGGGCGACTAGAATCAATTCTATTTAAATGTAAATGTTGACGTTAAAAAGTGCCTTTTATGTGCCTATTTGAAATAAATGCTTTGACTTTGACATGTGGTTTGTGGTGTTATTTTTTTAAAATTTTCCTACATACAGCAATATTTTATAAAAATATCGATATAACATTGATTTTGCACACTTCGTGCAAAGTCATTTGACATGGCGTGTCGTGCAACCCGTCCCTGCGTGGAGCGAATATAATTTTTATATTTGTTCTACCCGCAGGTACTGATCCGTCTACTCCGTGACATGTGCGCGCGTCACGCGGGGCTCGAACCCCTGACGCCCTGGATGATCGACCTGCTAGCTCACCACTGCATCATGAACAACCCGGCGCGGCAGGCTCTGCCCATCAATGTGGCTTTCAGGTAACTATTTACTGTCATCAAGCGGTACCTTTTCAATTCATAATGTACTTGCTGAGTTTATCTTGGACATTACTGATCGTTGAAAGAAAACACCGTGAGGAAACCTGGACTTCTGAAATCGCCAACATGTCTTGAGCAAGCGTGGTGATCAATGCTCGTGCCTTCTCTGTATGAGAAGAGGCCTTTGCCCTGCAGTGGGGTAATAATAGGCGGGTATTATTATTTTTGTCACCGAGCTAGAATATTTTCATCTCAAGAAGCCACGCGCGCTTTACATGTGGTAACCAGTACAAACACTCTGTGAATGAGTGCGTGAAGACGAGTAGCGTCAGCACCTAATACACACATGCATACACACACACACACACACACACACACCGATACACACACGCGTCCGACTTCGCCATTGTCTCGGACGGCACCGAGAGCTCCAGCGCTTATACACACATACACAGCGCGTTTGTACACTTGATAACCACAAGTAAGGCGCGAGTCGCAGTAGTGGAATTGATGGAATTAATGTTAAAGAAATAAAATGCATTAAAAACCTAATATTAGACCACTTAACTGACTGTATAAATAAATGCTTTGAACAAGGGATATTCCCTGAAAGTCTGAAGGTTGCTAAGGTAACTCCAATATTTAAATCTAGAAGCAAGACTGATCCAGGCAATTATCGTCCGATATCAGTATTACCAGTAATCTCCAAGATTTTTGAAAGAATAATTTACCTTCGTCTTAACACCTACCTAACAGATATACACTTCTTTTTTGAGCAACAATATGGATTTAGACCTAAATCAAATACATTATCAGCTACTATAGATCTTACTACTAAAATAAAAAATGCTATAGACAACAGACAATATGCCCTAGGTATCTTTATAGACCTAAAAAAGGCATTTGACACGATTAGTCATGATTTGCTTTTAATAAAGTTAACTGACGTAGGAATATCGGGATCCGCACTTACAATACTTAAGTCGTATCTAGAAAATCGGACACAAATAGTGAAAATTAATATTTTTGAAAGTTCACCTTGTAAATTAACCTACGGAATCCCACAGGGATCAATTCTCGGACCGTTATTATTTTTTATTTATATCAATAGCATCAGCAGTGTTAAAACGTTGGGCAGTATCACACTTTACGCAGATGATACTTGTTTGTTCTACTTTGGTTACAATCTAACTAATTTAATGAAAGAAGCTCAAGATGATTTGAATACAAAAAAAAAACCTCATACATGATATTTGCTGCAATAAATAAGAAAATCCACAATCAAATCCAACTAACAATAAATAACGAAAACATTGCTAAATCAAGCAGTGAAAGATATTTGGGTCTCATATTAGATACTAAGTTAACATGGACACCCCATATTGATTACATTAAGTCCAAACTATCATCTCTGGTAGGATCATTGCGTCGAATGTCTACTTGCATTCCTAAAAAAGCTCGCGCAATGATATACAACTCTCTTGTAAGACCTCACATAGAATATCTCATTGAGATATGGGGAACTGCAGCAAAATCACTAATCCAGGATATACAAATACTACAAAATAAAGCAATAAAAGCACTCTACAACTACTACTACCTTACACCAACCACCAAAATCTACAATGACACTAAAATACTTAAAATTAACCAACTCTATACACTTAAAACATGCACTCTAATACACAAAATCATAACACAAGACACACATTCGCAACTTAACTTTAAAAAGAAAACTTACACATTTAACGCAAGACGACGAGACAAAATAGAATTAAGAAAACCTAGAACTGACTATGGTAGGAAAAATATACTATATGAGGGAGCAAAACTTTATAATGAAATACCTGATGATGTGTTTAACAGTAACAGTTGTAATACATATAAAAAAGCCATAGAGGAATATGTTAGAATGAAGTACTAACACCGAATGTCACCTATATCTTCTAATTCTGTTGTTTTGTTTATCTGTATGTGATCACAGAGACTGTATCTACTTTTATTATATATTTTCTATACATTTCTCAATATGTAAGTGAACCGTAATGTTCTTTTTTGAGAAATAAATGTCTTTAAACCCAAAACCGGCATGACCCAACCGTTGAAGGCACGCACCTTGTTTCCGCCTGAAAGAAGACTAAGTAATATTATTATTAAAACTTGATAAGTGGGTGTCGCACGAACTGAACGATCGCCAGCGCGACGAACGCGTTGAGGTATGCCTTGCGTTGCTTAAGACAGTTGCGTAAGACACAGAAACGAAGGGATTTCGAACCGCATTGTCACTTGCGATGAAAAATGGATGGACCCGTTTTATCACTCATTTTTAATATGTGTTTATATTTTCCATAGACGGCATGTAATAAAATGTATTTTCTCGCAACTAAAACAAGGGTGCTGATGGGGTTGCCTCGATACTGCATCGCATCAGGGATGTTTGCTGAAGCTCGCGTTGACTGCTTCTACACTTTGATGCGGAAGCGGTGCGCATCCCTGGTTAGTAGGGTGAGGGCACTGAGCACAACATCCAGTGGAGCCACCACTGCTCTTAATACTCCAAACTCTCTCAATATTGGTCTATTTGCGTCAAATTGGCAAGGTAAAAAAAACTTGATAAGTGGTTGCCGCACGAACTGAACGATTGTAAGCGGTCATCATATTGGTTAGACCCTGGTTCAGCGCCTGGCCAATGCTCCAAACGAAAACTTACCCTTACAAAAGTCATAGTCACTGTTTGGTGGTCTATTGCCGGTATAATTCATCACAGCTTCTTACAAAATGGCACCAGCATTACGGTGGATGTGTACTGTGAGGAACTAGACACAAAGATGGAGATGCTCACAAATCTCCGGCCAGCCTTGGTTAATCGCTCGCTCGACCTCATATGGCACAACAGACGGTCTCTAAGCTACAAGAGCTAGGGTTGGAAGTTTTGCGTCATCCACCGTACTCGCCAGACCTTGCGCCGACAGACTTCTACTTTTTCTAAATTAGGGACAACTTTATGGCAGGGATCAGAATCAGAGTGTTCATTTGTGAAACATAGGTATTTACATAAAGATCTTAGGTTATTATAGGTGCGCTATGTTTTGCCGTGAAGGCGTAAAAATATTGAAATAAAAACACAAATCATAAAAATTAAACTACTAACATAAGAAGAAAGCAAAATTAAACTCATACATGAGAAAAGGAACTATATAACTTTATACAATTTATAATTAAAAAGAACTTACTATAGAGCAACCTTAAAAAATCTCAAAACAATCTTTAAAATTACATTGAATACATATAAGTGTTTATCGCTTAAGAAATATTAAACGTTATTATCATTCATAAAATCTTTAATAAAAAATTTCTATTAATAGTGAGTAGAGAATCTTTTTATATTTAATTAAGGGCGAATGTTTAATGTTATCAGGTATTTTATTATAAATTTTCGGAGCCATGCCAAAAAAAACACTTTTTCATTAAAACGGTTGTGCATTTTTTGTCGCATTGTTTGTTTGTATATTGAGAATGCATTGGAGTTTTTTTTTAACATCACAGAGTTTTTGAAACAGATCTAAATTGATTTTGACAAACAAGGGAAAAATTCAATTGCATGGGTGCATATTTTGATTGATAAAAATAAAAAAAGTATTTATATAAAAAATGCCTTTAACTTTCTAACTTTCTGTATACTAAACAGCAATTTCATAGGTAAACCCAAACCTAAACTGAAACCTAATATTAATGTATTAATCGCATTAACCTTCCGGAATAGATTCTCTATGGTGGTGGTAAGTGCATGACTTGTAAACGGCTGGACTGATTTGTCTTTTTATGTTCGTTGTAGTCGGAGTAAGGTTTTAGAGAAAGAATAATTGAAAATTTGCCTGGAAAAGTGGAAATGGATTTTTCTACGAATTAATGAAATTTGCACAGAATTTGTTTGCTTTTTTTACTGTCGGGTTAGCTAATTTATAAAATCTATTTATTTTACTTTTAATAATATCCGTCAGACGCGCGCTGTCACTGCTGGCCGGCGGTCTGTTCCTGCCGGGTTGTGCCGGCTTGGCCGACCCGTGCGAGGCCGCGCACGCCCGTGCGCACACCGCTCTCGACCTCGCCGCGCAAGACATCGCCGCTGCCACGGCACAGACGTGAGTAATAATAAATATTTATTTCAGACTCAATATTTGTCACATTAAGCTAGATAAATCTCCCTAGCAGTTCGGACTCTGGCCTCTCAGTAATCATCCTAAGGATTCCGTTGGCGCTTCCTTAAATCCGGCGCATCAGAGAAGCTGTGTAAAGTTAAAATCATCTACCCTTGCGCCAGCAATCATGCCCGACGCGCTGCAGAATCGACTAATGCAAACTGGAAAGAAATAGGTAGTATAATTTCGCGTTGTCACAAGCAAATCACACACCAGGAGCATTCGCCTGTAATGTAACGAGAAAGAATCTGAGCATTACGTATATTCAATTTGTTGAGGCGAGCAATGATGATGATGATGATGATGGGGACTCCCTTTTCCGCACTTACGACTCTCATTTGGTCCGTTGTGAGTGGGGATACTGGCTAACACAGCCAGCCTTGCTCCGCCCAAAAGCACAGAAGCCTCCTAGGGGCTTCACAGGCTTCGCGGAGCGACCTCACTTTTCCGAACATTTCTTCCCGTTGAGAAGCCACAGCCTCGCACTCCAGGATAACGTGGGCGACTGATTCCTCGGCGTCAAGGCAGCCCCTGCAAAGGGGGCTATCTGTGGCGCCTATGTTAAAAAGATGTTTGTTAAGGGGGTTATGGCCCGTAATTGTTCCTATAATTATTCTGAGGTTATTTCTACTCAGGTTGAGAAGTTTTTTGGTTAACCGCGGGTCTACAATTGGTAAAGCCAATTTGGACTGTCTACAGTCTGTTGCCCGTGACCATCTGTTGTTATGGAGTTCGGTCGATCTTTGGCGAATCCACGCACGAAATTGTGAGAAAGGCAGAGGGAGAAGTGGGTACGGGCCTAGCACTTCCATATCAGAGCCTCTCTTCGCAAGTTCATCAGCGGCATCATTGCCTAAGGATCCACTATATCCTTTGATCCACTGGAGGGTAATGCGATTAAACGTCGATAACCTCTCCAGAGCTAAATGGCACTCAAAAATTAGTTTATTGTTAGTTTGTTTGTTTTCTAAAGCTTTGAGCACAGATAGGCTGTCGGATAGGAATTTAATGCCGTAGTTCCGGATGCCTAAGCGCTTTACTGCTGTTGCGGCTAGTGTTAAGGCAACACATTCACATTGAAATATCGAACTGTGTGTGCCTAGTGGTATGTGAAGGTTAATGTTGAGGTCAAGGGAGTGTACGCCAGCACCTGAACCGTTTTGTGTTTTTGAGCCGTCTGTGTAGATGCGCACTTCATGGGCTCCTGACTGATCCCTTTCCTCCTGAACTGTATGTATAATATAGTTTTTGTTGAGCATAGGTTGGTTTGGTGTTCTATCACACGGGGCAGCGATGAGCGGTTGGTACTCAATCGCCCGGTCCAGGATGTTAGCGTGTGGACTGGTATGGTTTTTGCCCCATATGCCCAGATGCATTAGCCTGATGGCAGCTAGCGCCGCCTCCTGCTGTATGTACAGGTCAAGGGGAGTTAATTGAAGGGCTATCTCCATGGCTGCAGTTGGGGTGGTTCTCATGCAGCCAGTGGTAGCCGTACAGGCCAGTCGTTGGAAGCGTTGTAGTCTGGTAATGGTGGTCGAGAGTTCAGTCCTCGTCCACCAAACCAGAGCGCCATAAGCCAACATTGGCCTGATTACCGCTTTGTATAACCACAGAGTTATCTTCGGAGAAAGCCCCCATGTTTTCCCTAACATTCTTTTACATTGGTAGAGTGCAATTGTGCTTTTATTAAGTTTGTAGTCAAGGTGCTTGTTCCAGAGAAGTTTGCTATCAAGGATCACCCCCAAGTACTTGACTTCGTCTTTAAGTGTTAGTTCGGTGTTGAAGAGTTTTGGAAGCATATGGGGTCCAAAAGTTCTCTTGTTGGTAAACATTATTAGTTCTGTCTTCGATGGATTAACAGATAGTTCGTGCTTCGTGCACCAGCTGTCGATTATTTTGAAAGCCCTTCTCATGAGATCACATAAGATGCCTTCAAATTTCCCCGAGATCAGAATTGCTATATCGTCCGCGTATCCCACCGAGTACAGACTGCTGGCGTTGAGCTCTGCAATGAGCTCATTTACGACTAAATTCCACAGCAGTGGTGACAGCACCCCACCCTGTGGGCAGCCTCTACTCACGATACCTCGCGTGGTGGTGTTCACGGTAAACTGAATGGCACGGTATTTTAACATGTTATTGATCCATTCTATGAGTGTTCGCGCAACACCGTGCCTGGCAAGTGCCTGCTCGATGCTGACGAAGTTTGTTTTGTCGAAAGCACCTTCTATATCAATGAAGGCGCCTAGGGTTGGGTTTTTGGCTTTTTTTTTTTTTTTTTTGAGGATGGGAAATCATCAAATGACCCCTCCCGCTCTGGGTGGAGCGGAAGGGAGTGTCAGACTCTTACTGACTAAAACCCACCCGTGTTCCTTCCTTGGCCCTTTATGTTCCGGGTCAGCGGTACCCCTTATGGATGATCCCGCTTTCCCGGCAGGCTTGGGCCCCAGTGGGCCCCCTCTTCGATGCTGACATCTCTTTGAGGCGCGCGTGGAACACGTACGCGCCGTCCAGCACGGGCCTGGTCCTGATCGGACGGTGAGCTACCCATTGCTCACCGCCCGCAGGCCCGCGCCTACGGTGGCCGGGAGTCGTCACGCGGCTCCCGACGCCCGGAGCGTCCACCGCGGCGGCTTGGACGGGAGACTCTCTCCCTCTCCCGTCCCGCCACCTCCTTCGCTAGCATGACTGCTTCGCAGAAGGAGGCGACTGCCTCCCACTCCCCCTCGCCCCGGACCATGGCTTGAACCAAGGCCGGGCGTGAGAGGTCGCCGCCGCTGCCGATCGCCTCTACGAGGACACGGCGGTGCTCCGCCCATGCAGGGCAGGCCCCCACCGTATGCTCCACCGTGTCCTCGGGGCGATCATCGCAGTGGTGACACCCGGGCGTTTCCTCCCGCCTGATGATGTGCAGGAACCTCCCGAAACTTCCGTGTCCGGTGAGGACCTGCGTCAGGCGGTAGGTGAGGACGCCGTGACGCCTCTCTAGCCACTCCTCAAAGAGGGGTCTTACCGCCGCTATCGTGGCGTGCCCTGCGCTGGGTTGCGACAGTCGCTCTTTCCATGCCGCCATGAGATCGCGCCGGAGGTCCGTCCGCTCCGCCGCGATTTGCCGCGGAAGCGGGGTTTCCCCCCGGCGTAGTGCCTCCGCGCGCCACTCATACAGGCGCGCGAGGACTATCGCCTCCAGATCCCACGGTGGCAGTCCGGCAAGGAGGCTTGCCGCCTCGCCCGAGATCGTGCGGTAGCCCCGGATCAGCCTTACGGCTACCACCTTTTGGGGCGCGTTCAGATAGTGGGCGGCTCTCCGCCGCAGTGAACGCGCCCACACCGGGGCCCCATATGTAGCCATGGACCGCACGACCCCCGCGTAAAGCCTCCGGCAGGAGGCGTTTGGACCCCTCAGGTTGGGCAGAAGCCGCTTGAGGGCGGCCCCAGTCCGTTCCAGTTTGGGGGCCAAACGTCGGAAGTGCAGGGTTTTTGGCTTTAAGAGCATTTCCAATGCGTGAGACTATGCTGTGGAGTGCTGATAAAGTTGATTTGCCTGCACAGTAGGCGTGTTGATTCGGATGTAGAGGTCTCTGTACCGAAATTTGGGTTCTGATCCTCCTATCCCCCAGCCTCTCCAGTGTCTTCAAGAAGAACGAGGAGAGGCTTATAGGTCTAAAGGATTTGGGCTGGGTGTAGTCGCCCCTACCGGGTTTCGGTATAAAGATTATTTTTACTTCCCGCCATTTCAAGGGGATATAGCGGTGGGCCAGGCTGGCACGAAAAACCTTAACCAGGTAGTCAGCCAGTACATCTTGGCTCCACCTGAGCAGAGCCGGGAAAATACCGTCCAGTCCTACTGCCTTGAAAGGTAGGAAGGTGTTGATTGCCCACGTTATTTTGTCTTTGTCGATTACTTCCAACGCCACTTCCCAATCTAGGCTGCTCGTGGCCCTTTCCATATGTGGTTCCCAGCTTTGTTGGTTGAGGCGAGCAATTCAGTGTGTATTTATACGAATAAAAAAACGAATGCTCCTCGGTCAGCAAAGGCAGAGCGGCCAAACACTACGGCATTTCTTTTGCTGTCAAGTTTTGAATATTCGCGAGCATGCTCGACATGGAATCGTCAGTTACACGCTATTTTGAACTCTATTTACACCCACCACGGGCGTTTTTATTTCGCGCACTGGATTTTCAACGCTCTATTTAACGCCGTGAGTTGGAAATCGAACAGTGTTTTATTTTGCTCCGCTGGGATGCACTCTGTTGGATTCACAATGCTCGGCTCTACACCGAGGGTTAATAATCCAGAGTGCGATAAAAGATCGCCTGTACGAACCCGGACCTACATCGTGAACGCTTGTCATATATAACTTATTTCCTTCACAGTTTGCTCCGGGTTGTAGCCCGGGGTGGTCACCGATACGTGCTGGGCCTACAGCCCTTCGAAGGTGGCAAGGATATTTCAACTGAGATAACCGTATGGGACGGCGTGGTGGTGTCTCCACTGGCCCCGGCCTATCTGGAGACTCCAGAACCTATGGATACGGATGATAAAGGTATTTTTGGTTGTTATTTAATTTATATTGTTGACTACCTCATTGGTCTAGCAGTCACAGTCAAGAGTTTGGATTTGTCTCCAGTTAAAGCCATCGGGCTTGTCCCTCTAATGTATGAAGGGCGAGAAGCTACATGTATTTTTTTTTTAAACTTGGCCTACACTAGGAATTTCTCCTGTATCGTGGGTTTACAAACATTTAAACTCACATCCCCGGAACAACTACTTGCAGGTCATACAAATATTTGTTCCGTGCGGGGATCGAACCCGCGACACGTAACGCAGCAGTCAATCGCTTAACCACTGCACCAATCGCTTAACCACTGCGCCAACCGTGCCGTCAAGTGCCGTATGGAGCTTGAACATAACTGGCGAAATGTAGGAGTACCTAACACTCTGCCTAACCTTTCAGTGAATAAACATAATTTTTATTTTCGTTCTTAATACTCCTACAGTAGTTTTATCTCACGAAGCGACACGCGCTTGACTTGTGGTTACCAAGTGTACAAACACGTGGTGAATTGTGTGCGCAGGAGCTCTCGCTAACCGTCCGAGACAATGGAGAAGTCTGAATTGGGCGTGTGTGTTTATGTCCTGACGCCACCCGTCTTCACGCAGGCATTCACGGGGTGCTTGTACACTTGGTTACCGCAAGTGAAACGCGCGTCGCTTCGTTAGATAAAAATACTATAGCTATCAAAGGTTTCCCATAGCATTGCGAATATGCCAGTCTTAATAAAATGTATCTTGTGTGTCTGCTGTATCACCGGCGCCCTTCATACGGGAGCCTAGCTATTTTGCTTCAGTAATAGGTATGGTGTGTCTGTAAGATTATCAGAACAGCATAAGACTGCTTAGTTTAAAAAAAACAGTTTTTAAGAAATTTTCTGCCGTCCACTTTGATGGATTTGACGAGTGAAAGTATTATTTTTAAATTACTTTTGTTATGTTTCAGATGATGACGGTGATGGAGTTGCAGCTTAGACTAGCTTAGATTTATTAATTATTAATATATATTTTTTATGTTTCATGTGTAAGAATAAAAAATAAAAAAACAAAAGTATTAAATAATACATTTAACTGAAACTGGATTGTTATTGAAACAGTAGCTGTTGATTTCTCTTGCATCTCAATCTAATCCTTTAACAAAGCGAGATCTTGCGGACTTGCATAATTACATGTTACTAGCTCTTCGCCCGCGGCTTCATCCGCGTGGATTTCATAATTTTCACTTGAAACATCCCAGATCCCACCTTTAGTTTTGGAAAATGTACCATGAATAATAAAACAAACACCTTATTTTTGGTTTCACACGAAAATCATCACTCACTAAAACAAACGTCGCCGCCATTCTGACCTTCGCTCACCCGTATGCGCATTGCCTGCAAGCCCCGAAGCATCAATGAGCCGGGCAGGCGCGATGCAGGCTCCCCCTCCTTTGCAAAGACACTTCCTCGCGTTTGTAGTACAAAACGAAAACTAAAACGAAACTATCAACTCTGAGAATTAAAGATTTACACGGGCCTTCCGCTTTTCCTGTAAACGAGGTTGCACCTGCCTGATAAATGCCGTAAGTTTAGAGGCATGATGTTTCCCTAATATCTCCCCGTTGACACGTTCGAGACTAAGTCGCACTACTCAAGCCCTCGCTTATCTTATACGGCCCATCACGCTTTCCAGTACATTTAGGGAGTTTGTCCTCTACCAACATCATTGGGCCACCGGGTTTTGAGAAACACTAAGCCACCTACCTAATAGTCGGGTGCATACTCCTTCCGAGTCTGTAGAAGTTGTCTGGACGGGTGTACTGGAATGACTTCGAACCGCTGCGTCACAGCTGGTGACTGAACAAGCCCAAGTTGGCTTAAGGGCCACATAATTGGCTACAAATGCCTACATACCTGGATTACCTGGCCAGTAGTATTGTGAGGTGATACACTTTAAGATACGTTCGACGCCTAGGTGGCCGGGAGTAGATGCGTTGTGATAGTCGGCGAGAACAATGCTTCGCTCACTCGATCGCACCACTAGACAAGCATCGTCTGTCGCTCTCTCATTCGACTCCGGTGAGTACACTATCTACGTAAACAGCGTATTCTACTTTTTCGCGGGATTTGACATTATTTCCGAGTGAGCAGAATAGGGACGTTTTGCAGAATACGCCTTTTTATCAAAATAGTAAAAATGTGGCCATTTAGAAAATTGCGACTCAATATCTAACGAGATGTTACCGGGATAAGTAGCAGTCTGTCTTTCCATGAACGCATGGAAAGGCAGACTGCTACTTATCCCGACCGTATTGAATGTTGTAGCACTTTTAGTTTCAATGTTTTTACTTTGCGCACAGGACCTAACAACGCCTTGTTGGCCGCAACCATAAAAAAACAAGACTAGATTTTTTATTTATTTATTTAAAAGGCTTTGTCGCTTAGCGACCACATCGCCCTAAACCTAGTTTGTTATGGTTTTTAGTGTTAGAATATGTAACGGTAGCAGGGTTAGAGCTAGTGAGGGTACCTACCTTGTGTTGGGTTGTCACTAGCTTTAGGTTTCAAACTCAAACTCAAAGCATTTATTTCAATTAAACCATTTACAGGCACTTTTGAATTGACAAGACAGTGGTCGGTCAGTCAGAAATATGAAGCTAGTTGCCCATTCCAAAGCGTAGTAGGTAGGTACCTATGGAGAAGAACGGGCAAGAAACTCCATGGACACTCTTTTAAATTATATTGTTACATAAATATTAGTTACATCATTATGTACCTAATGTTAATTATAGGTATAATTATACGTGAGAACGATGTAAATAAGACGTACACGTTGATTGTCCAGTGTACCTACAGCAAACATAAATTTAAACAAAACAATCCCTAATAAAATAATTAAAATAAGCCGTGGTGGCTAAGAGATGACCAGTCCCAACTGACAGCGCCCGTTCACGAACATGACGCATGGATCAGCACCATTCAGCTCAACCATTTTGAAGGGAGCTAAATGATCCAATACACGCGCCACCGTCAGCGAGACATTTGAGTGAGCATGACAATTGACATCTATCAGCCGCCAGGGCACGTAGACGTAGACAGAGAATCTCTGTCTACGCCTAATTATTAAATATTTATTTCTAATTATGGTAAGCTATCAACCGTAAAAAGTCCGTAATTGTAGTAAGTAAAAAATCAATGAAATGTTAAGTTTTTTTTTAATTATCCATTATGATGGTACATTGTAATTTGTCTTTCAACGAAAGCAGTAGGTACCTACTATTGAAACTGAGGTACCCCGTAAGTCTAATTTCTTCTAGTAAGTTATTTTATTTTATTTCAACACTAGTAAAACCAACAGAAATAAAATAATATACTCATGAACTTGGTGATAGGCCAAAAAAGTACAAACTTCTGGGTATCACATAGCCAGACTTACATTGTACCTACTTATAATTTAGAAATTGTGACCTATAGTGTAATAGTAATTTAGAAATTGTATCAAACTTAGGGCAAAATAAATTGTATGATTCTGATTCTAAGGGTTTTATTTTCTGCAGTCAAATATATAAAACAGGACGGAAGCAGGAATGATGATAGTAGACCTATAGATCTTATATAT
The DNA here is from genome assembly GCA_937001585.2 of Brachylomia viminalis. Taxonomy (NCBI): domain Eukaryota; kingdom Metazoa; phylum Arthropoda; class Insecta; order Lepidoptera; family Noctuidae; genus Brachylomia; species Brachylomia viminalis. The sequence continues at coordinate 34,128,653 of OW443293.2, forward strand.
ATATATATATATATCAGGAAAGTTGTCGGTTTGTAGTCGCAGGTGGCGCCAACAATCGGTTTCCTTCCGAAGCCATCGAGTAAAGCCTCTATTCCTACCTAAAAAAAGTACTCTGTGATTCAAGTCAATGATCTATATTACTATGATATTACTGTACTCTTTCACAGACTTTAAAGAGAACTACGTTCAGTTGGTTCAGATGCACAACTCCCCTACAAAAAGTATTGGACACAGCGACTTGCTTCTGATTGGTTAGGGGAAAATGATGCTTGACAGTTGTCATTTTTTATTGTTGGCTATTGTATGTAAGCAAAGGCATGCATTATACAGCTACATATGCTACAGAAACCACCCAGACTTGTTTCATCAGTTTCAAAAAGGAAAAGGCAAATGAAAATAATAGATGTTTTGCATTAATAATATTATTTATTTGGATTTTTCTTCAGTGTTTTCTTAAAATTTTCTAAAGCTTTCGCTTGTATGTTTGGCTTTCTACTCATGTTTTCCAGTCTAACAATGCCTGTACTTACCTTTTAATATTTTATTTATTATATTGCACCAATTATGTATGGTTAGTCTTATTGTTAGAGAAATGAATGCCTGAATGATGTAATTTTTATGTTTTTGGCATGTAATAAACTCAAATACACACTTGTTTTGTATTATATTATAAATGTTGGTCGCAAGGTTGTGTTTGTGTGCATTTGAGTCCAAAAACAGATTAGTTTCTGTAAAAATTGTGCCAAAAAGCATAACAAAATGTTCAGATGCATATAATAAACCCCTTTTACCATTATAATATTTTTGGGACACCCACTCTTACACTGCCGACACTTCGATTTATTTAATATTTTTCTTATTACCCAGCCGGCAGTATAAGCTCTTGCGTGTACATTCAAGCATTCACGTCTCGCCTTTGTTCAATGGTTTACAAGTGCAGAGTCATTGTTAGGACTATTTGATTGGAAATCGGTATCACTGTCTATAACTTCACAAACATTAATATTTTTTTGAAACAGTGATTTCATTTTTAGTAACTGATAACAGGTTTCATCCTCACAATGAAATTTATTGTAATGAAATTTTATGAATCCCGTTACCAGCAACTATTTAAAAGTATTTGTGAAACTGTGGCAATCTGGGTTATTATTCCTTGAATTATAGCTTTTGTGGCTCTACAATGAAAACTTAGTAATTTTCTTGATTTTCGGTACTCAATGTAGAGCTCCTTGCAGGTTGGAGTAAGGTACTTGATGTCAAATCTTCTCTTTTTCTTTGTAATTTGGTGCCCCAACTCAGTTATTGATGCGGTAGCTAACTGAGGTACCAAAGAAACATCATTTGAAAATGTTGCAAAACTCTGTTGAAAATGATGTGGAAGGAACAGGGTCTGAAAGTTACAACATGCAAAACATTTATTGAAGCATACATATTGGAGTATTAAAGTATCATGTTTAATTGCTATGTTAAGTCACAAAAAAGTCATCATTTAGAAATAAATATCTGTTTTAACTTACCTATTTCCAAAGCTGATGAATAAGAGAGCTTGTCGCATAACATTGATGTTAGCGTTTACAAATGGTGCCCTTGAAGGAACTGATTCTGAAAGAGAAACAATGTAAATTTAAATTAGTTTAGAAGGCAGCTTTAACTTTTAAGTTTCTCTGTATTGCGCCTGCCAAAGCCGCCAACAGTATCAGTGTCATGACTAAAACACAAATACCTACTGTGACTTACTGGACACAATTTGGCTTGTCATTTATTTGTGACTGGCTTAAATATATGTACAAACAAAACATAATAAGTTAGTTATACTAACGTGTAGGCCTAGAAGCAGCATAATTTGTGATCTACATGTAGAGTGCGGCAATAATTGTGTTCAATTTCAGAGCTTGGGTTCTGATTTTCTGAAAAAATATACAAGTACTTCAAGTTAGTTATCATTTTGGAAGTTATGTGGGTTGATGTCAGCCAATCGTGAAGCCTAGTGATATATAATTATAGCTAGAAAGGGGTGAATACTGAGATGACGGCTGATAGAGATGTATGTAAGAAGACTTGCTGCGCCAACCCCAAATAAATTGGGATAAGGGCAGGAGAATAATGATGATTTTGTAAGATATTTATCACTCATATCACAAAATTAAAAATCACATTAAGTATTATTGTAACAGCTAAGAGCAACTACAGCTAGAAATTTTAAAAATGTGAAAGTGGAAGTTTTTGAAAATGTTCTGATGTTACTCGATCACGAACATCAACCAGGTGAATGGATTTGTTTGTAGATAGGTTTATGACATAGGATCGTTTAACTGGCTAGTAGGTATGCACTAAAACTTTTACCCCAGGAGTGTTGTATATTTTAGCAATTCGACAATTACCTGAGTTAGAATGTGTTGGAACTTGGAACTCCAGTAGAGGTTTCATGTTCAGTGATCAAAGTAGGATAGGCTTGCATCAAAAGACGTGATTTTTGGGTAAGAAACCTTGCCTCAAAATGCTCATGACACACACATTGTTTGCCCAATTCAACCACACTCAAAGCACGCAGAGAAGCACAGTTTATGGAATCTAACCACTTATTGCGTCTATTTTCACAATTTGGGAACTTGTGTAATAGTATAGCGTCCTGTCGCGTATTATTACAGCCCGGTACACAACACTTGTTGGAGCGCATTATGAAAGCCTCGACGCTAATACTGAGGAACTAGTGCTCAATTCAACGTAATCAGCGGAGAAATCCAAAAGAATGTGTAATATTGGAATCACAATCACGAAAAAACAACTTGTGTTGTGTTCACCGCGAATGCCGACTCCGACATACAACAAGTCAACAAACAACAATGTCATGTCAAGCTGACACTGACATTGTCAACACAAACTACAAGATGGCGGGTCGGCCGCCTGCCGATGGCGACACAGGGGCATGAAGGAGTTGCAGAGGGGGTACAAACGTCATGTATCATTTTCCCGCTGTCATTCGTGTGTCCTTGATTTTTTCCTAGAAGATTACGAGCCGTGTACTCTTTGAGTCAATGAAAGACATTACCCGATAAATGGTAGCTCGATCGTACATAGTACTCACACTTGTCTTATGCAATTATATAATACAAAGGAGATTGAGTTGAACTTATAATATGCCTGGCTGCATAGTGTGCGTTTTATACAAACTTTGAATTTCGTCTCATTCAGTTGAAGTAGGCTGTCCTACCTGTGCGATCCATGGCCCTGTATGGGGCCCCGGTGTGGGCCTCTGACCTGACGGCCGGCAGCATCGCTGTTTTGCGAAAGCCGCAGAGGGCGATGGCCGTCAGAGTCATCAGGGGGTATCGCACGATCTCCTACGAGGCGGCTTGCGTACTGGCCGGATCCCCGCCCTGGGACCTCGAGGTGAAAGTACTCGCGTCGTTGTATCGGTGGCGCGAGGAAGCGAGGGCGCGGGGCGAGGGACCGATGCAGCGACACATAGAGCTGCGTCGGTCTCAGCTTCGCGAGGTCCTGGTGGCGGAATGGCGGGACAGGCTTTCACGCCCTACCGCCGGCCTCGTCACCATCGAGGCGGTCCGGCCGGTGCTCGAGCGCTGGCTCGGGAGGAGGCACGGCTCCCTGTCGTTTCGGGTGACGCAGGTGCTCTCGGGGCATGGCTGCTTCGGGAAGTACCTGTGTCGCATAAACAGGGAGCCGGACGCCCGGTGTCACCACTGCGTCGACTGCCGGGAGGACACGGCGCGGCATACGCTGGCAGAGTGTGCCGCTTGGGAGGAGCCGCGCCGTGCCCTCATCTCAGAAGTTGGCAGTGACTTGTCGCTGCCGGCCGTAGTCGAGTCGATGGTCGGCAGCGACGAGTCCTGGGACGCGGTGGTTTCCTTCTGTGAGACAGTCGTCTCGCAGAAGGAGGCTGCGGAAAGGGAGAGGGAGATGTCGTCCACTCACCCGGCCCGCAGTAGGCGCACCGGGCGTCGGCGGAGGGCGGACAACGCCCTCTTCCAGCCCCCCTAAATGGGTCCAGGGGCGACGGACTCGGGGACGTCTGTCGCCCCCCACACACCAGGACCCGAGGTGGTGGCGCGTAGTGTTCCACGCGCGCCCCTCTTAGACGTCGCGGGGGGAGTCAAACACCTCACTCCCCCCCCAGACCCGAAGAGGCCGTCGGGGGTTGCGGAAGGATCGTACGTTCCCGCGACCCCCGGCGTAGGTGTGAGATGGAACACCGGGGTGGGATTTTAGTCAGTAAGAGTCTGACAGAACCCGCCGTCCGCCCCAGGTCGGCGGACATCCATGAGGATTTTCCACCCGGAAACAAAAAAAATACAAAAAAAGGCTGTCCTACCTCCTCAACTAATGTTAAATCCTAATGGATTCCTCAACGTGACGGAGCTTGCATACCATCTCACGTCGAGAGTATTTGCCGGCTCCCGTGCTATAGGTACTGTTGGGACCAATGAGTATCGTGGGTGGAGGAGTGTAAATAAAATTCCAGTGTCCAGGATAAATCTTTAAGGCCTTTCCAATCTTTAAAGCCTGTCCTTAAAAACCTTAAAAGTAAGTGTCCTGAATCTGTTCCACCCATTACTTTGACACAAACACATAGTTTTACAGTTATCCTGGGGTCAGCTTTGGTCCGGGCAAGCAGTAAAAGGGAAGTTTTATCGTAATTTTCAGCCATCCATTTTTGTTAAACCTTGGTTTAGCAAGTACAAACTAAGCAAAAAGATTACAACAATATTCATACGTATGCGATTAGGGTCATGTGTGCACTCCTGCTCATCTTGCCAGGCTTGGCATTGCGCAGAACCCTGAGTGTGAATGTGGCGCTGAAGTGGGAGATCTGAACCACCTTATTTTTTCCTGCCCCCTTTATGACCACTCCTGAAAGAAGAAAGAAAGAAAAGAAAGAAAATGCGTTTATTTGCGGTAAACATGACGCAAAAAATAACACTCCTCACTTTTCCAAAGTCTTGTTTCCCTCCGAGTCCCTTTTCCCACTTCTATTGCATGTATTTTATTTAATTTTAATGTAGCTATCTATAAAACCATAGCTCTTTTCCTTGTAAATAATGATTTATCTATTTAAACATAATTTATAAACCTCTTAGTGTACATACCATGTAGTTCTTAGTTTACGCACCGAGTCGGCCTTTTGCTGGGCCACCTGGTGGCGTTAAATCGTTACTTTTCTGCTAAATTGTATTCCTTTAGTGTTAATTTGTTATAATTGATTATTTTTATTTAATAACAACTAATCTCCTTTCCATTTCCAAATTTCCCGTTATAATATTCCTAATATTAATTTCATTTCGCGAACACTTGATTCTTGCGTTTTGTTATATCAAATAAAATATTGTCAGTGGCAATAATCACGAATAGTGCAACGCCAAAAAGAAAAAAAAAAAAAAAAAAACGCCGTTGTACTCAGCGTCATCCTAAAAAACTTTTCTTCGGGACACCTGGAAGGTAGCTTGGGATATCGGAAGTAAATTGAAGGGCCGTTACTTTTCAAGTATACAACCCGACGTTCCGGAAAAACCGTGGTTTGGCAGGGCAAAATTTGGCAAGATGGAGACCTCAGTTCTAATTCGAATGAGACTGGGTCATGTTTGTTCTCCAGCCCATCTTGCCAAACTACATATCATCAACGACCCCATTTGCTTCTGTGGCACAGACGTAGGCGACATAAATCACATTTTTTTTTCCTGTCCCTTATATGACCGTTCTTCTTTTCTTTGTAACCTCTTGTCTCTCCGTATTCCTTTTCAGTTTCTTTACTTTGTACAAATAGCTTCCCTGTCTATAAATGTATAGTCTCATTCATCACATTAAATAATATTAAGTTGTAAATTGTCGTCATTGTAATTTGCTCATTATTCACTATTAGTATTAGTATTCACCTTTATAAAATACACTGATCCTATAAATCGTCCAATCCTAAATCCCGTTAATTGATCATAAATATTCTATACTTTTTTCTTTCGTTTCCCTACCTTTGTTCTTGTAAACGTGACATTGGCTAAATGCCACTGACCTCTATTAAAATACGCATAGAGGTCAGTGCTAAATGCACAAATCGTGCGAAGCCATAACGAAAAAAAAAAAAAAAAAAAGTACTCTGTGGCGTCATCGTCGCCTTGCTAACGTAGGTACTCGTAGTTCCTCCTGTATAGGTATATTATTTGTTATTCTACTCTGTGCGTAGTTCTCTATTATAGTCTGTCTGTGCTACAGATGCATTTTCATTTTCCATAATTTCCATGAGCGACCGTGAGTTTGTGAAGACCGATGCTGCCGCCAAGGTTAGTCTTAGATACTTAAATACATAGATATTGATTGAGAAGCAACTAGGAAGCTAGATTCCAAAAATAATCTAAGTACTTTTTCTCACAATTTTTTTCTTTTTCGTTTTCAGCGGGTCCTATCAGATCTTGGTAGGGCAGCACTGTTTTGCATTCAATTTCCCAGCCGAGCGTCTCTAGCGCGGTAAAACAAGTTACCCTGGCCCAGAACCACCCACATGTGTAGAAAATTACATGTTAGTTTCCCTTTGACAAAGGAGGCCCGGGAAAGTGTTAGGAGTGGGTAAGTCTAAAGACTAGCACCTATTATAGCCACATTGGCAGCACATCTCAAAACTGCCCCAAGACAGTTTACGCCGCAATACAATCTAGTAAATTATCTGTCGATATTGCTTGCATCAAGTGTATGTTGCGCTGCTGGCACGCCTGTGGCGTGGTTAATAAAAAACTAGCAACCCACCCCTGCCTGGCATAGTTTTTATTACTTGACAAAACATCAATATTTCTATAATATAGATAATTATGTAATTTTATTGTTAAATATATTCTCTAAATGATGGTTGAAACTGCATCAAAATCCGTTGTGTAGTTTACATGAACAATGCTGTCAAACAGACAGACGAAAAGAGAATTTAATTTATAAATGTATTGATGATGCTCAACAATTTTGTAATGTGTTGCATTGCTACATGGCCTGAACTAATACGCTACCTATTACTATGTTAGTTATACATAATATAATATCTGCATTTTAGATTCTATGCTAAATTTGGATTCCTGGGGATAATTGGGTGCATTGATGGTAATCATGTCTGCATCATAAAACCATCAGACCACAAAGAGGCCTATTACTGCCGGAAAGGCTACCACTCGCTGAACATGATGATAGTAACTATTGAGGTTGATGTACTTAGTACTAACCCAGCGGCCACAATGACGGGGTGTGGCAAATATTCCGTCAGGGCTGGCCCAGTAGCCCGTCAGGGCGGGCCAAGTAGGTCATTGAGTCAAAAATATTGAATTAGTAATTACATTTTTAACTTTCAAAGTATTGTCTGTTTTGTACCTATTGTGCGTTTGAATGATAGTATTGTATTTTTTATGCCATAAAAACTTTAATTTGACGGCACGGTTGGCACAGTGGTTAAGCGATTGACTGCTGCATTACGTGTCGCGGGTTCGATCCCCGCACGGAACAAATATTTGTATGACCTACAAGTAGTTGTTCCGGGTCTGGCTGTTTGTGTATGTGAGTTTAAATGTTTGTAAACGCACCCACGATACTGGAGAAATTCCTAGTGTGGGGCAAAGTTTAAAAAAAATAAATTAAAAAAAAACATTACGTAACCTCAAACTTCCGGCATATAAATTCGGAGTTTGAAGTTGGATAAAATAAAATCTAATATGTTTTCAGATACCGCCATAAACGCATCCATGAAAACCACACTTTTCAAAAAGAAATAAGTTGTCAACACGGGAGAGGGGGAGCCAAGCTTGCGAAGTCAACGCTCACCCCGCTCACCCAGTAAATATCCAACATAACCAATACGGTAATGTAATACGGTACCTCAGTATCCACAAGTTTATATTTTAAAGCAAGTTGCTGGTGAATAATCCTAGCTACTTGGTTATGCCTGTGCAAGTACTCGCCGTTAGCCAGACGAGAACAACAAGAGATAATATATGTCTGATGGATTCACCTGGACGGTGGCGGTGGCATGCCCGACACACGTCCACCGTCCCGTCTTTGATAATATGTCTCCGGTAGTTATTCGTCATGCTAACTTCGTCCATAATTGCACAGATGAAACCTTCAGTTTCCCCGAAAAGGTCACCAAAACGTAGCCAGGGTACGGACGCTAAGAAGTCTACACCGGGCTGATGAAGAGCCCGGTAGAAGCGCCCGTGAAGCTCCTTGCTTTGCCATACCTCCTTGCGGTCATCGGTAGTAAGTACTACAGGTTTGCGCCAGTTCTCTTTAGCCATGGAGAGCGGGGTGAGCCCCTTGTCTACAACGACCACATCACGGTGCATACCCATTTCAGCTTTAAAAAAATATTCCCTGAGACAGACCTCGCGGTTGTGGAGGGTCTTCGCATTTAAAAACCCTCGACCCCCGCACTTCCGCGGGATGTACAGCGGTCTCATCACCGAAGAACGTGGGTGATGCATCCGATTTGCGGTCAGTAGTGTACGGACCCTCCTATCCAGGGCGTCAGGGCGCCTGAAAGAAGACTAAGTAATATCTTTAACAGGCGACCGAAGAAGCGCTCCTTCAACGATTGCTTCATGTCAGCAACGTCGATGCCTAACGCTTCCGACATACCCAAATATTTATAGCTTTCGGATGAGGAGAGGTATTTAAAGTGTATGGAATCCGAAAGATGAATTCCTTCGGACTCCATAATCTCACCTCGCTTTACATGTATGACTGCACATTTGTCCACACCAAATTCCATCCTGATGCCGTTACTGAAAGTTTCAGTTACCTTCAGTAGCTCCATCAGTCGCAATTTGTTGGGGGCAAAGAGTTTCAAGTCATCCATGTAGAGGAGGTGAGATATGACCTGACCACCTCTCTTCAACCGATAACCTAGACCTGAATCCTCCAGTAGTGACTCAAACTGTCACCCTGAAATATTCCCCGTTTAATCCATATAGGCTCATCATTCCCTTGGGTCTGTCGACATCCTGGATAGCGAAGAACCGTCTTCAATTGCCCCATACATGACTCAAGGAAGGTGCGTAGAGTTGCATCAATCTTGTACAACTCCAGCACCCTCATGAGCCATGTATGTGGCACCGAGTCGTAGGCCTTCTTATAATCTATCCAGCATGTCGAAAGATCCTGGCGGGATCGACGAACCTGTTGGCTAATGGCCATGTCGATGAGGAGTAGCTCCTTAGTACCGCGGGACCCGTTTCTACATCCATTTTGAGAGGCAGACATAATCATATTACTGCCAATGTGCGTATTAATTTTCGCTCTCAGAATGGATGTAAGAAGTTTATAGACCGTCGACAAACACGTGATTGGTCTATAATTCTTGGGTTCTGTGGGACTACCTGACTTATGGAGCAGGTGGGTAACGCCTGTTATTAAAAACTGCGGTAGCGACCCATACTCTAAGGATGACTGGAACTGAGATGCCAGGCAAATGTGTGAACTAATTAGCCATTTCAACCAAAAGTTGTGCAATCCGTCCGGTTCCGGAGATTTCCAGTTCGGTAACGGACGGACCGCTCTGGCAACGTCTAATGGCGTAATTAAGACTGCTCCCATTTCTGGTATAGTTTCACACACTCGCTCGACCACTCGTATCCAGCCAGCCTCAGCGTGACAGACAGGTACCGACCAGATGTTGCACCAGAATGTTCTCGTGGCGGCGTCATCCGGGTGGCACAAGTCTGTCACATTTTGTTCAGCTCGCTCCCAAGCTCTGTATACCCACCTCTCATCGCTCTGGAACATAACATTATTATTATTATTATAATCTAAAACATTATTTGTTTAAACATTTTTAATATCGTTTCCAGGTGTGTGAAGAGCTGAACAAGTTGATACGGGCCGAGAGCCCGGGCACGTCGGTGACGAGCGTGTGTCACGAGCGCGGGTTCACCGTGACGGGCTCCACCGCAGCTGTCCGCGTCCTCGTCACCACGCTGCATCAGAATCTGAGGAAACTGGAGCCCGAGGTAATGTGCACTGCTCGAAATATTAGATTACTAGCGATAATGTGCCAATGCTTAGCACGGGACCACGCGTGCCGTCTACTGATGACTGAGTGGCTACATGGTAACAGTCGCCCGGGTCGATCGGAGGTTAAGTTACGGTTTCCGCGGTCGGTTTGGATGGGTGACCATCCATTACATATCGAGACCCCCCCCCCCCCGTGCCTCGGAAAGCACGATAAGCCGTTCGTCCTGGCTGTAATTCGTAGATCTTTGTCAATCGTTATGCATAGTCAGAAGCCCTAAAGTCTGACAACCAATCTTACTAAATGACTGCATGCTTGACCTCCACAACCAAGGGGTATACTCCTTGGATGTGAAGGTCTGGCATGCAGTCACTCCATGTAAAATATTGGTATTCTGCTGCATCCGATTAGACTGGAAGCTGACCCTAACATAATAATTAGGATTGACTGTGTGCATTGTGTATTTAGTACTTTTCTATGAAACAGCAGTTTTTATTTTTAATAACCCACTTAGCGCGTCGATGCCCCCGACATACTGCAATATAAGCAGGATGACTGGAAAAACCTAATCTCGGCGAAAATTCTACGATTATTGGAATTCAATTAAGAAAGATTTCCGAAATCATACAAGCTGAGCAGGATTATTAAAGAAATCCAGCATATTATTATTCTATGTACATCGCGAGCGATACCGAAAAGTATGAACGCTGATTGGCTGATATGGTCGTTCTGCACTGACATGACGGATGCGCTGATTGGTTAACTGCTACATTCGAGCCATGATCAGACCAACCAGAATAAAGATGTTATTAATGAACTCTTAGATTAATCAATCAGCATTCAACTTTTCAATAATGGTCCTAAACATACTGTTTTTGGAAATGATCCTGAAAATAGCTCGTACGATGAATGATTGTGAAAATATTTCTTGTAGTTTCCAATAATCTTATTATTTTTTAACCGACGAAAAAAAACGGAGGAGGTTCTCAAGTCGACGCGTATATTTTTTTCTTTTTTTTATGTATGACCACGCATAACTTTTTACAGGGTAGTTAGATTTTGATAATTCTTTTTTTATTGGAAAGGGTAAGCTCCGACGTTGGTCCAATATAAATTTGGATAAAATATTCCAACCCTAAGTGAAGGAAAACAGGGGATGATTGAGTGTTCACTCACTGATAGTAATGTTTGATCACGCATATTTTTTTACAGATTAGTCTGATTTTGATCATTCTTTTTTTTTATTGGATAGGATATACCTTGAAGTTTGTCCCATATAAATTTGGAAAAAAAATCCTATGCTAAGGGTGGGAAAATAGGGGGGGGGGGGGAAATTTAAAAAAAATTTGGAGTAGGTGCCAAGCAATATAAGATACCTAAATGAGGATAAGGATGTAGTAATTAGCAGATTATAGCCACAAAAAATTATAAAATAAAAACTTTTTAACAAAAAAATTAAACCGCCGAAAAAACTAAAAACAATAAAAGCACTAAAAAGTTAAAAATAATACTATATCCTACCTATATTAATAAACCTAATCTAACCTACGATTAACATATACTAAAATTTAAAAATTTTTTGGAGTTGGTGCCAAGCAATATAAAATACTCTGGAATTACCAGTCAGTCGTTTCATTACTTAGCTTGGCACCGACTCCAAATTTTTTTTAAATTTTAGTATAGGGTACCTAATCGTAGGTTAGATTAGGTTTATTAATATAGGTAGGATATAGTATTATTTTAACTTTTTAGTGCTTTTATTGTTTTTAGTTTTTTCGGCGGTTTAATTTTTTTGTTAAAAAGTTTTTTTTCGCAACGTTTTGAGTTTTCCAATGATCCTGTGTCATATTCATATACGAGGGGGCGTTTTTAAGTTCGCGGAATGGAGGGTGAGAAGTGAAAATAAAAATACTAAATTATTTTTCTTTTTCAATATATTCACCTGCTACCCGTATACATTTTTCAGATCTTTCAATTAGCTTATGTATAACATCATAAAAAAATGCTTTGTCTTTGTTCGAAAAATAAGCTGAAACCACGTCCTTCACTTCTTCATCAGTTGAAAATTTCTTCACGAAGTTCTTTTTTCAGTTTTGGGAAGAGGTAATAATCACTGGGACCCAGGTCTGGGCTGTAGGGTGGATGGTCTAAAATATCGAAGCCCACCTTATGCAGGGCAGCCAACGCAACACGGCTCTTGTGAACAGGCGCGTTGTCGTGAAGAAGAAGGACACCTTTGGTCAATTTACCCCTCCTTTTTTCTTTAATGCTTTCTTTCAACCTCTCGAGGATAGAAGCATAGTATTCTCCGGTTATAGAAACGCCTTTATCTTTATAATCGGTCAACAGGATCCCTTCTGAATCCCAAAACACTGTTGCCATGATTTTTCCAGCCGATTGTGACACTTTAAACTTCTTGGGTGGTGGTGTGCCTTTTTTGTGCCACTGCATAGTCTTGTTTCGACTCAGGATCATAGTAATGAACCCAAGTTTCATCTCCAATAACAATTCGACTTAATAGTCCATCCTTACATTCGTTACAGAGGTCCAAAAACTTGCGAGAACACTCCACGCGGTGTTGTTTTTGAGGCGGCGTGAGATGATCGTGTAGAATTTTGATAATTCTCGTATCCGGTACTCCAACCATTTCTGCAAGCTGTTTCTTCTTTAGTCTGGCATCTTCCAATATTATTTTTTCGACTTTTTTAATGATTTCCGGAGTAGTCACCTCGATCGACCGTCCGGGCTGTGGGTCGTCTTCAAGTGAGGTCCTGCCTTGTTTAAAGAGACTGTGCCACTTGTAAACCATGGTTTTACCCGGGCAAGAGTCCCAATAAACGGATTCCATCTCTTCCAGTATATTTTGAACTGACTTTCCTTGCTTGGTAAGGAACTTTATTACGGCACGGTACTCGATTTTTTCCATAATTCACACTTTCTTCCCAATTGAGCTGTTTGCTTGACGATAGTTCAAAGACTAATGATCCAATTATTATTATTTTTTTTCCTAACTATGGCATCTCGTAGTAGACCTAGAGAGGTCGTTACTACTTAACCGGACTATCCTGTGGTTGCCTTAAGTGAAACTCAAAGCCCCCAGCCAGGGGCGTATTTTTACATACTAAGCGACAGCAAGGTGGGAAAGGCTGGATCTGATTTTTCTTATTATTAAGCTTGATGAGGTCGGCGTTTCCTAATTGACTACTCTCTGAGAAGAAACGCCGAAATAAACTCAGAGGTCACAGTCGGGGGTTTATATTTACGGGCTCAGCTACGGCGCAGGGTTGGCGCTTCGTCGGGCAAGGGTCGGGGGGTTCGCGAGGTACCTCGGCGGCGAGGACGGAATGACGGTTTGTGTATTTTGTGCACTGTACTGGTGGCCCTATTGCTCTCCTGGCGGAGTGTTATGGGGTCGTCGGGGTCGGTGAGGACATGCCTTGGGCGGCGGAGTTGGCTGATTTTAGATGGGACATAGCCTGCGGCTTTGACAACCAGAGGGTTGCGATGCTTGTCGGAGGTGTCGAAGAAACGCTTGGAGTTGCGTTTCATGAATTGATGGATAGTGGGGATTTTGAGGTCTAGGTGGAGTATTTCGTTACGAACATACCAGGGGGAACCTGTTGCCCTACGAAGGCCACGATTTTGTAGGGCCTGCACCCTATGGATGTGATGGGGTTTAGCGTGTGCGAAGACTGCACTGGCATAGGTCATGATTGGACGAATGCACGCTGTGTAAATGCGTAATTTACACCTGAGGGATAGTTTGCTGCGTGCATTCAGAACGAAATGATCCAATTAAGATAAAACCTGGTATTCATACTAATATTGAGTGGCTGAAGTTGTTGCCATCCCGATAATGACCTATTGTTATCCCCTCCCCCCATTCCGCGAACTTAAAAACGCACCCTCGTACATTGTATATTGATGCTCGTGCCTGATGCTGCCTTTGTACTGCGCTACTGCATGAGATGCTGGGTTTGATTCCCAGGTCAGACAAAGTGTTATTGGGTTTTTCCCATCAGGAATTTGTCAGTAGCGGGCCGAAGTTTGGACTTGTACCCGGTTGATGCATACCGCTTGATGTTAACATAAGTGGCGAAGAGTGGGTGTATATTAAGTACACCCCTACCTCACCTTTTGGGGATGTTTATGTTGCTGTTCATGTGTGCTATTTGATTATAAGGACATCTCTTACAGCCTGATTAAAACTTTATGGTGGCTCTGTAGTGCGCTATTCGCTGCGCAGTACCTCACCCTTGACCCCCGCTGACACGTGAATTTGTTAACTGCGCAGCGACTCGCCTCATGTTCCGAGGCGCCATAGTTTGAATCGGGCTGTACCAAAGATAAAATAATATTATTTAAAAACTGGTTATTTACTAATCAACTATCAGCGTACTCTTGTAGTTATTGAGTGGTGGCGCAGCATGTCTTGTTCTTCCATACTAATCAACCAAAGTTAATTTAATAATTATATGAGACCACCGCGCTGGCTATCTCTATCAAATGATTAAAACTAATGCGAATGGGATTAGAAATTACGGCGAAATCGGTGTACACACACGAAAATAAATGAGGAATCGGTTAAAAGAACGTAGAACCACAAGAGAATGTGCGCTTTTATAATTTCTTACGTGTCGCTATTGTCGTGGACGTCTACTTCACGTTACCACGATAACAACGTGCACGTATTTCCACATAATTTATAGACGTGGACGTGGACGTCCATGATAATATCGTCACCTTACAAATTATGATAGCGCACAATGGCTATGGTTACAAATGATGATGGAATAAACGGTTTTATACGATAGTATGTTTATCAACAGGTGCACCTCGAGTACAAGGTGATTAGCAGCCACTTGGCGGCTATCCGCCACAGCCGCTGGTTCGAGGAGAACGCTCATCATTCCTCCATCAAGGTCAGTTCACTTATTATTTATTTTACATGAACATAAAACTGCTAAGTATATGAAACGCTTTATTTTATATATCTGTGGCTAAGTATTAACAGTCGCATGGGTCGATACAGTATCGTTTTACCGAGTAACTGGCTTGTGGAGGTCAGATAGGCAGTCGTTCCATGTAAAATAATGGTATTCAGCTGCATCCGATTGACTGGATGCTGACCCAACATAGTTGGGATAACGCTAGGCAGGTGATGATATTATTATTTTTAAATAAATATGAGACAACATCCACACGAGGTCGTCAGGTCCCGAACTAGGCAGAGCCTGTACTACGGTAACCTGATGACTGATATACATACTTATATACATATACACACCCAGACACAGGTCAAACGAACATGTTCATCGCCACGAATGTGTCCGGGGATCGAACCCGAGACCAGCGGCTCATAAGGCAGGGTTGCTACCAACTGCACCAACCGATCAGTCAATTATTTATACAAGGAGTAACATATTAAACGCAAGTCCTGAAAGTAGTTGGCTCATAATTGACTACTGAATGTCTTCTTTCAGTAAAATGTTCCATCTACAATATTCAATGTACTTTCCCTTCATGTGCCAAATCCGTGGGACGGCCTGTATAGTCTAAACCCGTATCTTGAGGTATTATTAATTTAAGTACTTTTTTTTATTATTATTATTTATTTAATATGGGTATGCTCTTGACTCTAGTCTAGGTCAGTGGTGACAGAGACAGAGTCGACGGTGGAGTGAGCTTACCTATTTATTTCATTTAAATCAGTCCACTCGCATAACAGTTATTACAATTTGAAGTTATAAAATAACTTAGCTAATAATTATGTAGGTAATACGTGGTCAATGGCGGCGCTTGAGTATGTCAAATGAAGGACGTTAATATTAAAAAAAAACGCGCGGACGAAGCTGCGGGCAGAATTGGGGTGTATATATGTATTTAGATTATATGTATTATTGCTACATCTATCTTTATAACAATATAAATAAAAATTTAATGATGTTCGTTGGTCAGCGCAACACTTGAGAATGGCATTATTTCACATAGTTGTAAATTAATTGTTTTAAAATGTTCGCGAGTCCAAATAAGTTTTTTTTTAATGGAAAGTAAATTTGGAAAAGTTTCTAATTCGGGATAAACTGAGTGTCCTTTTCTCTATGGATTTCTGAATGAATAATTGAAATTTGGACAGGACAGACAGAAAAAATCTATATCTTTTTAATAAAATAAGTGATAGACATAATTTTAATACAAGAAATAAAGATAAATTAGATCAACCATTTTTCAGATTAGCTAAAGTACATACATCTTTTATGGGGTACTGTGTTAAATGCTACAACAAAATACCTTGTAATATATTGCAATTAAATGAAAGAAAATTTTAAACTCATATAAAAAGTTCATTTGGACAGGACATGTGGTTTGTGGTGTTATTTTTTTAAATTTTCCTACATACAGCAATATTTTATAAAAATATCGATATAACATTGATTTTGCACACTTCGTGCAAAGTCATTTGACATGGCGTGTCGTGCAACCCGTCCCTGCGTGGAGCGAATATAATTTTTATATTTGTTCTACCCGCAGGTACTGATCCGTCTACTCCGTGACATGTGCGCGCGTCACGCGGGGCTCGAACCCCTGACGCCCTGGATGATCGACCTGCTAGCTCACCACTGCATCATGAACAACCCGGCGCGGCAGGCTCTGCCCATCAATGTGGCTTTCAGGTAACTATTTACTGTCATCAAGCGGTACCTTTTCAATTCATAATGTACTTGCTGAGTTTATCTTGGACATTACTGATCGTTGAAAGAAAACACCGTGAGGAAACCTGGACTTCTGAAATCGCCAACATGTCTTGAGCAAGCGTGGTGATCAATGTTCGTGCCTTCTCTGTATGAGAAGAGGCCTTTGCCCTGCAGTGGGGTAATAATAGGCGGGTATTATTATTTTTGTCACCGAGCTAGAATATTTTCATCTCAAGAAGCCACGCGCGCTTTACATGTGGTAACCAGTACAAACACTCTGTGAATGAGTGCGTGAAGACGAGTAGCGTCAGCACCTAATACACACATGCATATACACACACACACACACACACACACATCGATACACACACATGTCCGACTTCGCCATTGTCTCGGACGGCACCGAGAGCTCCAGCGCTTATACACACATACACAGCGCGTTTGTACACTTGATAACCACAAGTAAGGCGCGAGTCGCAGTAGTGGAATTGATGGAATTACTGTTAAAGAAATAAAATGCATTAAAAACCTAATATTAGACCACTTAACTGACTGTATAAATAAATGCCTTGAACAAGGGATATTCCCTGAAAGTCTGAAGGTTGCTAAGGTAACTCCAATATTTAAATCTAGAAGCAAGACTGATCCAGGCAATTATCGTCCGATATCAGTATTACCAGTAATCTCCAAGATTTTTGAAAGAATAATTTACCTTCGTCTTAACACCTACCTAACAGATATAGACTTCTTTTTTGAGCAACAATATGGATTTAGACCTAAATCAAATACATTATCAGCTACTATAGATCTTACTACTAAAATAAAAAATGCTATAGACAACAGACAATATGCCCTAGGTATCTTATAGACCTAAAAAGGCATTTGACACGATTAGTCATGATTTGCTTTTAATAAAGTTAACTGACGTAGCAATATCGGGATCCGCACTTAGAATACTTAAGTCGTATCTAGAAAATCGGACACAAATAGTGAAAATTAATATTTTTGAAAGTTCACCTTGTAAATTAACCTACGGAATCCCACAGGGATCAATTCTCGGACCATTATTATTTTTTATTTATATCAATAGCATCAGCAGTGTTAAAACGTTGGGCAGTATCACACTTTACGCAGATGATACTTGTTTGTTCTACTTTGGTTACAATCTTGAATACAAAAAAATGATTTGAATACAAAAAAAAACCTCGTACATGATATTTGCTGCAATAAATAAGAAAATCCACAATCAAATCCAACTAACAATAAATAACGAAAACATTGCTAAATCAAGCAGTGAAAGATATTTGGGTCTCATATTAGATACTAAGTTAACATGGAAACCCCATATTGATTACATTAAGTCCAAACTATCATCTCTGGTAGGAGCATTGCGTCGAATGTCTACTTGCATTCCTAAAAAAGCTCGCGCAATGATATACAACTCTCTTGTAAGACACTCACATAGAATATCTCATTGAGATATGGGGAACTGCAGCAAAATCAGTAATCCAGGATATACAAATACTACAAAATAAAGCAATAAAAGCACTCTACAACTACTACTACCTTACACCAACCACCAAAATCTACAATGACACTAAAATACTTAAAATTAACCAACTCTATACACGCATATAACGCAAGACGACGAGACAAAATAGAATTAAGAAAACCTAGAACTAACTATGGTAGGAAAAATATACTATATGAGGGAGCAAAACTTTATAATGAAATACCTGATGATGTGCTTAACAGTAACAGTTGTAATACATATAAAAAAGCCCTAGAGGAATATGTTAGAATGAAGTACTAACACCGAATGTCACCTATATCTTCTAATTCTGTTGTTTTGTTTATCTGTATGTGATCACAGAGACTGTATCTACTTTTATTATATATTTTCTATACATTTCTCAATATGTAAGTGAACCGTAATGTTCTTTTTTGAGAAATAAATGTCTTTAAACCCAAAACCGGCATGACCCAACCGTTGAAGGCACGCACCTTGTTTCCGCCTGAAAGAAGACTAAGTAATATTATTATTATTATTAAAACTTGATAAGTGGGTGTCGCACGAACTGAACGATCGCCAGCGCGACGAACGCGTTGAGGTATGCCTTGCGTTGCTTAAGACAGTTGCGTAAGACACAGAAACGAAGGGATTTCGAACCGCATTGTCACTTGCGATGAATAATGGATGGACCCGTTTTATCACTCATTTTTAATATGTGTTTATATTTTCCATAGACGGCATGTAATAAAATGTATTTTCTCGCAACTAAAACAAGGGTGCTGATGGGGTTGCCTCGATACTGCATCGCATCAGGGATGTTTGCTGAAGCTCGCGTTGACTGCTTCTACACTTTGATGCGGAAGCGGTGCGCATCCCTGGTTAGTAGGGTGAGGGCACTGAGCACAACATCCAGTGGAGCCACCACTGCTCTTAATACTCCAAACTCTCTCAATATTGGTCTATTTGCGTCAAATTGGCAAGGTAAAAAAAACTTGATAAGTGGTTGCCGCACGAACTGAACGATTGTAAGCGGTCATCATATTGGTTAGACCCTGGTTCAGCGCCTGGCCAATGCTCCAAACGAAAACTTACCCTTACAAAAGTCATAGTCACTGTTTGGTGGTCTATTGCCGGTATAATTCATCACAGCTTCTTACAAAATGGCACCAGCATTACGGTGGATGTGTACTGTGAGGAACTAGACACAAAGATGGAGATGCTCACAAATCTCCGGCCAGCCTTGGTTAATCGCTCGCTCGACCTCATATGGCACAACAGACGGTCTCTAAGCTACAAGAGCTACGGTTGGAAGTTTTGCGTCATCCACCGTACTCGCCAGACCTTGCGCCGACAGACTTCTACTTTTTCTAAATTAGGGACAACTTTATGGCAGGGATCAGAATCAGAGTGTTTATTTGTGAAACATAGGTATTTACATAAAGATCTTAGGTTAATATAGGTGCGCTATGTTTTGCCGTGAAGGCGTACAAATATTGAAATAAAAACACAAATCATAAAAATTAAACTACTAACATAAGAAGAAAGCAAAATTAAACTCATACATGAGAAAAGGAACTATATACCTAACTTTATACAATTTATAATTAAAAAGAACTTACTATAGAGCAACCTTAAAAAAATCTCAAAACAATCTTTAAAATTACATTGAATACATATAAGTGTTTGTCGCTTAAGAAATATTAAACGTTATTATCATTCATAAAATCTTTAATAAAAAATTTCCATTATAAGAGAGTAGAGAATCTTTTTATATTTAATTAAGGGCAAATGTTTAATGTTATCAGGTATTTTATTATAAATTTTCGGAGCCATGCCAAAAAAAACACTTTTTCATTAAAACGGTTGTGCATTTTTTGTCGCATAGTTCGTTTGTATATTGAGAACGCATTGGAGTTTTTTTTAACATGACAGAGTTTTTGAAACAGATCTAATTTGATTTTGACAAACAAGGGAAAAATTCAATTGCATGGGTGCATATTTTGATTGATAAAAATAAAAAAAGTATTTATATAAAAAATGCCTTTAGCTTTCTAACTTTCTGTATACTAAACAGCAATTTCATAGGTAAACCCAAACCTAAACTGAAACCTAATATTAATGTATTAATCGCATTAACCTTCCGGAATAGATTCTCTATGGTGGTGGTAAGTGCATGACTTGTAAACGGCTGGACTGATTTGTCTTTTTATGTTCGTTGTAGTCGGAGTAAGGTTTTAGAGAAAGAATAATTGAAAATTTGCCTGGAAAAGTGGAAATGGATTTTTCTACGAATTAATGAAATTTGCACAGAATTTGTTTGCTTTTTTTACTGTCGGGTTAGCTAATTTATAAAATCTATTTATTTTACTTTTAATAATATCCGTCAGACGCGCGCTGTCACTGCTGGCCGGCGGTCTGTTCCTGCCGGGTTGTGCCGGCTTGGCCGACCCGTGCGAGGCCGCGCACGCCCGTGCGCACACCGCTCTCGACCTCGCCGCGCAAGACATCGCCGCTGCCACGGCACAGACGTGAGTAATAATAAATATTTATTTCAGACTCAATATTTGTCACATGAAGCTAGATAAATCTCCCTAGCAGTTCGGACTCTGGCCTCTCAGTAATCATCCTAAGGATTCCGTTGGCGCTTCCCTAAATCCGGCGCATCAGAGAAGCTGTGTAAAGTTAAAATCATCTACCCTTGCGCCAGCAATCATGCCCGACGCGCTGCAGAATCGACTAATGCAAACTGGAAAGAAATAGTATAATTTCGCGTTGTCACAAGCAAATCACACACCAGGAGCATTCGCCTGTAATGTAACGAGAAAGAGTCTGAGCATTACGTATATTCAATTTGTTGAGGCGAGCAATTCAGTGTGTATTTATACGAATAAAAAAGCGAATGCTCCTCGGTCAGCGCAGGCAGAGCGTCCAAACGCTACGGCATTTCTTTTGCTGTCAAGTTTTGAATATTCGCGAGCATGCTCGACATGGAATCGTCACTTACACGCTATTTTGAACTCTATTTACACCCACCACGGGCGTTTTTATTTCGCGCACTGGATTTTCAACGCTCTATTTAACGCCGTGAGTTGGAAATCGAACAGTGTTTTATTTTGCTGCGCTGGGATGCACTCTGTTGGATTCACAATGCTCGGCTCTACACCGAGGGTTGATAATCCAGAGTGCGATAAAAAATCGCCTGTACGAACCCGGACCTACATCGTGAACGCTTGTCATATATAACTTATTTCCTTCACAGTTTGCTCCGGGTTGTAGCCCGGGGTGGTCACCGATACGTGCTGGGCCTACAGCCCTTCGAAGGTGGCAAGGATATTTCAACTGAGATAACCGTATGGGACGGCGTGGTGGTGTCTCCACTGGCCCCGGCCTATCTGGAGACTCCAGAACCTATGGATACGGATGATAAAGGTATTTTTGGTTGTTATTTAATTTATATTGTTGACTACCTCATTGGTCTAGCAGTCACAGTCAAGAGTTTGGATTTGTCTCCAGTTAAAGCCATCGGGCTTGTCCCTCTAAGGGCCTGTGCACACCACGTTTTTTAAACGCGCCGTTGACGCGCGTTTGTATCGATACAGACGCGATACGCACGCGAGTCAGACGCAGCCTGTAGACCTTCTGTAGAATAAAAGCGCGCCGTCGACGCACGTTTCTACAACGCGCGTCAACGGCGCGTTTAAAAAGCGTGGTGTGCACAGGCCCTAATGTATTAAGGGCGAGAAGCTACATGTATTTTTTTTTTAAACTGGCCTACACTAGGAATTTCTCCTGTATCGTGGGTTTACAAACATTTAAACTCACATCCCCGGAACAACTACTTGCAGGTCATACAAATATTTGTTCCGTGTGGAGATCGAACCCGCGACACGTAACGCAGCAGTCAATCGCTTAACCACTGCGCCAATCGCTTAACCACTGCGCCAACCGTGCCGTCAAGTGCCGTATGGAGCTTGAACATAACTGGCGAAATGTAGGAGTACCTAACACTCTGCCTAACCTTTCAGTGAATAAACATAATTTTTTTTTCGTTCTTTATACTGCTACAGTAGTTTTATCTCACGAAGCGACACGCGCTTGACTTGTGGTTACCAAATGTACAAACACGTGGTGAATGTGTGCGCAGGAGCTCTCGCTAACCGTCCGAGACAATGAAGAAGTCTGAATTGAGCGTGTGTGTTTATGTCCTGACGCCACCCGTCTTCACGCAGGCATTCACGGGGTGCTTGTACACTTGGTTACCGCAAGTGAAACGCGCGTCGCTTCGTTAGATAAAAATACTATAGCTATCAAAGGTTTCCCATAGCATTGCGAATATGCCAGTCTTAATAAAATGTATCTTGTGTGTCTGCTGTATCACCGGCGCCTTTCATACGGGAGCCTAGCTATTTTGCTTCAGTAATAGGTATGGTGTGTCTGTAAGATTATCAGAACAGCATAAGACTGCGTAGTTACAATAAAAAACAGTTTTTAAGAAATTTTCTGCCGTCCACTTTGATGGATTTGACGAGTGAAAGTATTATTTTTAAATTACTTTTGTTATGTTTCAGATGATGACGGTGATGGAGTTGCAGCTTAGATTAGCTTAGATTTATTAATTATTAATATATATTTTTTATGTTTCATGTGTAAGAATAAAAAATAAAAAAACAAAAGTATTAAATAATACATTTAACTGAAACTGGATTTTTATTGAAACAGTAGCTGTTGATTTCTCTTGCATCTCAATCTAATCCTTTAACAAAGCGAGATCTTGCGGACTTGCATAATTACATGTTACTAGCTCTTCGCCCGCGGCTTCATCCGCGTGGATTTCATAATTTTCACTTGAAACATCCCAGATCCCACCTTTAGTTTTGGAAAATGTACCATGAATAATAAAACAAACACCTTATTTTTGGTTTCACACGAAAATCATCACTCACTAAAACAAACGTCGCCGCCATTCTGACCTTCGCTCACCCGTATGCGCATTGCCTGCAAGCCCCGAAGCATCAATGAGCCGGGCAGGCGCGATGCAGGCTCCCCCTCCTTTGCAAAGACACTTCCTCGCGTTTGTAGTACAAAACGAAAACTAAAACGAAACTATCAACTCTGAGAATTAAAGATTTACACGGGCCTTCCGCTTTTCCTGTAAACGAGGTTGCACCTGCCTGATAAATGCCGTAAGTTTAGAGGCATGATGTTTCCCTAATATCTCCCCGTTGACACGTTCGAGACTAAGTCGCACTACTCAAGCCCTCGCTTATCTTATACGGCCCATCACGCTTTCCAGTACATTTAGGGAGTTTGTCCTCTACCAACATCATTGGGCCACCGGGTTTTGAGAAACACTAAGCCACCTACCTAATAGTCGGGTGCATACTCCTTCCGAGTCTGTAGAAGTTGTCTGGACGGGTGTACTGGAATGACTTCGAACCGCTGCGTCACAGCTGGTGACTGAACAAGCCCAAGTTGGCTTAAGGGCCACATAATTGGCTACACATGCCTACATACCTGGATTACCTGGCCAGTAGTATTGTGAGGTGATACACTTTAAGATACGTTCGACGCCTAGGTGGCCGGGAGTAGATGCGTTGTGATAGTCGGCGAGAACAATGCTTCGCTCACTCGATCGCACCACTAGACAAGCATCGTCTGTCGCTCTCTCATTCGACTCCGGTGAGTACACTATCTACGTAAACAGCGTATTCTACTTTTTCGCGGGATTTGACATTATTTCCGAGTGACCAGAATAGGGACGTTTTACAGAATACGCCTTTTTATCAAAATAGTAAAAATGTGGCCATTTAGAAAATTGCGACCCAATATCTAACGAGATGTTACCGGGATAAGTAGCAATCTGTCTTTCCATGAACGCATGGAAAGGCAGACTGCTACTAATATCCCGACCGTATTGAATGTTGTAGCACTTTTAGTTTCAATGTTTTTACTTTGCGCACAGGACCTAACAACGCCTTGTTGGCCGCAACCATAAAAAAACAAGACTAGATTTTTTATTTATTTATTTAAAAGGCTTTGTCGCTTAGCGACCACATCGCCCTAAACCTAGTTTGTTATGGTTTTTAGTGTTAGAATATGTAACGGTAGCAGCATTGACTTATTAGCTCAATGGGTAGCAGGGTTAGAGCTAGTGAGGGTACCTTGTGTTGGGTTGTCACTAGCTTCAGGTTTCAAACTCAAACTCAAAGCATTTATTTCAATTAAACCATTTACAGGCACTTTTGAATTGACAAGACAGTGGTCGGTCAGTCAGAAATATGAAGCTAGTTGCCCATTCCAAAGCGTAGTAGGTAGGTACCTATGGAGAAGAACGGGCAAGAAACTCCATGGACACTCTTTTAAATTATATTGTTACATACCTACTTAAATATTAGTTACATCATTAGGTACCTAATGTTAATTATAGGTATAATTATACGTGAGAACGATGTAAATAAGACGTCCACGTTGATTGTCCAGTGTACCTACAGCAAATATAAATTTAAACAAAACAATCCCTAATAAAATAAGCCGTGGTGGCTAAGAGATGACCAGTCCCAACTGACAGCGCCCGTTCACGAACATGACGCATGGATCAGCACCATTCAGCTCAGCCATTTTGAAGGGAGCTAAATGATCCAATACGCGCGCCACCGTCAGCGAGACATTTGAGTGAGCATGACATCTATCAGCCGCCAGGGCACATTCAAGTCAATGATCTATATTATTGTACTCTTTGAGTCAATGAAAGACATTACCCGGTAAATGGTAGCTCGATAGTACATAGTACTCACACTTGTCCTATGCAATTATCTAATACAAAGGAGATTGAGTTGAACTTATAATATGCCTGGCTGCATAGTGTGCGTTTTATACAAACTTTGAATTTCGTCTCATTCAGTTGAAGTAGGCTGTCCTACCTGTGCGATCCATGGCCCTGTATGGGGCCCCGGTGTGGGCCTCTGACCTGACGGCCGGCAGCATCGCTGTTTTGCGAAAGCCGCAGAGGGCGATGGCCGTCAGAGTCATCAGGGGGTATCGCACGATCTCCTACGAGGCGGCTTGCGTACTGGCCGGATCCCCGCCCTGGGACCTTGAGGCGAAAGTACTCGCGTCGTTGTATCGGTGGCGCGAGGAAGCGAGGGCGCGGGGCGAGGGACCGATGCAGCGACACATAGAGCTGCGTCGGTCTCAGCTTCGCGAGGTCCTGGTGGCGGAATGGCGGGACAGGCTTTCACGCCCTACCGCCGGCCTCGTCACCATCGAGGCGGTCCGGCCGGTGCTCGGGAGGAGGCACGGCTCCCTGTCGTTTCGGGTGACGCAGGTGCTCTCGGGGCATGGCTGCTTCGGAAAGTACCTGTGTCGCATAAACAGGGAGCCGGACGCCCGGTGTCACCACTGCGTCGACTGCCGGGAGGACACGGCGCGGCATACGCTGGCAGAGTGTGCCGCTTGGGAGGAGCCGCGCCGTGCCCTCATCTCAGAAGTTGGCATTGACTTGTCGCTGCCGGCCGTAGTCGAGTCGATGGTCGGCAGCGACGAGTCCTGGGACGCGGTGGTTTCCTTCTGTGAGACAGTCGTCTCGCAGAAAGAGGCTGCGGAAAGGGAGAGGGAGATGTCGTCCACTCACCCGGCCCGCAGTAGGCGCACCGGGCGTCGGCGGAGGGCGGACAACGCCCTCTTCCAGCCCCCCTAAATGGGTCCAGGGGCGACGGACTCGGGGACGTCTGTCGCCCCCCACACACCAGGACCCGAGGTGGTGGCGCGTAGTGTTCCACGCGCGCCCCTCTTAGACGTCGCGGGGGGAGTCAAACACCTCACTCCCCCCAGACCCGAAGAGGCCCGCAGTGGC
The DNA here is from genome assembly GCA_937001585.2 of Brachylomia viminalis. Lineage (NCBI taxonomy): Eukaryota > Metazoa > Arthropoda > Insecta > Lepidoptera > Noctuidae > Brachylomia > Brachylomia viminalis. Next base: position 34,154,701 of record OW443293.2, read on the forward strand.
GGGCCGGCACCAGTCGGGGGTTGCGGAAGGATCGTACGTTCCCGTGAGATGGAACACCGGGGTGGTTTTTAGTCAGTAAGAGTCTGACAGAACCCGCCGTCCGCCCCAGGGCGGCGGACATCCATGAGGATTTTCCACCCCGGAAACAAAAAAAATACAAAAAAAAAGGCTGTCCTACTTCCTCAACTAATGTTAAATCCTAATGGATTCCTCAACGTGACGGAGCTTGCATACCATCTCACGTCGAGAGTATTTGCCGGCTCCCGTGCTATAGGTACTGTTGGGACCAATGAGTATCGTGGGTGGAGGAGTGTAAATAAAATTCCAGTGTCCAGGATAAATCTTTAAGGCCTTTCCAATCTTTAAAGCCTGTCCTTAAAAACCTTAAAAGTAAGTGTCCTGAATCTGTTCCACCCATTACTTTGACACAAACACACAGTTTTACAGTTATCCTGGGGTCAGCTTTGGTCCGGGCAAGCAGTAAAAGGGAAGTTTTATCGGAATTTTCAGCCATCCATTTTTGTTAAACCTTGGTTTAGCAAGTACAAACTAAGCAAAAAGATTACAACAATATTCATACGTATGCGATTAGGGTCATGTGTGCACTCCTGCTCATCTTGCCAGGCTTGGCATTGTGCAGAACCCTGAGTGTGAATAGGGCGCTGAAGTGGGAGATCTGAACCACCTTATTTTTTCCTGCCCCCTTTATGACCACTCCTCACTTTTCCAAAGTCTTGTTTCCCTCCGAGTCCCTTTTCCCACTTCTATTGCATGTATTTTATTTAATTTTAATGTAGCTATCTATAAAACCATAGCTCTTTTCCTTGTAAATAATGATTTATCTATTTAAACATAATTTATAAACCTCATATTGTACATAAGTACCATACCATGTAGTTCTTAGTTTACGCACCGAGTCGGCCCTTTTGCTGGGCCACCTGGTGGCGTTAAATCGTTAGTTTTCTGTTAAATTAAATATATTCCTTTAGTGTTAATTTGTTATAACAAATAATCTCCTTTCCATTTCCAAATTTCCCGTTATAATATTTATTCATTTCGCGAATACTTGATTCTTACGTTTTGTTATATCAAATAAAATATTGTCTGTGGCAAAGCACGAATAGGCAACGCCAAAAAGAAAAAAGAAAGAAAAAAATAACATAATATTTCAATTTCCCGTTGTCTAGGCACCTCAGAACAATACTTTAGTTATTGTTCTGAGCTAGGCACCAAAAAATGTACTCTGTGCTAGGCACTATATAGTCGGTGGTCTAGGCCGGTCTAGGCCTTTTTATATTCCTATTCAGTAGGTATTTGTCAAAGAGTATAATAACTATACAGGCTCTTTGTATAGCTCATTGAGCTAGGAAAAAATGTCAATGGTAGTCTATAGCTTCCTTGGACATGCTTTTTAGTAATTTTTTTGGTCTGTGAAATGTTTGGGTTTTCTTTTTCGATATTTGTTTAAAAAGGAGGGGTTTTGGCTTGTGGTTTTGATAAATAAAGTTAATATTATCAAAATTAAAATATCTAATAATCAAGAATTACAAGCATATTTAGATAATATTGTTACGAGCTGGGGTTCGGGATAAATAAATGTATACCAATTTACATGAAAAACACACTATAATTAAAAATCACAAATACAGTAATCAGAAACTTTAAACACAATCACTTGTAGTTCACAATTAGTCCACTTTTACTGTTATTAGCTGTTCTTCACTGTTTCGCATTCTAAGCTGAACTGTCCTACAACGCTGTCAACCCCTTATTTATATGACGAATGTAAGTTACTAGAATGTTCTAGCATAATACCAGAACATTCTAGTACTTACGGGAACGGTCCAGTGTAGTTCGGCTATTCGATAACAGATGGCGTTAGCGTCTAACGTGTAGTTCTTCTATTCGCTAACAGATGGCGTTAGCGTCTAACGTGTAGTTCTTCTATTCGCTAACAGATGGCGTTAGGATCTACGTGACAATATTAAGGATTCCTATCAACTTTACACTGATGGTAGTAAAGGAGAGTCTCATGTTAGAAGTGCAGTTTATGATCCCCAGATAAGATTTGCTCAAAGCTTTGTTCTTGATAATACCTGTAGCATATTCACAGCAGAGGCATATGCAGTCTTTAAAGCTCTTAGACGTATTACCAATGTAAATAACTATAAATATTTTTTGATTTTGACAGATTCACTTAGCTTAATTCAAAGTCTTGAAAGTTATGATGTTCATTTTAAAAGAAACTATATTGTATATAATATTAGGCAATTAATTTACAATTACCTTCAAAAAGGAGTTGAAGTTTTCTTTTTGTGGGTTCCTTCACATAAAGGTATAACTGGAAACGAAGTAGCTGATAAGACTGCCTATGAAGGGATCAATTCATTAGATGTGAGACTAACTTCTTCAATTCCATTCACTGACTGTTATACTGAAATAAGAATAAATTGATATGCTTTTTGGGATAATTTTTGGAAGAATGATCAAGAAGCAAAAGGTAGATCGTACGGAAATATTCAAGAGGAGATACCTTCTAAGCCGTGGTATTGTATGTTGAGAACAGCTAGTCGACACTTCATAACGACGATTAACAGACTCCGCTTTGGCCATTCCAAAACTCCAGCTCATTTAGCGACACTGGGTATTGTTCAAGACAACAAATGTACAAGTTGCGATTTAGCTATTGGAAATGTCGATCACATGCTATTTGACTGCCCAAATCATAAGTTACATAGACTGATTTTAGCGAGTGAATTAAGTGAATTGTGTAGTGTAAGTGTTGTGTTAAAAATAATACCTCCCGCCGCTTGACCGAATTATTAAAAAATAAGACTTGTTATCGAGCAATACAACGTGTAACAGAATAAACGCAATTCCTGAAAGTAGTTTGTTCAGAATCGGCTTCTGAATCGATTTCCGTCATCAAAAATAGGTGTTAAATTTTGACGGAAAAATCTTTTAGATGACTTAAATTAGAAACACAGTATCATGACAAATTAATACAATCCTTAATTCAAGGAAATTGCACCTTAACTCAGAGCAATAAAGGCTACTTAAACGCACGACATTATTTGTATATCGCTTACAGGTCGTAATACACACACGTAAATAATATCAATGCATTTTACAATAAAAGTAGTGTGCGTCAAATTAAATAGGTAATTTAAAGGAATTTCAACTTTATCTCCAATGTGTAAGGCTTGTTTGAATGCACGACCAAACTTAGTGCGGTCATCAGAGTAGCCCTACACACACACAAACATATTTTAGGCATTATTCTCAGAACAATAACTAAAGCATTAGTTATTGTTCTGAGGCATTATTACAAAATAAAATTATTGAATTTGAAACTTATTGTAAAGAAATAAAGCAATTGTCGGCAACCTCTTTGACATTTCTGCGAAATGCCGACATAGGTACGCGCCGCCGCTACCGCCGAATAACATGAGTACTTAACATTAAAAGCTAGTCATCCGCTGGTAGCGATCTAGTGTAGTTGTTCTTCAGTTTACTTCCGTGACATTTTTGATTCCGTGCGCGATGGCTTTCCGGTACACCAACATACAATACACGGAGATGGTGAGAACCCTGGCTCGCTGTCTTGATAATGTCGCGTTAGCTTGTCTGGAGTTCAATGACCGTTTTGGCTGCAGTGTGAGCGCCAGGACGATGCTGGCTGCAACTCAGCGACTGAGGGACTCTGGGACGTTCCTTCCTAATACGGCTTTGGACAGAGGGACGAATGTGCGGACTACTCGTCTGCAAGAGCGTATTCTCGACCATTTCGATGAACATCCAGAGGACAGCTCGAGAGAAACAGCACCCCAGTTCGACTGCAGCCACATGTACGTGTGGCGAACGTTGCGTGCTGATGGTGAACACCCATATCATCTTCGACGGTGTCAAGACCTAACGCCGGCCGACAACTTGCCACGACTGGAATTCAGTAGGTGGTTGTTGGAGAACTGGCAACAGAACATTCTTTGGACAGACGAGAGTACCTTCACGCGTGTTGGCATGTACAACCAGCATAACCAGCATTTGTGGCGGCATGAGAATCCACATGCTTGCCGTGTGGATTCGTTCCAGCATAGGTTCTCCGTCAACGTGTGGGCTGGTATACTCGGAACATTCATACTCGGCCCCACGGAGCAAATACAAAGAGGAGACGGCCTAAGCAACTGTGCACTGTGATTCTCAACTAGGTCCTGACGTCATCATGTAGGCGTGGCCTTAGTCAGTGTATTGTTGGCGTTTGTCCTGTGCACAGCTCTGTAAACGTTCCGTTTTTACAGCATATTTGCGCTAGAAGAAAAAAAGAATGAAGTGTGGTGTTTTATCTTGTAAAAACTACTCGGATAGACGTTCTGATGCTATGGATGGCATCACATTTCATTTGTCAGTAATTTTATGCGTAATTTATTAAAATAGTTCTTCATTCTGCATGTAGTGACATCTAGTGTGAGATAGTTACATAACTACAAAGTAAAATCAACAGGACGAGCGAATAGTTTTGCTATTGACCAGTAGATGTAAAATAAAGAAGTGGGCGGGATCTGATCACCCCTCACCCCGTAAAGTGTCACCCGTTGTTTCATACAGAAACCTTATTACAACATCTCCTCTTTGTATTTGCTCCGTGCTCGGCCCCATTTTCCTTCCACGGTTGACCGGAGATACCTACCTGCGGTTCTTGCAGGAGACATTGCCGGACTTACTGGATGGCGTCCCTGTCGGTCTTTCACGTGACATGTATTACCAGCAAGACGGTGCTCCCGCGCATTTCACGTGGACCGTTCGACGGCATCTGGATGCGGAGTATGGCAGTCGCTGGATAGGCCGCGGAGGACCTGTGCCGTGGCCTCCCAGATCGCCAGACTTGACACCGCTAGACTTTTTTTTGTGGGGTCGCATAAAATCGGTCGTGTACGTCAGTCAATCTACAAGTGTCGAGGAGCTAAAAACAAAAATTCAACAAGCATTTGTGACGGTGAAAAGTGATACTGAAGTGCTTACAAAATTGAAATACAATTTAAGAAAGCGTGCTAATAAGTGCATAGATCAAGGCGGCGGTCATTTTGAAACTTTAATGAAAGTGGATCGCAGAAATAGTGCAAATTAGGTAATAACCTAAGTGTTAAGTGTAAATAGTCCAGTTCTGTAAGTACCTACCTACTTCTTCCTATCAATACGATTGTATTCTAATCACTGTAAACATTGTTATTATAATCTTTTAAACACGCCGTCTTTGCATATTTTTGTAGTACAAACAATAAACTGGACCTACCTAAACAAACGAACTTATCAGAGGGATCGCGGGATTCGCGGGGGTGCAATCTCGAAAGATAGGTAGGTAGATAAAAACGGCAAGCAGCGGCGCGCGGCGCGGTGCGTAGAGACTAAATTCAAAGCCTGTGAAAGTTTGATAAAAAAAAAAAAATTTTACGCGATGATATCGCTCAATATCACATCTAGCTAATGTTCGGTAATTTAATTATCGTTCATACTGCCATAGGTAGGTATCTAATGCCTACATTAGAACTAGGCACGCAGCGTAGGCGCGCGCGCCGCTACAATTGAACAAACATACCTAATTTTTAGGTCCATGATACACACGTGCACATGAATAATATCAAAGCTTTTTACATTTGGATTCGAGCGCGTTTAATAAAACAGTTGATGTAAGAGAATTTAATCCTTCCGTCCAAATAATAAGGCTTATTGAAATGCACGACCGATTTGTATTCCGCATGTCTCAGTAATCGATTTGTTGAAAAATGTCGAAATAGGTAGTAGACAATTTTCTGGTTCCTACGAGCTACGTCCTTTGCAAATGACCCTTTGAAATCGCGCGCGCGCGCTACCTCCGGGCTGCCGGCCGGCCATCTTCAAAGTAAGTAGGTATTTTTTCTTGCGCAGCAAAGTTTGCTGTGATTAAAATCTTGTAAGCACTGATTTTTGTTTCACGTAATTAGCAGTAAACACGCTTATCAGAGGTAGCTAATAATATCGCGAAAGTTACGCATCTGAGATAAATATTTTTTACCCGCGTGTGCCGCACGGAGTCCGGGCGCTTCGCCCTTCGTTAGTTTCGAAGTTCGGGTAAAATGTCGCTGTTTAAAATGCATCCCCGTTACTAAGCGTAAAGTCTTAGATTCATGTTGATAATTTCACTTGCTAGAAAATTATCAATCATTACACTGTAAACTCAAATAAGTATCAAAAGTTATTCATTCATAATATCAGTCTGTGACATTTTAAGGTACGTTTTTTTTTTTTTACTATTGATAGGCGAACGTTTGACCACAATCTCACCTGATGTAAGTAAGATTCGTTCATTGAACTAACGCATATCTAATGCCTACAGCTATGGTCAGCTGGCGGGCGCTCGAATGTGCGTGTCGCGTCGGCTGCTAACATTGCATTAGTGTGTGTGTAGGCATATTGCTGCACATACGTTTTGCGTTTAGTAAGGATAACTATTTTATAAAAAACGAGCAGGTTTGGTTTAAATTTATTTAATTATGGGTGTTGTTTTAGACTTTTAGTTTTATATTCTAATTGGGGTGTCTGAGGTATTGCGCTCCGTTACACGTTGTATATAAATATATATTAAAAACACTTTCGAAGAAATTTAGTGAAGTTACATAATAATAATCAAACTAACAAAATACTACTCTTATTACTAAACCAATTAAAGACTTGGCTAAAAGGTCCCAGCAACCAGGCTATTAAAATTAATAAAAAAAAAAAAAAAAAAATTGGCGTCAGAAAGACGGATCATAGAGTATAGTAACCACAGAGTACTTTTTTTAGATACTTTTTTTATTTGCTCATTATTCACTATTAGTATTCACCTTTATAAAATACACTGATCCTATAAATCGTCCAATCCTAAATCCCGTTACAATTGATCATAAATATTTTATTTTTCTTTCGTTTCCCTACCTTTGTTCTCGACAACTAAACGTGACATTGGCTAAATGCACAAACCGTGCGAAGCCAAAACAAAACAAAAAAAAAACAATAGTACTCTGTGGCGTCATCGTCGCCTTGCTTTTTAACGTACAATCAATAAGCTAAAGCGCGGGAAACTCTAAACTTGGCGGACGCGTCCTTTTTGAAATACAATTTTAAATTTTAAAATCCTGTAATATAAGATCAGTAGTATAGTTTTTAGTGTTCTATTTTCTTTTATATGTAATTTTAGTTTAGTTTTGTATATTTTCTTCGGTAGAGGTAAGTTTTCTTTGTTTATATAGTGCCAAAAATGAACGACCCGCCTGACCCGGGGGACTTCGTTCCCCCGGCAGGCAATTTTGTAACATTATCGAACGAATCCGGCATGGATACTGATGGGTCGTCTTCGGCTCGTCAACTTAAAAGAAGCCGTATGCATGTTTGCAAGCACTGCAATAAGCGTCGCCGTACTCGCAAAAACCACGGTTCCGTGTCTTCGGGTTGTGACTGCACGGACTCAACAGCTACATTAGTAAGCAATACACCAGTGCCTAACTGCTCCGAAATTATCGTTTCTAACGAAATTTCAGATAAAATTTCTGCTCCATCCGTTGTTCCCATTCCGATAGGTCGAAAAACATACGACAAAACAGACAACGCACCATATGTCGTTCATGTACAAAAAAAAATGATTTCACCAGATGATGGTACGACATTGCACCCAATTACGTTTGGAAAGTTTTTAAAACACAACGCCTTCCAAAATATTATTAACGGTAGCGTCAAAAAAATCGGGCGAAATAAAATATCTTTATCTTTTTCAAAGTTCCTGGACGCAAATTCCTTTATTACGCATAATAGTCTAGAGACATATAATTACAAAGCTTTTATACCTACTTTTAATGTCACCAGAATGGGTTTAGTGCGTGGTGTTCCTGCGGAATGGTCTCCGGAGGAAGTTATTGATAATATAACTGTACCAATTGGTTGCGGGCAAATTTTAAAAGTCAGACGCCTCAATTTTAAAACCATTGTTGATGGTACATCCATTTGGAAACCATCCCAATCCATAGTTGTTACATTTGATGGGCAGATTCTACCGAAAAGAATTTTTATGTGCTATAATGCATTACCTGTAGATTTATATATTTTCCCTACCGTACAGTGTTTTAATTGTTGCCGTTTTGGTCACACTAAAATTCAGTGCAGGTCCAAACCTCGTTGTTATAAATGTGGCCAAGGCCACACTGGGGACAATTGTGAAAGAGAACAAGAAAGTGCATCTTGTTGCCTTTGCTCTGGTTTTCACTATGCTACTAATAAGTCTTGCCCTGAATTTTCTAGGCAAAAATTAATTAAAACATACATGGCACAAAGTTCAGTATCTTATGCTGAAGCGTCAAAAGTATATCCCCCAGTAACTAAATCGTATGCAGATACACTTTTATCTTCTCCTTCCAAAAACTTTTCACATACTCCATCAATCTCTTCACCTAATAGAATGCCTGCTTCAAGTAGCTATAAAAAGACTGTCTTCCTCAAACCACGCTCCCATCCCAAATCTATACAAGGATATAATAAAGAGGCTCACAATGCTATTATTAAAGATTTCGACATTCCCCAACCACCAAATGGTTGTGCTTTTTCTAATAATCCTAATAATGATAAAAATGACACTAATTTTTCCATAAACGATTTTCTTTCTGCATTACACAATCTTCTCTCTCAGTTCAACATTTCACCGTCCAACGCTGCCCCATCTTTCAATGTATCTCAATCCATTCATAATGGACCACACATCCAAAATAATCCAGTGGAACTGCCGCAGTCTAGTAAACAAAAAGAGTGATGTTATTTATCTTTTAAACAAATATGAGCCATTTGCCTTTGCCTTAGCAGAGACTTGGCTCAAACCTAATAATATTTTTAAAATTAATGGTTATTTAACCATTAGAGGGGATAGATCTGATGGGTATGGTGGAGTAGCTATACTTATAAAGAATTCTATCCCTTTTTCTATCATTACATTACCTCCTCATAGTGAGGAAATTTCAATTGTAGCTATTAAAGTGCATCACACTTGTCTTGTTTCTATTTACATTCCTCACCCTTCCTCTTCTGTTCTTCAAGAGATGAATAATCTCTTTTCTTTTCTTCCAAAGCCATTCTTAATATTGGGGGACTTTAATTGCCATCACCAATCATGGGGTTGTTCAACTTCTAATTGTTATGGTGAGGAATTACTAGATATAATAGACTCACATAACTTATGCATATTGAACTCACGAGTTGCCACACGTCGTTCAAATCCCACCCAAAACCAAAGCGCAATCGACCTTTCCATCTGTTCCCCAAACTTAGCCTCTTCATTAACTTGGCATACTCTAACCTCTACTTATGGTAGTGATCATTTTCCAATAGTGATCTCTTATCCTCTTTCCAAACCAAATGCACCATTAAGGAGATCAAGCTTAAAACATAAACTACCAAATAGAAATAATAATGACTGGTACAAATTTAGAAACATTGTTGACAGTAAGCTTTGCTCCTTGCCTGTCATTTCTGATGGCAATGAAAATAGTTGTGCTGAAGCTTTAGCACTCATATTAATCGCAGCGGCAGATGAAGTTTTTCCTGTAAAAAATAACAATATTAGTAAAATTCCCTCGCCTCCATGGTGGGACTCTGAGTGCACAGAATTTATTAACAAATGTAAAGAGGCTGAATATAATTATAACCGTGATATGTCTGATGTTAATTTTGAAATCGTAACGAACTTAATTAATGATACTTGTAAACTTTTTAAGAAGAAAAAATTTGAATCTTGGCGTAACTTTTGCTCATCAATTACACCGAATACTCACCCTACGATTGTATGGCGCAATATTCGTAGATTTAGGTCCATTTATAACAACCCTTCTCCTATTCCTGATTCTGTAGCCAGTGAATTTTTAGATAAATTAGCTCCACCTTGGGTGCCCGAGGCTATTAACCTTAACCTGTCACTCGTATTCAATAACCAAAACACTCATAAGACGCTAGATCTTCCATTCACTCTCACTGAATTAAAGGGTGTAATTCATAATACAAAGGATTCTGCACCAGGCATTGATGGCATCCCGTATTCCTTTTTTGCTAATGTAAATGATGACGTCCTTGGTTACTATTTAGAGCTTATTAATTCTATCATGATTACAGGAAACATCCCTGTTGAATGGAAACGTCAAACGGTATTGCCATTCCTTAAACCAAATAAAACCCCATCTGATGCTTCCTCATACCGTCCCATAGTTTTATCTTCAATTCTGATGAAATTAGCGGAACATTTAATTAAAAATCGCCTAGAATGGTATGTTGAAAGTAAAGGTTTTTTGGCAGAATCACAATATGGCTTTAGAAAAGGTAAAAGTACCACTGACTGTTTAAGTATTTTAACAGCCGATATTCGGTTGTCCTTCTCTAATAACCATTCCACCATTGCAGTTTTCCTTGATATTAATGCAGCTTATGATAACGTTGTATTATCAGTTTTACAAAATAAATTAAAAGCCTTACAGGTTCCATTGAATTTGTCGAATTTCATTATTAATATCCTGACTGAACGGTCTGTTAACATGGTAATAGGAGATCATGAGGTATCTCATCTTGTGTGGAGAGGTCTTCCACAGGGTTCTGTCCTCAGTCCCCTTCTATACAATATTTACACTTTTGATTTAGACTCATCCTTAACTAACCATGTTAAGGTTCTTCAATATGCCGACGATTTATTATTATATTCTTCAAGCCAATCTGTTGAACAGGCTAGCTATGCTATCAATTCTGCTTTATCAACTTTGGAGTCATGGCTACATCTAAATGGCTTGGATTTATCCACGTCTAAAAGTGCGGCTGTTTTATTCACCCGTAAGAGAAATATTCCATTAGTAAACGTCTCTTTTAAGGGAATACCTATTCCAGTTAAAGATAAATTCAGATATCTAGGTATAATACTTGACTGTAAATTAAGTAGTGTTCCTCATTGTGATTATATTGTTAACAAATGTGAAAATCACCTAAACATGCTTAGATGCCTCTCTGGTGTGTGGTGGGGTGCACATCCATTTTCATTGAAACTTATTTACAACGCAATCATCAGAAGCGTTCTGGATTATGGATTGTTCGTTCTAGAACCTGGTAGTGTTATGGCTTTTAAAAAATTGGATCGCATACAGTCTAAAGCATTACGAATTATTTCGGGTGCCATGAAGTCTAGTCCCATTAATGCACTCCAAGTTGAATGCGGGGAAGCTCCTTTATATCTTAGAAGACAATTCTTATCTGACAAATATTTGTTCCGGATTCTTCAGTTCTCAACTCATCCTCTCATTCCTAAACTCGACTCTTTTGTGTTGCAGATTGAATCTTCAGATTACTGGTCCCATAAACGTGCTCCTTGTTTAGTTGTAAGCTATAAAAAATTTCTTTCACTCTCTTCTCCTATTCACCGTTCCAATAAACTTCCCCTATTTAACAGTAGTTATGAAAGTTTACAATTCAGCCCCATCATTAAATACTGTGCAAGTAAATCTGATCCCGATTGCCATTCAAGTTATAATCATTTTTTGGCTGAACATTTAGAGTACCACCATATATTTACGGATGCTGCCAAGCGTTCTCCGACGGGTTGTGTTGGGATAGGTACTTACCATTCTCAATACAACATCGTACAAAAGATCAAACTGCCTCCGGAGACTTCAGTTTTTACGGGGGAATGTTTCGGCATATTAAAAGCAATAGAATATACTCGTGTTACAAAGCTCAAAAAAACCATAATTTTTACTGATTCTCAAAGTGCTCTTCTAGCCATCAATAAATCCCCTTTCGAACACAAATCGCAGTTACCTATCATTTATTTAATAAGAGAATTTGCGTCCAGAACCATCTCTGAGGGTAATACACTGCAATTTGCGTGGATTCCGGCCCACGCTGGAATCCATGGCAATGAAGTGGCTGATACACTTGCCGGTGATGCGGTGCAGTGTGGGGACTTAGTTCCTTATACGAACTTTAGTATTGACCTTATGACATTACCAAAGACTTTTCTTCGGGACACCTGGAAGGTAGCTTGGGATATCGGAAGTAAATTGAAGGGCCGTTACTTTTCAAGTATACAACCCGACGTTCCGGAAAAACCGTGGTTTGGCAGGGCAAAATTTGGCAAGATGGAGACCTCAGTTCTAATTCGAATGAGACTGGGTCATGTTTGTTCTCCAGCCCATCTTGCCAAACTACATATCATCAACGACCCCATTTGCTTCTGTGGCACAGACGTAGGCGACATAAATCACATTTTTTTTTCCTGTCCCTTAAATGACCGTTCTTCTTTTCTCTGTAACCTCTTGTCTCTCCGTATTCCTTTTCCTACCTCAATAGTTTCTTTACTTTGTACAAATAGCTTCCCTGTCTATAAATGTATAGTCTCATTCATCACATTAAATAATATTAAGTTGTAAATTGTCGTCATTGTAATTTGCTCATTATTCACTATTAGTATTAGTATTCACCTTTATAAAATACACTGATCCTATAAATCGTCCAATCCTAAATCCCGTTAATTGATCATAAATATTCTATACTTTTTTCTTTCGTTTCCCTACCTTTGTTCTCGTAAACGTGACATTGGCTAAATGCACAAATCGTGCGAAGCCATAACGAAAAAAAAAAAAAAAAAAACGTACAATAAAAATGTACTCTGTGATAACGTACTCGTAGTTCCTCCTGTATAGGTATATTATTCTACTCTGTGCGTAGTTCTCTATTATAGTCTGTCTGTGCTACAGATGCATTTTCATTTTCCATAATTTCCATGAGCGACCGTGAGTTTGTGAAGACCGATGCTGCCGCCAAGGTTAGTCTTAGATACTTAAATACATAGGTATTGATTGAGAAGCAACTAGGAAGCTAGATTCCAAAAATAATCAAGTACTTTTTCTCACAATTTTTTTCTTTTTTCGTTTTCAGCGGGTCCTATCAGATCTTGGTAGGGCAGCACTGTTTTGCATTCAATTTCCCAGCCGAGCGTCTCTAGGGCGGTAAAACAAGTTACCCTGGCCCAGAACCACCCACATGTGTAGAAAATTACATGTTAGTTTCCCTTTGACAAAGGAGGCCCGGGAAAGTGTTAGGAGTGGGTAAGTCTAAAGACTAGCACCTATTATAGCCACATTGGCAGCACATCTCAAAACTGCCCCAAGACAGTTTACGCCGCAATACAATCTAGTAAATTATCTGTCGATATTGCTTGTATCAAGTGTATGTTGCGCTGCTGGCACGCCTGTGGCGTGGTTAATACAAAACTAGCAACCCACCCCTGCCTGGCATAGTTTTTATTACTTGACAAAACATCAATATTTCTATAATATAGATATGTAATTTTATTGTTAAATATATTCTCTAAATGATGGTTGAAACTGCATCAAAATCCGTTGTGTAGTTTACATGAACAATGATGTCACATAGACAGACGAAAAGAGAATTTAATTTATATTAATGTATTGATGATGCTCAACAATTTTGTAATGTGTTGCATTGCTACATGGCCTGAACTAATACGCTACCTATTACTATGTTAGTTATACATAATATAATATCTGCATTTTAGATTCTATGCTAAATTTGGATTCCTGGGGATAATTGGGTGCATTGATGGTAATCATGTCTGCATCATAAAACCATCAGACCACAAAGAGGCCTATTACTGCCGGAAAGGCTACCACTCGCTGAACATGATGATAGTAACTATTGAGGTTGATGTACTTAGTACTAACCCAGCGGCCACAATGACGGGGTGTGGCGAATATTCCGTCAGGGCTGGCCCAGTAGCCCGTCAGGGCGGGCCTAGTAGGTCATTGAGTCAAAAATATTGAATTAGTAATTACATTTTTAACTTTCAAAGTATTGTCTGTTTTGTACCTATTGTGCGTTTGAATGATAGTATTGTATTTTTTATGCCATAAAAACTTTAATTTGACGGCACGGTTGGCACAGTGGTTAAGCGATTGACTGCTGCATTACGTGTCGCGGGTTCGATCCCCGCACGGAACAAATATTTGTATGACCTACAAGTAGTTGTTCCGGGTCTGGCTGTTTGTGTATGTGAGTTTAAATGTTTGTAAACGCACCCACGATACTGGAGAAATTCCTAGTGTGGGGCAAAGTTTAAAAAAAATAAATTAAAAAAAAACATTACGTAACCTCAAACTTCCGGCATATAAATTCGGAGTTTGAAGTTGGATAAAATAAAATCTAATATGTTTTCAGATACCGCCATAAACGCATCCATGAAAACCACACTTTTCAAAAAGAAATAAGTTGTCAACACGGGAGAGGGGGAGCCAAGCTTGCGAAGTCAACGCTCACCCCGCTCACCCAGTAAATATCCAACATAACCAATACGGTAATGTAATACGCTACCTCAGTATCCACAAGTTTATATTTTAAAGCGAGTTGCTGGTGAATAATCCTAGCTACTTGGTTATGCCTGTGCAAGTACTCGCCGTTAGCCAGACGAGAACAACAAGAGATAATATATGTCTGATGGATTCACCTGGACGGTGGCGGTGGCATGCCCGACACACGTCCACCGTCCCGTCTTTGATAATATGTCTCCGGTAGTTATTCGTCATGCTAACTTCGTCCATAATTGCACAGATGAAACCTTCAGTTTCCCCGAAAAGGTCACCAAAACGTAGCCAGGGTACGGACGCTAAGAAGTCTACACCGGGCTGATGAAGAGCCCGGTAGAAGCGCCCGTGAAGCTCCTTGCTTTGCCATACCTCCTTGCGGTCATCGGTAGTAAGTACTACAGGTTTGCGCCAGTTCTCTTTAGCCATGGAGAGCGGGGTGAGCCCCTTGTCTACAACGACCACATCACGGTGCATACCCATTTCAGCTTTAAAAAAATATTCCCTGAGACAGACCTCGCGTTTGTGGAGGGTCTTCGCATTTAAAAACCCTCGACCCCCGCACTTCCGCGGGATGTACAGCGGTCTCATCACCGAAGAACGTGGGTGATGCATCCGATTTGCGGTCAGTAGTGTACGGACCCTCCTATCCAGGGCGTCGAGTTCAGTCTGAGTCCATTTGAGTATGCCGAAAGAGTACATCACAACCGGCATGACCCAACCGTTGAAGGCACGCACCTTGTTTCCGCCTGAAAGAAGACTAAGTAATATCTTTTTCAGGCGACCGAAGAAGCGCTCCGTCAACGATTGCTTCATGTCAGCAACGCCGATGCCTAACGCTTCCGACATACCTAAATATTTATAGCTTTCGGATGAGGAGAGGTTCTAAAGTGTATGGAATCCGAAAGATGAATTCCTTCGGATTCCATAATCTCACCTCGCTTTACATGCATGACTGCATATTTGTCCACACCAAATTCCATCCTGATGCCGTTACTGAAAGTTTCAGTTACCTTCAGTAGCTCCATCAGTCGCAATTTGTTGGGGGCAAAGAGTTTCAAGTCATCCATGTAGAGGAGGTGAGATATGACCTGACCACCTCTCTTCAACCGATAACCTAGACCTGTATCCTCCAGTAGTGACTCAAACTGTCACCCTGAAATATTCCCCGTTTAATCCATATAGGCTCATCATTCCCTTGGGTCTGTCGACATCCTGGATAGCGAAGAACCGTCTTCCATTGCCCCATACATGACTCAAGGAAGGTGCGTAGAGTTGCATCAATCTTGTACAACTCCAGCACCCTCATGAGCCATGTATGTGGCACCGAGTCGTAGGCCTTCTTATAATCTATCCAGCATGTCGAAAGATCCTGGCGGGATCGACGAACCTGTTGGCTAATGGCCATGTCGATGAGGAGTAGCTCCTTAGTACCGCGGGACCCGTTTCTACATCCATTTTGAGAGGCAGACATAATCATATTACTGCCAATGTGCGTATTAATTTTCGCTCTCAGAATGGATGTAAGAAGTTTATAGACCGTCGACAAACACGTGATTGGTCTATAATTCTTGGGTTCCGTGGGACTACCTGACTTATGGAGCAGGTGGGTAACGCCTGTTATTAAAAACTGCGGTAGCGACCCATACTTTAAGGATGACTGGAACTGAGATGCCAGGCAAATGTGTGAACTAATTAGCCATTTCAACCAAAAGTTGTGCAATCCGTCCGGTCCCGGAGATTTCCAGTTCGGTAACGGACGGACCGCTCTGGCAACGTCTAATGGCGTAATTAAGACTGCTCCCATTTCTGGTATAGTTTCACACACTCGCTCGACCACTCGTATCCAGCCAGCCTCAGCGTGACAGACAGGTACCGACCAGATGTTGCACCAGAATGTTCTCGTGGCGGCGTCATCCGGGTGGCACAAGTCTGTCACATTTTGTTTAGCTCGCTCCCAAGCTCTGTATACCCACCTCTCATCGCTCTGGAACATAACATTATTATTATTATTATTATAATCTAAAACATTATTTGTTTAAACATTTTTAATATCGTTTCCAGGTGTGTGAAGAGCTGAACAAGTTGATACGGGCCGAGAGCCCGGGCACGTCGGTGACGAGCGCGTGTCACGAGCGCGGGTTCACCGTGACGGGCTCCACCGCAGCTGTCCGCGTCCTCGTCACCACGCTGCATCAGAATCTGAGGAAACTGGAGCCCGAGGTAATGTGCACTGCTCGAAATATTAGATTACTAGCGATAATGTGCCAATGCTTAGCACGGGACCACGCGTGCCGGCTACTGATGACTGAGTGGCTACATGGTAACAGTCGCCCGGGTCGATCGGAGGTTAAGTTACGGTTTCCGCGGTCGGTTTGGATGGGTGACCACCCACCATCCATTACATATCGAGACCCCCCCCCCCCCGTGCCTCGGAAAGCACGATAAGCCGTTCGTCCTGGCTGTTATTCGTAGATCTTTGACAATCGTTATGCATAGTCAGAAGCCCTAAAGTCTGACAACCAATCTTACTAAAAGACTGCATGCTTGACCTCCACAACCAAGGGGTATACTCCTTGGTTGTGAAGGTCTGGCATGTAGTCACTCCATGTAAAATATTGGTATTCTGCTGCATCCGATTAGACTGGAAGCTGACCCTAACATAATAATTAGGATTGACTGTGTGCATTGCTATGAAACAGCAGTTTTTATTTTTAATAACCCACTTAGCGCGTCGATGCCCCCGACATACTGCAATATAAGCAGGATGACTGGAAAAATCTAATCTCGGCGAAAATTCTACGATTATTGGAATTCAATTAAGAAAGATTTCCGAAATCATACAAGCTGAGCAGGATTATTAAAGAAATCCAGCATATTATTATCCTATGTACATCGCGAGCAATACCGATAAGTATGAACGCTGATATGGTCGTTCTGCACTGACATGACGGATGCGCTGATTGGTTAACTGCTACATTCGACCCATGATCAGACCAACCAGAATAAAGATGTTATTAATGAACTCTTAGATTAATCAATCAGCATTCAACTTTTCAATAATTGTCCTAAACATACTGTTTTTGGAAATGATCCTGAAAATAGCTCGTATGATGAATGATTGTGAAAATCTTTCTTGTACTTTTCAATAATCCGTTCCCTTGCAATAATCTTATTATTATTTAACCGACGAAAAAAAACGGAGGAGGTTCTCAAGTCGACGCGTATGTTTTTTCTTTTTTTTATGTATACGCATAACTTTTTACAGGGGTAGTTAGATTTTGATAATTCTTTTTTTATTGGAAGGAAAATTTTATTGCCAAGCAATATAATATAAAATAGCAATATAAAATACTCTGGAATTACCAGTCAGTCGTTTCATTACTTAGCTTGGCGGTTTAATTTTTTGTTAAAAAGTTTTTTTCGCAACGTTTTGAGTTTTCCAATGATCCTGTGTCATATTCATATACGAGGGGGCGTTTTTAAGTTCGCGGAATGGAGGGTGAGAAGTGAAAATAAAAATACTAAATTATTTTTCTTTTTCAATATATTCACCTGCTACCCTTATACATTTTTCAGATCTTTCAATTAGCTTATGTATACCTTCATAAAAAAATGCTTTGTCTTTGTTCGAAAAATAAGCTGAAACCACGTCCTTCACTTCTTCACCAGTTGAAAATTTCTTCCCACGAAGTTCTTTTTTCAGTTTTGGGAAGAGGTAATAATCACTGGGACCCAGGTCTGGGCTGTAGGGTGGATGGTCTAAAATATCGAAGCCCACCTTATGCAGGGCAGCCAACGCAACACGGCTCTTGTGAACAGGCGCGTTGTCGTGAAGAAGAAGGACACCTTTGGTCAATTTACCTCTCCTCTTTTCTTTAATGCTTTCTTTCAACCTCTCGAGGATAGAAGCATAGTATTCTCCGGTTATAGAAACGCCTTTATCTTTATAATCGGTCAACAGGATCCCTTCTGAATCCCAAAACACTGTTGCCATGATTTTTCCAGCCGATTGTGACACTTTAAACGTGGTGGTGTGCCTTTTTTGTGCCACTGCATAGAGTCTTGTTTCGACTCAGGATCATAGTGATGAACCCAAGTTTCATCTCCAGTAACAATTCGACTTAATAGTCCATCCTTATCTTCGTTACAGAGGTCCAAAAACTTGCGAGAACACTCCACGCGGTGTTGTTTTTGAGGCGGCGTGAGATGATCGTGTAGAATTTTGATAATTGTCGTATCCGGTACTCCAACCATTTCTGCAAGCTGTTTCATCTTTAGTCTGGCATCTTCCAATATTATTTTTTCGATTTTTTTAATGATTTCCGGAGTAGTCACCTCGATCGACCGTCCGGGCTGTGGGTCGTCTTCAAGTGAGGTCCTGCCTTGTTTAAAGAGACTGTGAGACTGTGTGACTGTGTGAGAACCCGGGCAAGAGTCCCCGTAAACGGATTCCATCTCTTCCAGTATATTTTGAACTGACTTTCCTTGCTTGGTAAGGAACTTTATTACGGCACGGTACTCGATTTTTTCCATAATTCACACTTTCTTCCCAATTGAGCTGTTTGCATGACGATAGTTCAAAGACTAATGATCCAATATTTTTTTTTTTCCTAACTATGGCCTCTCGTAGTAGACCTAGAGAGGTCGTTACTACGTCGTTACTTATTATTAAGGTTGATGAGGTCGGCGTTTCCTAATTGACTACTCTCCGAGAAGAAACGCCGAAATAAACTCAGAGGTCACAGTCGGGGGTTTATATTTACGGGCTCAGCTACGGCGCGGGCTGGCGCTTCGTCGGGCAAGGGTCGGAGGGTTCGCGAGGTACCTCGGCGGCGAGGACGGAATGACGGTTTGTGTATTTTGTGCACTGTACTGGTGGCCCTATTGCTCTCCTGGCGGAGTGTTATGGGGTCGTCGGGGTCGGTGAGGACATGCCTTGGGCGGCGGAGTTGGCTGATTTTAGAGGGGACATAGCCTGCGGCTTTGACAACCAGAGGGTTGCGATGCTTGTCGGAGGTGTCGAAGAAACGCTTTTTTTTTTTTTTTTTTTTTTGAGGATGGGAAATCATCAAATGACTCCTCCCGCTCTGGGTGGAGCGGAAGGGAGTGTCAGACTCTTACTGACTAAAACCCACCCGTGTTCCTTCCTTGGCCCTTTATGTTCCGGGTCAGCGGTACCCCTTTTGGATGATCCCGCTTTCCCGGCAGGCTTGGGCCCTAGTGGGCCCCCTCTATGATGCTGACATCTCTTTGAGGCGCGCGTGGAACACGTACGCGCCGTCCAGCACGGGCCTGGTCCTGATCGGACGGTGAGCTACCCATTACTCACCGCCCGCAGGCCCGCGCCTACGGTGGCCGGGAGTCGTCACGCGGCTCCCGACGCCCGGAGCGTCCACCGCGGCGGCTTGGACGGGAGACTCTCTCCCTCTCCCGTCCCGCCACCTCCTTCGCTAGCATGACTGCTTCGCAGAAGGAGGCGACTGCCTCCCACTCCCCCTCGCCCCGGACCATGGCTTGAACCAAGGCCGGGCGTGAGAGATCGCCGCCGCTGCCGATCGCCTCTACGAGGACACGGCGGTGCTCCGCCCATGCAGGGCAGGCCCCCACCGTATGCTCCACCGTGTCCTCGGGGCGATCATCGCAGTGGTGACACCCGGGCGTTTCCTCCCGCCTGATGATGTGCAGGAACCTCCCGAAACTTCCGTGTCCGGTGAGGACCTGCGTCAGGCGGTAGGTGAGGACGCCGTGACGCCTCTCTAGCCACTCCTCAAAGAGGGGTCTTACCGCCGCTATCGTGGCGTGCCCTGCGCTGGGTTGCGACAGTCGCTCTTTCCATGCCGCCATGAGATCGCGCCGGAGGTCCGTCCGCTCCGCCGCGATTTGCCGCGGAAGCGGGGTTTCCCCCCGGCGTAGTGCCTCCGCGCGCCACTCATACAGGCGCGCGAGGACTATCGCCTCCAGATCCCACGGCGGCAGTCCGGCAAGGAGGCTTGCCACCTCGCCCGAGATCGTGCGGTAGCCCCGGATCAGCCTTACGGCTACCACCTTTTGGGGCGCGTTCAGATAGTGGGCGGCTCTCCGCCGCAGTGAACGCGCCCACACCGGGGCCCCATATGTAGCCATGGACCGCACGACCCCCGCGTAAAGCCTCCGGCAGGAGGCGTTTGGACCCCTCAGGTTGGGCAGGAGCCGCTTGAGGGCGGCCCCAGTCCGTTCCAGTTTGGGGGCCAAACGTCGGAAGTGCTCCACGAAGTTCCACCGGCTATCGAGCACGAGTCCTAAGTATTTCATCGTGGACTCGACGCCGATGTGAACCCCTCCTGCCGTTAGTTGGGATCCCGATGGTGGCCTGTTCCGGGGCCCATGGAAAGACATGGCCTCGGACTTGTGCAAAGCCACCTCGAGACCCAACTGCCGGATCCTCTCCACGACTATCGCAACCCCGCGTGTCATTGCGTCGGCCGCCGCCTGATGCGACCTCCCCTGCGCCAGGACCAGCGTGTCGTCAGCGTAGCACACCACGCTGACGCCATCAGGGAGGTCGGCCCGCAGCACCCAGTCGTAACCGATGTCCCACAGGAGCGGCCCTAGAACCGATCCCTGTGGGACGCCGCACGACATCTCTCGCCGGTTCCACTCCCCATCGCGACCGGGGTAGATGACGGCTCTGTCCGTCAGATATGCCTCGACTATTCGACGGAGGTAGGTTGGCACCCGGTGATACCGGAGTGCCTCCCCAATGCAACTCCAGGGCAGGGTGTTAAATGCGTTGGCGATGTCGAGTGACACCGCCACGACAACCCCGCCCCGAGACACCGCGTCCCCCGTCGTGAGGGCTCTAACGCGCATGATGGCGTCCACCGTCGAGCGCCCCTTGCGGAAGCCGAACTGACTATCCGCAAGATCCGGCCCCGTCCTCACCAGGTGCCCGACGAGGCGGCCTGCAATTACTCTCTCAAAGAGCTTGCCGACCTCGTCGAGCAGCACAATGGGCCGGTATGCGGACGGAGAGTCCGCAGGGCGCCCTGGCTTCCGAATGAGGACCAGCTTCCCCGTCTTCCAACGGAGTGGAAACTGGCCTCTCTCCATACATGCGCTTAAGAGCGCCTCCAGTCGAGGCCCAAGAGCCGTCGAGGCCAGGACCCAGGCTTTCCCTGGCAGGCCGTCGGGTCCTGGGGCGGTATTTTTGGCCTTCAGCCTACCTACCGCCACTCTCAGATCTACCCCGGTCACTTCAGGTGTGTCGTCGTCGTCCGCGTGGTCCGCTTCAGGCACCGCGAGCGGCGGAGCCATGGGCGGGGGAGTATGCTCCCCCCGTGAAGGGAACAGAGCGCTCACCACCTCCTCCACCAGCTGGGGGCGGAGACTCTGCGTCAGCGGGGGGGCCCAGGTGCGGAGTTTATTCCGCACCATTTTGTAAGGGCGCCCCCATGGATCTCCGTTCAGAGTCTCCACCAACTCCTCGCGGGCCGTATATTTGGCCCGCTGGACAGCCTCTTGGAGGGCAGTCTTCGCCGCTCTGTATCCCTCGTACAGCTCCGCCTCCGTCGCTTCCGCATCCGGAGGGCGGATGCGGAGCCTACGGTGCCTGGAGTACAGGTGTCGCACTGCGACGCACGCCTTGCGTAGCGTCTCCAGCTCCTGCGACCACCAGTACACCTGACGTCGGGCGCTTCCTGGACGGACTCGGGGCATTGCCACGTCGCAAATCTCGGACATGGCCTCCCGGAACCACTCCGCCTCATCGTCAATATCGGCAGGCCTGTCCGGTGATGACACCCAGGCCTGCACGATCGAGGCTTCCAGGAGGAGCTCCCGGTCCATCTGCTTCAGCGCCCACCGCGGACCACTCGGGGCCTGTTGGACCGGCGCGCTAGAGGTCTGGGCGGAGACGTCGAACCGGATATACCGGTGGTCGGAGTAGGTCTCCACCTCCTCCATGACGCGCCAGTCAATGACACGCTGTGACAGAGCGGGGCTGGCAAACGAGATGTCCACCACAGACTCACCCCGCATCCGCACACACGTGGGGACAGAACCCCGGTTTAGGACGACCAGGCCTGTCTCCAGAGCCCAGTCCTCCACCATCCTGCCCCGCACATCAGTGTAACGGGAACCCCAAGCCGGATTTTTGGCGTTGAAGTCCCCGAGCACTAGCACGGGGAAGCGATGGTACCCGGCGACGACGACACTTAACTCTGTTAAAGAGTTCTGGAACTCGGCGAGAGTTCGGCTCGGAGAGAAGTACACTCCCACTACTACTATCTCCCCGAACCGTGCTGCTACGCACCCCTGTCCCTTCGTGACACCTTCGAGGGATGGGGTGCCGGCGGCGGCCGACGAAATTATGGTCACTGAGCCGCTCAGGTCCTCAACCCAGTCATCCCTGGGCAGGACAAAATACGGCTCAGCGACCACGGCAATATTAATCGACCACTGCGCCATGCTCTGGAGCAACAGGTCCTGAGCGCAGGCGCAGTGGTTGATGTTCGCCTGGAGGAGTCTCAATGGAGCCGTTACTCCTCCATTTCAGTCTCCTCCCGGGTGGCGGCAGTGGCGGCGGTGGCAACAGTGGCAGTGGCACTGGCCGCGGTGAAGGTGGTAATGGCAACGGCGGCGGAGGGCCTGCCTCTCCTCCTGGTTCCGGTGGGTGGAGCGCAGGACTTACTGCCCGCCCGGTGATCGGCCGGCTTGCCAACACCCGCACATGCTGCGCAGTGCGGCGCGGCTTCGCACGAGCCGGCCTTATGTCCGGGCTGACCGCAGCGGAAGCACAGAGTGCTACGGTCCACCTCCGAGGTGCACTGGACGCCAACGTGGTGCCCCACATGGCATCGGAAGCACCTCAGAGGTCTGGGTTCCAGCAGTTTAACCTGCGCCGAAACCCAGCCCACCAGAAGCCTTCGGCCCTCCACAATCTTTTTGGCCGCCGTCACGGGGCAGCTTACCATTACGGTTCGCATACCCGCGGGGTCCGGACGTATGGTGCCCGCCTTCACCTGGTCGGCCAGACACCCGCCCGTCCTGACGACGGCGGCCACCACCTCTCCCTCCGTTACGGAGTCATCCAGGCCCAAGACTCGCATGTCTGCGCACTTGACGGGCCTGGAGACTCGAGCCTCGTCCGCATTGAGGGACGCCCTTAGCTTCTCAGCTAGGACGTCAGCGGTGGGGCCACTCGTCACACCGGGGATCTCCAGCATGCGGGCGCCAGTTGCGGTCACCCTGTGCCGGAGGCCCCCGGTGATCCCCAGCTCCTGGAGGTCCACCGTCTCCCTCGCCTTGGTGAGCACGTCGCGGTACGTCACGCCCCTCTTAACCGCGTCCGGCTGTAGCGTGATCACTACAGCCGCGGTCTTTGGGGCGCGGAGCCTTGCCGCGACGGCTCGCTCCTTGCGGCGCCGCCTTTGCTCCTTTTTTCTGGCCGCCTTGGCCGCCTTTTTCTCCCCGACCACCTGCCACCCGGCGTCAGTCGTGGGAGATACCTGAGGCCGGGAAGTAGGCTCTGGGGCCTGCGCATCCCGTGCCGTCCTGCCCATCCTTTTCCTAGCCCCAGCTGGTGTTTTGCTGGCCGGCGTCTGCGTTGCCGGCGCCGGGGCTCCACCGGCCGACGCCGGTTTTGCCTGGGCTCCGCCTGCCGACGCCGGTTTGGACGGCGGCTGGGCCCGGCCAGACGGCCCGGGCTTAGGGGTGGCGGCTACCGCAGCGGCCGCATACGAGGCCACCCTCGGCCCCGGTGCCGTCCTGCCCGCTAGTGGTGGGCGTAGGACTATGCCCTCCAGGACGGAGAACCGCGCCTGGAAGGCCGCCAGCTCCTGCCGAACCAGCTTGAGGACCTGGTTCTCCTCCGGAATGGGCTGGCTTGGCCGAACGGGCTGGCTTGGCTCCTGTTCCGCCTGCACCTGCCCGCTGCCGGTGGCCTTCAGGCCAGCCAGGTCCTCCCTGAGCCTCCCATTCTCCTCCCGGAGATGTTTCATGGCGGCCGTCAGGCGAGCGACCTCCGCCCGCAGTTCGGCCACTTCGCCGCCCGAAGGCCCGTCGATTCTGACCGCCTCCACCGCAGCCATGATGGAGGCCGTTGCCGCGACCACGGCCCTGCTTTTCGACGACTTGATTTTTTTCAAGGTCACCTTCCGTACCTCAGCCTCCACTACCTCCTTGAGGCTGGTTGTGCAGGCCTCATTGTCGTTGTTGTCGGGGCCACTCGACAGGCTCGCCTCGTCGCTTGAGGGCCCCGAAGCGACTGCACGACCAGTCACCCCCTCCTTTGCGGGCTCCTCCGCCAGCTTCGCTGCCTCCCGGGCTGTGAGCCCCCTCCCCCTGCCTCGCTCTTGGACCCCCCCTCCCCGCCTACCGGTGGGGATCTTTCGAGCCGAGGCTCTCTCGCCGTCAGAGGACGACCCCTGGCCGTCCACTGATCTTGGCCGCTTACTGAAGAACCTGATATTCTTCTTCTCAGCGGCCAACTCCTCCGCGCGGCGGTTGCTCAATGAGCCTCCCGTTCTCGCGCCACTCGGCGCGGCGTCGGACTCCGACCCCGCACCACTCCTCGCCTCTTCGGTTTGTAGGTTTGTCGAAGAAACGCTTGGAGTTGCGTTTCATGAATTGATGGATAGTGGGGATTTTGAGGTCTAGGTGGAGTATTTCGTTACGAACATACCAGGGGGAACCTGTTGCCCTACGAAGGACACGATTTTGTAGGGCCTGCATCCTATGGATGTGATGGTTTTTAGCGTGTGCGAAGACTGCACTGGCATAGGTCATGATTGGACGAATGCACGCTGTGTAAATGCGTAATTTACACCTGAGGGATAGTTTGCTGCGTGCATTCAGAACGAAATGATCCAATTAAGATAAAACCTGGTATTCATACTAATATTGAGTGGCTGAAGTTGTTGCCATCCCGATAATGACCTATTGTTATACCCTCCCCCTATTCCGCGAACTTAAAAACGCACCCTCGTACATTGTATATTGATGCTCGTGCCTGATGCTGCCTTTGTACTGCGCTACTGCATGAGATGCTGGGTTTGATTCCCAGGTCAGACAAAGTGTTAATGGGTTTTTCCCATCAGGAATTTGTCAGTAGCGGGCCGAAGTTTGGACTTGTACCCGGTTGATGCATACCGCTTGATGCTAACATAAGTGGCGAAGAGTGGGTGTATATTAAGTACACCCCTACCTCACCTTTTGGGGATGTTTATGTTGCTGTTCATGTGTGCTATTTGATTATAAGGATATCTCTTTCTGCCTGATTCAAACTTTATGGTGGCTCTGTAGTGCGCTATTCGCTGCGCAGTACCTCACCCTTGACCCCCGCTGACACGTGAATTTGTTAACTGCGTAGCGACTCGCCTCATGTTCCGAGGCGCCATAGTTTGAATCGGGCTGTACCAAAGATAAAATATATTATTTAAAAACTGGTTAAATACTAATCAACTATCAGCGTACTCTTGTAGTTATTGAGTGGTGGCGCAGCATGTCTTGTTCTTCCATACTTCTCAATAAGTCGTACTAATCAAACAAAGTTAATTTAATAATTATATGAGACCACCGCGCTGGCTATCTCTATCAAATGATTAAAAGTAATGCGAATGGGATTAGAAATTACGGCGAAATCGGTGTACACACACGAAAATAAATGAGGAATCGGTTAAAAGAACGTAGAACCACAAGAGAATGTGCGCTTTTATAATTTCTTACGTGTCGCTATTGTCGTGGACGTCTACTTCACGTTACCACGATAACGTGCACGTATTTCCACATAATTTAAAGACGTGGACGTGGACGTCCATGATAATATCGTCACGTTAGAAATTATGAAAGCGCACAATGGCTATGGTTACAAATGATGATGGAATAAACGGTTTTATACGATAGTATGTTTATCAACAGGTGCACCTCGAGTACAAGGTGATTAGCAGCCACTTGGCGGCTATCCGCCACAGCCGCTGGTTCGAGGAGAACGCTCATCATTCCTCCATCAAGGTCAGTTCACTTATTATTTATTTTACATGAACATAAAACTGCTAAGTATATGAAACGCTTTATTTTATATATCTGCGGCTAAGTATTAACAGTCGCATGCGTCGATACAGTATCGTTTTACCGAGTAACTGGGTTGTGGAGGTCAGATAGGCAGTCGTTCCATGTAAAATAATGGTATTCAGCTGCATCCGATTGACTAGAAGCCGACCCAACATAGTTGGGATAAGGCTAGGCAGGTGATGATATTATTATTTTTTTTTAATAAATATGAGGCAACATCCACACGAGGTCGTCAGGTCCCGAACTAGGCAGAGCCTGTACTACGGTAACCTGATGACTGATATACATACTTATATACATATACACACCCAGACACAGGTCAAACGAACATGTTCATCGCCACGAATGTGTCCGGGGATCGAACCCGAGACCAGCGGCTCATAAGGCAGGGTTGCTACCAACTGCACCAACCGATCAGTCAATTCTTTATAAAAGGAGTAACATATTAAACGCAAGTCCTGAAAGTAGTTGGCTCATAATTGACTACTGAATGTCTTCTTTCAGTAAAATGTTCCATCTACAATATTCAATGTACTTTCCCTCCATGTGCCAAATCCGTGGGACGGCCTGTATAGTCTAAACCCGTATCTTGAGGTATTATTAATTTAAGTACTTTTTTTTATTATTATTTTTTATTTAATATGGGTATGCTCTTGACTCTAGTCTAGGTCAGTGGTGACAGAGACAGAGTCGACGGTGGAGTGAGCTTACCTATTTATTTCATTTAAATCAGTCCACTCGCATAACAGTTATTACAATTTGAAGTTATAAAATAACTTAGCTAATAATTATGTAGGTAATACGTGGTCAATGGCGGCGCTAGAGTATGTCAAATGAAGGACGTTAATATTAAAAAAAAACGCGCGGACGAAGCTGCGGGGAGAATTGGGGTGTATATATGTATTTAGATTATATGTATTATTGCTACATCTATCTTTATAACAATATAAATAAAAATTTAATGATGTTCGTTGGTCAGCGCAACACTTGAGAATGGCATTATTTCACATAGTTGTCAATTTTTTGTTTTAAAATGTTCGCGAGACCAAATAAGTTTTTTTTTAATGGAAAGTAAATTTGGAAAAGTTTCTAATTCGGGATAAACTGAGCGTCCTTTTCTCTATGGATTTTTGAATGAATAATTGAAATTTGGACAGGACAGACAGAAAAAATCTACATCTTTTTAATAAAATAAGTGGTAATTTTAATACAAGAAATAAAGATAAAATAGATCAACCATTTTTCAGATTAGCTAAAGTACATACATCTTTTATGGGGTACTGTGTTAAATGCTACAACAAAATACCTTGTAATATATTGCAATTAAATGAAAGAAAATTTAAAACTCATATAAAAAGTTCACTGTGTAAACAAGCATATTACAAATTAGAGGATTATATCCATGATAAGAATGCTTGGAAACATGCTGGTCCAGCTCCACAGGACCTAATCTAGGGTCTTGACAAAATTAAAACTTGTTGCTACTTAATTGTATGGTTTGTTATTTTTATGACATTGGTTTACATTCTGTGACTACTTTAACTCACACACTGACATATTAATTGGTTACATAATTTGGGAAATCGTATACTTTTACAATGTTTGTAAATATGTGAACACCATGTATCTATCATTTAATTAACTTATTTATCATTGCTACGTTTATTAAATTCTTTTTACCTATTTTGGTAGGGTAATTTTTATTATAGGTGCATCGTCTTCACATATAATTATATAATTAATGTATAGAAAGTATTGTAACACATTTTAAAAGAGTAACGATGGAGTTTCTTGCCCATTCTTCTCCATACGAAACTACCTTTTGGAAGGGGCGACTAGAATCAATTCTATTTAAATGTAAATGTTGACGTTCAAAAGTGCCTTTTATGTGCCTATTTGAAATAAATGCTTTGACTTTGACTTTGACATGTGGTTGGTGGTGTTATTTTTTTTTAATTTTCCTACATACAGCAATATTTTATAAAAATATCGATATAACATTGATTTTGCACACTTCGTGCAAAGTCATTTGACATGGCGTGTCGTGCAACCCGTCCCTGCGTGGAGCGAATATAATTTTTATATTTGTTCTACCCGCAGGTACTGATCCGTCTACTCCGTGACATGTGCGCGCGTCACGCGGGGCTCGAACCCCTGACGCCCTGGATGATCGACCTGCTAGCTCACCACTGCATCATGAACAACCCGGCGCGGCAGGCTCTGCCCATCAATGTGGCTTTCAGGTAACTATTTAATGTCATCAAGCGGTACCTTTTCAATTCATAATGTACTTGCTGAGTTTATCTTGGACATTACTGATCGTTGAAAGAAAACACCGTGAGGAAACCTGGACTTCTGAAATCGCCAACATGTCTTGAGCAAGCGTGGTGATCAATGCTCGTGCCTTCTCTGTATGAGAAGAGGCCTTTGCCCTGCAGTGGGGTAATAATAGGCGGGTATTATTATTTTTGTCACCGAGCTAGAATATTTTCATCTCAAGAAGCCACGCGCGCTTTACATGTGGTAACCAGTACAAACACTCTGTGAATGAGTGCGTGAAGACGAGTAGCGTCAGCACCTAATACACACATGCATACACACACACACACACACACACACACACACACACACACACAGACACACACACACACAGACACACACACACACCGATACACACACACGTCCGACTTTGCCATTGTCTCGGACGGCACCGAGAGCTCCAGCGCTTATACACACATACACAGCGCGTTTGTACACTTGATAACCACAAGTAAGGCGCGAGTCGCAGTAGTGGAATTGATGGAATTACTGTTAAAGAAATAAAATGCATTAAAAACCTAATATTAGACCACTTAACTGACTGTATAAATAAATGCCTTGAATAAGGGATATTCCCTGAAAGTCTGAAGGTTGCTAAGGTAACTCCAATATTTAAATCTGGAAGCAAGACTGATCCAGGCAATTATCGTCCGATATCAGTATCACCAGTAATCTCCAAGATTTTTGAAAGAATAATTTACCTTCGTCTTAACATCTACCTAACAGATATAGACTTCTTTTTTGAGCAACAATATGGATTTAGACCTAAATCAAATACATTATCAGCTACTATAGATCTTACTACTAAAATAAAAAATGCTATAGACAACAGACAATATGCCCTAGGTATCTTTATAGACCTAAAAAGGCATTTGACACGATTAGTCATGATTTGCTTTTAATAAAGTTAACTGACGTAGCAATATCGGGATCCGCACTTAGAATACTTAAGTCGTATCTAGAAAATCGGACACAAATAGTGAAAATTAATATTTTTGAAAGTTCACCTTGTAAATTAACCTACGGAATCCCACAGGGATCAATTCTCGGACCGTTATTATTTTTTATTTATATCAATAGCATCAGCAGTGTTAAAACGTTGGGCAGTATCACACTTTACGCAGATGATACTTGTTTGTTCTACTTTGGTTACAATCTAACTAATTTAATGAAAGAAGCTCAAGATGATTTGAATACAAAAAAAAACCTCATACATGATATTTGCTGCAATAAATAAGAAAATCCACAATCAAATCCAACTAACAATAAATAACGAAAACATTGCTAAATCAAGCAGTGAAAGATATTTGGGTCTCATATTAGATACTAAGTTAACATGGAAACCCCATATTGATTACATTAAGTCCAAACTATCATCTCTGGTAGGATCATTGCGTCGAATGTTTACTTGCATTCCTAAAAAAGCTCGCGCAATGATATACAACTCTCTTGTAAGACACTCACATAGAATATCTCATTGAGATATGGGGAACTGTAGCAAAATCAGTAATCCAGGATATACAAATACTACAAAATAAAGCAATAAAAGCACTCTACAACTACTACTACCTTACACCAACCACCAAAATCTACAATGACACTAAAATACTTAAAATTAACCAACTCTATACACTTAAAACATGCACTCTAATACACAAAATCATAACACAAGACACACATTCGCAACTTAACTTTAAAAAGAAAACTTACACATTTAACGCAAGACGACGAGACAAAATAGAATTAAGAAAACCTAGAACTAACTATGGTAGGAAAAATATACTATATGAGGGAGCAAAACTTTTGCTTAAGACAGTTGCGTAAGACACAGAAACGAAGGGATTTCGAACCGCATTGTCACTTGCGATGAAAAATGGATGGACCCGTTTTATCACTCATTTTTAATATGTGTTTATATTTTCCATAGACGGCATGTAATAAAATGTATTTTCTCGCAACTAAAACAAGGGTGCTGATGGGGTTGCCTCGATACTGCATCGCATCAGGGATGTTTGCTGAAGCTCGCGTTGACTGCTTCTACACTTTGATGCGGAAGCGGTGCGCATCCCTGGTTAGTAGGGTGAGGGCACTGAGCACAACATCCAGTGGAGCCACCACTGCTCTTAAACTCTCTCAATATTGGTCTATTTGCGTCAAATTGGCAAGGTAAAAAAAACTTGATAAGTGGTTGCCGCACGAACTGAACGATTGTAAGCGGTCATCATATTGGTTAGACCCTGGTACGGCGCCTGGCCAATGCTCCAAACGAAAACTTACCCTTACAAAAGTCATAGTCACTGTTTGGTGGTCTATTGCCGGTATAATTCATCACAGCTTCTTACAAAATGGCACCAGCATTACGGCGGATGTGTACTGTGAGGAACTAGACACAAAGATGGAGATGCTCACAAATCTCCGGCCAGCCTTGGTTAATCGCTCGCTCGACCTCATATGGCACAACAGACGGTCTCTAAGCTACAAGAGCTAGGGTTGGAAGTTTTGCGTCATCCACCGTACTCGCCAGACCTTGCGCCGACAGACTTCTACTTTTTCTAAATTAGGGACAACTTTATGGCAGGGATCAGAATCAGAGTGTTTATTTGTGAAACATAGGTATTTACATAAAGATCTTAGGTTAATATAGGTGCGCTATGTTTTGCCGTGAAGGCGTACAAATATTGAAATAAAAACACAAATCATAAAAATTAAACTACTAACATAAGAAGAAAGCAAAATTAAACTCATACATGAGAAAAGGAACTATATACCTAACTTTATACAATTTATAATTAAAAAGAACTTACTATAGAGCAACCTTAAGAAATCTCAAAACAATCTTTAAAATTACATTCAAAGTGTTTATCGCTTAAGAAATATTAAACGTTATTATCATTCATAAAATCTTTAATAAAAAATTTCCATTAATAGTGAGTAGAGAATCTGTTTATATTTAATTAAGGGCAAATGTTTAATGTTATCAGGTATTTTATTATAAATTTTCGGAGCCATGCCAAAAAAAAACACTTTTTCATTAAAACGGTTGTGCATTTTTTGTCGCATAGTTTGTTTGTTTATTGAGAACGCATTGGAGTTTTTTTTAACATCACGGAGTTTTTGAAACAGATCTAAATTGATTTTGACAAACAAGGGAAAAATTCAATTGCATGGGTGCATATTTTGATTGATAAAAATAAAAAAATATTTATATAAAAAATGCCTTTAGCTTTCTAACTTTCTGTATACTAAACAGCAATTTCATAGGTAAACCCAAACCTAAACTGAAACCTAATATTAATGTATTAATCGCATTAACCTTCCGGAATAGATTCTCTATGGTGGTGGTAAGTGCATGACTTGTAAACGGCTGGACTGATTTGTCTTTTTATGTTCGTTGTAGTCGGAGTAAGGTTTTAGAGAAAGAATAATTGAAAATTTGCCTGGAAAAGTGGAAATGGATTTTTCTACGAATTAATGAAATTTGCACAGAATTTGTTTGCTTTTTTTACTGTCGGGTTAGCTAATTTATAAAATCTATTTATTTTACTTTTAATAATATCCGTCAGACGCGCGCTGTCACTGCTGGCCGGCGGTCTGTTCCTGCCGGGTTGTGCCGGCTTGGCCGACCCGTGCGAGGCCGCGCACGCCCGTGCGCACACCGCTCTCGACCTCGCCGCGCAAGACATCGCCGCTGCCACGGCACAGACGTGAGTAATAATAAATATTTATTTCAGACTCAATATTTGTCACATGAAGCTAGATAAATCTCCCTAGCAGTTCGGACTCTGGCCTCTCAGTAATCATCCTAAGGATTCCGTTGGCGCTTCCCTAAATCCGGCGCATCAGAGAAGCTGTGTAAAGTTAAAATCATCTACCCTTGCGCCAGCAATCATGCCCGACGCGCTGCAGAATCGACTAATGCAAACTGGAAAGAAATAGTATAATTTCGCGTTGTCACAAGCAAATCACACACCAGGAGCATTCGCCTGTAATGTAACGAGAAAGAGTCTGAGCATTACGTATATTCAATTTGTTGAGGCGAGCAATTCAGTGTGTATTTATACGAATAAAAAAGCGAATGCTCCTCGGTCAGCGCAGGCAGAGCGGCCAAACACTACGGCATTTCTTTTGCTGTCAAGTTTTGAATATTCGCGAGCATGCTCGACATGGAATCGTCACTTACACGCTATTTTGAACTCTATTTACACCCACCACGGGCGTTTTTATTTCGCGCACTGGATTTTCAACGCTCTATTTAACGCCGTGAGTTGGAAATCGAACAGTGTTTTATTTTGCTGCGCTGGGATGCACTCTGTTGGATTCACAATGCTCGGCTCTACACCGAGGGTTGATAATCCAGAGTGCGATAAAAAATCGCCTGTACGAACCCGGACCTACATCGTGAACGCTTGTCATATATAACTTATTTCCTTCACAGTTTGCTCCGGGTTGTAGCCCGGGGTGGTCACCGATACGTGCTGGGCCTACAGCCCTTCGAAGGTGGCAAGGATATTTCAACTGAGATAACCGTATGGGACGGCGTGGTGGTGTCTCCACTGGCCCCGGCCTATCTGGAGACTCCAGAACCTATGGATACGGATGATAAAGGTATTTTTGGTTGTTATTTAATTTATATTGTTGACTACCTCATTCGTCTAGCAGTCACAGTAAAGAGTTTGGATTTGTCTCCAGTTAAAGCCATCGGGCTTGTCCCTCTAAGGGCCTGTGCACACCACGTTTTTTAAACGCGCCGTTGACGCGCTTTTGTATCGATACAGACGCGATACGCACGCGAGTCAGACGCAGCCTGTAGACCTTCTGTAGAATAAAAGCGCGCCGTCGACGCACGTTTCTACAACGCGCGTCAACGGCGCGTTTAAAAAGCGTGGTGTGCACAGGCCCTAATGTATTAAGGGCGAGAAGCTACATGTATTTTTTTTTAAACTGGCCTACACTAGGAATTTCTCCTGTATCGTGGGTTTACAAACATTTAAACTCACATCCCCGGAACAACTACTTGCAGGTCATACAAATATTTGTTCCGTGCGGAGATCGAACCCGCGACACGTAACGCAGCAGTCAATCGCTTAACCACTGCGCCAATCGCTTAACCACTGCGCCAACCGTGCCGTCAAGTGCCGTATGGAGCTTGAACATAACTGGCGAAATGTAGGAGTACCTAACACTCTGCCTAACCTTTCAGTGAATAAACATAATTTTTTTTTCGTTCTTTATACTGCTACAGTAGTTTTATCTCACGAAGCGACACGCGCTTGACTTGTGGTTACCAAGTGTACAAACACGTGGTGAATGTGTGCGCAGGAGCTCTCGCTAACCGTCCGAGACAATGAAGAAGTCTGAATTGAGCGTGTGTGTTTATGTCCTGACGCCACCCGTCTTCACGCAGGCATTCACGGGGTGCTTGTACACTTGGTTACCGCAAGTGAAACGCGCGTCGCTTCGTTAGATAAAAATACTATAGCTATCAAAGGTTTCCCATAGCATTGCGAATATGCCAGTCTTAATAAAATGTATCTTGTGTGTCTGCTGTATCACCGGCGCCCTTCATACGGGAGCCTAGCTATTTTGCTTCAGTAATAGGTATGGTGTGTCTGTAAGATTATCAGAACAGCATAAGACTGCTTAGTTAAAAAAAAAAAACAGTTTTTAAGAAATTTTCTGCCGTCCACTTTGATGGATTTGACGAGTGAAAGTATTATTTTTAAATTACTTTTGTTATGTTTCAGATGATGACGGTGATGGAGTTGCAGCTTAGACTAGCTTAGATTTATTAATTATTAATATATATTTTTTATGTTTCATGTGTAAGAATAAAAAATAAAAAAACAAAAGTATTAAATAATACATTTAACTGAAACTGGATTGTTATTGAAACAGTAGCTGTTGATTTCTCTTGCATCTCAATCTAATCCTTTAACAAAGCGAGATCTTGCGGACTTGCATAATTACATGTTACTAGCTCTTCGCCCGCGGCTTTATCCGCGTGGATTTCATAATTTTCACTTGAAACATCCCAGATCCCACCTTTAGTTTTGGAAAATGTACCATGAATAATAAAACAAACACCTTATTTTTGGTTTCACACGAAAATCATCACTCACTAAAACAAACGTCGCCGCCATTACCTACTTACTTTTTAGTTCGTTATGCTCACAACTCTAATAGAATACAAGTTGCACCGTGTAAATGGAGCTTCCGATGGAGGAAACATATAAATGAGGTTCGTGAGCGAGTTCTTAAACTGATTTATATTTTTAAGGTTTTAGCGGGACCCGGGTGGGGTGTTCATCCC
Organism: Brachylomia viminalis; assembly: GCA_937001585.2. Classification (NCBI taxonomy): domain Eukaryota; kingdom Metazoa; phylum Arthropoda; class Insecta; order Lepidoptera; family Noctuidae; genus Brachylomia; species Brachylomia viminalis. Next base: position 34,189,786 of record OW443293.2, read on the forward strand.
AACCACTTAAGACGGCTATATATCTCTCTTATTCGTAGTCGTATCGACTTTGGTAGCTTTTTATTGGACAATAGTGCCGACACACATTTAACTAAACTGGATAGATAACAAAACATTTGCCTGCGGTTAATAGGCGGGTTTATCAAAAGCACCCCAATTCACGTGATGGAATCCGAATTGATATTGCCTCGTCTTTTTATTCGCCGTCGATATTTAGCTGGTAAGTTTTACTTAAAATCTGAGTGTTAAGATTTTCCTTTAATAGGCATATTGGATAAGCTTCATGGCCTATGTGGTAATAACGCTTATTGGAGAAAGAAGAAAAAAACACTGTTAGTTATGTCCCACGATGTCCTAAAGCATAACATAATGTACCTACTTACTGCAGTAGTAAAATTGGCATGTTCTCCATGGATACTTGGGTCAGCAATATGGACTTATCACGTATTGTAAAGCCTAGTTTAGATTCGGTTGATAAACCTAAGCATTGTTATTATAATATACATAATTTAATATCAATATGTTGTAAGTCTCTAAATACCTACACAATATTCAGTCTTTTACTGTGTGTACACGGACGGTTCTAGACATAAAAACTACCGTGGCGCAGCCTTTTTTGATTCGCAAAATGATACCTTTTTCAAATTCCGTAGGTATTTCATCAAAAGTTTAAATAATGCACTTGGAGTTAATCGCTATCGCTGAAGCTTTGAAAACCTCTAAAATCCAACGTGTTGGTAATAATTTTTCATAATTTCCATAAAAAAAGTGAAAAATTCCGTACAAAACATGTCGAGGACGCAAATAATGCGCGCTTCCGGCTCAAAAAAAAAACCACGTTGTATGGCAAACACGTGGAGTCGCAATTGCCAAATTTGATTTTAGGTGTGTCAAAATTATTTTTAAATTTAGAGATTTATATTGCAGTTTAGCGTTAAGAATCTCATCAAAAAAAAAATATTTATATTATTTTCTAAAAACCGGTTCAGTCAAAATAGAATAAGATTTAAAAACTCAAACTAAAAAGAATTGTCAAGGGGTCGGTCAGTCAGAAAGATGAAGCTAGTTGCCCATTCCAAAGCGTAGTAGGTACCTATGGAGAAGAACGGGCAAGAAACTCCATGGACACTCTTTTAAATCAAAATATTGTTACAATAGAGTGGTTACATCATTCATGTTGTAATTATACATGTGAGAACGATGTAGAAAGACGTGCACGTTAAAAGCGTCCGTAATAAAAAGATAAAAACAATTATGGAATTAAAATAAGCCGTGGCAGCTAAGAAATGACCATTGCCTACTGACGGCGCCCGTTCACGAACATGACGTATGGATCAGCACCATTCAGCTCAACCATTTTGAAGGGAAGTCAATGATCCAATACACACGCCACCACCAGCGACACATTTGAGTGAGCATGACATACCTACTCTCAGCCGCCAGGGCACATTCAAGTCAATGAAAGACGAACCCACTAAGCTTTATAGTGGGTAGGTACATAGTGCTCACACATGTGCTATGCAATTACACAATACTAAGAGATTGAATTTATACAATGCAAAGATAGGTTGTACAATCTTCATCAGCTCCAACACTATTTTCGAATGCTAATTAATTAGTTTACGCGCCCTTGTGGAGCAGGACCAGCCCTGAGCCAAGCATTTTTGTCAGCGATATAATCCCCCAACCACGCCCCAACTTATAATATGCTTGGCTGTATAGTGTGCGTTTTAAACAAGATTTAAATTTCGTTTCATTCAGTTGGAGTATGTGGGGAGGTATTTTATTGTAACATTTTAAACAGTACCCCATGAAGGATGAGTCTACTTTAGCCAGTCTGAAACCTGGTTGAACTAATTGGTCCCTATTTCTAGTCCTATAATTGTGTCTTTCACCTCTTTTACTGAAAAGATTTAAATTTTTCCTTACGTACATGATGTTTTCATAAATATATTGACAAGGTACCGTCATGATGTTTTTTGTATTTTTCCCAGAAAGGATTTTTACCTAATTCTACGGATTTCCCTTTCCCTGTCCATTTCCTGATTTCTCAGTTAGTCCAGTCAGTAGGTCGTCGGAAGTTGTTCTTTAAATTTCGTTGCAATTTTTATTGTAAATCCTCTTTACTATGTCGTAAGTTGGTTTACATGAAAACATCATAATGGTGTACTTACTTTACAAAACGTGGCATATCAGATTAATATTAATTAATGTGGTGGTTCTATTTTTTGTGTTAGTATGACCCAACTGCTTCACCTATGGGAGTTCCTATCTAATCATAGAGAAATTGCAGTTGGGTATAACAAATCCACCCAAGCATGGGAGCATAACAAACGAATGTGGAAAAAGATTGATGATATTTAAATTCTGCTGGCGAAGGAACTGATAAGTCTGGATCCGAATGGTTAGAGAAATAATAAAGTGTTTTTTAACAACGACTTCACAACCTCATTGAATCTACAACAATTTAGGTGAGTCTTCACAACAGCTTAGGTACCTCGAACCTCTAATTACAATGCAACTTTGAAAAAGTTTGTCTGATAGTAACTTTTAAAAGATGGTTTATTTTGATGTTACAGCCGTTCACTTGTCGTTTTGCGGCTGTCCTGTCAATTAGCGCTTAATGGTATGAAAAGCTTATACAATAAAAAAGGTGAACGGTTTTCGTAAACGTCAACGCAATAAGCCTGCTGCAGGCCTGCTAATAAGATGTCAAAGTACAAAAAAGCAGGGCAGTTTAACTTCTGCCTTGTTCTATGAACTCGTAGTTAGCCCCCTGATATAAACGTCGAGATCGCGGCAAACGATTATTTGCGATATAGGCCGCGCGCAGAATTATTTTGCGCGCACTTTACCTTCTAGTTTATAATAATAATAATAGAAAATCCGCTGTTATATTGCACAGATACCAATAACATATCTTGTAACTTTTAGAAATTTAGTGAAAAGTGCCATTTTTCGTACTACGGTTGTAATAATGGAGGAATGAGTGAATGGCTTTCAATTTATGGAAGAAGTTTTACCTATTGTTAACAGATGGCGTTGTCCTAACTTTGCATACAAGTAGCGTAGTTAAAGTGTAGTAAATAAAAAATTCGAAAATCCGAAGTCTGCTATATGTTTGATCACAATTAAGTCTTCATTTTGATGTCAAGTCATACTACTCCTAGCCACATTCAAGCACTAAGCCTTAATAAATTCAAATCTTTAATAAAAAGGAAACTATGGCAGAATGCCTATTATACTGTCAAAGACTATATTGAGGACAAAAAGGCTTGGGATTGAGTTGCTCCAATAAAGCACAGGCAATGTTATTTATTTTATTTCGCTAACTATTTTTACTTTTAATCTTTGCTATAAGTATCTATACTTATTTACATATAAAATGACACTAATATTTACTGTATAAAGTATTATATTATTTTAAATTATGGTGAATGTGAGGACTATGTGTGTCTTTGTTGCAGTTTTAATCATGTTCTGGCAGTTTGAGTAGCTGTACCTCCTCCCTGCTCAGTAGTTTGTGTAACTACATGTCATTACTATTACTATTATTATTAACCAAAATCTAAATGTCAGAAATCAAAATGTCAAAGTTCAAAATATCAAAAATCAAAATGTCAAAAATCAAAAATGTCATACATCAAAATTTCAAAAATCAAGATGTCACTAAAATAACAAATATTTTTCTCCGATAGGAACTCAGTTACACTGTAGTACGTTTTATCTATCAAAAAATTCCATAATCTACTCCTAAATTGTGCTGTATTTAAAGATTTCCAACAACTCGGTAATTTATTGTAAATAATTGGGGCCATGCAAGAAACGCTCTTACGCATTAAAGTGGTTCGACATGATACTTGACATAATTTGCTGTTGTCACGCCTATTCCTTGGGAATACAACAGCCAGGCGCTCAAAACGAGATGGATTTTGCTTGACAACATAGCTACTTCGAAAATTTAGATACAGTGAAGTATCAAGATTTTATGTAACTTAAAATAAGGCGCGCAACTGTCTGTCGATTTAGGTTTTAACAATGATCGGGACATTTTTTCTTACGGGATGATTCGGGACCTTAAAAGCTATATCTCGATCAGTTGTGTTCCCCCAGAAAATGATTCCGTAGTAAGCCGTAAGAAGTGTTTTGACATCTACAATGGAGGATAATCTTTATATAACACATATGCGGATGAACTCAATTTTTTACACAAACTGCCTAATATATGCTTTCCAATTTAAGTTGCAATCTATTTGCAACCCTAAAAATTTGGTATCCTCTGCTTCCTCAATTTTGTAATGGATGTTGAGATTAGTTCCGCCGGGAGTACGTTGTATAAAGTGCATTATTTTTGTCTTACCTAAATTAATATTTAAATTATTTTTGTCTAGCCATTTTATTAGTGCGTCAAGAGAATTATTTATATGATTTTGATATGTATTTATTTGTACTTTTACATGGGATTGTTATAGTGCTATCATCTGCAAACATAGTTATAGGATATTCAAGGGACATGGGCATATCATTAACATAAGTTATAAATAAAAACGGGCCTATCACGGTTCCTATGTGGTACCAATAAATTTACTTCACTTTGAACTAGTGAAACTAACTAAAGTCCGGGAAATTTAATTGCTAAGAAAGTTGGCCACCAGCATACATTTTCCGAATTCAAATCACTACTGTCGTTGTTTGACAGTACTTAGTATAAAAAGGCACGGCAAATTGAGTGAGGGCAATTTGTTTAACAATTAATTTCCTCGACTGTACGTACCTTCTACTAAAAACGTGACCGTCCATCCATCCATGCCCTGGTTAACCCATGACAAACACTTTTTGCCTTTTGGGCAAGTGAACCCACTTTATGAATGTTTAATATCACGATTCGGGAAAAAGGTGCATGGAGTACCGCGGCCGCGGGGCGTATGATGGCGGATACGTTCGTTTTATAAATTCACGCTCGATTTCCCTATGGACAGCAGAGCTGCAATGCCAATTCTATTCTGTTTGCGACACTAGCTGACACTCGAGCGATGTGGAAACATTTTAAATCCTAATCTAACATAGTCTGGCGATACAATATATTTGTTAATTCGACTTTAAACCTTCCTTAGTGTTACTATTACTGTCAAGTTTACATTCCTGCATTAAATTTAACCGATTAACTACCCTGCAAACGGTATATCGTACGGGCTCAAAAACTGCATCTTTTAAGAAAACATATCGAATTGCCTGATGCTTTACGGTGTCAAAAAAAAAAAAACACTAGGAAAACACACCAACTTACTTTCATAAATAACGTTTCAGTGTCGTCATTCGCCTGTATCATACCATCATACTGTATATACCAATCATATTTTTTAAACTAGATGAGGCCAGCATTTCCTATCTGACTACTCTGAGAAGAAATGCCTTAACAAACTCAGAGGTCACAGTCTCTTTGAAAGTCCTGACAAAATCTTGGTCAGATCACTGAAGACTATGAAGATATAAAAATCTCGACATATTCTTTGAGGACCATGTAGATCGGTGTATGAAATGGTCTTTTGAGGAAAGAGCCACACAGATTGAGTGGACCTGTCCAGTCAGTGCACGAATTGTCAGTAATCGTGCAGGTCAACTCAGAACTTAAGAAGCTCTTCGATTCGACGAACAAAACCAATGAAAGGGCATTTGGGTAAGCCGCTTAAACTACTCAAACTCATAATGGCCCACATAGTCCTCGTATTCACAATAATTAAGATAATATTATACTTTATACAGTAAAAATGCATGTCACTGTATAGCAAAGAATAAAAGTAAAATATTTAGCAAAAAAAAAAAACTACATTCACTGTGTTTTATTGAAGCAGCTCAATCCCAATACTTTTCGTCCTCGATATAGTCATAAGTCGATATAGTAGTTGACAGCATAATAAGCTTTCTGGCATACTTTGTGCTTTATAAAAGATTTGAATTTATTAAGACTTGGTTCTTGAATGTGGCTAGGAAGTTTATTATAAAAACGTATACATTGGCGTCTAAACGAGCCACCTATTTCCTTTAGCTTAATTGTGGGAACAACATAGGAATCCATAGGAATCTTTTGTGACCTCTCCAAGGCATTTGATTGCGTCGATCACGAAACCTTGCTCTTGAAACATGAGAATTATGGACTTGGAATACTTGCGCTCAGTCTAGTAAGATCTTATTTTAACGATAGGCAACAGCAAGTTCAAATAAATGGTGTCAATTCACTAAGTTTAAATGTAGAAATGGGATTTCCACAAGGCTCGATATTGGGTCCTTTCCTCTTTTTAGTGTATAATGATCTATTCCATTTATTAAAAAACAACCACAAATGGTGTTATTTGCTGACGATACTTCTTTAATTTTTAAGGTAAAAAGAAGTGCTAAAATTTTGACGACGTTAATAACGCCCTAGTGCAGGTCCATAATTGGTTCACTGCTAATAATTAGGTATTAAATGAAAAAAAAAACTAAGTGTATACGATTTTCTTTACCTAATGTCAAAAGTTGTGATTCTGAGATAGTATTGAATCAAGAGAAACTAGAATTCGTCGATAAAACTGTTTCCTGGGGATCACGCTCGACTCGAGGCTACAATGGGGTCCTCATTTAACATCTCTGGCGGGACGGCTAAGTTCAGCAGCTTAGGCTGTCAGAAAAATCTGTCAATTTACTGATGTAGATACCGCGAGGCTAGTCTATTTTAGTTACTTTCATAGTATCATGTCTTACGGTATTTTACTTTGGGGACGGGCTGCAGATGTCGATTCTATTTTTATTCTGCAGAAAAGAGCCATCAGAGCCATATATAATTTCCGCAGGCGCGATTCTCTAAAGGAACTGTTTAAGGTTATTAAGATCTTGACGGTACCTTGGCAATATATCTATGTAAACATCATGTACGTAAAAAAAAATTACATCTTTTTACTAAAAGAGGTGATAGACATAATTATAGTACCAGAACAAGGGACCTATTCGTTCAACCAGGTTTCAGACTGGCTAAAGTAGACTCATCTTTCATGATTAACTGTTTAAAATGTTACAATAAAATACCTCCCCACATACTTCAACTGAATGAGATGAAATTCAAATTTTGTATAAAACGCACACTATGCAGCCAGGCATATTATAAGTTGGGAGATTATATCGCTGATAAAAATGCCTGGCTCAATGCTAGGTAATTGATTAACATTTTAAAATACTGTTGGAGCTGCTGAAGATTGTAAGACTACCTTTGCTTTGTATAAACTCAATCTCCTCTGTATTATATAATTGCATAGGACAAGTGTGAGTAATATGTAATATTGAGCTACCATTTACCGGGTAATGTCTTTCATTGACTTGAATGTGCCTTGGCGGCTGTTATATGACATACTGGCTTTTTTTAAATAAACGTTTTATTATTATTATTATTATTATTATACTCACTGGAATGTCTCGCTGACGGTGGCGCGTGTGTTGGATAATTTAGTTGCCTTCAAAATGGTTGAGCTGAATGGTGCTGTATGTCGATCACAGAGTACTACTATATGATGTCGATTCTGTAAAAATGTGACCGTGAAGTGAACACTTAGGTGAAGTGAGCGTGGAGTGAGCTGTCAGTGCCATCCCACTGATGCTAGGGGTTGACCAAGCATTACATTTACAATCATAATCGAGATTTTAAATAATCAAAATCTAAATTATTATCTCTGATCATTTTATATTATTTCAAGGCTAGTATTTAAGTGGCTAAAATGACTATTTACGGGGTTTTTTTTTTAATGAAATAGCAAAACAGAAATTCAGTTAGAAAATCAAATAAGTTCTTTTATTTTGATTTCTTTAAACTAGTTTGTGACTGAATTTCTGTGTTGCTGTTTTATAAAAAAATAAATAAAAAAAACTCTTAATAATAATATTTAGACACTTTTAAACTAGCTTTGAAATAATATAAAATGATGAACAGAACTAACATTAAAAAACATAAATAAAATCTCGATTATGATTTTAAATGTAATTCTTGGTCAATCCCTAGCATCAGTGGGATGACACTGACAGCTCACTCCACGCTCACTTCACCTAAGCTTTCACGGTGAGATGGTTACAGAATCGCAATGCTGATCCATGCGTCATGTTCGTGAACGGGCGCTGTCAGTTGGGACTGGTCATCTCTTACCCGCCACGGCTTTAATTATTTTATTTATGGATTGTTTTGTTTAAATTTCTATTTGCTGTACTCTGGACACTCAACGTGTACGTCTTATTTACATCGTTCTCACATATAATAATTATACCCATATTCAACATTAATGATATAACTCATATTTATGTAACAATATAATTTAAAAGAGTGTCCATGGAGTTTCTTGCCCGTTCTTCTCCATAGGTACCTACTACGCTTTGGAATGGGCAACTAGCTTCATATTTCTGACTGACCGACCACTTGACAATTCAAAAGTGCCTGTAAATGGTTTAATTGAAATAAATGCTTTGAGTCTGAGGTTGAACCAATTTATGTTTGTTCCTAGTATTTATATTATGAATGTATTATAAATCTGTATTTTTTAAACATATTAATATTTTTATGTGCATTTTTTTTTCATACATACCTATACTGAGCATAAATACGTCATGTTCGTGAACGGGCGCCGTCAGTTGGCACTGGTCATGTCTTAGCTGCCACGGCTTATTTTGACTCCTGAGTTGTTTTTATCTTTTTATTACGGACGCTTTTAACGTGCACGTCTTTCTACATCGTTCTCACATGTATAATTTCAACATGAATGATGTAACCACTATTTTGTAACAATATTTTGATTTAATAGAGTGTCCATGGAGTTTCTTGCCCGTTCTTCTCCATATGTACCAACTACGCTTTGGAATGGGCAACTAGCTTCATCTTTCTGTCTGACCGACCCCTTGACAATTTAAAAGTGCCTGTAATTGGTTTATTTGAAATAAATGCTTTGAGTTTGAATAAACAAAGGATGTTAATGAGTAATGATGAAGTTTTAATAATAATAAATCTAAATAGTATTATTAACCATATATCTGATATCATTATTTATTAGTAATCTAGTTGTTAGATTGATACATTTTGATTTACCTTCTTCGACAAGAAAGTTCTACTTGATTAAAATGGTTTATTAAAATAAATACTTGCCTTATACTTGTTTGAATCTTATTTTAATAATATTTCTTACTTTGAATCTAACAAGTTCATATAATTGTTTATGTTAATTGACTTTATTAGTCAATTTAGTTTATTTTCATTTATTATTGACATAATCTACTCAATTCAATGTTTTTTTTAACCTTTTGACTGCCACGTCAAAAAAGAAAAAGCGTGCCCTCGGCGCCAAGCTATGAATTGATCTACAAAATAGTAGTGAGTTCGAAATTATATCGATAAAGCACTAACTATTTATTTTTTAACCTATAGTATGTTTTGAATAAAAAGTTTATACCGGAAAAATATAATACAGGAGTTTTATTTCATCCTGCTTTGTCCTTTAGGACAGAAATCATAATGATATGTGTCACAGTTTCGGCGTTGAATCCACAATTCAAAACAAAAATCGATAAAACCAAGTCAATACCATCACAGCACTATGTTCAATCTTGACGTACTTTCTTGTCATCTTATGATGACAGTGGCGTAGCTGGCACGGCTTTTTTAATTTGCTCGCCTCTGCACTAGAGGTGCGCAACCGATATTTATTAATAATATCGAAATAATAATAGGTACCTATTTAGTTCTAATAGTTTCGTATTTTTCGTTAGTTTCGTTTCACTGATATTCTGTTTCATATTGTGGAAAAACTTTTTTGATAATGCAATAAATAAAATGAGACATGAACCATCGGTTTTTTGTAATCGTATTTTTTATCACAAATTAATTTATAACAGGGTTTGAATTTTTTGGCCGAACTAACTTCCGCCATTTTGACTTTTTTTCAAAGTAATAAAGCACATATGATCTTTAGTAGAGCTCGAAGGTTAAGGTGGAACCGTCAGGGTAGCCCGCGAAATTAAAATTTTCTTAGGTTTTTTGCAATTTGCAGGCCAGTGCTAGGTTGTATATTGATTAAAATATTATTAGTGGCTGGAAGACGTATGTACCTAGCTACAGAATTAAAATCATCAATAAAACCCTCCAAGTTCATAACGGTCGAGGAACGACTTTCAAGGTCAAAGTCATTCCTCGACCTTTACTTTTACTTTGATAGCTCATATCTCGGAAACGTGACACTTTAAAACTTTTTGTCTCATACACAACTTGTTTGTATTGATTCCAGCTATCGATTAATATAGGTCTTATGCGTGGCCTCTACATTGAAAAAAAAATGGCGGAAGTTAATCCGGCCACTACTCATATTCACTTCACTTCACTACTCATATTATAGTCATCCATTATTAATAATATTTAATAACAGTAAACGAACTACTCTATTCAAAAAAATTCCGCGTATGACGCCATGGGACTGTCAAGCATAGACGACTGTGGCGTTCCTGGCACAGACAATAAAACAGTGTGATAGAGATGGGCATTACAATCATTACAGTTACATTACAGGCTGTCAGAGCCATTTATAATCTACGTCAACGCGAATCTCTCAGGGAACTATTTAAAAGGATTAATATTATGACGGTACCTTGCCAATTCATTTATGAAAATATTATGTACGTTAGAAAAAATCTACATTTTGTGCGGGATTGATCCAGGTATAATTACGGGAATTAAGACAAAATACGTTGCTTGATGTGAACGTGCAATTTTATTGTGTCATTCTCACAGTTGTAGGTAGCCGGTCGAAAAAGTTAGAAAAAATAAAAACGATTAGCTATAATCTACGTAGCCTCAACATAAAACTGTACGGATGCGAATTTCTGTAGGCGCTTGCGGGAACATACCCCCGGTCGTTGAAAGCCTGCCTTTGAACCACTAAAAATCTTCTGACTCCGGATATATAGGCAATGGACAGATCTTACTGAATGATCTGCGTAACAGACCACTAGAAGTTTTGATGTCTGCAACTCTGACTACGCCGTCTGTTCCTGGATACGTAGCAACGATCCGACCCAATTTCCACTTGAGTGGGGGGAGGTTGTCTTCTTTTAACAGGACCAAGGAATTCAGCTTCAAGGAGCCCTTACATGCTCGCCATTTCATGCGAAGTTGGAGCTCCGATATGTATTCTTAACTCCACCTGCTCCAAAAATGCTGTCGGAGAAGCTCGATACGCTCAAATCGAGTCAGAGAATTGATGGACTGGTCTCGGTAATCAGGTGACGGCAGCGATGTCATAGGACGTCCAATCAAAAAGTGGCCGGGTGTGAGCGGTGTCAGATCCTCGGGGTTCGATGATAACGGCGTCAGTGGTCTGGAGTTCAAAATGGCTTCAACCTGAACCATCATGGTGTATAGCTCTTCGTAGGTAAGGTTACAAAGGCCCAGCACTCTGACTAAGTGATGCTTGGTTGATTTAACACCAGCTTCTGCAAGGCCAGCGAAATGAGGAGAATATGCAGGAATAAAGTGAAAGTTAATTCTTTCTTTAGCCATCTCCTCGGAGAGCGAATCGCAATTCGCCCTAAGAAACCTAGAAAGGTCATTAGATGCACCAACAAATGAGGTGCCATTATCTGAGTAAATATTTCTCGGCTTTCCTCTACGTGAGATGAACCTCTTTAAGGCCATAATGAAAGTATTGCTTGTTAAATCACCGACTAGTTCAAGATGAATTGATTTCGTAGAAAAACAAACAAAAATAGCTATATAAACTTTTACTAATTTACAGCCACGACCTTGACGAACGGCTGACTGAATAGGACCTGCATAATCCAAGCCTATATTTTCAAAAGGAAAACCTGCTAGAAGTCGCTGCTGCGGTAAATCTCCCATAATAGGACTTACTGTTACACCTCTAAATCGGCAACAACGAACACATTGTTGACAGCACATCCTAGCTAAATTGCGACCTCGAATGGGCCAGTACGTATCTCGTATAGACGCCAACAATAACTGAGGTCCAGCGTGAAACAATTTTTTATGCTCATAATTAAAAAGTAACTTAGAAAAAGGATGACTAGACTGAATAAGAATAGGGTGCTCTTTATTATAAGGAAAATTCGAATGTTGTAATCTACCTCGAATCCGCATTATATTATTTTCGTCCAGAAAAACGTTAAACTTATTTAATTCACTTTTCTTGGGTAATGGTTTGTTTTCAAGTAGTAATTTATAATCTTTAAAAAACTGACGTTGAGATAAACATTTATAATAAAGTTTAAAGCCCTTTCCAGTTCATGCACAGAAAGAACACTGCGAACAGGTTGGTTTCTACATGAGTCAATAAAACGTAAAACATAGGCAACTGTTCGCTGAAGTCTTAAAAAGTTTGAAAACCGTGTAAAATCAATCAAATCATCAAATTCATTGTCACTGAATAAAACATGCAAGGAGACATCTAATTTCATTTCAGGTAAAATTTCGTTATTAAAATTCATTAATTTAGAAGGCCAATAAGACATTTCATTCATTAAAAAACTAGGACCGGACCACCAATCATCTAAACTAGGTAATAAATTAATGTGTACTCCACGAGATAAATAATCAGCAGGGTTTTGGTCAGTTGGAACATGTCTCCACTCACAGCCACCAGTCTTATCTAAAATCTCGGCAACCCTGTTGCGAACGAACGGCTGTAATTTATTTGGTAACATTTTTAGCCACCCTAAAACGATAGTGGAGTCAGTCCAAAAGAAAGTGCACCGCGCGCTGACTCGTAAAGCTGCCACAACCTTTTCAAAGATGCGAACACCTACAAGAGCACCGCATAGCTCAAGTCTGGGTATGGTCGTCGGCTTGAGTGGCGCAACTCTGCCTTTGGCTAACAATAAACGCACTAAAACCTGTCCCTGCTTATTAAGAGCGTTTGTACCTTATGAGTGGCAACGTCGCCATTTAGTGTCATATTTCGTGGTTTTAAATTTTTATCATTTAATCGGAGCTATATTTTAAAAATCTGTTTAATTAACTTTTTAGAATTATGTGAAAACTGTGTAAAAGGTAAGAAACCGTTGCGTTTACAGTTCTATTTATATGTAAATAATACATTGGAAACTTGCAGGGCGTTATTTTCATTGTAAAATAACTGTAAGCATTACGGTTACTTACTTTTTAAACACTTTCACGTAATTCTAAAAAGTTAATTAAACAGATTTTTAAAATATAGCTCCGATTAAATGATAAAAATTGAAAACCACGAAATATGACACTAAACTGCGACGTTGCCACTCATAAGGTATAAACGCTCTTAACGCTTCGTACATACAGACAAGCGCCGTAGGCTCGTTCAGACGCATCAGTAAAAATGTGAAATTCTAAAAACTCATAACAATCAATTAAAACTCGACGTGGAATATGAATTTCATTTAATTTACGTAAATTCTTAATCAGTTCATTCCAAAGCGCACTAATGTCCGGTGATAGCGGTTCATCCCAAGACAGTTTTTTCAACCATAACTTCTGAAGTAACATTTTCATAACAATTACACTCGGAGCCAATAATCCAAGCGGATCAAAAACTTGTGAAACAAACGAGAGCATGTCACGTTTTGTGTTATTAAAATGAACTGACTGACTAATTGGAAAACAAAGGTAATCTGACAGTGGCTGCCAACCTAGGCCTAAGGTTTTGGTTGACTCAAATCCACCAACATTCAAATCCAGTGAAGATTGGGGAAAGTCAGAACCAATTACCAATTGCATGTCATTCGACTTCCACTTCCTTAAATTCATCTGCGCAGAAGCGAGAATTGAAGTAACTTTATGACGCAACTCTTTGACCTCATTGATGTCATCTCCTCCGGTGAGCAAGTCGTCCACGTAAAAGTCGTGGAGGATGACATCACCAATCTCCTTATCAACACACTCTAGCCCTAACTGCCGAAGACACCGGGTTGCTAGGTAAGGAGCGCTGGCCGTGCCGTAGGTCACGGTATTAAGTTGATAAGCGTGTAATGGAGTTGACGGATTATCACGCCAAATAATATGTTGAAGATACCTATCATTTGGATGAACAACTATCTGCCGGTACATTTTCTCAACATCAGCAGCTAGGATGTACTTATGTTGTCTAAAACGCAACAGGATTGATAAAAGATCGTCCTGTACCACGGGTCCAATCATCTGGATATTATTAATGGAAATACCAGTCTTAGTTAAACTACTTGCATTAAAAACCACCCTTAACTTAGTGGTGGCGCTGCTTTCGCGAAGAACTCCGTGATGCGGGATGTAAGACGCTTGATCATCAATAGTTTTACATCTAGACATATGACCTAAAGTTTCATATTCTATCATGAACTCTTTGTACATAATGCAGAATTGAGTTTTAGATTTAAATCTACGTTCCAGAGAAGCAAAACAATTTTTGGCTCTTGACAAAGATTCGCCTAAATTGTCCGGAGAACATTTTAAAGGAATCCTAACAAAAAATTGACCATTTTCCAAACGAGTAGTGTTTTTCATAAAATGCTCCTCGCATAGCTTCTCCTCTGAGGAATACGGAGACGACGTACACACTTCTTCAAGTTGCCAAAACTTTGCTAGTTGTTGATCAACACTGAAATTAAATTCATCATCACAGTCTGACCGCACCTTTATAAAATTACATTTTAAAACTTTAGAAGTAATACAACTGTTATTTGGGCCTGAGATCGACCAACCCAATTTAGTCTCACAAAGAATTGGTTGCCCATCACCCAATTTAATTCGTTGAGATTCCAATAAATCCCAAAAGATGTCAGCACCCAGCAACATATCGACAGGCGCCGGTGAGTAAAAGTTGGGATCTGCGAGACAAACGTCAGAAGGAATTTTAATTTTTAACAAGTTAACATGTTTACTTGGAATCTTATCTGTGATGGATGGGATGACGAGTGCAGTGGCCAATAACACTTCACCATGTTCAACACTCGCGGACAGCGACACACCGGTCCCTACACCTATAGTAGTGGGCTGAGTGGAGACAGTCGCACTGCCATTCGTGTCAACAACAACACTGCTAGCAGAAGCACCACTTGCGTCTGACTTCCAGGATTTATCAACGTGAACAATAGTGTTGTGTTTACGACGGCATATTTTACAACTTGGCTTTTTGCAGTTGTTTGCATAATGTCCCAGATTAAAACAGTTGTAACAAACTTTGTATTTAGGTAATAACTGCAATCGAGCTTCATTGCTCAACGATAAAAACTGAGGACAACTACTTAACTTATGATCACCGTTACACATAACACAATTCTTAGGCTTATTTGAAACACCATCATCCTGTTTACTTGAACTTTCACCTGAATTATTTTTATTAGAATCCTGTACCAACATTGACCTAACCTTGTTTGCAGTTTTACCTGTGTGCGAGTGTTTAGTATTCGTAGAAGCTTCCAATTCGAACGTTTCCAATATCTCAGCACGGTTTTTAATAAAAGTTATAAATAATTCAAACGTAACTTTAGAATTCTTGTCCAGGCGGCCCTTATGCTCACCCCATTCACGATAACTTTTGCTATCTAATTTGTGTGTGACAATATAAATGAGTAACGTATCCCAGTGATTAACAGGTTCCTCTAATGATCCTAGGGCACGTATGTTTTTGTTAACAGCATCAAGTAAACCTTTTAAATTAACTGACGACTCCTTTTGAAGGGTGTCTATTTGAAATAATGCAGAAACATGATGTTGAATAAGCAGGTGTTTGTTATCAAACCGCTCGCAGAGAAGATTCCACGCTACCGAATAATTTGCAGATGAAAACTGTATTGTGTTGATCACCACAGCAGCAGACCCTTCTAGGGATGACCTTAAATAGTGAAATTTATTTATTTCGTCCATATCATCGTTTGAATGGATGAGACTGACAAATGCGTCGTGAAACTCTAACCAGTTTGTATAGGAACCACTGAATTTCGGCAACTGAATAGTCGGTAATTTAACAAATTTATGATTACTAGAACGCGGCATTACGTCACAGTTATCATTAGAATCTCTTTTCCTATTATCATCCAACATTATTTGAGCTTTAGCTAGGGTTTTGTAATATAGAGATTCAAATTGTTCGCGTTCCGACATCTGACCATTCAAGTCATCAGTACTACACTCCAGCAATAATTGCACCTCATCATATTGGGCGTACAACGCCACGAGTCTAGTACAACGTAATTGCAACTCGCTTACCTCAGTAGGGCTCAAAGAAGAGGGATTCAAAGAATTTAAATAGTTCGAGAACACTGTCACCTTTCCTTTGCAACTCGCTCGTTTCCTAACGAGCTCTTTTAATTCCTTATCCTCTGGCATTACGCAAGCTGGTGTGATCAACCTGGAATGTATATAAATAAAGTTATTGCAACGTTTAAATTACAATTGCAAATGATGCAGCCTGAAATACGTATATGATTTATATACACTACCTTTAGAGTGAATTTACATAAATAATAATATAGAATTTATAATAAACTATGCGTATTGACGGTTATATTGTACTAAAGTTCTATAATAACATTGCAATTGCAATGATTTCTCTTATCTATCTGTGTTAACTAATGTGGTTACCTGACTGTCTCAATAACTGTAAAATTATTACACCGTAAAGCAAAATAATGCAGTTACTACAAATAACTACTCTTTATAATGTGTAAATAACAATAATATACAATAATTACTGATCAGTTAATAATTGTATTACAATTTGTAACCACTCACAGAACAAAGAAAAATGACAATAGGTTTTTCGTACTAACCTGGCTATTGACGGCTGACTTACACTAATTATACCTGTTAAATAGAGTGTTGGGTACACCAATTTAATGATAAATACGCCTTTTCTCAGCTACTAAGTATCCAGACCACGTAAATTCCAATGACCTTCTGAAGGACGTAGCAGAATTCACCACCCACACCGGGCGTCGACTATGATTGTTTGATGTCCACCAATTCTCTTCAATCCCTTTATAACAATTCGCTGATCGGAGTAAATATTCTTCAAATCTCCTAATCCGGCTCGTAGGACCATGTGCGGGATTGATCCAGGTATAATTACGGGAATTAAGAAAAAATACGTTGCTTGATGTGAACGTGCAATTTTATTGTGTCATTCTCACAGTTGTAGGTAGCCGGTCGAAAAAGTTAGAAAAAATAAAAACGATTAGCTATAATCTACGTAGCCTCAACATAAAACTGTACGGATGCGAATTTCTGTAGGCGCTTGCGGGAACACATTTTTTAAATAAAATAAGTGATAGACATAATTTTAATACAAGAAATAAAGATAAAATAGATCAACCATTTTTCAGATTAGCTAAAGTACATACATCTTTTATGGGGTACTGTGTTAAATGCTACAACAAAATACCTTGTAATATATTGCAATTAAATGAAAGAAAATTTAAAACTCATATAAAAAGTTCACTGTGTAAACAAGCATATTACAAATAAGAGGATTATATTCAAGATAAGAATGCTTGGAAACATGCTGGTCCAGCTCCACAGGGCAATCTAGGGTCTAGACAAAATTAAAACTTGTTGCTACTTTAATTGTATGGTTTGTTATTTTTATGACATTGATTTACATTCTGTGACTACTTTAACTCACACACTGACATATTAATTGATTACATAATTTGGGAAATCGTATACTTTTACAGTGTTTGTAAATATGTGAACACCATGTATCTATCACTTAATTAACTTATTTATCATTGCTACGTTTATTAAATTCTTTTTACCTATTTTGGTAGGGTAATTTTTATTATAGGTGCATCGTCTTCACATATAATTATATAATTAATGTATACAAAGTATTGTAACACATTTTAAAAGAGTAACGATGGAGTTTCTTGCCCATTCTTCTCCATACGAAACTACCTTTTGGAAGGGGCGACTAGAATCAATTCTATTTAAATGTAAATGTTGACGTTCAAAAGTGCCTTTTATGTGCCTATTTGAAATAAATGCTTTGACTTTGACTTTACAATTAATCGATAATCAACTAACACTCGACTTATAGAGAGTGATTTCTCGAACGTAAAAGTTCAGTATGAAATGTTTTATTTATTTACTAGTGCAGAATTCAGAGTAAATGAAATATAACGTGAGTTGACGTCGAGGTCGATATTCCTGTTATATTGACTACTACCTGCATCACTACGTGTCCTGTTATGGTGACTGTGGCGTCGAGGGCACTATGTTTTTCGAACTTTATGACTGGTTTTCGTTTTTGTCATCTTACGTTACTAAAAATGAAATCTAACGAAAGCAGTTCCCTTCTAATAAATTACGAAGAGTCAAGGTACATAATTAACACGGGAAATTAACAAAAAATGCTGTTTTATGACATTTATTTACGTATAAAATTCGGTCACGCTGTCGCGACTGTGGCGTGCTGGGCACATTTTGGTTTGTCGTCTATACACGACTGTGGCGGTCAAAGGGTTGTATCGTAATATGTGATTAGCTAGCGACCTCGATAGTTGATCATATTATTCTTTTGAGCAACCGGCAGCAATTTCGTCACTGTCCCTTAGATGTCACTGCTTGCGGTACCGTCAGCGGTCGGGTTCCCTCCTTCCCTCAAATATGACGAGGGGGATGGTTGATCTTTTCGTTATGCTCGTGAACGGGTGCTGCTTGTGGTGACAGGTCATCTTGCTGACTATGGTTTTGCTATTGTTATTAGTAATTGACTGTTTCTCTATTTTACTTCGAAGGTCCTAGTTTATCATTTGTGACTTCAAGTTACAGCTATATAAACATATTGGAGCATTACAAATGTAAGCAGGCACGCCCTTTAAGCCTGGAGGCTTTTACATTTACTTCTGTTAACGTTTTTATTTTTTATTATTAATTTCTGCATGAGTATAGTTTTCATATGGCAAATAATTTAATTTAATGTTTTTGTGTTTCGTAATGTTAATTACTTGCTACTGTATAGAATCCAGTTCTTCTAACTGAACAGACTGCTGTGCTGCTGGGGAGTTGGTTGCGCCACTTCTTCTTCTCAGCTAAAGCACTAAGAAGTGGTGAAGGGCGGGCGTTTTGGAGAACTGTCTTATGTAGTTTTGACGTTCAGAAAGTACTGATTCTCAGCCTAGTTTGAATAAATGACTTTTGATATTCATTTTGCGAGGGCGTTATTTGCATTGCATTTGCTGACGTTTGAGTTTAAATAAAATTGAAGTGTCGTCTGCAAACAACACTATATCATGTTTATCCTTTATGAGGTAAGGCAAGTCATTTATATAAATAAGAAATAAAAATGGACCAAGAATTGAGCCTTGGGGGACTTGTCATGGCATCTGACAATAAATCCTGCGCACATAGCACCGAGAAACCTTGGCTTTGGCAGCCGGTACGTGAGGCCGCATACCGGTGCGGTGCCACACGCTTCATGCAACCTACATTTACGTCGCCACAATTACTGCGCTGTCCTCCACCAGTGTCGGACGGGAGTGGCCGGGTGTTCCCGGCCATTCCCGTAGCCTCCCAGTTAAATGGGGGGCATGCGGGGCCCGCCACCTAGGCGGGCATACGCCGGGAGGGCTGTGGAAGTAAAGGCTGAGCCGATTTCCCATAGCCCACCCATCACGGCGTTGTGGGAACACCGCTGAGTTTTAGTGGGTATACTGTCGGTTGCGGATTTCGACAGGAGTCCCGCATACCCCGTCTCGTCCCCCACGAGCGGGAATGCATAAAGCATAACTCAGCGACAAAAAAAAAAGGGTATAACTGTGACCAATAAAGCGCCAGATCCTTGTAGTCCACAACACTATTTTCTGTGGTATGGGGTACCATACACACATAAAGATGCAGTTGAGGATTTTAGAGTTGGCAAGTTATTTTTTAAAAGAATTGGACCACGGAACTCTCAAAAGGTGCTGTGGTCTAACTATTTTTAAAGTTGGACAACTGCCCCTAGTAAAGACCCACGGTCCAACTAGTTGTACAGAGCAGTTGGACCACTGCTCCGGAATGCATGAAACTATACATAATGTACGAGTATAGATGGGCAATCCACCCGGGTTTAAACCGGATGTTTTGCGTGTTATGGGCTTAAAACCCGGTTTTCACCCAAATTTCGGGTCTAAATTATTTCTGTATAAAAATTATAACTTTACATAATGCAATATCCGTACGGAAGAAACGTAAACCCCTAAAATTGAGTGAAAACGACGACGTATCGAACTTTTTTTTTACTTTTTGTGAGACCCTGTAAATATTGAAAAAAATTAAAACAAGTTTAAACGCGACATTTCGTTTTTAATTATTATGCTTTTTACATTTAATTATTTTGACCAATTCATTATTATGCAAATGAATTGGTCTAATGGACATTTTGCGCCTTTCAGCGACTGATGTCAGAATTAGCTGTTTGCCTTCTTCCTTCAACATTAAAATATAAGGCAGTGCGAAACGTATTTTAGCCGGTAAGTAATATATATTCCAATAGGTAATATATATTTTGTGGATACGGAACTGATCTCCCTCCAAGTTAAATAAGCTTTCAGTAACAGGTTCCAGAATACTTATACATTCATCTGTCTTCCTCCAAAAATCGTCATTTAAAATTATATTTTTATTGTCCCTTGCAATCAATCTGTTCGGTTCTTCTTTCCTGTGCGGGACTGGAAGCACTTTGCTACTATTTGGAAAGTGGACGTTATAAGAGTTGACGGAAGTGGACTTTTGGGCATTGTAAATTTGTGGTCGTGTTTTGGGAAAGTTGAAGTGGGAAATACACATTAAGGGTAGGTTCAGATGACAAGCGCTCAGCGCGCGTTGAACGCGCGTTGAATTTTTGTATAGTGTTCACATGGTGCGCGCTTGTCAGGCGTTAAACGCGCGTTGTTGCGGCCAGTTTGAGTTCTACATTTGTCGAAGATGGACGTAGAAACAGTTTTATCGGTGATTTTATACAGACGGCAGAAACGACACAACAGAAGACGGAGATATTGGGTTCACCCAATTTTGTCAACCAGGCTGACTGAAAGTCAGTACATTATTTTATATCCTAAGTTAAGGCAATTTGAGCCCAAATTCTTTAACTACTTCAGAATGTCCATCAAGTCATTTGATGACTTACTGACTCTCATAAACGATGAACTCGTAGCAGATAAAAACGCTGTGCGATATAGCATTTCACCGGAAGAAAAACTCATAATTACATTGAGGTAAGTTTTTTAATAATCAACATAATCTATAGTCTCTAAACTATTATAGTATATAGTAGTCTATAAACTCTTAGTCATATTATTAATTTGTGTATAAGTGAAGGTATTTTTCCAGATGCATTAAAAAAATCGGTAATAAAGCCTCTGTTTAAAAAACAAGACAGGGAACTAATGGAATGCTACAGGCCAATTGCATTAATTCCGATGTTCTCAAAAGTAATTGAATACTATATTTATAATCAACTTAGTTTTTATTTAGAAGTGAACAATATTCTCTGTGACGAACAAAAAGGATTTAGAAAAAAGAAAACAATAAATATGGCAGTTTATGACTTTTTGCACTCGATTATGACAAATATGGATAAAAATACTCCAGTCTGTGCTATATTTTGTGACATGACTCAGGCATTTGATTATGTCCAACATGATATTTTACTAAAAAAACTCGATGCGTACGGTGTTAGAGGGAATGTTCTGGAACTTGTAAAATCATATTTGCACGACAGAAAACAAATAACCGAAATAAGTAGACTAAACACTAGCACCAAAAACGAAGAAAACTTTCTATCGGATGAACGAACCGTTACCTACGGTGTTCCGCAAGGAAGTGTTTTAGGACCTACACTTTTTACACTTTACATAAACGACTTTCCAAAGTCAATTGACCATCCTGTGACACTTTTCGCTGACGATAGTACGATAACTATACCTTGTAATAATAAAGACCTATATAAATATGACATTGACAATACATTGATCAATACTATACAATGGTTAGACAATAATAATTTAAAAATTAATTTAAGTAAGACAGTAATTATGCATTTTAGTCAGCGTATATTGACATTTCCCAATCTTGACATAACATATAATAATATAACAATTGACACGGTAGATACAACTAAGTTTTTGGGACTAATTATTGACCGGCATCTAAATTGGAAGGATCACATAGATTCTCTGAGTAAAAGAATTAGTAGTAGTGCCTATGCATTGTACTTGCTGTCACGAAATGTCAATAGGGAGGCATTATTAACAGCTTACTACGGTCTGGCTGAATCCATTCTCAGATATGGTGTTATCTTTTGGGGTAACTCGACTAATAGAGAACTAGCATTCAAAGCACAAAAGAGGTGTCTTAGAGCAATGTTTCATCTGAAAACAACGGACAGCTGCAAACCCTATTTTATAATAAATAAAATTTTAACATTGCCGTCCATATACATTCTTGAAACAGTTATGTTTGTCAGAAACAATCCAAAATTATTTCCGTGCAGAGCAGATCAATTTCCCAGGAACAGGCGTGACCAAACCCAACTGTGTGGACTTCCCTGTAGGACTGCACTTATGCGCAAAAGTGTTTTTCATATGGCTCCAATTGTTTATAATAAGTTGCCTAAAAGTTGGAAGGAGCTTAATAATGTACACCTGAAAAGTAAACTTAAGACATATTTAGTAAATAAAGCATACTATAGCATTAACGAGTTCCTAGAGGAAAGATTTGTATTGACATAGTAGCTTATTTGATTATTATTATTTTATTTTGTGTTTGTTAATTTTGCAATGACTTAGTTTAATTATTTTTGTATCTTTTTACCTATTTTTTATTGTTGACATGATTATTGTATAAAAGTCTTAATAACTTATATTTTAAATTTATTACAATATTATTATTTCATTTATGACTGATTTATTGTTATTTTATGAGAATGTTTTTAATTAATAATACTCTTTTTTTACATTTGCACGTCACATCAAGTGGCAAACATGTCTGTACGTAAAAATTGTTAATGTTACCACCTTGCATGCATGTTTATTGTATGTATGTCACATGTTTACGCAAATAAATATTATCTATCTTATCTATCTATAAATCAAATAAATCAAATCAACTTGTTTAGGAACAATTTTTTTAAAGAAAAAATAACATTTTGTTACTCGCAGAATAACTCTAACTCTGATTCATTGCTGACATTAGTTGGTGCTGGCGATGGAGTAGGTGTTACTGGCGATGGAGACCCCATTGCTGTAGTATAACCATAATGTGCAAAATTATTTGACACACTAGACTGCTGTGATCTATAATCATGATAACGAAAGCCTTCAACAGAAGCTGATGACTGATGACGCTGCTCTTGTGATGAATAATTTCTTCGTTGTGATACCGGGTAATTTTGATTTTCATATGTCTGTTGTTGTGGTACTTGAAATTCATTTTGGTTTTGCAAAATTAAATTATAAATGGCAATTTTAGTTTGAAGTCGCCTATATTCCGGAATTTTTTTAATCTCTTTAACGAGTGACAAACAAAACAGCTTGTCTTCATCGTCATCTTCTTTTGGATGAGACACATTTTTCTGTGCTAAACTCTGCTCTAATATGTTTGCAAATCTTTCATCAGCAGGATTTAATTTTTGTTTTTTTCTTGAAGTAGATTTAGGACTCTTAAAGCCAGAACTTATTTCTACTTCAGCAACCTCTGACGAAGTTGATGCATTATCTGCATCGAAACTACTTTCTGTATCTTTGTTGGCAATTGATGCCTGTAGAAATCGTAGTCTATTATAATGAATATACAGCGTGGCGCTGCAATGGTGACCTTAATTTAACACACATATACGTTTTCACATTTTCGTTTCATGACAATTTTTTATTTCCATTAAACGTTATTATTTACAGATTTATTAAAGAATTTAGGAAATAGCATCTTAGAGCAACCTGTACTTAAAGAACTGTCGCGCAGCGGTCATTTCCCTCGGTCACGGATCATAACTTCGCATCAATGAAATTAAAACGAATAAGCAATACTATTAGGATGAAACAAATGCATAGAGTAGGCGAATTTAAGGAAATTTCCTTTGTTGGCGAGCAGCGCAGGCGACGCGCGCTCTCCCTTCCACCCACCCGCCGCACCGAACACGAATTCTTTTTTTGCTTTTCTAGTGCTAGTCGAACCCGTGTCCTTGACGCACTTATTTACACTAGTGCGCATAATTACGTCGCGAAAAAGACTCTTAGCTATTGTTTTATTTATTTCTTTTTGTGTAATTAGGATAGTAATTAGATCATGGTACTGCGATAAAGACACTTTGATTGGTTTTCGTTTTCTTATCTAGTAGGTACGTTTACACCTCTTGCGATACGGACGCATTTATTTGTGCTATTAGTGCTTGTGTAAACTTATGATCGTGATGGCAGTGATTAGTGATGACAGTTATTACTAATAGTAACAAGAGAGGGTGATGTGATAAGTGTTTGTACCACTTGCGCCGCTCGGTTTCTTTGATAATATGCCGTCAAAGAATCGGACCGATCACGAGTAGGTACAAGACGCGATGCGCGGTTGCCAGCCCGCGAACCGACACATTGCCGCTCCGAGTTAACGTAAGCGAGCTAGGTAAGTAATTTCATGAATGAATTTTTGCAAGGGTGATCCCAATTTTAATGACTTTTTTATTATTTAGTTTGTTTGAAAAATTTTTTTTTCAGTTTACGTATTATTTTAACCTATCAATATTTATATGGTTAATGGGCACTAGCCCTACCCGTGTATTAAATTAAAGTCACCATTGTAGCGCCACGTTGTATGTCGAAGTTTTGGAAGCTCCTGATCCAGATTTGACAGTCTTTATTTTCTTCACCTCTCTCATATAATTATCCCGTAAACTCTTCCACTTTTTTTGCAGGGATGACGCTGAAAAAAAAAACAGTATTTAGTAATAGTTTATGTTTGTTTCCAGATATTTGGCCATTGGATGTTCATTTGGGACATTAAGCTACGACTATAGAATTGGCAAATCTACTGTGGCTACTATAATACCACATGTATGTGAAACTATTTGGAAAAAATTAAGGCCCGTTGTTATGAGTGAACCAACGAAAGAAAAGTGGTGTGAAATATCCACGATATTTGAAAAGAACTCAAAGTTTCCCAATTGTTTGGTAGCCTTGGACGGGAAACATATACGGTTAATCCAGCCTGAACACACGGGTTCTATGTATTATAACTATAAAAATTATTTTCCGCTAGTTTTATTGGCGCTAGCGGATGCAAACTATTGTTTTGTGTGGGTTGACATAGGTGCCTACGGTAAAAACAGTGACTCGGGTATATTCAAGAATTCTTCATTGTACAAAAAGCTGACAGAAAGGTCATTAGATCTACCTGAGCCAAAGGCATTGTTAATACAAAATAGACCGACAACGTTGCCATATGTGATAGTGGCTGATGAAGCTTTTGGCATGATGGAGAATTTAATGCGTCCATATGGGGGAAGGTCACTAACTTATGCTAAAAAAATATTTAATTACCGTTTGACATTAGCACGCCGGTATGTTGAATGTACTTTTGGCATAATGTGCAATAAATGGCGCATTTTACACAGGCCGTTAGATGTTAACATCGGTTTTGCAGAAAAGATCGTAAAAGCGATATGTACACTAAATAATTATGTCAGAATCAGGGATGGCTACAATTTTGAAGACACACTTTATACGCCACCCCTGGAAAATCTAGCCTCACATTATACCGGACGTGCTGTGCGACAGGCGGATAATGTTCGAGTACATTTAACAAACTATTTCATTAATGAAGGAAAAGTAGATTGGCAGGATCGTTATATTTAACTTGTAACACAAACCGATTGTAAATGTAAATAAATATGTATACTCACATAATATTTTCTTCTTTTCTTCATTGTCATGTCCTTCACAAAATATAAGGACGAGTTCTTCCCAAGCCCGTCTTCTCAAATTCTTATCTGAATAATCGCTACTTGTCATGTCCCATATCGCAGGACGTTTCTCTATTTCATCAATTAATAATTCCGTATTAAAAGCTTCGGTTTCCATTTCGGACGATTTTCGGACGAACTTGACGAACCCTAAAATACGTCTATCCGCGTCGAAAGCGCGCGCTCAACTGAACGGAAACATAGAAAACCAATGATCTCAAAGCGGCGTTGACGCGCGCTGACAACAGTCGAGCGCTAGCGCAGCGTTGAACGCGCGCGTTACTAAAACGCGCGTTAGCATGTGTACGGCCTGAATAAAATGTATGTAGTTGTAAACGCGCGTTATCAAAACGCGCGTTGAGCGCTTGTCATCTGAACCTACCCTTAGGGAACTACTATTTTGGGAAAGTGAACGTTTTGTGAAGTGAACGTTTAGAACCTAAAGGGTGGTAAATACAAAATCTCGATGTGGTTGCGTTGTCGATAGTAGGTACCTACCTGCTTGCGGTGTGTTTACATTGTGGCTACCGTTCATTGAGATTACTATTATAAGTCAATGCTACCGTTTGTAGATAGATTGTCTCTCCCATACGGTTGATTTTGACGGCCCAATGCGGTCCGTGTGTATAAACTACCTATTCATTCCGTCCACGCGTTGACGTTGCGGTGTGGTTGTGGTCCGTGTGATCTGGCCCTTACATTTCGCGCGGGCATTCGTGTGAAGCGTTTTACAATGATAGTATGGACGCGTTCCCGAAATGTTTGCGAAGCTACGATATGTGCACGTCGTGAATTAATCTTGCACGCGAACCTGTTCGTGCACGTGCGCAAGATGTCGTGCAAGTCGGGGGTCGTATCTCGCAGACGCGTTGTTGTGGCAGGTAGAATAAAAAACGAAATGCAGTACACTTGTTTATTTTTCCTTAAAATATCCAAACGTTTTATAGAATTTTAGACCTAACAAAAAGAAAATGACCTAAATATAAATCGTTACAAAAGAGCTAAAATTAATACTCCTCGCCGCCTTCTCCTTCGCCTTCGCCGGAGTCCATGCCTACCTCCTCGTAGTCCTTCTCCAGCGCGGCCAGATCCTCGCGAGCCTCTGAGAACTCCCCTTCCTCCATACCCTCACCGACGTACCAATGGACGAACGCTCGCTTGGCATACATTAGATCAAACTTGTGGTTGAGCCGCGACCACGCTTCCGCAATAGCAGTCGTGTTTGACAACATACAAACAGCGCGCTGCACCTTCGCCAAGTCACCGCCCGGCACAACGGTAGGCGGCTGGTAGTTTATGCCCACCTTGAACCCAGTCGGGCACCAATCAACAAATTGAATGGTCCTCTTCGTCTTGATGGTTCCGATAGCAGCATTCACATCCTTTGGCACGACATCACCGCGGTACAGCATGCAGCACGCCATGTACTTGCCGTGCCTCGGGTCACATTTCACCATCTGGTTGGCGGGTTCGAAGCACGCATTGGTGATCTCCGCCACTGACAGTTGTTCGTGATACGCTTTCTCGGCGGAGATGACAGGAGCGTATGTCACTAGGGGAAAGTGAATACGAGGATATGGCACTAAGTTTGTCTGGAATTCGGTCAAGTCCACGTTCAGGGCGCCGTCAAACCTCAGGGACGCGGTGATAGATGACACGATTTGACCAATCAGGCGGTTTAGATTAGTGTATGTGGGCCTTTCAATGTCCAAGTTCCTCCTGCATATATCGTAGATAGCTTCGTTGTCCACCATGAACGCCGCATCAGAGTGTTCTAGTGTCGTGTGCGTGGTGAGAATAGAGTTGTACGGCTCTACGACAGCTGTAGAGATCTGTGGAGCAGGGTAGATTGCAAATTCTAGTTTAGATTTCTTGCCATAGTCAACAGAAAGTCGCTCCATCAGCAGGGACGCGAAGCCTGACCCGGTACCGCCTCCAAAAGAGTGAAAAATTAGGAATCCTTGCAGGCCGGTGCACTGGTCTGCTAGTTTTCGTACCCTGTCAAGCACCAAGTCTACAATTTCCTTGCCAATGGTGTAGTGCCCTCGCGCATAGTTGTTGGCGGCATCCTCCTTGCCCGTGATAAGCTGCTCGGGGTGGAACAGCTGGCGATAAGTACCCGTGCGCACCTCGTCCACCACGGTGGGCTCCAGGTCGATGAACACCGCCCTGGGCACGTGCTTGCCAGCGCCAGTCTCGCTGAAGAATGTGTTAAACGAGTCGTCACCTCCGCCGACGGTTTTGTCCGAGGGCATTTGTCCGTCCGGTTGGATCCCATGCTCCAAACAGTACAACTCCCAGCATGCGTTACCGATTTGTACGCCAGCCTGGCCGCCGTGTATAGATATGCATTCACGCATGTTTTAACTTTAAAACTGGATAAAGTTACTTAAAAAATAGATTTATTATTTCACTTCGAAGCTTAAATTGCTGCACCACCTGGATCAATTCAAAGTTTGAACTGTACAAAAACGAATGCCATTCTGTTCTACGGTCCTAGTTTAAACTTTGCTTTCTTTTGTTTGAAGTTTCGATTCTTCGTGGTCAGCTGTTTAGAACAAAAAGTTTTTAACTCATGTACAACGTGAAGGACACCAGCACAAACTAAGGCTGGCCGCATACGTACGATTTCCTGGTTAGATGTCCTGATTAGGAATTCAGATTCGGAGACCTGGGGGTCTACTCCTTAAGCACGAGGTCCGTAGTTTCGGCTGCAGTTACGGGCGTTTCCTACTCCCTACGCCTTACGGACATAAGATTAATTCGGTTTCCGAACTAACAATGAATGGCAACACGATTTGGCAGTTGTCCCTACTCACGATGAGTTCGTGGCCATCAAAAAAATTGAATTTAGCACTTGTTTTGACGGATCCACTACTTTCGGACGGGCTCGTATCTTCATAACGGACTTAGAGAGTAGACCCCTGAATGCACGAATTTCATACAAAATTGTCTATATGGCGCAAACGTTCTTATATTTTCCCAACGGAAACAATTTCTAACGTTCGTTTTGGCTACCCGCACTGGGCCCGCGTGGTGTGTTACGACCCACTCCCTCTCACCGAGAGATTGCCTGTGTCCCAGCAGTGAGCTCAGTATAGGCTGATTATGATCGGTTCGGAATGACGCCTGAGCGTTCTGAATGAAGAACAGAAAAAAACCGAATGACATCATCCCGAACGCAGCGAACCTACATTCTAAGCAAATAAAGACCTATTCTATTCTAACCGCCGCACACGAACGGAAATTTTCATTCAAACCAGAACCGCGCCAGCGCTGTGCCGAGTGGACGTCTCGGTAGTGTTTTTTCTTTAGTCTTTTTATTTTCTCTCGTAAGCCAGTATGAAGCTCATCAAAGGACATTGACATTCTGTAAAATTTTAAGAATACTTCTGGGTGTGCCCGTTATTTTGCTCTTTTCAAATAGAATTGACTCCGTTTTATTCTCTGAGTATTTAGTGGATGTACCCAATAGCGAAGTTCTCTCTTCGTCTTGTTTAGCGCCAGTAATAGTGCAAAAGCAATCAATTCGTCGTCGTCCATGTTAAACGTGCTTTCACGATAGCGTCACTCTAGGTACTGGCAGTGTGTTCCTATTACAAAAAGTTAACGTCTGCGCTAGTCTCACGGAATTCCGAATCTGAATTCCTAATCAAGAAACCTAACCAGGACACCTTACGTATGCGGCCAGCCTAAGGCGGCCATTAGATACTCAAACTGACTGACAGCATTTGATTGATCTTTGATCACGGACTGAAGCAAGACTGAAGTGATATCTAGACGACCGGTCACGAACATCTTCAGTCAGAATCCAAAATCCGCCTGGAGAACATGGATATTAATAAAGTTAAAGCACGCGTTGCGTCTTGCGTGTTTCCTTGCATATATAAACAAACTTGTTCAAAGAAAACGCTGGGTGAAATCGTGGTTGCAGAAAACATTAAACGTCATCAACAGTTGCATCTGGCTTAATTGTTTGGTATACTTCTTGTGGTTTTAATAAAGCTTCTAGCCTTTTGTACTTATGTAACCATTTTTTTTGGGGTTCCACAAAGCGGGATACGTTTCCAACATAAATGTAAATCCCATTCGACTTCTAAATTATTCAACGGCAATGCTTGGTGGCACTGGCGGCGGCGCCGACGGCGTCGCTGAGCACACAGCGCTGCCATCGCTGTTCAAATAACGACTGCCTCTTTGCGACTGACTGACGTGTGACTGAAGCGTGAGAGACAGCAAGCCATTACACGCTCTGTCAAAACTTACTGACTGCATGATTGAAGACTATGGCCCCTCGCCCACGGCGACTTTTTGTAGCGATGCAGTAGCGATGCTGTCGCGCGTCCGCATCGATACAGTCGCGAAGCGGTCGGTAGCTGTGTGCCCTCGCCCACGGGCTCAGATTCAGTCGCGATGCAAACGCGTTACTGTCGCGCTTCTGTCGCAATTCAGTAACGGCGCAAAAATACCTGCGATCGCTACAGTTGCAACATGGACTCCGTTGAGGCAACATTAGTCACGTTGTCTTTGGTGTTGCTTTTACTTAAGCAGCCGAAGCAACAAACTTAAACCTTTTTAAGTTAAAACATAATTTAAAAAAAAAATTGTTGGAACCCTTTTATTCCAAACGGTCGACCTGTCTGTGTTGCACTGATGCTCGGTTCTCCACTCACGTGCCACCCTCCCTCCGTTCTCTCCCCAATGTCGTCCGACACGGTCTCGCGCTGCTGTAGCGCGTTAGTAGCGCATTGGCATCGCTTCTGTAGCGCGTTGCAAATGCGACTAACACGCGTTAGTAGCGATGCTGTCGCGCGTTTCGTAAACGTGCGACAGCATCGCTACAAAATGTCGCCGTGGGCGAGGGCTCAAAAATGTAAATATCTAGATATTCGACGTCGGTCAGTTAGGGTCGGTACACATCTGACGGAAGATGCGTCAGGCGTAACTTCGTTAACATCTAATTAGTACGATCGACGCACCAACGCATCAAGGTTGAATGTTTTCTCATATAATTGTCTGTTCTGGCGTTACGCGACCGATAATATGCGACGCATCTTCCGTTAGATGTGAACCGACCCTCAATCACGTGTGATCACGTACTTACACCTAAGACTTACACGCTCAGTGAAGCGTCAGTCAGACGATCAGAGTCAGTTATACATCAGGCAAATTGAGCGTCTTATGGCCGCTTATGATACAGCCAGAGATATTAATCTATGGATATAACTAAATCAAACCTCTATAGAAAGTGGAAACGACAATACAACAATAAATTAAACTGCGTATTTCAACGTTTCCAGTCTGCATACGAAAATTCGATCAAATATATCCAATAGTTGAGTCACTACAGCTAGTCAAAGATTGGCAGAACCCATAGTTGGCCCATCACCGATATTAAAATGTAGTTTGTTTGAAAATATCACTTTTTAAAATTTCGATGCCTAGGATTTATTTAATAGTTTCAGAATACTCTTATGCGTTAGTATTGCCATTGTTTTCATTCACTGTCGTATAATTGTTGTCTCCACATTGTACAGTCACCAGTCCATCAAATTATACGAAACTGTAAAATTTCTCCAAATGGTTTTAAACCTTAATTGGTTGAAAGTTAAGTTCAAAATCGAAAGAGATAATTTGACAGTTTGTGGTAACTTGATCTGCTGCTTAATAATAATTAATTACTAGTAAATAAATAATATAACAATCTTGTCGCCATTATTGTCCGATAGTAGGTAGGTAATAATAATATTATAAAGAGGTTAAATTTGTTTGTTTGTAAGTTTTTATGTGGGGGTAATCTGTGGAAGTACCAGTTGTATTTGAAAAAATCTATTTGCAGCTGATAGCACAAATTCTTGAGGAAGGCTATAGGCTTATTTAACATCACGCTAAACCGCAGGAGTCGAGCAAAAACAAAAAAAGGCCGAAAGAACGCTAAACAAAAAAGATGTAATAGCGCGGGCAAGTGATGCGACGATGCGGGGGATGGGGAATTTACATAACATAGAGGAATCTTTATGTAAACTTAATAATAATATATTAAACACATAAAACTTCTTGACTAGATTCATTAAGTGGCGGGGAATACCGCAAATCCGCAAGTCAAAATCCGTTGCGTAGGTACTTTAGAAAAACAACGCGGTCACATAGACAGACACGAAAAGTTACTTTTATTTATAATATAAGTACATAGATTACGTTGTTTTTTAAGAACTCTTGGTCGTTAATAGAACAAATCGACTAATACAAGCTCCTCCGAGGTGCTCATGAGGATTCATTGTGGAAAACTTAAAAGCATTTTGCCCAACCGGGTTTCGGAACCCAGGACTACGGTAGGCAGTAGTCGCACTTGCGAGCACCGACCGACATTGTAACAGACATGTTTAGATTCGTATTTTTTATTGATAACTCTATCGACTATTTTCGTTTACCGTTTACACCAACAAGTTGTAAGGACTAGTTCATCAACAGAAAAGTGGCCATCACGGGACGCCAGGCAGATGTGAAACATCGAAATAGATGGGCATGAGGCATGACGGCTTAAAAGAGCGTCATGCCGTCACGGCATACGAGTCGGTCTTACCCCCAAGGCGCGCCAATAGATCTTTCGCATCAAAAATAGTTATTTAAACATGTTTGCAAGAACATCGGTCGCAACGTGCCACGATGCGTGTGTATGTGTTTTGCCACAAGGAGACGTTCCATTACCGGGTATACATAGTATACATTTTTTAGGGCTGGCAATATTATGATGATCCCGAATCGCGATTCTCAGTTAGTGTCAGTTTTGTGATCGGTTAAACTAGCTACGGTTTCTTAGATGAGTGGTGGCCGCCACATAACGGCTGCAGTGACGTCTGTAATAAAAATTATGGCAACGGGGTTTGACTTTAAGGTGTTAAAAAACGCTCTCTGGGGAGACACGCCAACTTATTTTCATAAATAACGTTTCAGTGACATCATCCGGCGGTAAATTGTGGACGTCACATGGCGGCCACCGCTCTTCTCGGAAACCGTAGCTTTACAAGTTTCAGCGCTACAAGATTCTTTTGGCGCGTGGCCAAAGTCTTAACTAACGCCGCCATCTTGTTTTGTCAATACAATTTCTATGAAAATTCTATATAGTAAGTACTAATTCCATGGAGAATTCTATAAATATTTACCACAGCTACACAAACACAATTGCTTCCAACAACGCCCCCCAGTCAATGTCATTCAGGCGTCAAAAGAGCATTGCATCACGTTGCAAACAGTACCTATCTCTAGAATCTACGTATAAAATTAACACTTGAGGAACGAAAAGATAAAAAAATATATATATAAACATTTAAAATTTATAGACATTTTTCAACCATCAACACACATTTTTTAAATTGGAAACTTGTGGTACAAATTGAAATTGAACTAAATGCTTAGGTACTTTCTCGTTTCACGACTGTACATACTTTGAAAATCTCGATGGATTCATTGCATCTGTACATACTTTGAAAATCTCGATGGATTCATTGCATTTGCTAGTATAATTTAATGTCTTTGATTGCATTAATTCTTAGTATAGTGGCCGTTGTTCAACAAATTAACTGTGTAACATACACACATAACATATTATGCCCAAAGTGTACGCTATACGATGTGTATTGGACGTAAATGTTTAAATTTCAACTGGTGTTACACAAATTACTCTTCCATGTTAGTACCACTACTCCACGCTACATTAATTCGACTACTCCATACTAGATGGCGCTAGTAACTTCCAAAGCTTGCTTGGTTTCGAAGTAGTGCAGAGGTAACTTTTACGTACTTTACCGCCACAGTATTCCAACTGTTTAGAAATTTTTGGTGAAGTTTTGTGTGTATTCTTACCTATTTCGTAAAAAAAGAAAGAAAATAAAAAGAGTAAAAGAGTTTATAGAAAAAGCGCGGGAATCATCGAATTTGGCGGACGTGATTTTTCTTTCGTTTTCTTTTAAAAATTAAAAAAAACGCTTAAATTGGAGATAAGTTGTGTAAATATATGTAGATATTCATTAGATTAGTTAATTTCATTGTATCGTTCTTCATATTTAGGGTAAGTTTTTTGTATTTTATTTTTTTCTGTCCGGAATGGACAAAGAACCGCCTGATCCGGGGGGCACAGTCCCCTCGGTCGGGCAAAATATAATAATTTATGAATCCAGTATGGATACAGATACGTCCTTAACTAGGTCGGAACGGAAAAGGACTAGAGCTCCACGTAAAGTGTGCAAAAATTGCAACAAAAGAAGGCGAAATAGTCACTCGCACAATACAACAGAATTAAATAAAGGAACACATTGTCATTGCGACAATGACTCAGTCACAATTAGTTCAAAAATAGCATCAATCGTACCGGTACATCCTATTTTAGTTCAAGAAACCACCCCACGTTCTGTGGATGGTCCCCAGACTGAAAACCTCAAAAAGTCTGATCTTCCCCAGAAGGCGCCGCAGGTGGCTAGGACTTTGTATGAAGCCACAGACCTGTCGCCATACGTTGTACACATCCAAAAAATTGTTGACACATACAACTCTGCTCAAACATTACACCCAATAACTTTAGGGCACTTTCTTAAAAAAACGAAGGTTTAACAATATAATTAACGGATCATTAAAACGCATTGGTCTTAATAGAATTACATTAAGCTTCTCCCGTTACCTATATGCCAACTCTTTCTCAAATGACCCAAGTTTGGCCAAAGAAAAATTGAAGGCATTTGTTCCATCAATTAATGTGTGTCGCATTGGAATTGTTAAAGGCGTACCTACCGAATGGTCTCCGGAGGAAATAATCGAAAACATATCTGTCCCCGCTGGATGCGGGAAAGTCATCAAAGCATGGCGTCTCAATTATAAAGTGCACGAACCGACCCCTGTGTGGAAACCATCGCAAACAGTCGTGCTCACCTTTGACGGACAAATTTTACCAAAACGTGTGTTTTGTTGTTACAATTCCATGCCAATAGAATTGTATACATTCCCAACAATTCAATGTTTTCATTGTTGTCGTTTTGGCCATACAAAGGTACAATGCAGGTCGAACCCTCAGTGCTTCAAGTGTGGGGAGAAGTATTCTGCTGATACTTGCAGTATTGAAGATGAAAGTAGTAGTAAATGCTGTCATTGCAATGGCATTCATTACGCCATCAATAAAAAATGCCCAGAATTTGAGAGACAAAAAGCAATTAAGCATTATATGGCCCATAGCTGCGTGTCTTATGCTGATGCGTCACAACTACATCCACCAATCTCAAAATTGTATGCAGATGTGGTAACATCTGCCCCATCACATACCACTAAAAATTCTTTCTCTTCACAACCTTCGCCCCAATCACGTAACACACCAATTGTTTCCTCACAAAGAAAAACCATATTTCTTAAACCTCGGGATCCCCCAAAAACAGCTAAGGGGTATGACCGGGTAGCTCATCAAGGATTAATCAGTAACGAAGTTTCTGTGTCAGGGAATGGTGTTGCATTCCAAAATAAAACAACAGATAATAATGAGAGCCAAATTTTAAAATTAATAATCATGCTAATTAATACTTTATCTAAAAATAATAATATTGAACCGTCCAACGTTGCCACTGTAATTGATACTTTGTCTAACTTACTTAACCTTAATCATAATGGATCCAAATCTTCCCAAGATTGTCCAGTGGAACAGTCGCAGCATTGTGAATAAAAAATCTGATCTGTCCTACATACTGAACAAATATGAACCCTTCGCAGTCGCTCTCTGTGAGACATGGCTTAAACCAGGGTTCTACTTTAGAATGCCTGGCTATGCGTGTCTAAGAACAGACAAAAGCGATGGGTATGGCGGTGTCGCCATACTTATTAAAAATAACTTGTCTTTTCAATATTTTCCTCTTTCAAGTCTCAGTGATGAAATATCTGCTATCGCTGCTATTGTAAATAAAATCGGTTTAATATGTATATGTAATATGAAATAAATAATCTTCTTTCAGTTTTACCTAAACCATTTTTGGTAATGGGCGACTTTAATGCACAACATCAGTTCTGGGGTAGTTCTAGTTCCAATTGCTATGGGGAAAAGTTATTAGAAATTCTAGACTTTGATAATTTGTGTATTTTAAACACATGTCTCCCAACACGCCAAACGAATCCAGATGAGGGAATAAGCGCCCCTGACCTCTCAATCTGCACACCTGAGTTAGCATCAACATTATCCTGGTCTCCTTTATCGTCTTCTTATGGTAGTGATCATTACCCTTTAATAATATCTTTTCCACATAAAAAACCAGCTGCTTGCAATCTAACACCACGATTAAAGTATAGACTTCAAAATGCAGATTGGGATACATACAAAAAAGATGTAGAAGAAAAGAATTCTTGGTTTAAATAATTCCTTACAACTACATGATCCTCAGTTATTATCTAATCAAATAACAAGAACTTTAATAGAGGTGGCAGATAATACTTTCCCTATTAAGAATGGTGCTACAGGCAAAATTCCTTCGCCACCTTGGTGGGATGCTGAGTGCACTCAGGCCATTAAAAAAAGAAAAGTAGCAGAAAAAAATTATGGACATACTATGACTCATCACAATTTTGAAATATACCAAGAAGCTTCTCGTACAACTCGTAAGCTCCTTAGGAAAAAGAAATTTGAAGGTTGGCAAAGATTTTGTGCATCTATCTCGCCAGAAGTTAACGCATCTCTAGTATGGCAAAATATTAGGCGATTCAGGTCAGCATTTAGTGACACAAGGGCCTCAAAACTGCCATTACAATTAGCCAATGAGTTTATGGATCATTTAGCTCCTCCTTCAGTCCCAGAACAGAGATCTTTAATGCACTATCCCTATGTTCCTATTCCTAATTCTGAGTTGAATTCCCTGTTCACACTAAATGTGTTGAAGGGAGTCCTTTCACATGTTAAGGATTCAGCTCCTGGTGAAGATGGTATACCATATTCATTTATAGCTAATTTGTCCGACTCTGTTCTTTCAATATATTTAAATCTCATCAATACAGCTTTGATTTCTGGCAACATTCCATCAAGTTGGAAGTCTCAAACAATTATTCCCATTCTGAAACCAAACAAACCTTCCTCTAATGTTACATCTTATCGACCAATTGCACTTTCTACAGTTCTTGCTAAAATTGTTGAACATCTCATTAAGAATCGCTTGGAGTGGTTTTTGGAAAGCAAACACTTGTTAGCTACATCACAGTTTGGTTTTCGGAAGGGTAAAAGTACGATGGACAGCCTTAGTGTGTTCACAACTGATATTCGTTTAGCCTTCTCTTCTAATAACTCTGTAATTGCTGCTTTCCTGGATATTAGCTTAGCTTACGATAATGTCCTGGTACCGATCCTAGAACAAGAGCTGAATTCATTAGAAGTTCCATTAATGCTGACTAAATTCATAATTAACATGCTTTCAGAGAGATCTTTAAATCTTCATATTGAAGGGTACACATTTACCCGTTTAGTATGGAAAGGTCTCCCTCAAGGTTCTGTAATTAGTCCAATTCTCTACAATATTTACACTTATGATTTGGAATGTTTAAAAAAATCTTTAATCTTTAAAAAAAAATATATAAATTAAATCTTTAAAAAAATTTGAAAGTTCTTCAATATGCAGATGATTTACTTATTTATTCATCTGGTCATTCTGTTGAGAATATTTGTACTTCCTTAACCTCTTCTTTATGTTTACTGAAGACTTGGCTAGAAACCAATGGTCTACACCTGTCAATAGATAAAAGCAACATTGTCTTGTTTACTAGAATACGTAAGCCCCCTATAGTTACAGTAAGGTATAATAATATCCCTATGCCCGTAAAAAACCAGGTAAAATTTTTAGGCCTTATTTGGATACCCATCTTAATGGTTTACCACACTGTGATTATATAGCTGCTAAATGTGAACGAAATATCAACATAATTAGATGTCTTGCAGGTATTTGGTAGGGAGCACATCCCTTTTCATTAAAACTATTGTACAACACCTTGATTAGAAGCGTATTGGACTATGGGACTTTTTTGCTGGAACCTGCTAATGTTGCTGGTCTTAAGAAACTTGACAGTGTTCAGTCAAAGGCACTTAGAGTAGTTTCAGGTGCAATGAAAAGCAGTCCTATAAATTGCCTTCAGGTGGAATGTGGAGACCCTCACTTCATTTAAGACGTCAATTTTTTGCTGATAGATTTATGGCTCGGTGTTTGCAATTTACACGTCATGCTTTGCGAAATAAACTTTCCATTCTCTCTGATGAAGTAATTACATCCACTTACTGGAGGCACAAAGCTACTCCGAGTTTAGTTAAAAGCTTTAGAAAATTCAATTTAATTGAAGCTCCCTGTTACCAATCTCAATTTCTTCCTTTATTTCACTGTAATTACAGTTCATTAATTATGTCACCAAAAATACATTATAACCTTAACATTTACCGAGATGACGTATGTCATAACCATAACTCAACCATAACTTCAACTTCACTATGGATAGAGACTGGAAGGGCTGTCAGCTCTTATTTACAGACGCTTCGAAGCATGGAAGAGACTCTGTGTGGGAGTAGGTGTATACCACTCCCAATTTAATATTATCCAAAAAATAAAACTTCCGCCCGAATCATCTGTATTTACGGGTGAATGTTACGGTCTATTCAAAGCTGTCGAATATATACTTATGATGGGCTTACGGAATTCACTCATTTTAACTGATGCAAGGAGTGTCTTACAATCTTTGGCCAGTCCTTTTGAAATCATTGCCAGATTCCCTTTCTATTCTCATAATCCTTATATTATATTTGAAACACGTGAACTCCTTTATAGGTGTTCTAATAAGGGGTATTCAGTGCATTTCGCATGGATACCCTCGCATTGTGGCATTTTAGGTAATGAGAGAGCTGACCAGTTAGCTAATGATGCCGTATTGTGTGGAGACGTTTTTCCGTATAAAAATAACACCCACGATCTGGCAGCTCTGCCCAAGGTTTATCTACAGGAATCCTGGGGTCAGCTTTGGTCCGGGCAATCAGTAAAAGGGAAATTTTATCGTAATATTCAGCCATCCATTTTTGTTAAACCTTGGTTTAGCAAGTACAAACTAAGCAAAAAGATTATAACAATATTCATACGTATGCGATTAGCTCATGTCGCTCATTTGCGACAAGAACGTGACAAAGTAAAAATCTCAATTTGTGGAAAATCGCATTTGAAAGTTTAAAATTCCTGTAACTTTTTAATTATTATGTTTAGACTATTCAGCTCAATACAACATAACTTCAAGGTTTTCGTTTTTTTTGGATCAAATTGCATTCAGACCTTAAATCAGTTATTAAATTTATTATGATTATTTATTTAAACAAGGGTCCTCCTTGTTGCGTTATTCTTGTAAAAAATTGAATAAAAATCTAAACCTTTACAAGTTATATCGTATTGTTACGTTTTTATTGATAATCTGTAATCTAAATGTATGGAACATTTTAAATAAGACACGTTACTGTCGTAGAAATCTCTGTATTTTTGTATTTTGTTTTACAAAATGAAAGATATTTTTGCGAAGTTATTGTGTAACTTTCGCTGAAATAGAAGTAATACTCACCTTTATATAATATTATAATTATAACCGGCTTGAGTTTAGTTTGGTAGAGCAGGATATGGGGATTAAAAAGGGCCAAATCTGATAGGGCTTGGGTCCCCGATTATAACGCTACCACTCTTTTTACGAGGCAATGCATATTTTTCGAGAAATTTATAAAATAAGTTTCTAACCTCAAATCCGATAAAAGGTAGATTGGAACGTTAAAATGGGTCATTGACAACCAAAGCTGTCACAATATATTGCCTTGTGGTGTAAAATATCGCGCTACATCGGTAAAACGAAACGTAAAAAAAGACGCCATTTGTGTCTGTGTCACTGTCATTCGTTTCGGTCATTCATTCCGTTTCTTCTCGAGTTTATTATTAAATACTAATAATACTTTGAGTTATTACTGTTACGAGGATAACTTAAGATGCGAGAGCGAGCGAAGCGAGCTCAAGACATGGGGGCACCCCGACTCGGATAGATTTAGGTTAGAAGGAGGTGGCGGGGTCGTAGTGAGCGAGCGAAGCGAGCGAACACAGACCCTGCCACCTCCTTCGAGGTTATTTTTTTTTAAACCACCCAGAAGTAGGAGCCCCGCGTAGCGGGGCTCCGTCGACTATGCCTTTTAAGCAATTTTGGAGTGTTTTGAGGTTAGGTTACAAAAGATCGTTTTTCTCGGAAACGGTGAGTTACCTCTTCATGGGAGTGGTGCCAGGGGGAGGGGGGTCACTACCCCCCCCCCCCAACTACCAGCCCCCCCCTCCTGCTCTACTATTCTAAACTTATACCTTTTTTCCCCTTCGAAATCAAATAAAAAGCATTATTAATTCGCTTTGGTTCAATAACCTGTCCTTCATCATCGAGTTTGACATAACGATTTGCTGGAATAGCTTCTTCAACGGATGCAGCAATGAAACTCCATTGCTTCTCGATCTCTCCTAAATTCCAGTAATCTTTCAGTATTTCACGACGTTGTTCTTCGGAAAAATTCTTTTGACACTTGAAAATGCAGGTTTCTGTTGTAAATTGGTATACTAAAGGGAGCTAAATAACAGAGTTAACACGCAGTTGGTTTATATAAGATCATTGCATCGAGATATAAGTACTTAGTACTTATATCTCGATGGATCATTGTATTAAAGTAAGACATTACAGTTAGAATAAATTATCTGACTGACACCGAAAAAACTATAAACAACTTGTTACCTAGCAACTAAAGTAAAGACTATAAAATATAAACTCTATGGGACGTATGACGATTCCAACCTATTTTCAACACCCCCACTGAATCCCCATACGCTCCATGCAATACTTTAGCTTAATGCGAGCCAGGCTTTTAGTAAGACAGTCAGCTGGCATCTGGTTCGTATCACAATATTCTATACGAATCATACCAGTTTCAGCCAACTCTCTTATGAAATGGTAGCGTATGTTGATGTGCTTCGACCTTCTACCAATCACAGAAGAGTACACTAATTTACTTGCACTCTGACTGTCGCTGAACACTGTAACGCAGTCGTTGACTCCAGCTAGCTCTTCCAATAAGCCTTTAACGCAGACTACTTCTTTTGAGGTTTCGCAGATGGCTATATATTCAGCCTCAGCTGTGCTTAAGGCTACGCATCGCTGTTTGCGAGCTTGCCAGGACACAGCACCTCCACCAAAAATAAGGGCATAACCAGTAAATGAGTGCCCATCGGCGTTGGCTCCCCAATCAGCGTCCGAGTATGCAACCAGAGGTTTGCCTGTTCTTTTATATACTAGTTTATAGTCCACGGTGCCCTTTAAGTACCTGAGCACCCGCTTGAGCACAGTCATGTGCTGTTCATCCCAGCATGTATTAAACTGGCTCAAATAGCTGACCGCAAATGTCAAATCAGGCCTTGTACCGCAGGATAGATACATGAGTGATCCTATTATTTCTTGGAAAGAATCCTCACGCCTTTCCCCCTTTGCAAGTCGTAGATTCAATTCCATTGGAGTAGCTACCGGCTTGCAGTCTTGCATTCCATATTTTTCTAGAATCCTTTTGGCGAAGCTTGACTGTGATAGGGATATCTGCCCATTGGATCGCGT
This sequence comes from Brachylomia viminalis, assembly GCA_937001585.2. Lineage (NCBI taxonomy): Eukaryota > Metazoa > Arthropoda > Insecta > Lepidoptera > Noctuidae > Brachylomia > Brachylomia viminalis. The sequence goes on from OW443293.2 coordinate 34,231,392, forward strand.
GATATGGATCCCTAAACAATCCTTGGCCTCACCTAAATCTTTAGTTTTGAACGCTTTTGCGATTGTCCTTTTGACTCTTTCTATGTCCACCACTGAACTTCCAAAAATATAGAAGTCGTCGACATAAAGTGCGATTGCAATCAAGGTATTATCATTTCCTTTTTTAATGTACACGCACGGATCATACTTCGATCTCGTAAAACCACTTTTAATGATATGATCATGTACTTTGACGTTCCAGCAACGTGCAGCTTGTTTGAGACCATAGATGGCTCTCTTCAGCTTGCATACTTTCTTTTCATTTCCCTTTTTTATGAAAGATTCAGGTTGCTCCATGTACAGATCCTCATCCAAATCACCATTTAAAAATGCTGTGGTGACATCAATTTGGTGTACATCTAAATCCAATTCTGCTGATAATCCCAGCAGAAGCCTAATGGAAGAGAGCTTGACTACGGGAGCAAAGGTCTCGGTATAATCTTCTCCAAACTTTTGAGAGTAACCCTTGGCAACAAGGCGAGCCTTATGCCGTTGAACCTTTCCATCTGCTCCGATTTTCAACTTAAAAATCCATTTACTTTTGACGACATTAGCGTCTCTGGGACGATCGACGAGCTCCCAAGTCTGATTCTCCATAAGAGAGTCGTATTCCTCCTTCATAGCTTTCTTCCACAGGTCTTTATCAGAACGCTTCATAGCATCCATAACCGAAATCGGGTCAGGATCATTCGTGACATGGAACTTGTATACCATGTCTTCATCTATTCTTCTGACTCTATTTCTTAGAGGATAACGCCTTTCCTCAGGCTCCTCTACAGCTTGAACCGGCTCTGTTGCCGGTTCTTCGAAAGAGTCGTGAAACTCTTCTTCAACAATAGTGGGCGATGAACTTGGTGTCATAACCATGTTACTCTGGCTTGGGCCGTCCTCAGGCGCCGCAGCCCTAGAAGTGCCTTGAGCAGTATCTGCCTCACCAAAAATTGGTACCTCTACATAGTCTCGCCTCGATTTCTCCCTCGAATCCTGTGCACTGCGCTCAGGGGGTTTAATCTCCTTGATTACTTTTGACCGCTCGTCAAACACGGCGTCGCGAGCAACTATTATGCGGCCCGGATTGACCAGGTCGACAAATCTGTATCCCTTTTGCACTTCACTGTACCCAACGAAGACAAGCTCACGGGTCTTGGAGTCGAATTTCCTTCGGCTATTATCTTTCACCAAAACCTGAGCTGTGGAACCAAAAACTTTTAAATTGGTAAGACCCACCTCATGATTTGTCCAAACTTCTTCGGGAACTTTCCCGGCGATTGCTAATGTGGGTGAGCGATTTTTCAAATAGATCGCAGTCCCCACCGCTTCTCCCCAGTACCGTTTACTTAGGTTACTGTCATGGAGCATGCATCTTGCCTTTTCAGTAATGGTGCGGATCGTCCTTTCCGCAACTCCATTCTGTTGAGGAGTATGAGTAACGCTCGTCTGGTGCGCAATTCCACATTTGGCCAAATAAGCCTGGAACTCCTTATTGGTATACTCAGTACCATTATCGCTTCTATACCGTTTAATTTTCTTTTCGGTTTGGTTCTCTACCAGACGCTTGAACTCCTTGAACTTCTCTAACACCTCAGTCTTTTGCTTTATGACGTAACCGAAAACCTTTCGGCTAAAGTCGTCAATGAACAGGAGGACATATCTGTTTCCTCCCCAAGTCTCCACATCTATTGGACCAGCTACGTCGCTATGTATTAGGTCCAGCATGCCGGAGGCTCTAAAAGACTTCTTCCGTTTAGGAAACTTTTTTACGCACTGCTTTCCTTGACTACAAGGAACACAAGGGGCTCCATCACCCTTTTTGCCGTAATCGAGGCCCTTGACAATTCTTTTCAAAATGTGCATTTGCGCGGGAGACAAATGGCCCAATCTCCGGTGCCATAATTCAAACTTGTTCTGATTATCTTCCCCTAAAAAAGCTGTCGCCTGATTATAACCGGAACCTAAAACATAAAGCCCGTTTTGGCGCGGTGCGGTAAACAATGCCTTACCATCTATTTTTACATTATTGTTAAAAACACTACATTTGGTTTTATCAAAAACAATAATATTTCCTGCATCTGCAAACTTTCCTACAGACATTAAATTGGTAATTAGTTCAGGAATGTGAAGAACATCATTCATCTTCACTACAGTGTCACGTTCCCCATTACGCAGGTTTAACTCCACAGAACCTTGCGAAGTTGAAACAATTTTTTCGCTATTCGCGCAAGTTATCATTTTGGAGCAAGATTTCGTAGGGTTCAAGAGGGATTTCACCGGTGTCATGTGGGACGTGGCTCCTGAATCCAACACCCAGTTATCACTGCTACCTACAGATGACAACAAGGTCAAAAAGTCTGAGTTCGCGTTCACACTGGTCACCATGGCCGAATGCGCATTTGATTTCTTCTTATCCGGCTGCTTGGCCTTGAACTGCTTGCATTGCCACTTGAAATGGCCCTTCCGTTTGCAGAAGTGACAAACAATCTCTCTGGTGTCGTCTCTTCCTCCACTACCACCAGCGCTAGATGCTAACGCCGAATCATCCTTTGGGGCCTCATTCGACTCTTGACGTTGACCCTCCTTCAGAAGTGCTGATATAACCAGTTCTGAGGTAATTGTCGAGCGGGAATGCTCTATGGCCATTACTAACGGATTGTATTTGTCCGTCAATCCCGCCAGCATTATTATTCCGACAAACTCATCGTCAAGTCCGGCACCAATGCTTCGCAGCTGCTGCTGAATTCCTCGAACTTCCGTGACGTAGGCTTCCATACTTGGGTACGATTCTAACTTGATGCGAAACATTTTTCGCAGCAAGGAAAGCCTCCGCATTAGTCCAGCATCCGCATAGGCATTATTTAGTGCCAGCCAAGTCTCCCGTGCCGTCTTTGCTTCCGTCACAAGGGGGTAGATGCCTTCCGAAAGCATCAGGCAGATCTTGGCTCTTGCTCTAGCATCACGCTTCACCAACTCATTTGAGGTCGCATTGAACGTATCTTGCACACAATCCCACTGATCATTGTCGATAAGGAGCATTTGCATAGAAAAAGACCATGTAGCGTAGTTTTCTTGCCCCGACAACTTGGAAATTTGCATCGTATTTTGCGACGTCATTTTTAATTCTCAATACTTACAACTGTCCCTAAAATTTTGTATCAACGAGGCTACGCTTCTGGGCCCATAACCTGTTGTAAATTGGTATACTAAAGGGAGCTAAATAACAGAGTTAACACGCAGTTGGTTTATATAAGATCATTGTATTAAAGTAAGACATTACAGTTAGAATAAATTACTACTGACTGACACCGAAAAAACTATAAACAACTTGTTGCCTAGCAACTAAAGTAAAGACTATAAAATATAAACTCTATGGGACGTATGACGATTCCAACCTATTTTCAACAGTTTCCTTACAGGGTTCTTTGAGTTGGCGGGGCGGAACAGTTTTTTGTGATGCTTTTGATTCGTAGGACTGTCCTGCATTTCTTAACTGTTTAGTAATGTTTTTTTTTTCAATTTTTCTTATTTCAGTGGTCTTTTTTTTCCTTTTTTTGTAGGTGTAGGGTCTTCATTTGTGCTAATCTGTATATCTGCAGGCGGTAGTTGGTTTTTAGGTGCAATTGCTTCATTAAAACGTCTTTTTTTGCTTTTTTAGCCGGTGTTGTTTCTTCATTGGTGCTCATTTGTACATCTGCAGTCGGATATCTATTTTGAGATACAAATGTTGGTGTTTCTCTTCCTGTGGGTACGATGCTTGCAATGGCATCCAGCATTTCTTGTCTCATACTGTCGTCATTTCCTGTCATCATATTTTGTTTAGCTGTGTTATCTATTTCTTCATTTAAAATCGCTTTCTTAATTGCATGCCCAGGTCAAAATTTTCCAGTTTCTCCAAATTCACAGAGGAGCTGGGACGACATAAACTGCAAATTGACTCACAACAATCTTTTGAACTGTAGTACAGGTTCGGCGCGTGCTAGGCTTTTGGCCGTGGGTGCGCATGAGGCCGACTACTGGCTTCACGTGTACCCTTCGTCAAATACAGGAACATTTCTTGAGCCTGACACGCTCCGAATCGCAACCTGTCTACGGCTTGGGGTTCCGGTCTGCGCTCCTCATAAATGTCCCTGTGGCAGTGATGTCGACAAGCTAGGACATCACGGACTATCATGCCAAAAAAGTGCAGGCCGCTTCTCGAGACATGCCGCACTTAACGATATCATACGCCGGTCCCTTGCCACCGTCAACGTGCCAAGTCTACTTGAGCCGACTGGTATTGCAAGAGACGATGGCAAGAGACCGGACGGTATGAGTTTGATTCCATGGAAGATGGGCCGGATGCTGGTATGGGATGCAACCTGTTCAGACACGCTAGCCCCTTCCCATCTACATGGAACCAACAACAGAGCTGGTGCGGCTTGTGAAGCGGCTGAAAAAGCTAAAACATGCAAATACAGGGGTCTAGGCTCCGAATATGATTTTGTCCCATTCGGTGTCGAGACCCTTGGTACGTGGGGTCCTAGCGCTATAAAGCTTTTTAAGGAAATAGCAAAAAGGTTAGTCGACATAACAGGAGACCGAAGAGCTGGCAGCTACCTCGGACAAAGAATTAGTCTAGCCATTCAAAGGGGGAACGCTGCCAGTATCTTCGGAACCTTGGCTAAATGGACTCCTTCAATTACTATACTGTTTGGACTCCTTTTAATTATATATTTGATTTTTATCCTTGACATTGTATTTGATAGTAGTTAACGTTTTCCTTATCCTTGACATTGTATGGTTTTAATAATTAATTTAATAAATAAAGATTTCTATTAGTTGTTAGTTATATTATGAAAATTGCATCCTTTAGTTTTTAAGAGTTTGCATGCCGTAACCTAGAATGTAGCGGAAACACTTAGTGATGTAGGTATCATCTTATACCTGTACCTATATTGTTGGCAAATAAATTTAAAATCGTATTTTGTATTATATTTGTTGTGTTCTTATTTTTTTGTTTGTCATCAGTCAGTGAGTTTATAGTACGTATATCAGTCTTATTAGGATTTTCATTGTCGTCCATAATTATATCTTCATCTTCACTAGAACTCTCAATTCTTCGTTGATCTTGAACTAATTCGTAGTCAGGATCCTTCACTGAGTCGTCGGAGTCTGCAGCAAAAGTTTATTTTATTTTTTTATTATTACAATACTGGGGCATAGCATAGCGCTATCATTAAAATTCAGAAACTAACAATTATCATCATAAAAAGAGAGAGAGAGAACACTTTATTGTATACACCAGGAAATCATCATACAAAATACTCGTTCTTAAATTTCATAAGTTTCCTATTGTTTTGATGCATTCCTAGTAAATAATAATATTGTTGCTCATTGTGATTCCCACAAGCATACTGTTTGAAAAAAATACTATACTTCGTGATTTATTAAATGAAACTTATTTGTGTGCACTGTGAATAAAAATACTGCTATATTGTTATTATAAGTGAACATACCTTCAATAATTGATGGTATTGACGATGAAGAAGTGCTGCTGCTCAACGAACTAGTCGAGTTGGAACGAGGCCGGTTACATTGCAGTTGTTGTTCTTCCGGTGCTGATTCACATGCTAAAAAATAAATTGATTGTTTAATTCATTTCTATTTCGAGAATCGGTATTATCTTTTCATTTTTATAACTTACGTGAATGTTCATTAATTCCTCGGACAAGATTTACAATCTTCCTAGACCGTGATTCCATCTGAAAAATAAATTGTAATTAGACACTGTTTTTCAAAGTTCTCAAGAGAAGAAACAAATTTTCTGTCTGCTACTTTCGATTTGCAGGCAATTCTACAATTGCCATGCACCGATGTTGGTCTCCTTTACTATACAAGAAAATTAACTTTATACAATTTAACGCTGTACGAAAGTGCGCCTTCTAACGAAGCTTATTGTTTTATATGGTCCGAGACAAATGGTAAAAAGGGAAGTTCAGAAATCGGAACTATTTTGTGTCACTATTTATTGAAATCTGTACCAGAGGAAGTCACGGAAATCAGTTTGTTCTCTGACACATGTGGAGGACAAAATAGGAATCAATTGGTGGCTGCTATCCTATTGTGGGTGTTCGGTCTAAATCTAAGATCAGCTGTCTTGCTCATTAAAGTAGTACGGAATAAACCATCATACAGCAAAGACGTGTGTTATTTTTTTACGAAGTCCTACAGTCAATACTGAACCTTAATCACTTCAACATATGGTCCAAACGAGCCGAATTATTAGAGAAATAGATAAGGACGACCGGCGATCGGAGAACAAAAGGCCGCATTCCTGAAACGTTTTTTATGTGCACCTTTTTCGCAAGTCATTAGTGAGTGCTACGAGAATAACTAGTAAACAAACGATTGACTTTAAAACGTGAATTGTGAGTGTTTTAAAACTATCGTATCAAGAACATCTTAATAGCTATACATAACAGTGACTCATACGTGGATAACTAGTACCTACATAAACAAGTTAAACCATTGACTTTGAATTGTGAGTGCATTAAAAACTATCATATCAAGAAGAACATTTTAATAGACATACATAACAATGAGTGTTACGTTAACTAGTGAACAGCAAAAGTTAGTTAACTCGTTAGAAGATATTTATTTACTGTTACAAAAGACACAAGGTAATTTAAAGAAATGTCCGAAGCAAAGATTATCAAGAGGTTATATTGAAACTAAGTTACAAACCATCGAAGGATATTGGCGAACGTTTAATACGACACATCAAGACTTAGTGAAATGTACACCTAAGACCAAACGAAATGAAGTTCCATATTTTGCAAACGAAGATTACTTTGTTGTCGAAGATTTATACTCGTGTTTAATAGGCGATTTAAGGGATATGTTGTCAATGCTTTCGAAATCTACAGACACTCAGAGACCAGCATATGATGCCTTGACGCCACCACGGGTTAACTTACCACGCATCGAGTTACCTACTTTTAATGGAAGCTATGATGACTGGCCTATGTTTCGAGATATGTTCACGTCGCTGGTACATAACAACACGTCTTTATGTAACGTCGAAAGGTTACATTACCTGAAGTTGAGCCTTGTTGGTGAACCTAAAGAATTATTGAAGCATGTTAATATCACGGATGATAATTATGAACAGGCATGGAATACACTTGCACAACGGTATGGAAACAAGCGTTTAATAGTTTATTCTCTGCTCCACAAGTTATTTACTCAAAGGAAAATGACCTCTCCATCAGCTGCCCAAATCAAGAATTTGTTAGATACAACCTCTCAGTGCTTAAATAACTTGAAAAATCAAGAAATACCCGTCGAGTCCTGGGATCAGATAATTATTTACACACTTGTACAAAAGTTAGATGTGGATACGCACACGGCCTGGGAAGAAGATTCTTACAAGGGAAACTCTGACAAACTATCATCTTGGGAAGAACTAAAGGCGTTCCTGGAAACAAAATATCGGACACTGGAGATGGTTAACCCTACAGCTAAAAGGGAGCAGACAAATGTTTAGGCGAAGTCATTCCATTCCACATCACCGGAAGATAAGACAGATAAATCACCGACCAAGTCATGCGGTATGTGTAACGCGGAGCACCCCTTGTGTCACTGCAAAGAATTTTGTAAGTTACAACCGAATGAACGCAATGAGTTTATTAAGAAGAACAAATTATGCTTCAATTGTCTGACGTCAGGACATTCTGTCAAAAGATGCCGCAATCGAATGTCCTGCCGAAGATGCAACCGCCGCCATCATACATTGTTACATCAACCCAGCAGCGGTCAGTCAGACAATGTGAAAACGAATCAAGGTCAAATAGAAGGTGAACAAAAGAAAGCAGAACACAGTGACAATGCTGAGGTAGCATTATCTGCGCACTTTGTGTCGAAGAGATCAACAGCGTTGCTTGCAACAGCATTAGTGCAAGTCCGAGATGAAGATGGACACAGTACCGTATTGCGAGCGCTGGTAGACCAGGGCTCGCAAGCAAACTTTATCAGTGAGCGAGCAGCGCAATTGTTAAAGGTCAAGAGATCGCGAATAAAGGGAACTATCACTGGAGTCGGAGCAACGCAGACTACAGTCAGTCACGTTATACAAGTTGAGCTTTATTCGAGATCTGAGAAGGACGTCAAGCTTAATATAAATGCATATGTAATGCCAACGCGATTAACATCGCACTTGCCATCTGAAAATATTGTTGGTTCAATGGACACCTGGCCGCACTTAAAAGGACTCACCCTGGCAGACCCGAATTTCCATTCACCAGGGCGAGTAGACATGCTGTTAGGCGTAGAAGTTTGTGCTCAGATTTTAAAGGCTGAGATAATCAAAGGTCCACCTGGCTCCCCATGTGCACAAAATACAAGCTTGGGTTGGATCTTATTTGGAAAGATACAAGCACAAACTTCAGAACAGCCAATACTGGTAATGCATCATAAGCTTGATCTAGATGAAATGTTGAAATCTATGTGGGAGATTGAAACAGATGCACTAGGAAAACTTACCAAAGAAGAAGAAGACTGCGAGAGAATTTATAAAGATACTTACATGCGAAATAGTGAAGGGCGTTACATAGTTAAACTGCCATTTAAAACAGAAAACCCACAATCACCGCATGGCAATACGAAAGAAGGGGCTGTGAGAAGATTATTTCACTTGGAAAGACGTTTTATGAAGAATGATGATCTGAAAGGGGAGTATACTAAAGCAATTAATGAATACAAAGAAATGAAACACATGGAGGAGGTTCCAAGTGCTGAAAGTAACAAGCCAGCTGTATATCTACCCCACCATGCAGTGGTCAAGGAAGAAAGTGAGACAACAAAGGTCAGGCCAGTATTTGACGCCTCTCACAGGGGCTCAAATAACATAGCACTCAACGATGAATTACTAATAGGACCGCAACTGCAGGAAGATATGAGATCACTCGTCATGAGATGGCGCCTGAAAAGGATAGCATTTGTAGCCGACATTCAGAAAATGTATCGACAAATACTCGTATCGAAAGAGGACGCAGATTATCAAAGAATTGTCTGGCGTAACAGCCCTAATGAACCGGTGAAGGAATACCGGCTTCTACGAGTCACCTTTGGCACGGCATGCGCACCATACCTTGCCGTCAAGACTCTGCACCAGGTGGCGAAAGATGAAGGCGAGAATCATCCTCAAGCAGCAGACACTATTAGACAAGACTTTTACATGGATGATTTAATGTCCGGTCAAGATACTGTACCCGAGGCAGTTGGTATAGCTAAGGACGTAAAAACAATTCTTGACAGAGGTGGTTTCATCCTACAAAAATGGGCGTCGAACAATTCAGATTTCCTAAGAAAATTTCATCCAGCTGAGCTCAGCTCTCATGTTAATATTGATATCAAGTTAGACGGCTTGATAAAAACACTGGGCTTATCCTGGAATATGGGAGAAGATGTACTTAAATACAACCTCAAGCTACCACCCTTATCAGAAACAGTCACAAAGAGGAAAATATTGGCCGAGGTTCAACGACTTTTTGATCCTCTGGGATGGTTGGCTCCAGCTCTGGTACCTGCAAAAATATTGATTCAGAAATTATGGCTTCAACGGGTCCGTTGGGATGAAGGACTCTCACCTGAAACAAAAAATGAATGGTTAAATATAAGACACAGTTTTGAAGATATCAAATTAAAGAGATGGCTGTTTACGACACAAGAAACGTTGAAAGATGTTACTATTCACGGTTATTGTGACGCTTCAACTAAAGCGTATGGAGCTGTTGCTTACCTGAGGGTTCGAGGCGTCAACGGAGGCTATCAGACCGGAATTATCGCTGCCAAGACAAAAGTAGCTCCTATCAAGGCATTATCCCTTCCACGGTTGGAATTATGCGGTGCAGTTCTCCTGTCTAAGTTACTAAAACATATAAGTGAGGCGACGCGCATCCCAAAGAGTCAGATATTTTGTTGGACTGATTCCACGATAGTGTTGTCATGGTTGCGAGGAGATCCAAACAGATGGCAAACATTCGTAAGAAATAGAGTAATAACCATACTTGACAATGTTGGAAACAAATGGTACCATATACAGTCACAACAAAATCCAGCTGATGTCGCATCGAGAGGAATGTTGGCTCCTGAATTGAGCAAATACGCACTCTGGTGGCATGGTCCGGAACACCTGAAACAAGAAAAAATACACATGGAAACATCAATTAATGAAGAAACAGACCTTGAAATTAAAGGAACTATTGATACTTACCTCACAAGAGAAAGCGAAGAAAATTCCTTGTACAAAAAAATGGAATCTTTTAAAAACTTACCTGAATTACTGGAGACTATCACATATGCTAAAAGATTTCTGAGGCTAAGACAAAATCAACCTGTAGATTCGCCGATCACTACTGAAGAACTCGAAGACTCGCTGCAGACCTGCATAAAAATCACACAAGATGTTATATTCCAAGAAGACATGAGCGACTTGTTAAAAAAGAATCAAGTAAGAAATACAAGCCGTTTGAAGACCCTGAATCCATATCTGGATACTAAAATGATATTCAGGGTGGGCGGAAGATTACAAAACGCTAACTATTTAGAACACGACCGCCTGCATCCTATAGTCTTAGACGACAAAAATCCACTCACCTCCTTACTCGTTGCTGATGCTCACAGACAGACGCTGCACGGAGGAGTGCAATTGATGCTAAATTACCTGAGGTCAAGATACTGGATTCTGAAAGTTAAGGGTTTAGTAAAGACATACATTCATAAATGTTTTGTCTGTGCCAAGCTGAATGCACGATCTCGGACGCAACAAATGGGCGAGTTACCGAAGGTGCGAGTGACCCCTGCACGGCCATTCCTCCACAGTGGCGTTGATTTTGCTGGGCCTTACGATGTCCTTATGTCCAAAGGTAGAGGAGCAAAAACCAATAAATCCTACATCTCCATCTTCATATGCATGTCGACAAGGGCAGTTCATTTAGAGCTGGTGGGAGATCTGACTTCGGAAGCCTTTATCGCAGCTTTTCGGCGCTTTGTGTCACGTCGTGGAAGATGTAGTGATTTGTGGAGTGACCAGGGACGAAATTTCGTAGGAGCGAACAAGTTACTTGCTGAGGCGTTCAAGGAAGCAAACTTTGAATTTGAAGATCACATGTCCAGTCTACTTGCAGCTGACGGCACTCAGTGGCATTTCATACCTGCCTATAGCCCAAATTTTGGAGGCCTCTGGGAGGCGGGAGTAAAGTCCATGAAGTTCCACCTCAAACGCATCATGAATACGAATTTGACATACGAAGAAATGACCACCGTATTATGTCAAGTTGAAGCATGTCTTAATTCCCGTCCTCTTTGCCCACTTATAGAGTCAGATTTGAACAACTTGGATGTACTTACACCTGGCCACTTCCTCATTGGGGAGTCTCCAATTACTATACCCTCGCCGAGTCTGAAAGATATCTCCCAATCAAGCTTATCACGGTGGCAACACTGTCAACGGGTATTGTCGAACTTTTGGCATCGTTGGCAGAACGAGTATCTCTCCAGGCTTCAGCAAAGACCAAAGTGGCAAAAAATACAAGAAGAGTTTGACATAGGCCAGATTGTTCTTATCAAAACAGAAGGATTGCCACCTGGCAAGTGGCCTTTAGGACGGATTGTGGACAAACACCCAGGATCGGATGGAATCACTAGGGTCTATAGCGTAAAGAGTGGTACGAATACTGTAAGAAGATCAATCTCCAAGCTCTGTTTTCTGCCAGTCGATAATCGTTAATTGCATGTGTAATCATTATGAGTAATAATTATGAGTTTGGTTAATGTTCTCTGAATTGTGTGTAATATTATGTTATTTTTTTATCTCAAATTTGTGTAGTAATAATGTTAATCTTTTCGCTCAAAGTTTTGTTAACTTTATGATATATCTATTCTAATTGATAAATGCAGGCTTAATAACAGTCGTTAGAAAGACTCCCAATTTGTTTGGTAATGTGAAACTTATGTTGTAGTCTATTTGGAACGGCATATTGTTTATCTGTTAGTTACTTGTTACATTAATTAATATTTGATGAACATAATGTCTGCATGATTTATTGTTAACTGATTTAATTTGCGTATAAGTTTGAAATTGAAAAAGGAATTAAAATCCCTTTTGGTGGGCGGTATGTTCGGTCTAAATCTAAGATCAGCTGTCTTGCTCATTAAAGTAGTACGGAATAAACCATCATACAGCAAAGACGTGTGTTATTTTTTTACGAAGTCCTACAGTCAATACTGAACCTTAATCACTTCAACAGTGGGTAATTCAAAACAGCAACCATTTACAAATCTTAGAACACAAGTTCTTAGAGTCAGGTCACAGTTACATGGAAGCCGACTCAATGCACAGTGCGATTGAGTCTGCCAAGAAAAATGTTGATCTTTTTTGTATGACTGACTGGATTAACATTTTCGAAAGTGCTAGATCAAAAAAAAAAAATACAGGAAAGACACAAAGACAAAAAATTGTTATCAAGTCAAGGAATTTAAACATGTACAATGAGTTTAAAGACTTGAAAAAATTGGCTAATACAATAATTTTGAATAGAATAAAAAAAACAGATGGACAGCAAGTGAAATGGTTAAAAATAAAACGGATGATGTACATAAAAGGAGACAAAAAAATATACTATAACTATGACATGTCAAATTCATTTATGGCAATGGATGTAACTGTTTCAGACACACAAAATAAGATTAATATAAATTCAGCATCGACATCTTCAGCACATGGACACCACAGCTATGCAACAAGAAACAAAGCAAAGCGATTTGCAGCAGAACAGGTAATTGAACTACCAACTACTACCTCGGAACTCCAGTTCCCACTGCTAGAACAATTGTATGATGGACCTCTTCCAATAACGGAAGATAAGAAAAAAGATCTCAATAGTCTATGTGAGAAGGGGCTTATACCCGAAGAGTACCATGGATGGTACAGAAGTTTGCTTGTAGATAGGGATCGCATTGAACGCGTCCCTGGTGTGGCCGCCTCTGAAGAGTCACAATCTGAGTCAGCTGTGGACTCATCAGCTGAAAAGATACATTATTTTAGTTTTTCTATCTAAGTATACTAAACAAATTGTTTTGTATAAGTACTTAGATAGAAAATCTAAATTAATTAATTTTTTCATAAATTGTTTTGTATACTTAGATAAAAAAATATAAAAAGTTAAGAGTAATAATAAATTAATAATTACTAATAATAAAGTTGATTATTTCCTAATATATCACTCTTATTATTTTCCTACTTTATTCAGTTTTTACTTTCATGTAACTAATGATTTTATGGTATTTTTGTAATTATAAAAATAGACCAGGCTTGCTGTTGTTCGTTGTAAGAACATTTTGCAGATAGTCTACCACAATTCTTAATTTTACTCAAGCAAAACCAATTAACATTTTTTTAAATTTCAATTTGTAGAATGTTTCAGGGTGTTATGTTAACAGTTGTTTTTGGTACCTTATTACTTTCTTCGAAAGGTTACGGTGAAGCTATAACATAAGCTCCAAGTGATTTATTTAATGATATATATGCTTAAGTCGTTATTCCGGAAAAACCAACTAAATGACCTCCCTGAAGATAGTGTTTGACATTTTTTCAAGCATTATCAATGAAATACTTCTATTTTTATGATTTACAAACATACTTTATTAACTTTTTCATTATAATTACATGATTGCAGGTAAGATATATGTAATTTAGTTACATAATTATTCTGTCAAACTTTTAAATCATTATTGCCACAAGTTTAGTTTTCGGCAGATAATCGGTTTTACCAATAAAGGGACGATATTTAAATAAAATATATTTTTGTAACTAGAAGTAGTATAGCCATTTTGGGAACCTGTAAGAGTAAACAAATGTGTGTGTGATTCAAAATAACACAAAGCCTGATTTTTTTTTAAATTTTAGAACTCAAATTCAAATAATACGAGTATCTTATTCTTGCGTTATTAGCGATAACGGTGCACGTAAAATAAAAAAAACATGAACTAAAAAAAAATCTTGACCATTTGTCATATAATTTTTTAATAATCGACTGACTGATTGATTATCGATAAAGTTTGTAGTATTTTGTTATAACATCACTATAGATATCGCCAAAAACAACGCAGAAATTAACACTAACTAATTCCATGAAACATGGCTATTCGGCCAAAAGCCTTAATTTTCTGTCTGAAATCCTCCACAAATGATTGACTGCTAATTTGCTCATCATAGTTGAATCTAGCATAGTGGAGTTTAATATGACTTGAACGCGATAAGTTAGTTTGTGATTGTGACCTGAATAGTTTATATCTATATGGAACATTTTCCATTTTACTTTGAAATTTTACCTTATATTTTTTCTATAAAAATTGTTATACAATTATCCAATTTATTTTTATTATTTTTTATTTGTAATCGTAGTTTTGATAAATTGCAAAAACATGACACAAAAAGTCTTTAAATAAACACTTTATTCAGCACAACTCCCTCACCGTCATCAATCATGTTCTCGCAGTTTGAGTAGCTGATGCGGCCCACTCAAATGTCCTTTCTTTGGTATTGTTCGTCGAATCGTTGAGCTCCTTAAGTTCTAAGTCGAGCTGCACGGTTACTGACAAATGCGTGCACTGTCTGGACAGGTCCACTCAATCTGTGTGGTTCTTTTCTCAAAAGTCCATTCAGACACCAATCTGCATGGTCCTCAATGATTATGTCCGGATTTTTATATACACATTGACATTAATGAATTTTATATACATATACTATTACATGAGTATTTACTTTGTAAAGTATTATGCTATTATTTTAACTATTGTGAATGTGAGGTGAGAACTATGTTGGTCATTGCTTTTTTTTTTTGTATTTTTCTCTTAGTGTAATCATGATCTGGCAGTTTGAGTAACTTGTGCGGCCTACTCAAATGTCCTTTCTTTGGTATTGTTCATCGAATCGTTGAGCTCCTTAAGTTCTGAGTTGAGCTGCACGATTGCTGACAATTGCGTGCACTGACTGGACAGGTCCACACAATCTGTGTGGTTCTTTCCTCAAAAGACCATTTCAGACACCGATCTACATAGCCTTCACATGATCTGACCAAGATTCTGTCTGGACTTTAAAAGAGACTGTGACCTCTGAGTTTGTTTCGGCCTTTCTTCTCAGAGTAGTCAGATAGGAAACGCCGACCTCATCTAGTTTAAAAAAAAATATGATTGACGTGTAAAAGTGTTTGTAAACCTCATTACCACCGAGCTTCAGACTGCGTATCATCTTTATGCTGACGATTTGCAACTTTACTGCCGGGCAACTGTTAGTAAAATATCCGATGCGATTGAGGAGCTAAACCAGGATTTAGATGTCGTAAAAACCTGGTCTTATCGATTTTGGCTGGCGGTTAATCCCACCAAGTGTCAGGCTAACGCAGTGGGGAGCCCCTACAACATGAGGAAGCTGAATGGGTTAACTATGCCACCTGTAATCTTCGACAACGCAGTCATCCCGTTTAGCTCCGATGTTAAGAATCTTGGTCTGCATGTCGATACTTGTCTAGACTGGCGGAAGCAGGTCACGACTGTTAGTCAAAAAGTCACCGGAACGTTGCGGTCGCTCTATTGGTTGAAGAATCTTCTCTCATCGCACATTAAAGCAATGCTTGTACAGGCCCTAATATTTCCTATAATTAACTATGGTGATGTGTGTTACTATGGCCTGAATGCAGATCTAATCCATAAACTTGACCGCCTTCTTAATAACTGCATTCGATTCGTTTTCAATTTTCGTAAGTATGCCCATGTAAATGATAAATGATTTTATTTCTGTAAGTAGGTTTGTTACAAACACTTTTACACGTCAATCATATTTTTAAAACTAGATGAGGTCGGCGTTTCATAACTGACTACTCTGAGAAGAAAGGCCGAAACAAACTCAGAGGTCACAGTCTCTTTTAAAGTCCAGACATAATCTTGGTCAGATCATGTGAAGACCATGTAGATTGGTGTCTGAAACGGTCTTTTGAGGAAAAACCATACAGATTGAGCGGACCTGTCCAGTCAGTGCACGCATTTGTCAGTAATCTTGCCGCTCAACTGAGAACTTAAGGAGCACAACGATTCGACGAACAATACCAAAGAAAGGACATTTGGGTAGGCCGCATAAATTACTCAAGCTGCCAGATCGTGAAACTAACTAAGAAATAAAATAAAAAAAGTAATAATCCACATAATCTTCACATTCACAATAATTTAAATAATATAATACTTTACAAAGTAATTACTCATGTCATTGTATGTATAAAATTCATCAATGTCAATGTGTATATAAATATTCGAACATAATCTTTGAGGACCATGTAGATTAGTATCTGAAATGGTCTTCTGAGGAAAGAACCACGCAGATTAAGAGGACCTGTCCAGTCAGTGCACGCATTTGTCAGTAACCGTGCAGCTCAACTCAGAACTTTAGGAGCTCAACGATTCGACGAACAATACCAAAGAAAGGACATTTGGGTAGGCCGCATGAACTACTTAAACTGCCAGATCATGATTAAAACTGAAACAATGACCCACAGTGTATCTGCGCACTGACTGCTTTTAAAATGATTACCTATTCGTCAGCGCAGAGAGTTGAGGGCTCTGTCTACGTTGTTCTCTATTCTGGACCAACAGACTTCTTTCTCCTTCTTACCTGACTTCCCAAATTCGATATTTATGCACTGCCCATAGTAAAAAACTTCGTTTCACCAACAATCGTCTTCTACGATGTCCTTCTCACCGTTCTAGCTTCATTCATTCCTATTTCTTTGTCCAGGCGCTTTTTCTTTTTCTTTAACCCTAATCTCTTCAAAGTGACAGTGAACAGGCTTCTTCTGAGTAAACTCACTCCATCGTCGACTCTGTCACCACTGACCTAGACTAGAGTCAAGAGCAAAAGCATCTTAAACAAAAAGAAAAAAAAATGCGCTCCCTCTGATTATCAGGACAGCAACCAGTCGGTTATCATTTAAAGTGAAGGCACGTGAACATATCTGTCAGAAGTTGGCCAAAACATCCCAGAGCTGAGTTGCTGGATTCGTTTTCTCCCCTACCGATCGTTATTTCTCCTGACCAAGGTCTATTTTGTTTATATGTATGTATCTATGTATGGAGAGGAGTATGTTAGGAATCAAACTCCGAGACCGTAAAAGAAGCAAAGACATACGACTATGCACTAAAATAATAGATGCTGTGGAATTAGCTTGCAAGTTGAAATGGCGTTGGGCAGGACACGTAGCCAGAGCCTCAGATGGACGTTGGAGTGAGAAGGTCCTACATTGGTACCCCCGTGATGCACCACGGACCCGAGGCAGACCCAGGCGCCGGTGGTGCGATGATATTATGGCCGTGACCGGCCCTACCTGGACTAGAATGGCTCAAGATAGAGAAGAATGGCGAAAGATGGAGGAGGCCTTCGCCCTTAATTGGGCACCCAATAATAATTAAGAAGATACTATTTATTTTTAATATTCAATTTATTTGTTTTTAATATTCAATTTATAAATTCTATTTATTTATTTTTCTAATATTCAATTTATAAAATCTATTTATTTATTTTTCTAATATTCAATTTATAAAATCAATTTATTATTTTTATACTCAATTAATTTATTTGTTAAATTCATGGCTAATTTATTATTCAGTTGAAAAATGTAATTAATTTTAAGTTTTTGGGAAATAAAAGGCTTAAATAATAATAATAATCTATGTATTAGTATTTATTATTGTATTTTATAGTCATTTCCGAGCTATCTATCGAGCTGTCACGTATGTTGCAAGTGCCATGTTTTATCTCTGCATCACCCTAAGGTTGACTGGTAGAAAATGCCTCAGGCATTAAGTCCGCCTTTGTACAGTATTTTTTTACTGATGCATAAAGTTTCAATAAATAAATAAAAAGTATATTTTGTGAATGAGGAATCCACAGGTACAGCAGTTAAGTTTTACGCCATGCACACACTTGGAATTGGTACACTGCTTGCAACCTGTATACTGAGCGATAGTGTTGCTGACAAGGATCAAACACTTCAAAAGAAAACTTTCTGTGATTTCACAGAAAGTATTCTTTTAACATTAAAAAACAACATAACATAAAAACATGAAAATTGCTAAAACTGGCACTTCCTTTATTTAAAGGAAGTGCCAGTTTTAGCAATTTTCATGTTTCATAAATTACGAAATATTGGAAAAATTCAGTTTCCTTTGATTTGTCACATTTATTTGTTCACAGCATTTGACTACAGCTTACACTATCGATTAGTACAATAAAACAGGGTGATGTTTTTGTAAAAAACACGAGTTCCATTCTTAGCTCAGGCATAAAGAAGATTAAAAATAAACAAAAATGTAGTTTGATTTTCCATTAAAATTGAGATCAAGGTTCCTTTAACAACTTTGTCTAATTGTGCCATCCCAACAATCATGGTAACTTACGCGACTGACATTATACTGACTTGCTATAACTTTGGATTCCCCATATGTGCGGCGACTAACTCTCACATTTGTGATTATTGAAAGTTAAACAGCTACTAGAAATAAATTTATTCGGCATCAAATTGGTCGCTAATTTCGTAACAAAGCAAATAGCTTAAAAGTTCCACGACTGCTTTGCGAACCTATGCTCGATTCCCAACAACTAAAATTGTTTATGTATACAGGGTGTTTTTGACAGCCCTCCACAAAAACACAGGATTGATTCAGCTCCTTATTCTGAATCATATCCCACTGGAAATTTTCTCAGGAAAAAAAAATATGCCGTAACGTAACGTAACGTAATAAAAGACGCGGCCCAGATGCGCCGGGGAGCGCGCGGGGGGCGGGGGCAGCCTCGCTCAAGCTCGCTGCGCTGCCGTCCGCTACGTGCGTTTTGCCACGGTAACGATACATTGCGTGTGAGGTAAGTGATCACGATGTCCCCCCATAAAACAAATCTGGTTTTTTGGATTCCCTTAATGTTCCTGAACGAATTTCATGTACCGGTCATCTTAATATGATGTACTGAAGCCACCCTATCAGTTTGCGGAGGGCTGTCAAAAACACCCTGTATATGATCGTTCGTAGAACATACACAGAAAAACATTAAGTTTAGGCCTTTTCTGACAGAAGAGGCGCAAACTTAATGTTTTTCTTTGGTTATAATAGAAATTAGGTAATCAGAATCAGAAGGTGAGGTGAGGTGGGGTTCATGAGAAATCTACTAACTGTGTTTACAATCTACTATGTATAATATTATTTTAGTGATATGTGTTGGTCAGGAATAATCTGTAAGAATGGATCAGTCAGTGTATCAGTGTTGTGCCATTAGGCAGTATATGCAGGAGCACGAGCGTTCATTAATTTACAAAAAATTAAAACTGTCGCAAGCAATGGGAAATTACTACTGCAAGATGCGGGTGTCACTGTTGACCTCAGGACAAACTGCTTCTTACACGGACAACTGTACGTCGCTTGCTCCCGCGTCACCTGTACTGCTCTCTTCATATTTTGGTTGGTGAGATCAAAACTACAAATGTAGCATAAGCGAAAGTTTTATAAAAATGTGGCTGTTATTTTAGTATAATGTGGTGTCTTAGGACTTCCACGCGAAATAAGTCGCGGCAGAAGCTAGTTATAAATAATAATATTGTAAATGGGTAAGTTTGTATGTTTGTTACTCAATCACGCAAAAAAGTCTGAACGGATATGGATGAAATTTGGCACACAGATGGTTTATAAGCTCGATTATTAGATAGGATAGTTTTTATTCCGGTAGCACGTTCCCGTTGGATAATTTCCCACAAAGCTTGTATAATAAAATCATAACATGTGAGATTTTTAACCTCCTTTTAGAACCGCCGAAGACGGTTAAAATGGATGTTCGCCCTCTGGTTATGGGCTAACAAACTTGCGAAAGTTTCTTCGATATTCGAAGGAAAGTAGTGAACGGTCCTGTATAATAAATACGTTTAAAGATTGCAGCGAAATATGCAAACTTTTTGTTGAAGTATTCCTCGAGAGAAAGCGTTTCTCATCTGTTTATAACTTGAACGTTTGCAGAAATGTTACTTTTTTCATATTTTTTAAACGAAAGTTTTTTTTTCTCTTACTTCTTGAGAGCGTTTGAGCGTTTACAAACTTAAATATGAATTTACAAGAGCAAACAAACCACTAAATAGCCTGAACGTGGATGAAGAAACTGGAGTACCGATTATAAGCATATAACATACAGTTTATAACATAATCAGCCTATAATGTTCCCACTGCTGGGACACAGGCCTCCTCTCTGTGAAAGTGAGTGGGCCGTAATCGACCACGCAGTCCCAGTTCGGGTTGGTAGATGTCACATGTCTTCGAATTCGATTCTAGGACATGTCGGTTTCCTCACGATGTTTTCTTTCACCGTTTCGAGAGCAGTGATGATGAAATAATTTACACCCAGTATAGCACCTGTCTGGGATCAGACAGTACGTCCGACAAATCGTTAGTAGCGGCCACTGCTATTCCTCCTCATGGAGTATCGTGGCTTTCTTTATTTTCTAGTAGTTTTTCCCCGCGGCTTGGCCCGCGTGGCCGCGTGGATGTCGTAAATTATTTCACGGGCACGTACTACCGGAATTTAAAGTATTTTAGGTGATAATTCAGGTTATAAAGTAACTGTGTGCCAAATTTGGTTTAAGTCCGTTCAGCCGTTTTTGCGTGATTGAGTTACAAACAACTAAACATACAAACTTACCACGTTTATAAAATTAGTAAGACCTATCCCAAACCACTCTCCTTAGACCATTGAATGGTCCAAGAAAAGATAATGTTTAACCTTCCGTGGATCTACGCGAGACACAATGACAGAACTTGTTAACTGTCTGTAACTAACCGGTCATACTTCGCGCATTTTTTTTTCAACGTTTGATATTCGTACAGTCACGAGCTTAAATATCTACGTTACACTTATGCAAGATTCAAAAGCAGTTTTCTCTTAAAGTATTGATAGATATTTTCCGAAACCATACTACCATGAAGGTATTTTGTTGAAGGTGCAATCGTCATTTCACGAGAAAGTAGCTTTGGTAGTTTTTAAGTTAGCTTCAATAATTATATTATATATGTAGGTACGTATTTAATCCACGTTGTGTGCGTTCTTAATGTTATAAAACTTCCTGTCACTGTTGTTTACATAGCAAGTAGAATTTATGTGGGGTAGGTAAGACAGCTTAAGAGTGATATATAAAAACAAAAATACACTACAAAGTGAAAGATTACTTTAATTTCGGGGGACGGTGGCAAAAACGAAAAATCCAAACCGAAGATACGACTTCCAAAATTAAAGTTATTATTCAGTATGTAGTGTTTTTCAATCAATCAATCAATGTATTTATTGTGGATCATAGGTACAAAGAAAATATATAGTTACTGGTGTTCTGCAGTACATTTGATCGGCTATGTCCCGTCTTTTAGACATACAATATAAATTATTATTTTAATAAATTAACATAGCTTAAAATTAATAGCATGCAATAGATAGGTACTGAATTCAACAAGACATTGATCAAAATAAAATATAATTTAAAGAGACTTGTCCGACAAAAAATATTTTAAACAATAGTAAGATTTATCGACTAGCAGTCATGAAGAATCTTTTTAAATAACCTAATTTCTGAAATGCTTCTAATGTTACTTGTTACTTGGTTTATTTTGTTGGTGTCTGTAACAATAACATCATTATTTTTCGGTGACTATTGATGGCACCCTTATGTGTGTATTGCATCTATACATTAATATACTTCTGATGTGTGCACATACAATGCAATGGAAGGGTACGTAATTTTAGCTTAGATTACTTATTTAAACAAAACTGGCGAAATGTGGGTGTATAGGTACACGTCTGCCCATGTCTTTGGGGAAACAAGGCGTGATTTTATGTTTTTATTTATTTATTTAAACTTTATGTACAGTAGTGGTACACATGCGGACCTAACGCCACCAGGCATTCTCTACCAGAGGGGCTCGTGGCTGTTATTACTAGCCGCACGGGTCGATCGATCAGGTTAAGCTACGCTTGCCGCGGTCGTTCCGTGGATGGGTGACCATCTTAACATACCGAAACCCCTCCGTGCCTCGGAAAGCACTTTAAGCTTTTGAGACCGGCTGTCATTCGTGGATCTTTGACAGTCGTTACGGGACGTCAGAATCACGAAAGTCTGACAACCAGTCTTACCAAAGGGTATCGTATTATCTAGTAACTGGGTTGTGGAGGTCAGAAAGGCAGTCGCTCCATGTAAAATACTATTCAGCTGCATCCGGTTAGACTGGAAGCTGACCCCAAAAAGCTGGGAAATTGCTAGGCAGATGATGATTCTCTACCAGACAACCCCGAAAAACATTGTGAGAGGTGTACAAAAAAAACATAATTTTCATTATCTGTACTGTCACCTTGTAAGAAGCGACTTAACATAATAGTCCGGAGCCATTCCGTCACTTTCGGTGCCAACCGTGGATGCCTTTATTCAATTTTGTCGGCGATGTTGCACCGTGCCGCAAAGTCCCTGGCGGATGCATCGACGGCAGGTGGGCAGGGCTGCCACGGGCACATTGTACTCGCCTCAATTATTCTGGGGAAGTCATTCTACACTTAACATAACACACGCTTGTAGCCCCTGAAGGGTAAGGGACAGTAAATTATAGTAACACCCACATTTAGAAAGTTATGTTTAAGTCCCATGTAATAGGGGGCGAGCCTATTGCCATCAACCGGGCATAAATCCAAGCTCCGGCTGGCTACTGAGAAATTCCTGATGGGAAAACCCAATAACAATTTACCCGACCCGGGAATCGAACCCTCATGCTCAGCCGTAGCGCTTGCTTAATGTTTTGTTTCGTAATTTTAATTAATTACTATTGTAAAGAATCCAGTTCTTCTAACTGCACAGACAGCTGCTGGGGAGTTTGTTGCGCCACTTCTTCTTCCCAGCTAAAGCGTTTTGGGGACTGTCTTATGTAATTTTGACGTTCAAAAAGTGTTGATTCTCAGCCTGTTTTGGATAAATGACTATTGATTTTGCGACCACTATACCAACGCATTTTCTTACGGGGGTGAGGTTTGTTGGTTTGTTTTCGCAGTGTTTCTCTCTCTTAATTTAAGTGTTAGTAATGTTCCCACCAATCATATATCAAAAACGTGCCGAGAATGTTAAGGAACAAAAACATATTCAAATTGAACAACCCTTTCCTAGTTTTGGGCACATTAGACGGGACCGTGGTACCCGGGAGTGAGCAGCGGTGGCCCAGTATAAACGGCCCTGACTTACGAGTAAGTTTGTACCCACACGCCGCACTTTACTTTCTATAAAGTATTTTATCACTATTGCTCTTGAAACGGTGAAGAAACCCATCGTGAGGTAAACAGCATGTCCTAGAACAAAACATTCGAAGACATCCACCAACCCGCACTGGACCCGAGTTGTGGATTACGGCCCACTCTCAGACAGGAGAGCTTTCCCAGTAGTGGGAACATTATAGGCTGATTATACTAAGATACTTGTAAGTACAGTCGACTCTCGTTAATTCAAACCTGCGATAATTCGAACCTCTCTATAATTCAAAGTTATCACGAGTTCCCTACAAAATCTCTTTATATTTCGAACTAAATCAATACATTTTTATGCACTTGGTAATTCGAACGAAAAAATCATTGCTATATAACAAAACGACGCGTTAATTCGAACTCATCGGCGTCCAACACTCGACAATTCAAAGTTGCAGAGAGAAAGAGGCGGAAAGATCGGAAAAACTTAATCCTTAGTGATAGGAAAAGCAATGAAACCGCGATGTTTCATTGCATCATAAAATTTCGAACTATTTGATATTTCAAACACTCTATAATTCGTAATATTTTAAGAGTCCCTCGAGTTTCGAATTACCGAGAGTCGACTGTATAAGTTAAACCATCCTACTGTAAGCCAACAGCAAAAAAAAAGAGATCACCTATCCGTGTGCTACAAGAGGTGATTATGTAAATGTTTCATTAAAAGGTTCTACCGTTTCACATCACAATACACACACATCTATAATACTGCAATACGTACACATTCACGAACCAACCAATAACGTGATGCTGCAAACACATCTACCTCTACTCTCTTTCCAGGAAATGAAATATGAATTTCACAATATTATCCAATGACTGAGTGAGAACTCGGTAATTGGCTAATAGAATTAATGGAATAACGACTGGCTGGCCAATGTTCGTTGAATATTTTATTTTCATAACTATTGGTAGCTAGTGCAACGTGCAGAGGAAGTTCGAAGTTAAAAGTTCAAGAGGTTCTGATGGCCGCGAAGTTACGGTTCTTATTCCAACTATCTCCAAGACATTAATTTATCAAGAGCAATCTTAAGTGTTCCGATGCCATTTAGAGTTTTTTAGTGAAGAGGATATCTAAATGGCTTGTTATTGCACTGGTTATGTGATAAGGGCGCAGCAAGATAGAAAAAAAAACATTTTTCACCCACGCCCCCTTGCATACGCCTCTCATCAAACACGACTAAAACCAAACAAAATCCCTTCCCGCCAGCAGACACTTTTCGCCCGGCGTATTTGAATCTTCTGTAGTAAGTACCTATACCCAAAGTAATCAGATGAAACCGCTCTATTCAATGTACCTAAGTATGATCGCTGTGCACAAGTAGATATATTATTCAACTAGTGCGATGCTATTGGGTTGTTCGATTGGGCAGTATATCGACTTGAATGAAATAAAGACTAATGTTACTTCAGGATACGGCCTATAAAGGACCCTGCACAAAATGTAAGAAAAAGGCCGTTCGGCCAATTTGGCTGAAATTTTGAAACATTTTTTGCCTGTACCATGTTGATTTGTAAATTTCGTAGGTGGTGTGATAGGTAGAAATAGGTAGTAAGTAATAAGTCCCAAGTACACAACAAGAAGAATGAAAGTTTATTAGATACACAGTCACAGGTTTCAGTTCACACACACTCAAGAGTTCCACTTAGTTAAGAAGGAGTGGTAGACATGTAGATATCAGAGGACAGCACGGATAAACAATTAAGCGTAGATATAAGAAGGTTAAGGATTATTAGTTAGCGCGGTGGAGCTAGGATCGCGAGATTAGGACAGACAACATTGCACGCAGTGATCGTACTTATTCGCCAGTCATGGTGGCGCGGGCGCATGAGTGCAACGCACGATGATGCCGTCCCGCTCATGCTCACGGCTCGCGTGACGTAGCGCGAGCAGTCGTCGCTAGAACAATAGACGCGTCATAGCTGCGCCCACAGACTATACAGAGAACTACGTTGCTGCGCCGGCCAACTGATAAGTAATTGAATAAGTAATTGATAAGTAATGACTGACCGGTTGGCGCAGTTGGTAGCGACCCTGCCTTCTGAGCCGCTGGTCCCGGGTTCGATCCCCGGACAAGTCAAACATTTGTGTGCATGAACATGTCTGTTTGACCTGTGTCTGGGTGTGTATATGTATTTAAGTATGTATATCAGTCATCAGGTTACCGTAGTACAGGCTCTGCCTAGTTCGGGACCTGATGACCTTGTGTGATGTTGTCTCATATAAAAAAAAAATATAGGTATCTACTAATACAATATTTTGTACTTGTCTGTTTGTTTATTGAACATTAAGTTAACTATCGTAAATAGTTTAATTTAAATGTTGATCATTAATAGGTCTACTTTTAAGTTATTTTGTAAATGTGTGTATATAAATTATAATTAATTTTATCTAAGATATATATAATTTATATTTAATTTTGTTTTACTTTTAATTTAATAATTTAATTAGACATAACTGTGTAGGCCACTACAGATTGATAGCCTACTGGGGTGCTAAAAAATGCCCAATATTAGAGATATAGGATATTATAGCCATTTTAATGTTGAAATCAGGAAGGTGATTTTATGTTACAGTTACTGCAAAAATATAATATAATAATAATAATAATCTGAGACAACATCCACACAAGGTCTTCAAGTCCCGAACTAGGTAGAACCTGTACTACGGTAACCTGATGACTGATATACATACTTATATACATATACACACCCAGACACAGGTCAAACAGACATGTTCATGCACACAAATGTTTGACTTGTCCGGGAATCGAACCCGGAACCAGCGGCTCAGAAGGCAGGGTCGCTACCAACTGCACCAACCGGTCAGTCAAATATAAACAAAAAGCAATCACGTCGTTCACAACAAGTTCCAATTCAAATAAAATCTTAGTCGATATACCCTAACGGGGTAGGCACACTTGTATTACGTACATTTCGCATAGAAGACAAGTCGTACCGCTGATTTTGCAGAAATGTTAGAAATCATTACAGTCTGTATGTGGACACAAATATGGACAACAGCCGGTCGATTCTGTAAAAGTCTCACCGTGAAGACTTGCGTGGAGTGAGCTGTCAGTGTCATCCCACTGATGCTAGGGATTGACCAACGTTACATTTACAATCATAATCGAGATTGTAATAATATTTTGTATGCAAATCTATTGATCATTTTATATTATTTCACAGCTAGTATGTAGTTAAGTTGGTTAAACATTAGGTACTAATTTCGGGGTTTTAAAATATAATAGCAAAACAGAAATTCAGTTTGAAAACACAATGTTGTTGTTTTTTTAGACACTTAGTTACTTACTAGCTTTGAAATAATATAAAATTATCAATAGAAATTGGCATAAAAAATATAATTAAAATCTCGATTATGATTGTAAGTGTAATGCTTGGTCAATCCCTAGCATCAGTTGGATGACACTGACAGCTCACTCCACGCTCACTTCGCCTAAGTGTTCACGGTGAGATGGTTACAGAATCGCACTGCAGGTGACATGTGAATGACGTGTCATCATGTTTATTTAAGGGTGTTGATGCACTAGGTGTTTGTCCAGCTCTGGCTATCGTCGCGATCGTTATTCGCGTTCGTACGAACAACGATCGCGACGATCACGTAATCATGCGACAATTGCTTTCTGTTAGGACACTCGCTTAAAGGCTATTGATTATGTGAAACAATTTATCTCTCGAACATTTCTGCCACAATTGTAGCTAGCTAACACTGCGCTGCGATCTTGTTGTCATTGATTTTAATAGGCACTATGATCCTATTTCGGTACAAGGTGGTGCTATGTAAACAAGAAAGGTTTTTTTGTGATTTCTGTGCAAGCTGTTATAAGGAATTAATGAATTGTTGTGGGTTTTATTTAATTATAAATCAAAACAATCTTTGAAGGCAAGTTTTACCGGTGAAAATATAGACTGAAGCAATTACGAGAGAGGATTATATAGGGTTACTTGTAATTCGACTTATATCCATCCATCCATAGATAGGCGTGCCAAAATGCAAAAAAAATAACGCCCATATGTATGGCCGAAATTCAATAGTTTTCGAGATATTTTAATTATAAGGCATAAATTGACGGCACGATTGGCGCAGTGGTTAAGCGATTGACTGCTGCGTTACGTGTCGCGGGTTCGATCCCCGCACGGAACAAATATTTGTATGACCTGCAAGTAGTTGTTCCGGGTCTGGCTGTTTGTGTATGTGAGTTTAAATGTTTGTAAACGCACCCACGATACAGGAGAAATTCTTAGTGTGGGGTAACGTTTAAAAAAAAAAAATGGGATTTTCATATTTGCCCATAATTTGACATGTATTTCCGAATAATAATAAAAACTACATATTGAATGGGTACCATTAAAGAATGATATTGTAGCTGGCACTTCAATTAAGCTATGAACATAATTAAAAGGACTTAATTCAACAAAATAATTTGAATTTGAAATAATTGAAGCGTAAAACTAAAATATTGTTATGATATTGGTCTTAAATCGCTCCTCATTTGAATTATTTTGTTGACTTAAGTACTTTTAATTATGTTTTTTTTATATGTAGTTTTTTTTATTTGGAATTAAATGTAAAATGTTGGGTAAATATCAAAAAACCCTTAAAATTCATTGTTTTTAAACCATAAAATACGTATTTAAACTAGTTGTGATTGATGTGAATGTTTATAAAACCATATTTCTGATTTCTACTTTAAAATGGCTATATCTCTAAAACTGGATATTATAATTTATTGCGCCCATATAGATTTTCAATCAACATGTCATACATGCTATATTGTACCAAATTCACCGAACGGCTTTTTCCTAACCCTTTGTGCGGGGTCCTTTTCGATTCCGAATTGAAGGACAGACTTAACGTACTAATCGTAAACCGAAACCTTAAAACTAATAAGATAAACTCAACTTAAAATATCTCATACGCACAATGCAAACACACTCACACACACATACACACACGCCCACGCGCATACACACACACCCTACAACTCGCTCGCATACATCACACTAGCGCTTTATTTTATACTTAGATTTTATTTTTTCATTGTCTTAGTTTTTGTTTTACAATTGCATAGCCGTTATAATGTTAAGTGGAGGGGCGGAGTCACCTAACACAAGCATCCTCTTGCTTATAAGGTGATCTCCAACTTATGTGTGTAAAAGCATTTTTATGTAAGTGCAATAAACATTTTTATTTATTTATTTGTTAAGAAAATATTCTCCCATACATTATGATAACAAAAAATAAACGATTTTCGCATATTTTGCTGTATGTATTTGTGCTGTGAGAATTTGCTTCTTGCCAAGTTTCATGATGAAATGAAATTAATGGTAATTTATGCCAAGAGTCTAAGTCAACGTCTTAAGAAGTTCGATTTTTTTACAGCTCCAAGGGACCATATATTTTAGTTTTTGATATCAATTTCAACTTGATACCTCCACGCATTTCTGAGAAAAAGGGTCAGACAGATGGATAACGAAGTGAGCCTATAAGAGTCTGATTTTTCCTTTTTATGTAAGGAACCCTAAAAAGCAAAGCACTTCCACCAAAGTATTATTATTATACTACATTCTCATGATACTACCTACACGATCCAACCAACTCGATAAACTTGCTTTTTTGACGATATGACCGCGAATATATTCGCATCACTTACCGCTTTTTGCGCTTATTTACTTTGAGAAAATGAAATCAATTGAATAAACATATCAATAATCTAAGAATATTTATCATACCGCAGTGATCAGCAACCCTATTCTCGAATGCTTTTTCAGTTACAATATTTAAACGAAATAAATGATCATTGTCCATTACCATTATTGTCAATGAAATTCTTCAGTAGGTAAAAACCAAAACATCTATTTATTTTGACTATATTATACGTTAAGCTTGAATTAAGAATCTTAGCTCATAGCCATGTTCTGGAACTAGAAACTCAATGCTGACGTGACAAAGGTCAATTTCCAATGTAACCAAATTGTATTTAGGACCTTGTACAAGTTGGACCTTACGATATCTTCGTGGGAAACAGTGTTAACCAATTAAAAAAATATAATGGTTTTTTATCGCGCATTTTGCTTTGCAGGATCGTGCTATGTCAATTAGCAATAATGTTGCCCAAGTAAAAAATAATATTGGTATAGTGGATTTTGCACTGTATTGTGCAAAGTAAAATGTGTCATGAAAACCTACCCTGCGCGAAGCGCGAATAGAAAAAAGACCCTGCCGAAAACATTTGTGATTATGAGGCCAAGTTCGGAACAAATAGTACAGGATAGTCGGCTTCACCGATAAAATAATTGGCATCTATGTAATTGCGTGTCTAATTACATAGATGCCAATTATTTTATCGGTGAAGCCGACTATCCTGTACTATTTCAAAAGTTTATTAGGTTCCTCTTTTGTAACTGTAGAAACTTTAGCTTTGAAAACTTGTCACGTTACACTATAAACTTTAGACTTTCTTTCAACTCTATGGAACTTAACACCCATTTAGATCTCAATTCTTTTCCGACAATCGCAAACATTGTGATACGTCACGACCTTTACTCATCCCCACCATAAAAAAGTGGGCTAGTCACGAGAACACTATCCGTATGAAAAATTTTATGTCCCGAGCACACCGTTTCGTAATTTTGCCCGCAATAATAATAATAATAAACCATTTATTTGCATAAAACATGGTATAAAATGGTGTTCAATAAAATAAAAAATACAAACATGTTTTGCTATGTGCTAGCATGCAAAAATTTTTGGCAATTAATCTGTAATAATAACGAAACTTATCAACATTTGGTATCCATAAACTCTTTCAAATCATAATAACTACGTTCACTTAACCACTTATACAATTTAAGCTTTAGCAACCTTATAACTAGAGACTTATGCCGGTTGCAGACCAAGAGCTAAGCTAAGTTAGTTTAGCTTAGCTCGTGCAGCTGAGGTAAATATTCATACTTGTGTGCAGACCGCAAACTATGAACACAAGTATGGAAAACTGCGTCAGCTATGCGAGCTAAGCTAAACTAACTTAGCTTAGCTCTTGGTCTGCAACCCGTATCAAAGTGGCTTGGCATGTGGTTATAAATACGCACACACATTGCTAGGCAGTTTCTATTGTATCTACTTGGTTATACTTGGCAAATCATGAAGAACCAATTTATAGGGATCTCGTCTGTTGCGAGGGCATACCTCATTTGCTGTCTTGAAAATATTTTTATTCCTATCTACGAATATACATGTCTCATAAATATATAGAGAGGGCAACGGTAGCAAGTCAAGTTTTTTAAGTATAGGTCGACACGAGTCATCCTGTTATAGTCCATACATAGCCCTAATGCACAATTTTTTTGGGCCACAAATGCTCTACTCAGATCGACACTATTACCCCACATTACAAGGCCACAGTGCGCAGCGTAGCAATGATTCCACGTATGCGTGGTACGATGTTACTGCAGTTTTTATGTTAGTAACATTTTTAAGTTGTTTGAGCGCATATGCAAACTTATTAATCCTAGTGCTTACATTATCTACGTGTTCTTTGTCTATTATAACGCCTAAAAACCTTGTATATGTAACCTGTTTAATTTTATTAATATTTAGACTGACATTGTTATTACAATTATTCGATTGATTAAACTGAATATAGACAGATTTCTCAAGATTGTCTTTTAAACAGTTTATGTTAAGCCAATTCAGTAGTGTTATTAATTTCCAGCTCATGATCTGATTTATATTTAGTAGGAAAGCTTAATATTTGTGCAGTGTCATGGTCTGAAAGATGTAAAGGTAGAACGGTCGCAGTTGCATCGGGAATGTTGCTTAGGATATGGTCAATACACGATAGTTTACGTGTGGGCACATTGATGTGAATTTTCAAGTTATTACTGTTGGCCAAGTCTTGTAACTCATTTGTGATATTGCTTTTCTTTAGTGTATTTATGTTGAAGTCGCCAGCTACAATTTTTATTTTGTATTTATATTTAATTTGCGAATAGTTTAAAAGTTGTTGCAATTTTGTTAAGAATTGATTCGGATCCGATTGAGGTGTTCAATAGACACATACGATTACTAATTTACTACACATTAGCTCTAAACCACAGGCTTCAAAGGTATTTTGTATAGCATAGTTTTTTACGTATGTTAACTCCTTATAATTGAATCCTTTTCTGACTAATATACAAGTGCCACCCCTTTGTTTTTCTCTACAGAAATAGGCACCCATTTCGTAGTCATATATTTTGACATAATTTTCATTGCCTTTTTTATAAATGTTCCAGATAGACATATGATATCTGGATCATTATTTGTCTCTTTTAATTCCTGAATTGTAATTTCTAGTAGTTCTTGTTTGGTAAGGATACTGGCAATATTTAGATGAAATATTTTGAAATGGCGAGTTTTATTGATTTGAGACATGAAAAAATGAGTCGCGTAAATTTGATACAGAGAAGTAATAGGGTATAGTACCTTTTCGAGCCATAGCATTGGAAACCGGAGTGCAGCATTCAGAACGCTTTGTGCTATCAAGACGTCTTTCTACTTTGAAATAGTAGGGAATTGTCCCCCTTTTAGGTCTCTGTAAGGCAATGTTTGATTTGAAACTTGATTTGCTATTCGCTAGTCTCTTTCGAATTTCGCTTGGATTTAGGTATTTATAAATGTAATCAGCACATTCTAAGTAATGGTAGTTTATAGACTTACAAATATCAGATACGTTTGAGGATGGTTGTTTGATACAGGGACCGAAAACCTTTATAAATTACGGTACAGGTATCGAAGAATTTTGGTTACTTCTACGACTAGTGGTTACCGCTATCTGGGTAACCAAGCAGGATAAATATGTTACCTCTATTTATGTTACCGTTTTAATACCGGTTACCTAACAATGACCTTGATTACGAGAAAGAAACAGAATATCGCAATGCCGACAATTTGTTGGTATTAAAAAATACTTTTTAAACATTATCAGTCGAATCGTCGTGCTGTGCTGTTTACGTTTATTTTGTTCGCCATTTTGCGGAGTATTTGAGTAAAAGTAAAAAAAAAAGGAAATGAGTAAAGGTAAGATAATATTACATTATTACATTGTAAATTGGTAGAATGCCATTTGATTATCTTGTAGCGGTATCTACATCGCCACATGCGAGGTGCGCGTCATACTGACGTCACGCAAATCCTCCATTGCGCAAGCAGAGTTTACCGCGCGACTAACATATATACCCGACAACAATCGTCGGGCAGTTGCCCACCAGACAGAGACACGACACCCGTCTGGTCGGAGGATCCTCCCTTTTCTATGGAGTTCACACCCTGTTCCTGATGCCTCTATTATCTTTTTCTCTCATCATAGAAATCAATTCGGTAATTTTGGTTTGCTTAATTTGCGGAGAAACGTACGCGCCCGTTTTTCTAATAGTGGGCTGTAATTTTTCGTAAACAAAGCTCGTAAACTTTTTTGCTGGCAATTTTTTTGAGAGCGCTGGAAGAGCGTAGATACCGGGCTCTGATACAAAGAGCGTCTCTGGTTGCCAGTTTGGTGGGGTTTCAAGGTATGCTGTGACCGGGCCCAGCTTGTTCCACGAGCATTTCCATCTATCCGGAACAACGCTATAAGCCTTTTTGACTTTCTCATAGCCCAAGAGCAATGCAAACTGTATCAGTTTACAGTAAATATTGTTGTCCTTGGTGATGTATGCCCAACAATGTTTCTTTACTCATGTGGTTTGGCCAGCGGAAAATTGAAACGTTGCAAAGACATGACGCTCTCTTATACTACCTACTAGGTGCAAGGACAGTTGTCAAAAAACGCCAACTAAAAAGGTATATAAACAAGACATCGTAACAAAATAACATCGGTTTCTGTTTTCGTATTACCAGAGTCACACGTAATCGGTATGATTTATACATTAATTATACATGATTAGTAATTACGCGTGACTCCAGATTTACGAAAAATTTTGTTATAACGGTGTCTTGTTTACATCTTTTTAGTTGTCGTAGATGGGTTTTAATTTTAACTTCATGTTTTTATATACATGTACATATTATTAGGTCCATTTATGATTCCACATATGAAATTGGCGTTTTATATGGAACATGCAAAACGATTTAAAAAAAATGAAATCATTTTAACTAACCAATCAAAGTATGTATCATTGTTATCTATGCACTTATTTTATCGGTAGCTCATTGAATCCTTTGCTGAAGAAATTATGGGAGCGAGATTCAATAAAAACTTTGAAGGTGGTTTTGACAGCCTCATCTTAATTGATTTATTTCCTTGCAAGAAGTTGTCCAAATTCTGGAAAAAGTGGTAATCTGTTGGAGCAAGGTCCGGGGAGTACGGTGGTCGGAGACGTTCCAATCGCAGCTCCTCTAATTTAGCGACCGTCTGTTGTGCAGTGTGTGGTCTAGTGTTGTCCTGAAGCAGCTGTGGGCTGGAGCAATTGACCAGTCTCGGTTGTTTAACGGCTAGCTTTTCCATCAGGGTTTGCAATTGGTGACAATACAGATCTGCTGTAATCGTCTGGCCAGATCTTAGGAAGCTGTAGTGGATGACACCGGCACTGGTCCACCAGACACTTACCAGTACCTTTTTCTGAGTAAACTTTCGCGTTTTTTTTTTTTTTTTGAGGATGGGAAATCCTCAAATGACCCCTCCCGCTCTGGGTGGAGCTGAAGGGAGTGTCAGACTCTTACTGACTAAAACCCACCCGTGTTCCTTACTTGGCCCTTTATGTTCCGGGTCAGCGGTACCCCTTTCGGATGATCCCGCTTTCCCGGCAGGCTTGGGCCCTAGTGGGCCCCCTCTTCGATGCTGACATCTCTTTGAGGCGCGCGTGGAACACGTACGCGCCGTCCGGCACGGGCCTGATCCTGATCGGACGGTGAGCTACCCATTACTCACCGCCCGCAGGCCCGCGCCTACGGTGGCCGGGATTCGTCACGCGGCTCCCGACGCCCGGAGCGTCCACCGCGGTGGCTTGGACGGGAGACTCTCTCCCTCTCCCGTCCCGCCACCTCCTTCGCTAGCATGACTGCTTCGCAGAAAGAGGCGACTGCCTCCCACTCCCCCTCGCCCCGGACCATGGCTTGAACCAAGGCCGGGCGTGAGAGGTCGCCGCCGCTGCCGATCGCCTCTACGAGGACACGGCGGTGCTCCGCCCATGCAGGGCAGGCCCCCACCGTGTCCTCGGGGCGATCATCGCAGTGGTGACACCCAGGCGTTTCCTCCCGCCTTATGATGTGCAGGAACCTCCCGAAACATCCGTGTCCGGTGAGGACCTGCGTCAGGCGGTAGGTGAGGGCGCCGTGACGCCTCTCTAGCCACTCCTCAAAGAGGGGTCTTACCGCCGCTATCGTGGCGTGCCCTGCGCTGGGAGTCAACTTTCGCTTGGGGCAATATTTGGCCGGTGCTCCTGGGTTCAACCATTGTGATGAGCGTTTCCGAGTATCGTACAGGATCCATTTTTCATCACAAGTAACGCTACCTACGATTCTAAATCCCCTCGTTATTATTTATTTATTTATTTATATATTCTTTATTGTACACCACAAAAACATAACAACAAAAATTAAACTGAACACTTCTTAATATACAATGGGCGTATTTGTGACGTTTGAGTAATGTAACGCAGCACTCGACTCGTGTTTGCTGGTTTGCTTCACTCAATTCATGCGGTACCCATTTTTCGAGCTTTTTCACGTTTCCAATTTATTTCAAGTGAATTAAAATTGTTTCATCACTCACACCGAACCCTGCCGCTAACTCTGACGTGGTTTGCGATGGATCCGTTTCCACTATCACTTTAAATTCTTCTTTATCAACTAGGGTCTCCGGCCGTCCACGGGGTTTGCTCTGTAGGTCCACATTTCTAGAACGAAAAGTTGGAACCAAAAACGTACCGTGTTTTCTTTTACGGTAGCTTGCCCATACACATCATTATTCCTTCGAGCTGTTTCTGCAGCGCTGGTGCCACGGTGGAACTCGTATTCGTAAATAACGCGATATTTAAGTATTCCATATTGTGAACAGAACGATGTCAAAGAAAAATCTAATGGCGCGAAAACAAATGAATCGCCAAATTGGAAACAAAAATACACAAGCCTAAATTTGAAATAAATTTGAATTTGGAATTCCCAACCAAATATATATATTTGAGATCAAAGTGGCCAGTTTGACAAAACGACAATTTCATATGTAAGGACCTAATATTAATATTATTTTATGTCTGTCAGCTTAAATATTATGTATTTTTTTCTTTTATATAATTTTTCAGGACATTGTATAATCATATCGGAGAGTGACGTAAGCAGTGAGGAAAATGAGTCTTGAGTCTGAGTGAGGACAAAGAATACCGAAACTTCAATTGTGCAGATTGTGCTACAGCCACTGCCACCGGCATCTACTATGTTAGATCCAGATGCATCTACAACAGAATTAGATTCAAATGCTCTGCTCCAGATTTATCTGTTGATATGTCATCAAAAGAAATTATTTTATTTTATTTATTTTAATTTTACAGTTTTTGGAAAACTTACAGCTAGACACTTTTACACGATTGAGAGTAACAAAATAAGGCCAATTAAAAGTTTTCACGGTTATAAGAGAACATATAAACAAAAAGTATTTGAGAAGGTAGACAGTTGAGTAAAGACAGTATCATATACGTTTCAAACAGCGCAAACTGTAAGCAGTTACTTTACGTGATCAAAAAAGAAATTACACATAGTCTTTTTTAATTTAGAGATACCAGTATTGAAAATGTCGATGTCGACGTCCCGCATTATACGTATGACTTGCTCTGATTAAGTATGAATTCCGTCTGTAATTCGTTCCTACCGTAGAAGTATGCAAAAGATAAGGATTGCGCAGAAAAGCAGAAGGAACCCGCAGTCTGATTTTGTTCAGCAATTCTGGAAGCCCGGTTGAACCGTTAGCAATTCTAAATAAAAACGCCAAATCCGCAATTTTTCTACGTTCAGAAAGAGGAAGTATATGAAATCTTTTACAGCGTAGGAGATAAGTGGGAGAGTAAGTTTTAGACCGGAATTGAACATACCTCAGAAATTTTCTTTGTCCAATTGATTGATGTATATGTTGTAATTAGGATTCCAAACTTGAGAGGCATACTCGAGGTGACTGCGAACAAAAGTACAGTAGAGAATTTTAATGGTTTTTATGCCCCTGAACTCAGACGAGACTCTCAAAATGAACCCCAGTGATTTTGATGCTTTGTTAATGATTTTATCTATGTGCTGATCAAATAATAATTTTGAATCAAATACAACTCCCAAGTCTTTGACTGTGTTAACTCTAGCTAGGGATCTGCCTAAAAGTTTATAGTCAAATGTGATAGGTACGGGCTTCCTAGTGTAGTAACACTTTGAGACGTTTAAATCGAGCTTATTAATGTTGCAGTAGTACTGGAACCTATCTAGATCCTCCTGCAATGACAGAGCATCTGATAAAGAGGATATCTGTGACATAATTTTCATGTCATCCGCGTATAGAAGTATTCTAGAGTGAAGGAAGCAAGCTTCAATATCGTTAACGAATAAATTGAACAAGAGCGGCCCTAATAAAGATCCCTGAGGAACTCCAGATGGGATACGCATTGATCTTGATGAGTACCCATTCAGCACAACAGTCTGACACCTGTCCTCCACATACGACTTAAACCAACGGAAGAGATTACCCCTGATACCCATTGATAGAAGTTTACGCATGAGAACGACGTGATCAATTCTGTCGAAACATTTGGCGTAGTCTGTATATATGACATCTATTTGAGACCGATTAGACATAGCCTCTTAGGAAGTCACTACAAAGAACGAGGTTTGTAGTTGTTGACCGACCACCCAAAAATCCATTATGGATAAGGGAATCCTGCCAAACTCAGTACAAAGTATGGAAGATTACAAGATTCATGAATGTTATTCTTTAACCATTGTGTAAATTAGACGACAAAATACGCTATGAATGTATCTATCCATAAAATAGTTCACATTATCATGGATAGCACTCAGGAACAACAAGTTCAAGCTCAATACCAAATATAGTACATATATTTTAAGACGCATTGTATGTCATAACATGTTTATTATACTTATTATGCTTAGGGCCAAAAGTTCAATCGCTAGTCGATTTTATGATGCCGCGTGCTGTCACAGTAACGTTCACGTAAAGTATTAGATATAGCACGAGACTTAACGGCTTAAAATTGACTTAAAATTGAGTAGCGTTTTAATATTTGGGTATTAGGTGTAAGAGCTTGATAAAACTAAAATCCAAAATTAAATACCTATAATTTCTGTAACAAGTTTAATTTTCTTCCAAATTTTGAGATCAACATGATTAGTTTGACAAAATTGAAATACAAGGAAACTCTTTGACACACACACATGCGATGTGCGCCCTTTGACTAATGCCGACGGCACGTGTTAGATAGAGGTAATTTTAATTCCGGTAACCGGTATTAATACTGGTTGTATTCAATTTAAGAATTAAGGTAACCTTTAATAATACCTGTAAAAAATATAAATGTTGTAACCAAAAAATACCCCTATTGATGATACCGGTTTCGGTCCCTGGACTTTGATAAATTGACATCTTTATACTTACTACATACGTTTTTTAAAGAGTAGGTAGTTTAACTTGTTGACATTCAGGTACACGTTATTAAGGACGTTTAGTACATTGATAGTGTTATTTTTAAATTTAGCTAATACAATTTCAAGCTGAGATAAAATTAAGTTTAGATTACGGTCATTTTCACCAATGCAAATTACCAGTTTGTCATCTGTTGACAGTTTGAGATTCATACAGTTTGCAACTATTATGTTGCACGATGCATTTGGCCTCGTTTCGGCATCGACTCTGTACCTTTCCTAATGACTGTTGGTTCTTGACTGTGAGATGGCTGTTCCTAGCCCGACGCAACGTTGAGATCCGAAGATAAGTATACTGGATGTAGTGTACTGGCGATGTCCACAGGCTTCTGCTTCAATTCCTGTATGACTGTTCTATGAGCATTGTTACTACGTTGCATTAATATTCCAATACGCTCTGTAAGGGTTAGAATTTCTTGTTCTGCGATCTGTAACTGCTGTTGTAGGGTTAGAATTTTCTGTTTCAAGCGTAGAACGAGGTCACTGGTTTCGACTATCAATGTAGTTGACTCTTGTTGTTGATGTTCTTTCCCTTAGCGCTTGAACTTGAGCTTCGAAATATGGAGGCAGAATGGCACAAGGATTTCAATGTGAAGTTTTCCGTAGTTAACTTGACTATTTGTTGATGTAGATCAGTGTTTTCTAGCAGTAAATTTCCCAGTTCATTTTTCGCACTCTCAAGTTTAAGTGTGAGTTGAGCGATTGTCTCCTTAATTTCCGAGGTTGCTATTAGGTCGGTAATAGTTCCATCAGCACTCTTTGATAGTCTGTTGGGAGTAGAGAAAGACTCATCAGATGTTTCACAGTCGGTAAGTATATGAAAGTCGACTAATTTAGTACTATTTTGAACTGAAGATAGACATTTCAGTCGCGTGTACGGGGACGTAAATGGCTCATATTCTGAATTTGTGCTTGTTCTTTAGGCGACGAGGTTTTTGAAGAAGTTTGCTGCTTCTTTCGCAAGATAATGTTGGATGTATCGTCTATTTTAGCGTAGTTCTCATCTTACATCTCCATTTTTTCCTTGCTTCTATGTCCTTGAGCCGATATGTCGCTTTTTTATTGCAATGGAGATACAGATACCCATCTGTATCTCCATCGCAATCAAATTCATATCTTTTATTACAGGCAGAGCACAGAGCTGGGGCCGTACTATGACGTGTTAATTCCATCATTGTTCCAGCGTGAAAGAGAGACGGAGCTATACATGACCGATAGCACTATCTTTTTTTCGCAACGGAATCATGCTGGTGTTAACACGTCATAGTACGGCCCCAGTCGTAGACATTCTCTGTCCACGGCCCCAGTACTTTTTATGTCTACTTTTTTTTACATGTTACTGGTGGTGCCATCTTACGGGTATTGCCTGGTGCGATGTTTTTCAACATTGCATTCCGAAGAAACGTTTATATTGTTCAAATAAGAATTTTGTCATTTCCGAAAAGTGATTTTGCTAGTTAGTACTGAGATTTGAACTTGCGCTCCCTTGTGTATCAAAACTATAAGAGAGGCACCAAAACACACCAGCCCGCCGGTTGAACGCGCCCCAAAGGGTCATGGCCACCCGGCTGGTCCGGGGATACCGTACGGTCTCCGGTGAGGCGGCGAGCCTCCTTGCCGTATTACCGCCATGGGATCTGGTCATCTGGAGGCAAAAGTCCTCCCGCACATTTTGAGTGGCGCGAGGAGGCGAAACGCCGGGGCGTAGCTCCGCTGCCGCGAGTAATCACGGTACAGCGGACAGAGCTCCGGCGGGATCTCAGGGCGGCATGGAGAGTGCGATTGTCGCAACCCAGCGCTGGGCACGCCACAATTGCGGCGATAAATCCCCTTTTTGAGGAGTGGCTAGAGAGGCGCCACGGCGTCCGCACCTTCCGCCTGACGCAGGTCCTCACCGGACACGGTTGTTTCGGGAGGTTCCTGTTCCGGGTAAGGTGGGAGGAAACGCCCGGGTGTCACCATTGTGTGGATTACCCAGAGGACACGGGAGCATACGGTGGAGTTCTGCCTGGCTTGGGCGGAGCACCGCCGTGTCCTCGTGGAGGCGATTGGCGGTGGCGATCTCTCGCGTCCGGCTCTGGTCCAGGCCATGGTACGGAGCGAGAGGGCTTGGGAAGCCGTCACCTCCTTCTGCGAAGCAGTAATGTTCGCGAAGGAGGAGGCGGAACGCGTGAGGGAGAGGCAAAAATCGCGCCCTCACGCCCCTAGCCGCCGCAGGAGACGCCCTGGGCGTCGGGAATCGCAGGCCGATTCCCGGCCACCGTAGGCGTGGGCTTGCGAACGGCGAGCAATGGGCAGCTCGCCGTTCGATAAGGACCAGGCCCGGGTCGACGGCGCGTTGTGTTCCACGCGCGCCTCAAAGAGATGTCAGCACCAATGACGGGGTCCGCTAGGGCCGATGCCAGCTAGGGTTGCGGGAAAGTCCGAGAGGGATGCAGTGGCCCCTGGCACAGGCAACTGAAGGAACACGGGTGGGTTTTAGTCAGTAAGAGTCTGACACGCCCTGCTGCTCTGCCCAGAGCGGTAGAAGTTATTTCATGATAACCCACCCTCAAAAAAAAAAAAGAAAAGGCACCAAAACACGCCCTTATCCACGCCTTAGTGTAATTTAGTTTCAGGAATGAGTTAGAGATAACGTAGCGAAGTTTCGCGAGCGTAGTGCATATTAAAAGGGACAGCGATAAACCAATTGGACTTGCATCACCAGTGCGAAATGGTGGAATGTGTGGTCCGAGCTATAAACTAGCCTCATTTTCAACGATCGTGAAGACTTGTCACTAAAGATCGATTGGTGATCACAGGCATCTACTCGTCATGAATCATTTATTTGCAGAAATTTTTTTTTTTTTTTTTTTTTTTTTAATTTTAATGGCCTGGTTGCTGGGACCTTTTAGCCAAGTCTTTAATTGGTTTAGTAGTATTTTGTTAGTTTTATTATGTAACTTCACTAAATTTCTTCGAAAGTGTTTTTAATATATTTATATATTGCTCGATAACAAGTCTTATTTTTTAATAATTCGGACAAGCGGCGGGAGGTATTATTTAACACAACACTTTCACTACACAATTCACTTAATTCACTCGCTAAAATCAGTCTATGTAACTTATGATTTGGGCAGTCAAATAGCATGTGATCGACATTTCCATTAGCTAAATCGCAACTTGTACATTTGTTGTCTTGAACAATACCCAGTCTCGCTAAATGAGCTGGTGTTTTGGAATGGCCAAAGCGGAGTCTGTTAATCGTCGTTATGAAGTGTCGACTAGCTGTTCTCAACTTATAATACCACGGCTTAGAAGGTATCTCCTCTTGAATATTTCCGTACCATCTACCTTTTGCTTCTTGATCTTTCTTCCAAAAATTATCCCAAAAAGCATTTATATTTATTCTTATTTCAGTATAACAGTCAGTGAATGGAATTGAAGAAGTTAGTCTCACATCTAATGAATTGATCCCTTCATAGGCAGTCTTATCAGCTACTTCGTTTCCAGTTATACCTTTATGTGAAGGAACCCACAAAAAGAAAACTTCAACTCCTTTTTGAAGGTAATTGTAAATTAATTGCCTAATATTATATACAATATAGTTACTTTTAAAATGAACATCATAACTTTTAAGACTTTGAATTAAGCTAAGTGAATCTGTCAAAATCAAAAAATATTTATAGTTATTTACATTGGTAATACGTCTAAGAGCTTCAAAGACTGCATATGCCTCTGCTGTGAATATGCTACAGGTATTATCAAGAACAAAGCTTTGAGAAAATCTTATCTGGGGATCATAAACTGCACTTCTAACATGTGACTCTTCTTTACTACCATCAGTGTAAAGTTGATAGTAATCCTTATTATTATCTAAATATGCTTGTAATTCTTGATTATTAGATATTTTAATTTTGATAATATTAACTTTATTTAACAAAACCTTAAAAGGTTTTAAATAAAAAGGCCAAAGATGATTGTGTTGAATATTTCGGAATTTATTTTGTAGGTGTAAAAGAATATTTGGTAACTTGGGAAAATTATTACTTAATAAATCACTGCCCGTTGTTAGTGGTGTGGTCAGTGAAGATTGCAGAATTATAGGACAAGGTATGATTTTCTTTATTATCTGCCGATTGTTGGAAGATATTAGTTTAATACAATATCTTTCTGTTAGTAACAGTCGCCTAAGTGTAAGGGGCATTATTACTGTTTCAACCTCCATGGCTCTTATAGGGGTAGAACATATAGCTCCAGATATTACTCTCAAAGCCTTGTTCTGCACTACATCTAACTTATTTACATGTTTACTGTCTAAATATGCTATACAACTATAATCAAAATGACTTCTTACAATGGCTTTGTACAGAATAGAAAGAGTTAGTGGGTCTGCACCCCATGAAACTCCAGCTAGACATTTAATTATATTTAAACCTTTCATAGCATTTTTTAATATGTAATTGATGTGTGGTTCAAATGTTAATTTATTATCAATAATAACTCCTAAAAATTTATGTTGATTAACTACAGGAATTTTTTGATTATTGAACACTATTTCAGAATTAGGAAAGTCTTTGCTGAATATCATAGCACTGCTCTTATTTGGGTTAATTTTTAGTTTGAGTTTTTCATTGTAATACATTTGCAAATTACCTAAAGCCAAATTAACATTTTGAATTGCAGAATCAACATTGTAATTTACACTGTACAACACCAGGTCATCAGCAAATTGTAGAATATTTACACTACTATTATTTACATATTTACAAATTTCAGATGTGTACAAATTATAAAGTAAAGGAGACACAGTTGCCCCCTGCATTGTACCTTTCGATGCAGTTCTAGGTCCATGTAAAATATTATTTAATTTAACATAAAGAGTCCTATTAGTTAAAAATTCATGAATCCATTTACATAATAAACCAGGAATACCCAATCTGGATAATATTTGTACAAGAATATCTGGTTGAACATTATCAAATGCACCCTGAACATCTAAAAATACACATGCTACGCTCTTACTTTGTTTTGCATTTTTCAGGTCTGAAATGAGTGAAGTGAAGCTGTCT
The DNA here is from genome assembly GCA_937001585.2 of Brachylomia viminalis. Lineage (NCBI taxonomy): Eukaryota > Metazoa > Arthropoda > Insecta > Lepidoptera > Noctuidae > Brachylomia > Brachylomia viminalis. Next base: position 34,274,554 of record OW443293.2, read on the forward strand.
ACACAACTCCGACCACGTCTGAAGCCATTCTGAATATTAGGAATAATATTATTTGATTCAACATAATGATCTAATCGAAGTTTAATCATATTTTCAAAAATTTTCCCTAAACAGGATGATAATGAAATAGGCCTGTAAGAGTCTGGACTATCAGGAGGCTTATCAGATTTTAGGACAGGAATAACACATTGTATTTTCCAAGACTGAGGTATTGTTTGCTTAAGCCAAAGTGAATTAAGTATTTTTAAAAATGAATTTTGAGCTTCAGTATTTAACTTCTTGATTAAAATGTAAGGAAAATCATCCAAGCCAGGTGTAGTATCCTTTCTAGATTGCAAACTAATTAAGAATTCCGTCCATGAAAAAGGTTCTAATAAGTATTTGGAGCTATCATCATTGTTATGAAGATTGTAAAAACCATTTAAATCGACATTTTCATAAGAATTTCCTGATAATTTGTTTAAAAATGGTTCAACAAATTCATCACAGTAAGATTTGTTACTAGGCTTTATTCTTTTAAACTTTTTAATATTGTTCCAAATCATTGTAATAGGAGTTGTTCTGTTAAAACTTTCACACAATTTTCTCCAACTATTTTTCCTCTCTTCTGCTATTGTTCTTTTCTTAATTGCATCTAATTTTTTATATGATATAAAACTACTAAGACTAGGATTAACTCTATAATATTTTAAGGCCTCTTGGGACTTAGTAACACTCTCTTTAATTTTATTATTCCACCAGGGAGCTGGCAGTTTATATCTATACTCTGACGTTTTGGTAAATTTTGGAATGCACTCTAATTTTAGTGCATCAAGTGCCTCACAAAAGTGATCATATGTTAGTAGAGGATTATTAAGGTCAATATGAATATTATTAAAAATTGTTTTAGAGAGTTTGTTGTACTTGTTCCAATCAGCTTTATTATATAGAAACTTATCTACAGGAGGATGAACATCATAACGGTTGGCTAAAATTGTGATTTCTGTGATAGTTGGAAAGTGATAGCTTCCCATATTATCATCATGAACAGACCATTTACATAAAGGCGTGATACAAGGACTAGCCAGACTAACGTCTATAGCTGACGGATTTCGATTCGGATAATTTATGGTAGTGAAATCTCCTTCATTTAGTATACATAGATCTAAGTTGTCTATAATGTTATATAATTGTTGTCCTCGGCTTTTGGTTGACAAACAGCCAAAAGCAATGTGGTGGGCATTGAAGTCCCCAGCCACAAAAATAGGTTTTGGAAGATCTTTAATTATGTTACTTATAGTATCAGTTCTCAAAGTCCCTGAGGGAGGGCAGTATACACAGAGAATAGATAATTTGCCACAAGAAGTAAATAGCGACATAGCTATGGTTTGCACATTTTCATTCAAAGAAGTTTGCAACAGTTTATATTTAAAAAATGGTTTTATCAAAATTGCAACACCTCCATACCCATTTGAAGCGTTTTTGAAATAAATATTATAACCAGGTATATGAAAAGGTCTATTATCTTTAATCCAGGTTTCATTAACAAGACAAACATCTATGTTATTTTCTTGCAAAAAGTTAATTAAAAGAGGTTTTTTACTGTAAATACTTTGAATATTGTACTGTGCAATTCTAAGAACAGAAGTATTGTTTCTATCCATAATTAAGTTAGATTTTTAAGTAACATTTCTTTAATAAACATTGTTGTAATTGGACTGTCATCCCCTTTATTTGCTATAGCAATTAATGTGCGTACCATGGCATTTGTAATCTCACTATTATTTAATAAATGAGTCTTTAAGTCATCACTGGAAAGCGGCTTTTGTTCATTCGTCTTATTATTAACATTTACATTAGATTTGTTGTTAACATTTATATTTTTATTTACAGGTTTATTAACTACTAGTGGAGGAAATTCTGTGTTGTAAATTTTCTCCTTAGATAGGGCAACAGCAGCGTAGGTTATTTTGCTTTTTTTTTCTTGTATTTTCCTCATTTTAATTGGACATACGTTAGAAATTGCCAAATGAGGTCCACTGCAATTCACGCAGCACAGCTCATTGGGCTTGTCACATTCTTTGAAGTAATGTTCTCCAGAGCAAATACTACATCGCTGTTTCCCATTGCATATTTTTGCTGAGTGATTAAATTTTAAACATTTGTAACACTGTTGCAGAGGTGGGACATATTCGAAAACTCTATATGAAAAAAGGTCATATTGTACATTATCTGGGAGAGAGCTCGATAAAAACGTTATACTGACTGTTTGGAGAGGCACCCTCTCCTGACCAACTTTTTTTGTGAACCTACGAACAGTTATAATTTCAAATATGGATGAAAGCTTGGAATAAAGTTCTTTATTCGAAATATTCGCCGGAACAAATCTAATTATGCCTGTCTTCTCTATCTGGGCAGCCGGAATAAATGCCTTCATATTATATTTGTCCAGAAAAGCAGTGTTCATCAAAAAGTTATTCGCATTATTATACTGCTTAAATATCACTGCAATTTTATTAGCGTTTACTCGCTGTATTGAGACAACACCTTTGACGTCCGTGGTGAAAATGTGGTTTAAATAGATAGGGCTCTTGTTGCCCAAACGATCACTAATAATGTTACTTTGTACAAATACCTTAAAGTCCGTGTTGGTTGAATTTTCTGGATAGAGTCTTTTATAATTAGGTTTAAAGTAAGGTAAAAAGTTAACCTCACCGCCGCTGACTAACACTTGGTCATTATTTTGGTCCTGAGGGTCCATTTTCCTAGCCCGTTTGCCCGAAGTACCCAGGCCTTTAGTGGCCGGGGGAGTTTCACCCCCGGCCTCTTCTCCCAACATTTTACAACTATTTACAATCAATATTTACACTTTGAAATAGAATTAGACGATAAACTGAACATCTAAAATAAAATATTTAAACTTTGAAAAATTTGCGACTTTTCAGTTCAAATTCCCGCCAAAGAATCTCTTGCAGAAAATAGAGTTGTTACCAGTTTGGTTTACGTCCAGTATATATTCTGCCTTTTAAGGGCAGTGTTCCTGTAGTTTTAAGTGTTATTCTTTCTGCAGTTTACGTTCCGAATAGTCGCTACCGCTTATGAGGACACCAGTACACACTGTATAATGCAGTATTCAGTACCTGTATGAATTAATGTACCGCATTACTATCTTACATTGAGTTAGTTGTGTACCATTGACGAGCTAGAAACCAATTAAATACCTATTTTAGTTTTCCGCTTATTTCCTTTATATACTCCAATAGCAGAGAGCAGTGGTGGCCTAATGGTAACGGCTGCGACTTACGAGCTGTAGGTCGTAGGTTCGAACCCAGACAGGCGCTCTACCAATATTACTATACTCTTTGCGCTCTACTTTGTGCAGGTTATTTTCATCACCACTGCTCTCAAAACGGTGAAGGAAAACATCGCGAGGAAACCGGCATGTCATAGAACCAAAAATTTGAAGACATTTGACATCTAGCAACCCGCCCTGGGCCCGCGTGGTGGATTACGGCCAACTCCCTGTCATAGAGAGGATTCCTGTGTCCTAGCAGTGGGAACATTATAGGGTGATAACGGAAACTCCAATAATATTATTATACCATTAACCTACCTATTTAGCTAAATTTCGAGTTTTTGATATGGAGGTTGGTCAAAAGTAGCTCGAAATGGTTCGTCTAAGGTCAACTTTACACGGAGTTTTCCAACATAAGTAGACGCAATAAGATCTAAAATCTTCAGCACGAACTTGCAAGTGAACGTGGAATTGGCTAGGTGGCTATGTTGTAAATTTTCTCCGCTAGAAAATCGACAGAAATGCAGAGCAATGGCGCTAGTTGTACTATATATACCAGTAAAAAAACTGTCAAATAAACTGTATGTCATTTTGAGTTTTCATATATCAACTTACGGCCGAAATTAATAACCAATCTAATCCAATATCTCTAGATTTAAGATTGAAAATTCAATCCAGATTTGTAGTAAAGTGTAGCTAAAAACGATCCACGGATTGCAATAGCAATCTTTTCAACCAATCGATCTTTGAGAGGACGGATCGTAGACTACAGATTGCGCTCTGTTCGAAAATGACAGTTTGAGTGTGTCAATAACCTATCCGTTGAATTTGACGTCTGTTTTGATCGGTGTAAACAATCCAAATCTTAATCTTAGAATTTCGTAGGATATCAGATTAACTTCACAGATTTTATTTGAAAAATGGCACTGTCGATATTCTCCAGTGATAGTGACAGCGATATGGAAGTTCTGGCTCAATTATCGGATTGGGATAGTACTGATAGTGACGCTGGTTAAGAAATAAGACGTCAACGCGCTTCTTCGCGGAGACTTAAAAGGGTGAACTACATGCAAAGTCTGGATGATGCGGAGTTTACCTTTAGGTTTAGGCTGTCAAAATTAGCAGTAAATTTACTGTTGACTGAAATTATGCCTCTCGTCCGTGTAACTTCATCAAGGTAAGTTGCAAATAGTACTTTAGAAAAACTGCTAGGTAAGTACGTACTACCTACCTACCAAAGAACTTTGATTTTAAAGTACTTATGTATAATATTTTTTTCAGAAATCATGGAGTGCCACCGCTTCATCAACTAAAAAAAATGCTTTAAAAAAAAACTAGTTTCTTTGGCGGGCGGCGACTAGCGACTTTTCGCTTTCGCTTGTTTGACAACAAAAAATACCACGCCACAGATAATAAAACGCATCCTAGCTTTAGCCGTTTTGTGACATTCCTTTTTAACCAACACGTTTCGAATTTTATCACGTCTTCGGTAAATATATGTATTAAAAGTTCTTAAAACAAAATTGTAAAGCCTATTTATGCTTAGTTTTTTGATTATTACAAATAAAACGAACCATGTCTATTTTTTATACATTTTGCATACAACGGAATGACGAAGAGGGAAAGGATTTCAAAATATCTGCGGATTGAGCAACCGCAGGATCGTCTATTTTTCGTTATTGGGACGCGGTTTGGAGATCGATCCATAGATTGGTACCTATATCGGCCGAAATTAATAACCAATCTAATCCAATATCTCTAGATTTAAGATTGAAAATTCAATCCAGATTTGTAGTAAAGTGTAGCTAAAAACGATCCACGGATTGCAATTGCAATCTTTTCAACCAATCGATCTTTGAGAGGACGGATCGTAGACTACAGATTGCGCTCTGTTCGAATATGACAGTTTGAGTGTGTCAATAACCTATCCGTTGAATTTGACGTCTGTTTTGATCGGTGTAAACAATCCAAATCTTAATCTTAGAATTTCGTAGGATATCAGATTAACTTCACAGATTTTATTTGAAAAATGGCACTGTTGATATCCTCCAGTGATAGTGACAGTGATATGGAAGTTCTGGCTCAATTATCGGATTGGGATAGTACTGATAGTGACGCTAGTTAAGAAATAAGACGTCAACGCGCTTCTTCGCGGAGACTTAAAAGGGTGAACTACATGCAAAGTCTGGATGATGCGGAGTTTACCTTTAGGTTTAGGCTGTCAAAATTAGCAGTAAATTTACTGTTGACTGAAATTATGCCTCTCGTCCGTGTAACTTCATCAAGGTAAGTTGCAAATAGTACTTTAGAAAAACAGCTAGGTAAGTACGTACTACCAACCTAATAAAGAACTTTGTTTTTAAAGTATGTATAATATTTTATTCAGAAATCATCACGCTTCATCAACTAAAAAAAATGCTTTTAAAAAAAACAAGTTTCTTTGGCGGCGGCGACTTTTCCCTTTCGCTTGTTTGACCACAAAAAATACCACGCCGCAGATAATAAAACGCATCCTAGCTTTAGCCGTTTCGTGACATTCCTTTTTAACCAACACGTTTTGAATTTTAGCACGTCTTTTTCGTATTAATAGAATTATTACGTCTTCGGTAAATATATGTATTAAAAGTCTTTAAAACAAAATTGTAATAGTTTTTTGATTGTTACAAAAAAAAACGAACCATGTCTATTTTTATACATTTTGCTTACAACGGATTGACGAAGAGGGAAAGGATTTCAAAATATCTGCGGATTGAGCGACCGCAGGATCGTCTTTTTTCGTTATTGGGACGCGGTTTGGAGATCGATCCATAGATTGGTATATATCGACGATCGATTTATATCTTGGATCATGGATTCAATATTAATTTCGGCCATAAGTCTTATCAATTTCATGAAAAATCAAATAGAAGATAGGCAATTTACCTTTTTAATTTTACTAAGGGGTGTAATAGAAAAACAGGGTTTATTGCACCCAAATCATACCTTGTTGGGTTGAGTTAGGCGTGTTTAAAGTTACTGATGGTGGAAAAATTGCTACGTAATATTTTGTTGCAACGGCAACTATAAAACAGTTAGGAAAATATAAATATCAACCTTTCTTAATAAATAAACTTTCGTCGCAGGAAGCGGTGTCGGCACCCCTGCGCTGCAGTTCCGCAAATTGTTATTATTGAATTACTTCCGTCGGCGCTGAAAGAGTATCTATTCAAAAATGATAAATATATTACCGCTGCGACATAAGTCGATTAGAGTTCACTGAGAACTGTTGATTTATTTAGTTGATAAATTGTTAAACGTTAACGTTAACTCAAACAATGAATAATTATGATGAATGATAGGAGTTCAGTTTGCGTTACTTTAGGTATTTGTCTACTTACTTCTAAATTCTTTGCAGGGCTGTTTAAGAGACCTAGGTAAAGGTTTTCTTCATATTATTATCGATGTTAGTCTAAGGTGTATTTTGCCTTCTCTTATGATTTTTCTATTGTTTTAAGGTTTGGAATGTACCACACAGTTGACAAGACGACCAGTGCATAATTTCAGAGCGTAAACAGAGAAAACTATAGACTACTGCTCAGCGTGTCGCTGTAAGGGACAGAAAATCAAGGTACCTGAAACTTTAGGGTTACTCCCGTCAAGGTGATTTTACCCCGAATATTCAGATGTTTTTCAATTTATTTTATATACTTTGTACAAACGAAAAGGCTTTATAAATAGAAATAACACATCAAAGTCAAAATAGTTTATTCATGGTAGGAACTCTTTCACTTTCTTTCTTTCTGTCTATGCTTTTATACCACGAGCGCAATGTCGATGGATGAGGCAAACAAGATTTAAACGTTTATCGTGCGTAAAATATTATGGCTTATAAAATTTAAACACAGCGCAAATTTTCTTAGATGGCGGATAATATTTTCGTTTCTGATCAGTAGGATTTAAAATTATCTTTAGGAAGTCCTTGTTTGAGGTATCGATTGATGCTAACAATTCGCAATCGTCTGATGTAACAAGTAGTTTTGATTTTAAGTCCCCTAAGATATTTTCTAAATTTGCCACTTGATTTGAAGTTGAATGTTTATGGTTTCACTTTTCTCTATCTGCTTTTGTGTCCCTGAAGTGGACTCAGCGGGAGCTGCCAGCTGTTATCTGAAATATTGCATATGAATTTCAATTTCCACATAATAAACATACTCTGATAATACATAGATAGTAAGTATTTATTACATATTCAATAAACTATTTAAAACAAAATATTTAATATAAAAGTAATAGAAAATATGTTTTGAAAAGTTGTATAATTCAATCAAAACATGGGAGTATGCTAAATTAAGCAATTACCGACACTAATTGTTAAATGATTTTATTTCTGTAAGTGGGTTTGTACAAACACTTTTACACGTCAATCTTATTTTAAAAACTAGATGAGGTCGGCGTTTCCTCTCTGACTACTCTGAGAAGAAAGGCCGAAACAAACTCAGAGGTCACAGTCTCTTTTAAAGTCCAGACATAATCTTGGTTAGATCATGTGAAGACCATGTAGATTGGTGTCTGAAACGGTCTTTTGAGGAAAATCCATACAGATTGAGCGGACCTGTCCAGTCAGTGCACGCATTTGTCAGTAATCGTGCCGCTCAACTCAGAACTTAAGGAGCACAACGATTCGACGAACAATACCAAAGGAAGGACATTTGAGTAGGCCGCATAAATTACTCAAGGTGCCAGACGTGAAACTAACTAAGAAAAGAAAAAAAATTAAGTAAAGTAAGTTATTTGTTTTATTTTATTAAGTGAATTGTTTTTGATTTTATGTATTTTATTTTCTCTTTTACTCTTACACACGCTGTCTACATCTCTAAATCTACTATCCTATCGCAGGTATGCTGGATGAGATTTCATTAGAAATAAGCATCACCTTTGTACCAATTTTTCTGTTATTTTCTTCTTGTCTGTTTATATAAGTGTGTACATACATGGTTAAATAAATAAATAATCTTCACATTCACAATAATTAAAATAATATAATACTTCACAAAGTAAATACTCTTGTCATTGCATGCATACAATTCATCAAAGTTAATGTGTATATAAAAGTTCGGACATAATCTTTGAGGACCATGGAGATTGGTGTCTGAAATGGTCTTCTGAGGAAAAACCACGCAGATTAAGAGGACCTGTCCAGTCAGTGCACGCATTTGTCAGCAACCGTGCAGCTCAACTCAGAACTTCAGGAGCTCAACGATTCGACGAACAATACCAAAGAAAGGACATTTGGGTAAGCCGCATAAACTATTTAAATTGCCAGATCATGATTAAAACTGAAACAATGACCCACATAGTACTCACATTCACATTAATTAAAATAATAAATTTTACTTCTCAAGGTAAGTATTCAAGTCGTTGTGTTATAATAATCATCAATTGTCAGTGTATGTAACAGAAAAAAAAAACAACATTCAGTATGCAGAAAATTGGAGCAACTCAACCCCAAGCCTTTTTGTCCTCATTATAATCATTAACGGTATAAAAGCCTTTCTGGCACAACTGACGTTTAATGAATGATTTGAATTTATTAAGGCTTAGATCTTGAACGTGGCTTGGAAGTTTATTATAAAAGCGTATACATTGACATCTGAACGAGCCACCTATTTCCTTGAGCCTTGTTGTAGGTACAACGAAGTTGTGTTTGTTCCTAGTATTTATATTATGGATATCACTTTATTTTTTAAACAAGTTTATATTTTTATGGGTATATAAAAGATTTTCAAAAATATACTGTGAAGGCACAGTCATTACATTAATCTCCTTAAATTTCTCTCTGAGAGTGTGTCTCGGGCTTCATTTATAAATTGGTCGAAAATCGATCGTTATTTCTTTAAATACCATAATATTATCAATAGATGATGATTTTGATGAGTAGATATTAGTATATAAATAATTACACTTCTTTTTTACCGCAACAGGAATAGCTTCAGGGTGTAAATATGTTTTAATTGCTACTTTCATAAATTATGTGATCTGAAACTGTTGGCAGCATATTTACGAGCTTTTTTTTAGCACCCAGTTATTTATTTTAGTTGATTTTATCCATAATTCCCGTGATTTTGGTTTGGCGGGAAATTTGAAAGTTGTAAGCACTTTAACACCTACTTTAAATACAATATTTTATGCTATAAATAGGTATTAAAAAGTAAAGATTACGCCCGGCGAAAAGTGGAAAGTGGCGAGCGCTATACATACACTCTAATAAAGCATTCATCTGAAATTATTGAAGAAGGTAATTTATTGCAATATATTTGATTGGCATACTATTTTCCCCTAAAATGGGGGAGTATCCGAGTAAAAAGTAGGCAACACTGAGCTTGGAGGTTATGTAAAAAATAATATGTAATAAAAACATAATTCAGCACTCATGTTATCTTGAAACAGCTGTATATGTATTTTAACACTTTATAAACCATATTAGTTGAAAACTTCTACGGTCTTCCACCGAATAAACCAGAATATTTAGCTACTTACTAATGAAAGGACAATCCGGCAATTTTCTTCCCACTATCACTTGCCACCAAGAACACTGCACTGCCATTTTGCAGCAACAGCTCTAAAGTCAATCCTCAACCATAAACGCAAAATCGTCCGTATTTTTCGAAATAACGTTAAAATTTCGTCGCAACCACTTTCGAACGCGTATCAAACGTCAAACTTTGTTTATTAAATGAAGTGCAAAACCTTAAAAAACGTGACACGCGATAAAGGACAAAAAATGTTAGGCTCTGTCTCTTTTCTTTACAAGCATCATGCAAATTTTTCTTTTTCTTGTGTAAGTGAGATAGAAGATGACCATCAGTCTATAGTTTTCTCTGTCTACGTTTCAGAGCGTAAAAGTCATCCTCGTAAGTCGTCCAGTAACCTCGTAACTCTTACCCTTACCTAAGCTATATCAGCATGGAGAATATTCTATGATAGTTTTGCAGTCCACAGAGATTGAATCTAGTACTGAGAAAAATAACAAGTTCTCATTACAGATTCAAAGTTCATGAAACTGTGATAATATCAAACGCCTATTTGGAAGTGCAATGCTGTGAGCAATGCTATTGCATCGGTTTGTGGTTCACCGTATCTCTGAATGATCTCAGCTTGCAGAATGTTGTATTAATTTTAAAATCGGAAATTGACGTGTAGAATTTGACGTGGTCTGTAGGCGAAGACTGACTTCTTGTTATTAAAAGCCTGTTGCCAAATCTCAGTTGCTGGGCGAAAAAAAAAAACATTAAAAATAAATAAAAACAAGCAGCATAGATCGTCTTGTATACAAACAAAGATGGCCAGTCAATGCCAGCGTCTGTCTATAAGTGACCAGTCCCACTATTCCAACATTCTAATTTTACTCGGCCCAGTATTTCTGCTCTCTGAAACTATTTCGATGACGTTCGATGCTATTTCCGTGGGGTCACGAACTCCGCGACTACGGCAGTAGACTTGTTGATATAGTTAGCTACAAATTTTTGTAGCTCCGTGTTTTATTTAAGTGAAGCCCCCTTTTAAAGCTTCAAGGGGTAACACGCGCTGCGCTTTGAAGCTTTAAAATGGGTATTAACTATTTCTAAACTTATTTTTGTTAGTTTGGACACTTTCAGGTAAACTAATGTTAATATAATCATAATATTAGACTTATAGTTATACTTGCTACATGGAATTTTATAACACTCGCTGAAAAGTACCTATGAAAAAGATATTGGTTTTTATGTTCACAAATAGCCCGCGAAATTCAAATTGTCTTCCATTTTTTGCTAATCACAGCTATAGATAACGTCGTATGTTGATCAAAATGCGATTCACTCAAATGATAAAGCAAATTGAAATAGGTATCCTCTGTAGAAAACTGCCTTTCAAATAAAATACAAAACTGTCGCAACAACTGCAATGAAACTCCAAACATTTAACAAACTCTGTGTGACGGGAGTGCTAACTACTAGATATTAATTGGTTTTGCGTACAGAAAAGTGGTTTCAATAAATTCAAATGGTATTCGGTTTAGTATCCCCGGTCGCTTGCCTGATTCGGTAACTTTTTCTTTATTTATTTGCACAATGTAGACACAGTTACAGACTAAGCTAAGGCTTAGGAGTACATGACAGGGCTGGACTAGGGCGCAGCAAGTATTATTGTTATTAAAAAATTTGTTATAGGCGCCTTGTTTAATTTAATTTGTTATGAAAATTAATTAATCACAAAAAAGTTAAATAAAAGTTTTGTAAGACGTAGGTAAACGTTACTTATTGTTATTACTCTAATGGATGACTTCACATTACTTTTTAGGATTACTGAATGTAGTTTATAGACGTTTTCTACGATAACATAAAAACAAAGTTTTCACAATGCACGAACAAATTTGAATTAAACAAAAGATTCCAGTTGATTACAATTGTTTATGTCGTTTATAAGTAGTTACAGTATTTATTAATGCAATACGTCATACCGGAAAAGTTTTAAAGCAACTTTTGGGCGTTTACTATCGCTCGCGTGAGTTATCACTTGTTGAAAGCAAGCAAGTGTGCGCGATTAAGGAGGAGCGAGCTGGCGGCTGCGCGCTGCGGGAGCCGCGTGGCGAGTGAGACAGGCATAGTTCCGTGAGGCGGAACCACCCGCGCCTCCCATTACTCAGACCACTGTCTTCTCAATAATACAACATTCTAATTCCACTTACACGTAAACGCGTCCTGGTTGAACCGGCGAGATATAACTTATGGTACGTGATACGTGTAACGTACGCCGCCGTTTAAATCTCAAGCGGCCAAAGTTTACTCAACTTGATCACGTTATAAGTTAAAAAATGGAAAACTTTAAAAATATAGACTAATTTTTTAAATAAAAATGTATTGTTATTTAAAAAACTAAAACTATAATCAACAATGTTAACTGCAACCATTTTTGTAATAAGAATTTTTTATAAAAAAAATACTAGCCTAAAATTGTGCTAAATGAGGTAACTGGGCGTCCCAACTTAATTCTTATCAACAGTGGCCTAATAAACGAGCATGCGTTTCATTAATCGCACTTGGCACGCTGCAGCTGACCTTCTGCGGCTCGTCTGCGTGGTAGCAGTGCTAAGGCTGCGCACACGTTGCTCTGGCGGCCGCGAGCTGCGCGCGCTCATCTGTTTTTCTCACGCGTTCCTCCCAAAAACGCTCGCTCAATTTTCATTATGACGTCGATTTCGAACGTCATCATATAAATAAAGGGTGTCGTATGTCCACGGGGGTCGGATCCATGCGCGCCGCAGCGCTCGGCGCGCATTATCGATTATTGCGCGTTCGTTCCGCGCCGCGCAATGTTCAGCAACCGCCGGGTTGTCCGCACGTCGACCTAGTCATGCGCGAGTACTATTCGGTACCGCATCGACCAACACGAGCCGAGTGGGAATAAACGCGCGAGTGCCGCGGCCGCACTCGGCAGGCTCGCGATCCACTCGCTCATTTACGCCCAGTGGCGTGCCGCCCGGACTCGCTCGCACAGTCGCACCCCATGTTTATCCCACCCACTGTCCCATTGACCCCGACAGCTCGGCTGGACATGCTCTGCAGTTAATCGCGACGCTGCTGCCCGCGCACACCGGCTGCACACCGACCCCTACATACAGCCCACGACCAGGTACGTACCACCACTCACGCAGGAGGCCAGCGGAGCAGCGTGCCACACCACGATGCATTAATCACGCGGGAGACTAATCAGTGACACAGTTTCGTTTATGTAAGTGCGTTCGTAGATATCCAAGCACGGGAGGTGGAGAGGAGAGATGGCTGATCCCTACAAAATATCGTTGTTAAAATCTTTAGTTTTCCCAAAATTTTCATAAAACTAAAATGTCTGTCCTTGTGAATTAGGCGGATATTGGTATGATCTCTAATATCCCATCCCTACACCCTGACACACTGTACCCAAATCCCAATAACTTAGAATTAAGGCTTTGCGTTGCTCTGTTGCGATTTAAGCTAAGCGTGTCATGGTGTACAGCGAGCACTTGCTAATGCATGTTTTATGGCCGTAATATAGTTGGAGACGTCGTGTGAAACATAAATGGACAATAGGAGCGAGTCGTCTGAGTGTCTGACGAGTGTCACGCACCCCACATCACAGCAATGTATTGCAATGCGAATGAGTCTAGGCTGTAGGGGAGGCACCAAACCTTACTTATATCAAACACATTACGAACGAAGTGCATTGAAATGACAACAGCCAACGACCCAGCGCGTCTTTTTAAAGAGAAACGGAGCGTTCGCGTGAAAAACATAAATTCACAAAAGTTAAACTGAGTGAACACAATCTACAACTAGGCCTTGTCGTCGTTAGAAAGACTATGACACCACACAATTAACCACTCAAGTCCTATATCCTCGCTGGCGACTAACGAATGTAATTAAAATACTACTTATATCAAAACAATATCTCTCATATCCATCATAACCGTCGACAAAACCCTAGCACTGCTGCAGTATAGTGAATCAATGACTAATCAAACAATAACAAGCTTCGGTGGAATACGTTCCGTGACTCGAAACATTAAGAATGTTCTGTAACGATAAAATCATAACTCGCGCCATCATTCTATATGTGAGCAGAGATCCCAACTAAGTCGAAACTATGCGTAGAATCAACTAAACACCATTAAATCAAAGACTCTCTATTCTCAAAAACAATAAAACATCATAAACAAACGAAATGAGGATCATAAACATCCGTCTTATCTCATAAGTCTTAGAAACTGCACCGAAATTCAAGTAACCACTTCTTTGCATCCTTCTACATATTCTTAAATTTGAAAGGAAATCGGAAAATTGTGCCCAAACACGTAGAAAACGAGAAAATTGTGCATTCTTAATACAGATTAACCACCTCTTAAACATAAATAAAACACTTTTAAATTTATTAGTATTTTAAATATATTAAAAATAAATGATTTAACATAAATGAATAATCGATTAAATTTAACATTAAACTCAATAATTACTATAACATAAGAACGCTATGTCAAACCAATTATATTATTCTTAAAGTCTGTCATACCAGCTTATATTAAAATTTACCTACACCACATGAAATAACTTCAGGAGCTACACTTAAAACAATTGTAAATAAACTAACAATATTTTAAAAACTAATAAACTGCACTCCTAAATAAAAAGTTCAAATATAATTCGTTCTGGACTTACTACGAAAGCACGTGCTACGGCGTAGCACATTCGTAGACCCCTACGAAGTGCATGCAGGGCAAACACTTGTAAACAAAGTTCGACATTTTATGCATATTCAGTTCCATTCTAACCCTAAAATACTATCTGAATTTTAAATTGAAAAGCAGAGGTTTCATGTCAATTACATACATAAGCAATTTCTAAGAGTTTCCCTTTAAAACCAAACGAACCATCTTACCTTACTAGAAAATTCATGGCTATCAATAACTTTAAAAAATTTAATCCTACAGTAAACTCTAAACTAAACTATTAACATTTTTAATTGAGCTTAACTTAAGAAATCAAACAATTTCACAACTAAATATACTCTCAAATGTTCTAGGAAACTGACGTGCTTTCCCCCCAAAAATACTACATATCATTATTATCACTCACTACGCGAGGAAAATACCAATTATTTAAAAAAGAAACACCAATAAAGCTTGTTTGTTTACATATTGCACTCTGCTCTCACATAGTGGACATGCTGCCTCTCCACTGAATAATTATTGTTTACAAACATCAACATCGTATTTCTCATGAAACCGAAAGCCGATGTGTGGCGGTCCATTCATTAAATTAATAAACGATTGATATTCGAATGGTTCGAGGAAATTTAATGCGGCGCACTCAGAACACATGAGTGACGAAATATTGGGTGAATATTAATAGAGACGAAAGCACGACAATGTTTGTCTTTACTACTCGTAAACAACGTAGTTTTTTCCAAGGTCTTTTTTGTATCGGATTCACTTTCACAGAGGCTACGTTCGCGAACGACCGTGAAATTCCAGAAAAAAAAATATACAAAACTACTTTCCCTTTTCCACTGAGGAACGTGAAAATCCGTTGGTTTCACAGAATTTGTTTTATTTTTCCTTTCTATTTCATTTTGCAGCAGTTAGAATTGCGGTCGACATTTTATTTACACTGCTGAATAAACTCATCTGCGTGGATGGCTTTTTATCTGATTGTATTTGATATTGAACTTGTGTAAAGCTCTGAACAAACTCAATAATGATAACTCAGTCTAGACTAGAGTCCACTGTCTCCCTCTCAAGTATTCTAGTCTTATAAGTAATAATACAATAACCTCTATTACCTCTTTTAGATTTCAATTTTATACAAAACACTTACCTGTTACTTAACAGGTAAGTGTTTTGTATAAAATTGAAATTTCAATACAATTAACAACAAAACAAATAACCAATATTTGTAAACATAATAACCAAGTACCACGAAGCAACAACACCTAAACGAAAAATACAGGAAAAAATCTAAGTCAAAAAGGTACCGCTTTTTTCAACTTAATTGATCTATACAACATCAAACAGGAAAGTTCCTACTTTGTTTAGCTATCTACATATAAAGTAAAATCACAGTCATGGTATAAAAAAACTAGTTTGCAAGTCAAAAAGAATCCCGTCATTTTGTAAAAACTTCCCAAATTACTTCTAGCTCTCACAACTGCGGATTACTATACTATATTGCCATTGATAATATTACTCCGCTACGATTTCTCGTTGTCAGATTTGGCCGAATATGCGCATGTACGACACAGTGGTCAGAGGTAATCATCGACTACAGCCGAGTATTTGCTACTGACTAGTTCACTGTCAAGGGCACTACACCCTGTTAATGAACCAGGGGCATTCGATGTGTGAATGAACGATGTAACCAATATTCTGTAACAACAGTTTGATTTAAAACAGTGTCTGTGGTCTTGCCCGTTCTTCTCCATAGGTACATACTACGCTTTGGAATGGGCAACTAGCTTCATCTTTCTGACTGACCGACCCCTTGATTCATAAGTGCTTTTATTGGGTTCATTTGAAATAAATGCTTTGAGTTTGATGATCGAAACTGCTACTACAGCGCGATTTTCGTATTATTTTCTTACAAACACGCTAGTCAGCCTCAAAAAGATGTATACGTCGACAATAATTCATTTGATTGTCTACAATTTGTAAATGTAAATTAAGTACCCAATATGTTATTTATTTAGTGGCGACACATATACAACGTGTTGTTTTGCATCCTCGTCAAATTTCAGGAGGCTGTTATGAAAGACATAAATAATCAAATAAAATTACGATCCTGCTCAATAATTAATACATACTTGTTTTTTTTTATATTTAAGTTTGACAGTATTTCAGAATACTCTACTTTCAAAGAACAGAATCGCCCCGTTGCGTATGTGGTAGGCAGTGTCGTACGACTATGTCGCTGTGTGCATGCGTTACAGTTACAGCGCAGTTACAGGGGCGGTGTAACACGGCCCCTACACATACCGATTTCCGAAAATGACAAAATTTAAAAATAAATACCTACTTATTTTATTATTGATTCGTGTCGAGAATCATTAGCATAGTTACCTCCTCGAATTTGACGAGGATGCAAAACAACACCTTGTATACAATATTATGGAACAAAGATTGTAGACAAGTAAATGAATTCTTGTAAATGTATCATCATGAGGCTGACTGTACGAAAATCACGAGTTTTCTCATCAATGTAAGTTATGTTCGATCTTATAATTAATATTAATAGTACAACACTCCGGGCCCCGTGGTGTATGCAACGGCGAAGGAACTCAAAGAACGACGTGATCCTACGTTCGAATCCTATAAAGTGAATAATAAAGAAAATATATATAAAATAATTACAATACCTTTTTGAATTACTTATGATATTAAATTCATAAAATAACCCACCATTATGAATTTCCTACAAATTGTTTGTGTATCGTTTAGGCGCAGTCGCACTAGATCGGAACCAATTAATGTTAAAACAGTGACAATGGTGCCGATACTCTTGTACACCGAACTAAACTAAACTATCACAAAAATTTCTTATTTTTGGTTAAGAGAATCTTAAAAGCTATTCTGCAAACAAGATTCTCTAAACATTCTAAACAATTTTGATACAACTAAAATCAAGTTTGTCAATCGCTAAGTTGAGTAGACCATATACCAATATTTGTCGGAAATTAAAATAAAGATTGATTAAAAGTGAACGAATGATCCGAACTGCAAAAAAAACCTGAGTAAAATCAAATAATTATCTATATTTGTTTATCGGTTTTCAATAAAAAAAAACCTTTAATTTTATTATGATTGATAGACTACAGCATTTAAACATTTATTCAGATAGCATAATTATCGTGCTGTTTATTTCAGCGTAATAGCGTAGCGTAGCGTAGCGTAGCGTAGGTAAACCTAATCATAACTTCATAACTGTCCTAACTTATTAATTTTATACTTAAATGCGAAAGTAAGTTTGTTTGTTTGATACCGTTTCACGCCTAAATCACTGAACCGATCATCATGAAATTTTGCATATACGTTGTCAGGGGTACAGAAAAGGACATAGGATACCTTTCGCCCAGAAAAAAAGTACTGTTCCCGAGAAAAATAACAATAGCTGTCGACGGTCACAATTGCTTGAGGACGCTAGATGGTGAATTCGAATCATGATTGAATTATATTATTAAAAACTTTAGAAGTGTTTAACTTTAGAACTAGTAGATAAATATGCTTTGTAACTTTTCGTTCATGATGACAAATTTTTTTCCACACCTTTTTATCGCGATTCAAAATAGTCTGATTTAGTTTGATAATCAAAATAATTTGTGATGAAAAACGTCAAATTCAGAATTGCAAAACTGACATTTTCAATATATTGAATAACTAAAATTACATTAGTGGTGTCAAATATAGTTAGTTTGTTTCACTTTAGTCAATATCAGAATGGGAAACGTAGTTCGGCAGGAATAAACTAAATTTTGATGATTTTCCAATCATCCCATTCTGAAATTGACTAATGACACGACACAACTTAACTATAATAGCATCGTGAAATTTCTATATTTATTAAAATGTAAACATTCATATAGTTTTACGCCGTCATTATGCTCCCTGTATTTCATTTAAATAATTATTGATGAACAATTAAAGATAACAGTAGGTTTTTTTTACACTTCGGATCATTTCGTTCACTCTTTATTTTAATTTCCGACAAATCTTGTGGTCTACTCAACTTAGCGATTGTTAAACTCGATTTAAGTTGTGTCAAAATTGTTTTTGAAATTAAGAAAATCTTGTTTAAAGATTAGCTTTTAAAAATTTCATAGCCTAAAAAAGAAATTTTGGTGATAGTTTACTTTAATTCGAATAGAATCAGCATTGGTGCCGATTCTCTTGTATACCGAACTAAACTAACAAAACAATACTAAAATTCCTTACTTTTGTCTATAAGAATCTTAAAGCTATTCTGCAAAATAAAATCTCTAAATTTAAAAATAATTTTGACATAACTAAAATCAAATTTGGAAATTGCGACTCCACGTAGTACTTGTTTGCCATACCACGTGATCTTTTTTTTTAGAGCCGGAGGTGCGCCTTGTTCACCTTCGACATGTTTTGTATGGAATTTTTCACTTTTTGTATGGAAAATATGAAATATGATTAGCTACATGTTGAGTTTTAGAGGTTCATGAGTTATCAACACAATGCACAATTTTATACCACACCTTTTTAATCGCGATTAAAAATAGTGAGATTTAGTTAGACGATCAAAATGTTAGATAAAAAACGTCAAAATCAGAATAGCAAAATTGCCATTTTCACTAAACTAATATCTCAGGTACAATTTGCCCGCCGATTGAATGCGCCCCAAAGAGTCATGGCCACCCGGCTGGTCCGGGTATACCGTACGGTCTCCGGTGAGGCGGCGAGCCTCCTTGATGGATTACCGCCATGGGATCTGAACGCAAAAGTCGTCGTGCACATATGGAAGTGGCGCGAGGAGGCGAAACGCCGGGGCGTAAATCTGCTGCCGCGGGAAATCACGGCACAGCGGACAGAGCTCCGGTGGGATCTCAGGGCGGCATGGAGAGTGCGACTGTCGCAACCCAGCGCTGGGCACGCCACAACTGCGGCGATAAGTCCCCTCTTTGAGGAGTGGCTAGAGAGGCGCCACGGCGTCCTCACCTTCCGCCTGACGCAGGTCTTCACCGGACACGGTTGATTCGGGAGGCTCCTGTTCCGGATAAGGCGGAAGGAAACGCCCAGGTGTCACCATTGTGTGGATCGCCCGGAGGACACGGTGGAGCATACAGTGGAGGTCTGCCCGGCTTGGGTGGAGCACCGCCGTGTCGTCGTGGAGGCGATTGGCGGTGGCGATCTCTCGCGTCCGGTTCTGGTCCAGGCCATGGTACGGAGCGAGAGGGCTTGGGAAGCCGTCATCTCCTTCTGTGAAGCAGTAATGTTCGCGAAGGAGGAGGCGGAACGTGAGGGAGAGGCAAAATTACACGCCCTCCCGCTCTGCCCAGAGCGGGAAAAGTTATTTGATGATTTCCCAACATCACTTTAGTCAAATTCAGAATGGGAAATCGTTGTTTGACAGGAATAAACGAAATTTTGGTAATTTTTAGTCTAGTTTAGAGGCATTTGTGACAAGAGAATCGGCACCATTATCTCCCAATCATAGGATTGTACCACAAACAGAATGCCTGAAATGTCGAACGACGAAGATGAAACGCAAATAAACTTATATAAAAATGAGATAGAAAATCATAAATAAATTACAAATAAAAAGCGCACAAGAAGAAATCGAAGTATTGTCTTTGGAAAGCAACCTTGAAGCAAATGAATACAGATTTATATAAGAAAAATGTAATTTATAAAAACATTGCTAATAGCCTAGTTAAGCAGAAAGTCAAAATTCCGAAGAACAACGTGACTAGCCGCACGAAGACAAAACATACATAAACTTTAGAAGTTATAAGATATGAGCATACCTCATAGCACACCTTAAGTTGAAACCAGTACTGTACTAGTACCGGTTTAGTAGCACTCAAAACAGTACATCTCCCAACGGTATTACACAAAAAAATATCTTTCGTCGCCGCGTGCCGCTTGTAAAACAAAACATTTGTATTCTGAGTGGCGAAACGTCTGATATATATAATGAGCGAAAGAACTCATATCTGTAATTATAAAATGTGACACTATGGTATGCCTAAATGTGGATTCAAACATATTTTAAACAATATTGATACAAAAGTACGAAACTTCACAAACTCTGATTACTGTATTATTCATATTGGCGAATATGATTTCAGGAAAACGCGTAATTATATAGAACTAGTTACGCTTACTCGCGAAAAATTGCAAACATTGAGTCGCACTAATTTTATAAATTGTGTAAGTACTAATTGAATTTTTTTTCCATGTCAAGAAGTTGTCCAAATTATGGAAAAAGTAGAAATTTGTCGGCGCAAGGTCTAGTGAGTACGGTAGATGACGCAAAACTACCAACCCAAACCGACCAACCCTAGCTGTTGTAGCTAAGAGACCGTCTGTTGTGCCGTATGAGGTCGAACGTTGTCGTGTTCTAGCAGCGGGGACGAGCGATTAACTGGAGGCTGGCCGGAGATTTGCGAGCTTCTCCATCTTTGTGTCCAGTTCCTCACAGTATACCTCCGTAGTAATGCTGGTACTGATGTATATAGTGGTACTGGAAGCTGTGATGAATTATACCTACACTAGACCACCAAACAGTGACCATGACGTTTTTAGGAGTAAATTTTCATTTGGGGCATTGCCTAGGCGCTAAACCAGGGTCTAACCAACATGATGACCGCTTACTATTATCAAAAATAATCCATTTTTCATCGCAAGTGACAATGCGGTTCGAAATCCCTTCGTTTCTGTGTCTGTAATTCAAAACTTCAATATTCTTGAGACTTCAAAGTTGATGTACTACTTAAAAAGAAACCAAAATACATTCGAATTTGAACATTTTCTTTTGCAATATAATATTAAACTGGATCTCTATGAACCAACCACAATAAGTAGTAACTCTTGAATCGACCTCTTTGCACACTCGTACCGAAAATAATGCAAAGCGGAAATAATAGATCTAGTTCTTTCAGATCATACTTCTCAGTTACTCAAAGTACCTTTCAATAAAATCTGTACGCTGAAATTCAGGAACACAAAAAAACAAGACATTTCAGCATGTAATTTATCCAAATTAAAAAATCACTTGAAGTGTTTATCTTTCTTGTCGGTGTATAAAACCAAAGATGCAAATGAGTCTTATGAACATTTTATAGATGTCTTTTTGTTATTATATCGTTTATGGTTTCCGGAAAAAATTACAACACATACATATAAAAAGAAATGGTTATCTCGAGGAAATAAATTACGTAGTCAAAAACAGAGATAGCTAATCAGGGCATATAGACTTAATATCCTAATCCAAAAAATAAAGTTGTTTTCTTAAAAATATTCCATATTTTATAGGAAAATAATAAAGTTAACTCAGAAAGCCCAAAATAACCATTTTATAAATGCTTTACAAAAGAAATCAAAAGCAGCCTGGCGACTATTATACAAATCAACATTTTGTTCGCTCCAAGTACCAATATTAACAAAGGATCATTTCATTTTAACGCACCCCATGGATATAGAAAACGAAATTAATCAATATTTTATTGATGTTGTTGAAAACCATCTACAAAGGAATTGTACGTTGACAAAAAACTGGCTAGTGAAAATATGGCGTCACAGTCATTATTTGTGTTGCCAGAACTATGATAACATAATTAGAATAATAATCACCCTTAAGAACACGACTATTGTCGGATACGATAGCATATCAACCGAAGTGATAAAATATGTCAAGCAAGTTATAGCACCACCATGTATTAATTGTCATTATTAATTATCATCAATCTCTGTATTGCTGATAGTATATATCCAAATAGTTTTGAGAAAATAATTTGTAATGTAAGGAAATCTCTAAAATATGTCAATCAATTAATCAACTCAGCCCATCGCAGTCCACTACTTTTGACATAAGCCTCTCCCAGGCTGCGCCACAACACCCTGTCATGCGCCTTCAGCATTCAGTCTGTTCCAGCCACTTTCTTGAGGTCATCGGTCCATCTAGCTGGGGGCGTCCCACGCTACGCTTGCCGATACGCGGTCTCCACTCCAAGATTCGTCTGCTCCACCGGCCACCGGTCGTTCAACAAACATGGCCAGCCCACTGCCACTTCAGCTTCCTTATTCTGCAAGATATGTTGGTAACTCCGGTTCTTTTCCGGACAATTTCATTTCTGATTTTATCCTTCAAAGAAACTCCGAGCATAGCTCGATCCATAGCGCGCTGAGCGACCTTGAATTTGTGGACCAGCCCTACAGTCAGTGTCCACGTTTCGGCACCGTACGTCGTTACGGGCAGGACGCACTGGTTGAAGACCTTAGTCTTCAAATATTGCGGGATTGCCGACGAAAAGACTTGACCAAGTTTCCCAAACGCTGCCCAACCCAATCATATCCTTCTGTACGCTTCTTTCACAAAGTTGTGTCTACCGAGCTGGATGACTTGCCCTAGGTAGACATACTCCCTGGAGGTGGCCCTCAGCAAGTCAGAGGCCATGGTTTTTCATGGCCCCCGGCGGTCGCCGCCACCCGGCTCACACATCGTGGTCGGGGGGGCTCGGATCGCTGTCGAGTCCACCATGAAGTATTTAGGATTGGTGCTCGACAGCCGGTGGAACTTCGAGCCCCACTTCCGACGGCTGGCGCTCAAGTTGCTGGGCGCGGCTGGCGCGCTCGCGACGCTGCTTCCCAATCTGGGGGGCCCGAGCGCCGTCTGTAGGCGGCTCTACGTGGGGGTCGTGCGATCCATGGCCCTGTATGGGGCCCCGGTGTGGGCCTCTGACCTGACGGCCGGCAGCATCGTAGTTTTGCGAAAGCCGCAGAGGGCGATGGCCGTCAGAGTCATCAGGGGGTATCGCACGATCTCTTACGAGGCGGCTTGCGTACTGGCCGGATCCCCGCCCTGGGACCTCGAGGCGAAAGTACTCGCGTCATTGTATCGGTGGCGCGAGGAAGCGAGGGCGCGGGGCGAGGGACCGATGCAGCGGCACATGGAGCTGCGGCGGTCTCAGCTTCGCGAGGTCCTGGTGGCGGAATGGCGGGACAGGCTTTCTCGGCCTACCGCCGGCCTCGTCACCATCGAGGCGGTCCGGCCGGTACTCGAGCGCTGGCTCGGGAGGAGGCACGGCTCCCTGTCGTTTCGGGCGACGCAGGTGCTCTCGGGGCATGGTTGCTTCGGGAAGTACCTGTGTCGCATAAACAGGGAGCCGGACGCCCGGTGTCACCACTGCGTCGATTGCCGAGAGGACACGGCGCGGCATACGCTGGCAGAGTGTGCCGCTTGGGAGGAGCCACGCCGTGCCCTCATCTCAGAAGTAGGCAGTGACTTGTCGCTGCCGGCCGTAGTCGAGTCGATGGTCGGCAGCGACGAGTCCTGGGACGCGGTGGTTTCCTTCTGCGAGACAGTCGTCTCGCAGAAGGAGGCTGCGGAAAGGGAGAGGGAGATCTCGTCCACTCACCCGGCCCGCAGAAGGCGCACCGGGCGTCGGCGGAGGGCGGACAACGCCCTCTTCCAGCCCCCCTAAATGGGTCCAGGGGCGACGGACTCGGGGACGTCCGTCGCCCCCCATACATCAGGACCCGAGGTGGCGGCGCGTAGTGTTCCACGCGCGCCCCTTTTAGACGTCGCGGGGGGAGTCAAACACCTCACTCCCCCCCCAGACCCGAAGAGGCCCGCAGCGGCGGGCCGGCACCAGTCGGGGGTTGCGGAAGGATCGTACGTTCCCGCGACCCCCGGCGTAGGTGTGAGATGGAACACCGGGGTGGTTTTTAGTCAGTAAGAGTCTGACAGACCCCGCCGCCCGCCCCAGGGCGGCGGACATCCATGAGGATTTTCCACCCCGGAAAAAAAAAAAAAAAAAAAAAAAAAAAAAAAAAGGTAGACATACTCCGCCCCGGTGTGGGCCTCTGACCTGACGTCCGGCAGAATCGCTGTTTTGGCAGACCCCGCCGTCCGCCCCAGGGCGGCGGACATCCATGAGGATTTTCAACCCCGGAAACAAAAAAAAAAAAAAAAAAAAAGGTAGACATACTCCTTCCCAACTTCGAGAGGCGACCGTTCGATGTGGATTGGACTTGGCAAGACGTGTTGTACATGACTTTCGTCTTGTCCAAATTCATGCCGAGGCCAAGCCCCGCCGAGAGGCTCCATTCAGGCTGTGCAGCATCTGGTCTAACTGTTCCAGAGTCACTGCCATTATAACGATGTCATTGGCAAAGCGCAGATGTGAGATGTACTCGCCGTTCACGTTGATACCCAGTCCAGTCCAGCGTCTTTGAAGACGTCCTCCAAGACATTGGTAAACAGTTTAGGGAATATCACATCCCCCTGTCTCACTCCTTTGAGCAGTTGGATGGGGCTGGTTTTCTGATCCTAGATCTAGATAGTCATCGTGGCAGCGTCATACAAGCATCTCAACACTTTGATGTAGCGCCAGCCAATTCGAATATACCGGTGGTTATTCATATCTCGGTGGAGTCGAAGGCTTTCTCGTATTCCACAAATGCCATACACAGCGGTTGGTTGTACTCCTCGGTCTTCTGTACAATTTGCCGAACAGTATGGATGTGGTCTACGCTACTGAAGCCTTTTCGAAAACCAGCTGGTTCTGGTGGCTGGAACTCTCTCTTTCAGAACATAACAGCACTCTTACCAAAGCACATATAAATGTCAGTTAGCGTTAATGATCCATAAACTTAGGTTTAATACAATTATATTTAGTACACCGTTCATAAACTGAAATACGAGCAAACATTAACAATAAGTGACAACCGATTATAGTGAACGTATTTAGTAATAAACTCGCATCTTAACTTCTACAATAAAGTAGCCACCAACAAACTTTAGCAACGTTAGGTGAGCATCTATGAGTGTGGCGGTAAAATTTGTGGGCCGTATGTTGTGCGGTGCAAGCCCGTTATGCGACTAGTACATACCTTCCGCCGCGTCGATGTAGTCTCATAATTACGGAGACAACTCTCCAAATTCATTTATTTTAATATTGCAGTGTTATGCTGAGAACGGAGCCTTTTTGGCCTCGCACGGGACTTTTTCTCGACTGTTTTATTAGTTTTAATGTAAAAACAAAATTGTTTGCTTTTCTTATGCGTGTCGTGTCCCTTAGAAAATATTTTCCGTTGTTTCTTTCTTTCTTTCAAATAAATAAGTGAAGTAAAGTTTGTAATATAACAAGCAAATTATTAATATAAAAAGTAAAATTATTTCAAAGTTCTAAGTGTTCTTAGAAGCTGAAGTATCTTAAAAGGTATATAAAAAACTACATTAAGATAATCAGCAATGACATCGAGTGTCATGCCTGAAATGGACGTATTCTTTCATCTTATCACCGAAAATAGTGTTG
The DNA here is from genome assembly GCA_937001585.2 of Brachylomia viminalis. Lineage (NCBI taxonomy): Eukaryota > Metazoa > Arthropoda > Insecta > Lepidoptera > Noctuidae > Brachylomia > Brachylomia viminalis. The sequence goes on from OW443293.2 coordinate 34,300,370, forward strand.
CGGATACGGTGCAGCGGAAATCGTTATGGGACTTAACTGGTCTAGAAACGTAATCCCTTAGCGTAGGCAGAAAGGGGAGCTTAGAGGGTAGGTGTCAAACAGTGAGCCACCGCAGGTTTAGTTGTCTAAATAGGCTTCAATTGAAACAGAATTTAGAAAATAATATAACAGTTTTGAGATTGAGTATAAAGCAAATAAAACTTTACGATATCAATTGAGTCAACCGTAGGTCATAAGTCTCTTGTATGCAGTCAGCAAGGTAGTGAGGCTGACTGCATAAGCGGCAAAGTATGTAAATAACATGAATATAATCTATCAGTAAAAAATAATGACAAAAAAAAGTCCTATTCATATTTTGTGTTATCAAATCCAGTTTTTACGAAGAAGCACAGAAATACAGCGTGAAATAGTTATTTTATTTATTATTTCAGTCAAAAAAACTTAAAAACTTGAATTCATTGGACACTATTCTACAAACTTTGCGAGAAGCAAAGGGGACTGTATACAGTCCGATTTTTACTATTAAATCCCTTTGTTTGTTCGAACTCTCCACTATCTACACATTCCCCCAACGGAATCCCAGATTAGCGTAAGAAATCACGTTGTGGGCAGGGATATTATTCATCTCCCTTTGATGTCACAATTATTTACCGAACATTTTCCATTGTATACCGTTTGTAGTTAAAAGAAACGTTCTGTTTGCACTTTAACTGAGAGTTTATTTAGAGAACTTTTATTTAATATTATGGTTAAGGTATACAACTTTTAAAGTGATAACCTTTTCGCGAACGAAACTGAACCGTCACGCTCGACTTGGTGACGCTGAATTGGGTACACTCGGCTCCAATTGATTGGTGACGCTGAATCGCGTATATACTCGTCTCCAGTCGTCATCAGTTTAAAATGGAAAATGGAAAGAGGGTGAGTGCTTATGCACTCAACCTCTTTTTTTAAGGACAAACGTAGCGCAGATGAGCATTTCTCAAATTTTTTGACCACGGCCATAATTTATTTTAGGTATGAACTGTTACTGTTCTAATCATAAATTAATACAAATCAAGAAAGAAAAACAATGATTGTAACATAATAGAAGTTCTTTAAATGTGAAGTTTACAAATAGCAGCAGTGCTTTAAAAATGCTCTTCAGTCCCCGCAATAACCGACTTTCGACCGCTTCAGCATAATGATCATATTTCACCTTAATAGCCAGATCTCCACTTACTTTTGCGTAAGTACAAATAAGATGAAATAAATCATGTTGCTTCATATAAAGTGATTTCTAATCATTTAGATATATGCAAACCCATTGAGTTTACGAAATCCATTTATCCCCAACCTACCCTTTATTATCGGCCATTCCATTTTTCAAAATAAAAACTTTTTTAACATAAAATAATTATAGAAAGTAGGTACTCACTTTGAGATTCTACAAACAGGATTAAAAATAGTTTTTAAAGTGTCATAATATTATGAATGATTTTTTTTTACCAGAGTATTAAATATTTTAAAGACTCAGTATAGCGCTACTCAAGTCTCGTAGTTTTCAGTTTTCATAGACAATATGGCTGATTTTAAACACTAATATCTCTTATTTTTATTAAGAACTTCGTAAGATTCTTAGGCCCGTATTCATGAACATTACTATGAGGTCTCACAGTGCGCGCGGGCGCACAGGGTCCTAAAACCTATTCATAGACCATACTTGAGTGGCATTCGGCACTATGCGTCCCTTAAAATGCACGCATAGGTAAGGTAGCCGGCTAGCTATATTAAGCAACGCATAGTGTCCAGCATACGTCAAAAAGTTGGATATTTTTGTTTCTCGAGGTTTGGTTTTGCGTTGTTTAGGTTGTTTTTGATTCTAGTGCCGTTCTTTTATAATGGATTACAGTAGCGAAGAAGAATTTGATAGTTATATCAATGAGCAAACAATAATAAGTACCAGAAAAGTGATACGGGATTTCCAAGATCCTTTTGATTATTACAGTTCGGATGAATTTAGACGACGCTACAGATTTTCGAAAGATGTGGTACAATTTATACTCTTGCCACTGATAAATGAAGACCTAGACAAATTGACTGCAAGAGGCCTTCCAGTGCCACCTATTTATCAGTTGCTAGTAGCCTTAAGGTTTTATTCTTCTGGCAGTTTCCAGGTACTTACCTTATTTAGTTAATACAATTAAAATAACTTGGGTACTTATGAAACCTAGCGTTAGAATGTGTACCTACTACCTTACCTCTATAAAAGGGCTGAACTTTGATAAGTACAATAACAACTACGTACCTACCTACTACCTTACAATATTTTGATTTACAGATGATAACAGGAGACCTTATAATATAACTACTTACGAGTATTCTATATAATATTCTATTAACCTTACAGTTGAGCTTGATGAACCTAAAGACGTAGGTATATTATTTATATCCATATTTGTAGGAATCGAAGCAACAATCACTAGTAATCAGCACACAAAAAACTAACAAAGAAATATAGGAAATTGTTAGTTCACAACTGACAAAACGTTTAAAACTTTAAAGGTTATATTTTATGTCATCCGCCAATCTGCCAAACATTAGAGAGAACTTAGCAACAGAAACGGACCAATCACAGATCTTTATTCGACGCAGTGCATTCGCTTAGTGAAGTGTGGCTTGAGTATTGTTTGTGAATTAAATGGCCTGTCATGACGAACGCAGTGAGAAATGCCTTACTTAGCATAGTGCTGCTGCCATACTTATATAAGTATCATTCTTGAATACGGGTGTTAGTGTCCTCTTCTACTTAATAAGCAGCTGGAAGCAAGTAAAATACTCTAAGATAATCATTTTACAACGTTATATTTCATTATCTTTTACACGTTATGGTAACAGTAAGTATCTCAATCGAAATGTGATCTGCTTTCTTTGTTTATATAAGTACAGCAAAAATACCAAAAAGAGACTCAAACGCATTATAATCTATCTTCAGTAAAATTTAAGTAATACGTGGGAAGCTCATAGAAATAATTCGTTTATGCACACAAAAGAACCAGATAATTATATAGCTATCCGAATTATATGTATAATCATGCCACGTTACATATTGAATGACAAATAGTTTTACAGCTAATAACAGAAAAATAAAACAAACAAAAAAACCAAAAGTTAAAATTACAAAGTATACATTTATATAAAACACAATATACAAAGAACACAATACAAAAATTACAAAGTATACAAAAGAGAATAGCACTCGGCACTGACAATGACTTATTTCTATTTAAGACATTTTAAAATATTATTGTGCTGACCGCGTGGCCTAAACTGGATTACGTGTGGGCTTTGGATCAAGGCTTACTTGAATAAATCAACTTAGCCTATCGCAGTCAACTGCTGAACATTGGCGTCTCCCAGGCTGCGCCACAACACTCTGTCCTCCGCCTTCCACATCCAGTCTGTCCAAGACAACCTTTTTGTGGTCGTCGGTCAATCTAGGGGGTCCCACACTACGCTTGTTGATACGCGCTCACCACTCCAGGACTCGTCTGCTCCACCGGCCATCGGTCCTTCGACAAACATGGCCAGCCAACTCCCACTTCAGCTTGCTTTGTCTGCAAGCTATGTCGGTAACTCCGGGGGTTTTCCGGATAATTACCACTTATCCTAAATGCATTATACTGCGACCGCACCGTCAATGTGGCCAACCGATGCTGACTTTTATAGATATGAGCAGAGAAAGCATTTTTCATTGCAGGACATAGTGTATTATTACTATTTTTCATTCCTAATATAAACAATACTAGCGTTAAATACTTTAAGTGGTTATAGTCAAATAATATTTTCTATACTAACAGTATTAAGTTGATCTTACTTTACTGTGGTTGCAAAGTGATGGAGCTATACGTCCTGCATAGCTCTATCTCTTTCCTTTGCTCTTTAGAGGCATGAAGAACAGGGTGTATACTTCGCTCATACCTCCATAGAAAAGGGAGGATCGTCCGACCAGACGGGTGTTGTGTTTGGTGGGCGTTCAATATATGATAGTTGCGCAGTAAACTCTGCTTGCGCGATGCAGCATTTTGCATGACGTCAGGATGATGCGTAGTTCGCATGTGGCACTGTAGATGCTGCCACAGCACTTTGCAAGTCCAGCTAAGGACAACCCCCGGTTTTGCAGGACTGTTGCAGAACATGAAACCAAAACATATTGGGATATATAGGCTTGAGTGGCTATAGTGGATGATTTTTGACTTGTGTTGTACATTATTTCAACTGTAATCGACAACATTACTAAACGTTTGAGATGACTTTTTATTGTAAAAAAAATGAAAAAAAGGATACATTTAAATTAACTATCTGCATTTAGTTGCGGAACCAAAACAATACACATACAGAATAGTAGATTGTATCATAAGGGAGCAAAACAATATTTTTATAATCCAGAGCGAAGTGAGGGATTCTTTAGTAGAATCCTGACGTAGCGAGGGATTTAAAGTGCGTCGCCCGAGCAAAAAATATATTTTGCGCCCGAGTGATACACTCTACTTTTCTTCACCCACTATGAGAAAATAAAAAGCGCCTCATATTTTATTGTAATATTATTATTTAATAATACATAGAGTAACAACCAAATTTAATTAAATAGTATCTAATAGTAAAACAACTAAAACACATATTTACATTTGCGACATTTTCGCAATTATGAAAATTTATTGTTACAGTTTTATTAGGTAAACTTCAAACTCCATTCAACAAACGATCCAAAACATTTAAAGGTATTTGGTCTGCAATGAAACCTAGACCATAAGTTAAAGGGCTAAGGCTGATAATCCCATGTTTGTTTGCTAACCTGCCAATAACGTGTGCGTTCATCAGCTGTATCTTGACTAACATCGATGACGTAATTAACTAACACGGAACTAATCGATTGGCCGCACAACGAGATTTGTATAGATTAATATAATTGTGACCGCGCATCCATGAAATTGTTATGAACAGATATGATCACGTTGCCAGTTAATATTATATTAATATGACGACATTCTCTCTTATTTGATTAAAAAGAAGCAGTTTTTCATGCGCTATTAAGCATCATAACTGCTGTTATGCTTATGCTAATCAAAGATTCATTATTTCTTTTATTTCCGATGCTCAACGAATGAAGCTGGAATTGCTTCAACAGCGTCGCTCGTGAAGCGACTACGACTTCGGCAGCTACGGCGTAGCAAGGTGGGCTGCGTAGCAACATAGGCAGCGTAGTCCGTACGTAAAACGTAAATTATGTTGCTAGTACTTACTTGTAATACTTTTATGTTAGAAAGCAATATACGAGTTTCGTCGGTAGGCATCAGGAAATCTGTAATAACATGCATTGTTTATGTATCCGATGGTTCAGCACGAAATATTTTACGCTCTGATTCCGCCGGAAAACCCATCAATCTGCCTAGGCTTTTTTCCAAACCAGTTGGGTTTGGCTTCCAGTCTAACCGGATGCAGCTGAATACCAGTATTTTGCATTAGAAAATAGAAAATTACATTACATTTAAAAGTTTTTGCAGTCTCCTTTTAAGCAAACCTTGCCTGTATTAGAAGGCCCCGCTCTTTCAAATCATTGTCGTACACATAAACTAACTAGAGTTAATTTAGTGTACTGTGCTCTTATGGGTAAATATGCAATGCAAGAACAAATTTCTACAAAAGACATTTGGAAACGCTTAATGCAATCAAGTGAAAGTGACTCAGTAGGTACATGTATCAGTATAGAGTTGTATCAGTATTGAATCGTTGAGCTGCACGATTACTGACAAATGCGTGCACTGACTGGAAAATGTGGTTTTAATAGCTGTAGGTAGGTCATTTGTGCAGTAATAATGAAATAAACTCTTAATTATTTGCCAGTATCTTGAATGTAGTAACTAGCAGTTGACATTTATTGTAATAATGTAACAAATGAGGACAAAATTCGTCAACACTTTTAATTGAATCTGAAAGAAATATAAAGATAAGATTTGTAGTATATATACAAGGGCGTGTTCTTCGACATTACAGACAGCGGACTTGCCTGCAGCTCATAAATCAATGTCTTTGAAATCAAACACTGCAACAAACGACCGTAATGTAGCACGAACAACCGATCAACTGTTACAAACACGGGTTATCGTAACGTTCAATACTAACTTATACCCATAGAGCAACACGCTCCGGTCCGCCGGTGGTCCGTGTTGCTCTATGCTTATACCACGTGACACTGTATCGTTCACCTGTTGTAGTGCAGGTGTACAGGTAATCGTGACGTAGTATTGTGCGTTTGATATTCATTGCTTTTTTGTAATTTCAAATGCGTAAGTTGTTAAGAATGTTTCATAATTCAGGTAAAGTTTGTTTGCGAAAAAGTTTAGTAATAACACTTGAAATTCTTTCCGTAAAAAAAATGCGACTTTGACCTTCAATATCTCTAGAACCAGTGGATTAGAATCAATCTATTAAATAAATAATAATAATATTATAATAAATTTAATAATAGATTATCTAGTTAAAAAAAATACAAAATAATGGGTAGAATATGTGGCTTTCGGCTTCGGGTCTTTATATATATATATATAAAATATACGAACAATATACGAACCATGGATTTAGATCCATGGTTCGTATATTATCGTCAATTGCCATTACTGTCGCCTTATTTGTGCTCGGAACCTGGAACTCGCCATCTACGAGTATGATATTCTCTTTCCTTTTTCTTCTTGGTGTTTGTTTCAGTTTGTATCTTATTATTTCGGTCTATGTAAATGATTGTGTAGTAAGTAAGTAAAGCGGTTGAATGTAGTTGGTTTATAAGAATAATCTGTTTATATTTATTTAATATTCATCAACGATTTTATTTAGCATTGGTGTGATTGGTTGTGTGTGTTGGTGGAGAGGCTCGTGTCAAAATGATAAAGGTCGAAGGTTAAGCTACTCTTGTCGCGGTCGGCTCGTGGATGGGTGACCATCCATTACATATCAAGACCCCTCCGTGCCTCGGAAAGCACGTTAAGACGTTGCACCCGGCTGTAATTCGTTGATCTTTGACAGTCTTTACGGGAAGTCTGAAGACCAAAAGTCTAACAACCAGTCTTACCAACGGGTATCGTCTTACACAGTTACTGGGTTGTGGAGATCAGATAGGCGTCGTTCTATGTAAAATACTGATATTCAGCTGCATCCGGTTAGACTGGAAGCCGACTCCATCAAAGTTGGGAATATAAGTCGATGCGCATTGATTGATTTATGGGTTAGCAAGTTTATCTTATTTTAACGTAACGTATACTTTTATCGGTGGTTGCGCTGTTATAAAAAAAAAACGCCTTTTGAAAACAAAATGGTTTATAAGTCTTGCTTGTTCAATCATCTTACATTTTCAGTTGAATGAACTTTTTGTGCATGAAACGTTCAAGAATAGAGCACAGAAATGCATTCAATAAAGCTTTGAAAGTTGCTTGCTACTTAGGGAGCGGATTGCTGGAGGATATTTATCTTATACAGGGCGTCCCACGGATATGCCACATGGAGGGAAAGTACCTTGAATATTGTAGATGGAACATTTTACTGAAAGAAGACATTATTTGAATTTAAAAACAATTTAAACTGCATTCATAGATATTTAAATAGTTACATGGTTGAACCGGAAATCGAACCCGTTACACGAGAAAAATAATCACCCTGTAGCTTTATCATACCGATCGAACGGCTTCATCATAAGGATTATTTTTGCTAAATGACCTACCCTCCATATAACCTCCTTACACACTTCGCGTCCAGAGATCACGCCCGTCCGCTACATACTGAAAAGAGCAATACATTATGTACAGAACAAACATTCTGCTACCGTCATTGTACACTTAAGAAATATTAAACAATGTGTTTGTAAACGTATACGTGGGGTAGCTGCGGCCGCTGAGAGCGTTCGCTGCCCGCACCATTTTAAATAAGGACACATCAGGCGTTGCACTCCATACGCCACTTTGTAAGAGTAAAGGCTACTTCTCGCTCAGTCAAAGCTGGAGCATATTTCTCGTCGAAAAAATGACCTGTATACCTATTCCCACTTTTATATTCTAAATTAATAACTTCAATTTTATTTTCTCCTACAGGTAACAAAGTAACTGCTGAATAAACAGCTGTCATGTGAGTGTTTTTATAAGATTACTTTTTTAATGAGTGGTTGAGACATCTCGTGGCAAACTACCTATATTGCAAGGCTGCTGTGTCTCCGAGAGATGACGACGAACACAAGAGATTCATGCAGTTAGGTACCAATTACTGCCGTGATTGGTTCTACACGTACGTACGTACATGTAGGTCACATAGTGCTTCCTTTAGTAGACTAATTCTAAAGGCAGTGCCTTTGATAACTGTAAATTCAATGTTATTGCCTTCACGCATATTGCTTAGGTAAAACTATTGGCTATTCACAGGATTCAAGATGAACGTTATTGTACTAATATACATACATCCACATACGTCTTGAATACGATTCGGACACAAAAGGGGTCTGTACTCGGCTACGTGTAGAGCTTGTTGCCAATAAAGCCTTCATTCAGTGCATTCCAAATTACTGTGGTCCAACCATGTTCGGCATAAGATCTGAATTAATAGTGGAAACCTGGTCGACCGTTATCAATGGCAGGTCAATGTGACAGATTTTATTTGGTGTGCACAATCACATAATACAAAGTTGCTTAAGGCTTGACATGACTGTTCCATTTTCGTGTCGTATCATGATCTGTCTCATGCCGTTATTTATACCAATTTATTTGTGGTCGGCGCAACATGTCTGTTTCTTCCAAACTTCTGTATTAGTCTTCATCTCGATTGTCACCCTCTTTGTAGCCATATCATCTTTCAAACATCATCATCATCTCATCATTCATTTTCGTCATTTCATTGGTCTTCACGTACTTTTATAGCCGATGACATTCATACTCAAAACTTTCCTAAGGACATTTAGGTCGTTCGTAGTTTGTTTTTGTCTCACAATGAACTGGTAAAAGAGTGTATGTTAAAGCCTGAAATATTGGCTTTTACCTCACTGTCCTAGTTATGAACAATATTGCGACGATATTCTTGCACGAACAAAGAAGTTGCGAAGTAGAAAGTATAAATATAAAGTTGTGATCAAAGGGCGGTTAATCGAGTATTAACCGTGAGCCAATCATGATGGTCTGTGCCTCCAACGCGCTTTGTTGCATCTCTTAACGAAAAAAAAGGCATCGCGGAATTTTACCCCCACAGTTTACGCCACAACTTTGAAAATACCAGCTTTATTCTGGCGTCGCGTTCTAGGGTTAAATTTCTTTTCTTTTCACAGTTTTTACATACCTATATACATATAGAATGCGAACGTTCTTAAAAATTCTAGAATTGTCCCTCTGGCGTAATATCTCCAGTAGCCTTCGTTGTAAAATGTTAACTTAAACATAGTTCAACTATTTTGTGCATGTTCTAAGCTAAAACGAGACAAAACATTCTCTTTTTTGTCTGTGAGTAGTTCGAACGTGCTTTTTAATAGATCCAGATAAACTGACCTATCTGCTACCTTCACAAAAACCTTCTATAATGGAATTCATCAGGTTAGTGTTGCCAATTAAAAAGTGGCCCGTGTCTAGTCGCTAATAGAATCGAGGACAATGAGTCTCTAAAGCCTTGTTCGTTTAAAATAACTGTTTAATTCAGTCCAGACTGGCCCACAATGGCAAAATAGGTGATGCCAATTGAATATTGACCCTTTCGATTTTGCGTCACATTTGCAGTCTTGCATTGGGACACAGGTTTTGAATGCGGTCGCGCTGCCAATTAAGACATGGTTTGACTTTTACATCTAATTGGTGTTTTGCTAACTATATGTATATATACGTATAACGCAACTAACTATTTAAACTTGGTACTACATTAAATGACTAACTAAATATACAAATAAATTCAAAAAATTTGAGCCGTCGCGGGACGCCTGGCTGATGTGAAACGTCGAAAACCATTCTTTCATACTTATTTACTATACAAAATAGTATAGTAATTATGTACGAAAGAATGGTTTAATAAAAGAAAATAAATATGGCATGATCATAAACCAAATATTCAGTTTTTTTTTAAGAAAAGCTACGGCTTGCGTTGCCTCGCCAGCAATCAGTTTTACGTGCGGCTATAGATGTTTCACATCAAAAACAAAAGGACTCTGAGGTGTCGAAGTATTCGTCCAAATCGCTGTCATCCGGAACCGTACCCAGAAGACTGACAGCATTGCCACGTTGAATGGCAATGATAATTCGTTGGCCAAACAACGAGCCAGCCACACATATATATTATCTATGCAAATTATAAATTGAAGTCGCGTTTCGTGTCTGACTGTATGACCGCGTTGGTCTTCTAAAATAGGCAACGGATTTTGATGCGGTTTTCACCATTATTTAGAATATTAATTCCGAAAGGTTTTTGTGTTTAATACATTCATAACTATTAAACTTACATATAAAATTTCAATACCAATTTTTTTTCAAGTCATAAGAACCTTGCGAAGCCGGGGGGAGTCGCTTGTCAAAGGCATATAATAAAACCCTCATAATATTAGTGAACAATATTTTATGAGGTGTCAATGTAGTCACTTTGCATCGATTTTTGCTGCAAGTATCTAGAAGAGGTCTCGAGTTTGAACTAACCGTCCATACTTAAGTACGGCTTGGTAGTATCACGATTTTGCAAGCTTAATTCATGTGATAAATTGATCGTAACTTTCGTTACTTTTTTCGGGAGTAGTTGCTTCCAAATAGGTATGCGAAATGTAACTAAATCGTTGTGATCTATAAAGGTTATGCAGTTTAATCAGCCAGGAATGCTCTCAAAGTTGTTACGTACGATAAGTCAATTGATACAAGTGATAGTCACACAATACAAATAGAGAGGATCAAAGGACTCCCTTTGATCCTCTCTATTTGTATTGTGTGACTACTACTCTCCCGAAATTGGTTAATAGCTACTCAGCTATTAACCAATTTCGGGAGAGTAGTAATTTTTAGTTTCTGTCAAAAACACTAGTGATGTCTCACTATCGTAGTGATGTTACCTTATCATTCAGGAGGACGGTGTGTTAATCGCCACATATGCTTTGCTGATTACTATTAAGATATATTTACCGACAAAAACGTCGGCTCACTTACTTCCTTTAGTATCAAACTAGCTGTGGTCCATCCATTTTTGCTTTGCTTCTGGTTGTATTTCATCATTTTATTATACAAATATCCAGGATGAAAAGTAGCCCGTCCTCCTCCAGGTCCCAGGTTATCTATCTGTTTTTTTTATACAGTGATCGGTTCAGTGGTTAAGGAGTGAAAGGTAGCAGCTAGACAAAGTTACTTTTTTATTAAACTATTTGTTTGTATATTGACCTGCTTTTTGTTAAACATTGAGTGCATGGAACCCTCTGGGACATTACTAACTGTTTTGTTTCATAGTAGGAGTCGTAAAATGTCGTTTCTATTCGAAACACAGCTGAAATCCAATTTCAAGCGCTCCCGTTGCTGCGTATGTTAGTGAAAACTTTTGGCTTTATTGCAAAGCCTTTCAAATAACTAAAGTGATGCGTTTGTTTTGATCGGTTCGGCCTGAAATGTAATTAAAATCCTTCACACACATTTTTTTAAACGATCTCACTAACTGAATAAGCGAGTGTTGTGTGTTCAATTTTAAACCTTATACGGGAACAAAATGAGCATATTATTAGAAAAAAAAATACTAAAATTATCTGAAAAATTAAGGTCGATTTCAGTTTTTTACAGTCTTTAATCAAACACAACACACTTATTTTACGTCAAAATTAAGACAGTCCGTCAAAACGCCCGCCCTTCACCACTTCCTAGTGCTTAAGCTGGGAAGAAGAATTGGCGCAACAAACTCCCCAGCAGCACAGCTGTCTGTTCAGTTAGAAGAACTTGATTAAACAAAACTACTAATCTGTGTGGTTCTTTCCTCAAAATACCATTTCAAACATCGATCTACATAGCCTTCACATGATCTGACCAAGATTCTGTCTGGACTTTAAAAGAGACTGTGACCTCTGAGTTTGTTTCCGCCTTTCTTCTCAGAGTAGTCAGAAAGGAATCGTCGGTCAAATTTTGTTTAAAAAAAATATGACTGACGTGTAAAAGTGTTTGTACAAACCTACCCACAGAAATAAAATCATTTATCATATACTACTCGAAAAAAAAACTTGACTTAACATTCAATCATACAATTACTCGCATTGAAAATAAAAACAAGCTGAACTCAAACTTCATTTAACTGCCGTCCAAATCGTCCACTTTTGTCCGGCTGTCATTGACTTTTAATGGAAATGCGGGGTGAATGCGACTCGTCAATGCTGGTGTCAAAGCGCAGTCACGAAGGTCGTGTGTCAAAGCCGTCGTCCAAGCCTTTTAATTCGAACAATTCGATAGCCGGACATATCGATAAAAAGTCGACGGTTTGTTGTCATATTGTCAGCCTGTTTTTTTACCACTGGATTTTTTTTTGTTTTTTTTTTTGCGGTTTTGGTGAAGAAAGGGGTGCAATTGGGTGTCCCGTGTTCAGGCAAACAATTATTTACGAAATTAAAAAAATGTTTTGTTGGTAGACCATATTGGTCTACCAACAAAACATTTTTTTAATTTAAGTGTTGTCTTATCTGGTTCGTTTTTCCATGACAGTTTATGCTGACGGTTCATTATGAGTCTCATCACTTATCAAAGAGATTTTATTGGTACTTAGTTTAAAATTTACTTACACGTTAGACACAACCGACGCGACGTTGGATGCGTGCTACGACGTCGTAGCAGGCGTAGCGTCAACCTCAGTCAGACAACGGCGTAGCAACTGCGTAGCATTTAACATCAAATACCATATTTGTTAATAAAATGGTTAATTAGGTACTTTTTAGACAATAGTTCAAATGAGATACACGACGACACATCAAGCTATACGTTCCTAGTAGTAGCTGCCCTCCTATTGTATTGCTTTCCGTTCAATATATTTGTTTTAGGCTTGTCGCTTGATATGTCGTCGTTTGCACAAATCTTATAGAATTACACATAACGAGATTATCATTTACTAGTTTTGTCCGCGTATTCGTTTACGTAAAAGTCGTAATACACCAAAATTAACTAAAATAATGGCCAAATTTTTTATAAAACTTTCCTGTCGATGTGTGAGGAGTGTCAGGACTGGCGATGCGTGAGCAAGCGATGTACAGTTGTTCGTGGGAGAATCAGCTCGTCCTGAGGTCGACAGTGATACCTGCAGCCTTCAGTAGTAATTTCCCGTGCATGCGAAGATTTTCGTTTTTAGTCAATTAATGAATTGACTAAAAGCGCCTGCGTTCCTGTATAGACTACCTAATGGCACAACAATGATACACTGACTGATGCTTTCTTACAGATTATTCCTGACAAACAGCTATCACTAAAATATTATAACAGTAGATTGTAAACACACGGGATTTCTCATCAAGAGTCACCAAACCATATATGTATATTAATTTTTATTATAGCCAAATATGACAGAAGAGCCTTTGTATTTTTGAGAACTTTGTATTTTTTTGTGTACATTTTAAAAACTATCATAATAATAATACATAGTATACCAAAATGATTTTTTTTTTTGCGATTTCTGACTTTTCTAGTACTCAAACCTCAGTTGGTCTGATATAGTTTTTGATCCTTATAAGAAACAGGAGAGAATAGCATCAACTTTAGTTGGTGAAAATTGCACATTTTTTTGCTGACTGTACATTTTTATCGAAATCAGTGAATGAAGATCAATGTGTTTCGAAAGGTTAGGAACCACCCTGTATATATGTCATGATGGACTGCTTACCTCCATAAAGCGTGATGATAATCATTAAAATGTGTAACTATCTGCAATATTTTGGCTCGACTTTTTACAATTCACGGTAAATTATAGAAGAGTACGAACAAAATGTAATATCGCTCATCCCCATAACAAATAGCGTGATAATTTATAGCCTACAGACTAACCAGACTTATACGGTCTTATTACAAAAGAAGGTTTTTCTTTTGACATGGTTTAAACCATCGAGCCTGTTTTTGAAATACGAACCTAACAGAAATCGAAATACAGTTCCTTTTACAAAACTGACAACTTAGTCTGGTCTTAGATTGTCAATTTTGTATTAAGAACTTTACTAAAGTCGGCAGAAAGTTCGAAATACAAAAACTGGCTCGACGGTTTAGGCTCGGGCTAAAGTTAGATCGTGTTTTGTAATAAGACGGTTACAGATTAAGAGGAGGTCCTCTTAATCTGCGTGCAGTTAGTGCACGCATTTGTCAGTAACCGTGCCGCTCAACTCAGAACTTAAGGATTAAGGACGATTCGACGAACAATACGAAAGAAAGGAAACTTGGGTAGGCCGCATACACTACCTACTTAAAATGCCAGATCATGATTAAAATTGAAACAATGACCCACATAGGAACGTAGGAAGACTATACGTTTGGTGTGAAAATCGGTTAGTGCGTAAGTCGTTTTTGGGAGGCTTAATTACTTAATTAAGGCTCCCAAAACGACTTAGAACTTATTTGATAGCAAAAAAGTTCAGGCGACTAAGTTTCGAAATAATCTACACTAAAGTTACAGGTAAATTCACAACGAAAATAAAAAAAACCTACCGGGGACAATTCTTCTTTAACAAAAATGCAACAAATGATTGCAGAGAACTCTGAATCTATACAAAGGGATAATTGAACCATGCACTGATTATTTAAACTTCCGTCAACCACAGTCACCACAGTTAAATCATGGCTCTGTATTTCGAAATTGCTGTTTTCAATGCAAAAAGGCTTAAAATAAATAAACTTTGTGAATTGTAATGCCTCAGTTCCGAGGCCGCTTATGGGCTTAAAATGTTAAATACAGTTGGTTGAACGTACTAATTGTGTGATTATATGCCAATAATAATGCCACTTTTCATAGTGATTTTATCATATTCATTAAAAGCCACCGGATTTATCTATCCTATTACAAAACAAGGTTTTAAACCATCGAGCCAGTTTCTGTATTTCGAACTTTATTCCGATAAATATATAGCGTTTTAAACAATAACAGAACTGACGTTGAAACCAGGATAAAAATGTAAATTTTGTATTAAGAACTTTATGTCACTCGGAATAAAGTTCGAAATACAAAAACTGGCTCGAAAGCATAAGCTCGGATTAAAGATGGCCTCAAATTGTAATAGTTTGGGGCTTATGACATACGTAGTATACTTAAAAATAGCCAAACACCTGGTTATATAATTGAGAATTTAAAGTTGATAACTTGTCAAAATCTACCTTAGCAATTGCCTAAGGCCGTGTACTGACTCGTGTAATGAAAAACAAATTCTGCGTGTGGACTGGACTACGAGCATTACATGTAACACTCGCGCTGATGCATTGGCTGTCGGTTTTTAAACGAACACAAAGGCTCTCGCAGTCGAACACATACAAGATTCGCGTTGAGTTTTATGCTGTCCCCACTATTCGAATTATTACATTACACGCCTTGACACGGCTTACGGTGACAGCTGGCGAAATTCAATATTTTTTTGCAATATCTGAGATTTTTAATTTCATCATTTGGAATTACCAAAGGAAAAAAGAAAGAATGAAAGATAAATAGGTTTATTTGTCACAGAAACATGTGCATTCTAAAAGATAATTAACTTGAGTAGGAAAATAAAACAAATTAGATTCAAATTCATTTATTCATTTTGTGAATTTAGGGTACAAATAGACAGATGTTATACAATAAAATGTTGGTCCCGCCAAAAGATATACTTACCAAATATCTGAGGTAATCGAATGTCAATTAACAAAATAAAATAAATTCAATAGGTATGTAGATGTCACAATTTCATGCAATAGTTAACAATACTCGTATGTCAATAAAATTAAGACGACCCATAAACAAATAGGTAAATAGTCACAATTTCGTATACAATAATAAATGCTAGAAATGTTAATAAACAATATCATTACTATGAGAGAAACATTTAATTATAGACAGATATAAATTTATAAATTACAAAAATCGGAAAATAAACAAGCCGAAAAATTACAATTAAAGGTTACAAATTTATTTTAATTTGTCATTAACATATTCAATAACAGAATAATACGCCTTGTCATTCAATAATTTAAAAAGCTTACGTTTAAACTCCTTCATGTTGTTGACTATTCACAAATTCATATTAAAATATGTGTTTTTACAAATATACAGGCTTCTTAGACATAAAGTGATAGTACAGTCAATATTTTTAAGTTTTGGAAATGTGGCTTGCATGAATCCGTTAGTTTTATTTTTTATTTTACATATAGCTCGAATACATTTATTCTGTGCTATCCTCTATATTAGTGGCGTTTCCCCAGAATATAAGGCCATACCGCAAAGCAGAGGCGATATTACCACGTTAGGCTGCTAGGAGCGCTGACTTATTCACAATTTTGCCTAGAATATAAAGAGCATACGAAAACTTACTGAGCTTCCCACGTACATTACCTATTTGAGTCCTCCATGACATATCGTTAGCAATATGCAGGCCGAGAAATTTGGTGACATTAGTTTCCAGTATGTGGTCACCTTTGTTGTTTACCTGATTTTCAAATTCATGATTTTAGTTTTAGTTAGAGGTTATTAGCGTTCAGCCAGTCAGCAATCGTAACAAGACTGGTGTTAATGTCATCTCCTATTTCTTTATTACTACCAGAATTATATATAATCGTGCTGTTGTCAGCAAATAAGGTCATTTGGTGCTTGATTACTTAGGGAAAGTCGTTAATATAGCAAATAAACAGCAAGGGTCCCACCACATACCCCTGCGGAACGCCGTAACAAAGAACTTTGGAGCTAGACGAGTATACTACTTCAGTTTTGGACTTAATATCCAATTGACTAATCTGAATAATTTGTTTTCTATCCTCTAAATAGGATTGTATCACATTAAGCACATTACCTCTGATGCCTGCTGCATGATCTGATTTAGTTAGCAGTACTTTATGGGCCACATAGTCAAATGTCCTGGTCATACATACATTAATAACAAGTACATTGCCATTAATGGTTTCCTAGTGTCCATGTTGTAATGTATTTTTTCAAGAAAATGGTATATGACCATATTAATGGTTTTTGACTTCCTAAAACCCATTTGCCCTACGCAAAAAACATTATATTTTTCAAAGTACTTCTATATACCATTATAAATAACTTTCTCGAACTTGGTATTCGGTAAAATTGAGTCTACAAAATAATTATTAAATTGCTCTGCTATCACTTTAGGATCTCTTGTCAAACACATTCATTACAAGTATATTAGCTTTAGGAATGTTGGGTTTCATACTATTTATTACCTTCTAAGTTGCCTTAGATCTACATATCACGAGCATAAAACAGAAATTGTCGGCAGTGAAGTAGCGTTTGAAGTTCTCAACATCAAATTCGCAATTCCGGTGTTAGTCAGTGATGTCATCCAGTGTTTCCGTATTCGCTCAATATGCGTACTAACCGTAGACTTGCATCGATAACCTTTGCATAATTAGTGCCGAATATCATAGCTAACTGGGGCGTGCCGCCCTTTGAGAACTTGATTTCTAACCACCTCCTAACCAACTAACTTACTAACCTAACCTTGAGATATGAACGATATTACTGAACTGTTGTCTACACAAGGTCAGTGAGTGTTCATTGAAACCAAGGTTATCTGATTGTAGGTCATTCATCAATGGGCGTTCCGGGAAGTCAATTGAAGCGTAATTATTGGAACGGAATTCAGTTCTGCATGAACGTATAAATTAATTGTAATTATTGCGTCAATTAACGGCGATGACATTTATGAAATAGTTTGATAAATGATTTTATTTGTACGTAAGTTTGTAAAAACACTTTTACGCCTCATCGTCAGTCATATTTAAAAAACAAGATGAGGTCGGCGTTTCCTATCTGACTACTCCGAGAAGAAAGACCGAAACAAACTCAGAGGTCACAGTCTCTTTTAAAGTCCAGACATAATCTTGATCAGATCATGTGAAGACCATGTAGATTTTGGTTTTGCGGCAGTTTGGTTTAAGATTTAGGAGAAACCTACTAGTTCACAGTTTTTGACGAGAATCTATAAATTACACTATTTGATGAATTCCACTTTCCTTCCAACATAAAATCGTATGAACTTGAAAGTGAAACCCTGATAAGACCCTACCCACACATTCCTACATAATTTTTTTACAACAAAAAACAACCGACTTCCAAAAATATCTTTAGTTTCGGAAGTCAGTGGCTTTGACTGTTTTCTTTGATTCATTTGTTGCCACCAAACTCAAACTCAAAATTCAAATTCAAATTTATTTATTTGTACACATAGGTATAATGTAGTAGTACACGATGTTATAAAAATAGAAAAATATTGAGTCACTATGTGCTGCCTTGCAAGGCGTACAAATATTACTACACAGTTGGTAATAGGTATACAGGTAATAATAGCCTATATATTTTTATATAATGCTAAGTAACCATCTTAAATCTTTAGTAATAAAATTAACATAAACAAAATAATAACAAATTGAGGTAACAAAAATTATTAATTAAACTTAATAACTAAAGTAAGTAGGTAATAAATAAATCTGAGAAACTTATTACAGATTTTATTTTTCATCTAAATATTCATTTATAGTGTAATATGCTTTCTGTATCAGAAACCTATGGAGGGATTTTTTGAAAGTATTTAAGTCTTTTGAAGCTGTTATCGATTTGGGTAGTTTGTTAAATATTTTTGGAGCCATTCCTAGGAAACTTTTTGAGAATAGGGCGGTTTGATGGGTTTTTGACTTAAGCGCACCTGGATGGCGTTTAGTGGATAGGGTTTAGTGGATAGCGATTCAAAGCTATTATTTCAAATAAACCAATTACAGGCACTTTTAAATTGTCAAGGGGTCGGTCAGTCAGAAAGATGAAGCTAGTTGCCCATTCCAAAGCGTAGTAGGTACCTATGGAGAAGCACGGGCAAGAAACTCCATGGACACTCTTTTAAATCAAAATATTGTTACTAAAAAGTGGTTACATAATTCATGTTGTAACTATACATGTGAGAACGATGTAGAAAGATGTGCACGTTAAAAGCGTCCGTAATAAAAATATAAAAACAATTATGGAATTAAAATAAGCCGTGGCAGCTAAGAAATGACCAGAGCCTACTGACGGCGCCCGTTCACGAACATGACGTATGGATCAGCACCATTCAGCTCAACCATTTGGAAGGGAACTCAATGATCCAATACACACGCCACCACCAGCGACACATTTGAGTGAGCATGACATACTCTCAGCCTCCAGGGCGCATTCAAGTCAATGAAAGACGAACCCAGTAAACTTTATAGTGGGGACATAGTGCTCACACACATGTGCTATGCAATTATACAATTCTAAGACATTGAATTTATACAATGCAAAGATAGGTTGTACAATCTTCATCAGCTCCAACATTATTTTCGAATGCTAATTAATTAGGTTACGCGCCCTTGTGGCGCAGGACCAGCCCTGAGCCAAGCATTTTTGTCAGCGATGTAATCCCCCAACTTATTTGATTTGGCTGAAAAGTGTGCGTTTTATACAAGACTTAAATTTCGTTTCATTCAGTTGGAGTATGTGGGGAGGTATTTTATTGTAACATTTTGAACAGTACCCCGTGAAGGATGAGTCTACTTTAGCCAGTTTGAAACCTGGTTGAACTAATTGGTCCCTATTTCTAGTCCTATAGTTGTGTCTTTCAACTCTTTTACTGAAAAGATCATTCAACGAAAGATTCATTGAAATTCGTGGACGTAGTAAAAAAATACCGCTAAAAGAAAAGATTCCGACGAGTGAAGTAAAGCCGCCTATTTTTGAAGTCAGTTTAAAAATGGAAACCGGTCTATATTCCTTGTGCAAACTAAGTTCAAGTTTACGTTTGTTTATATCAGTTGGTCGATTCATCCGTCGAGGTTACTACGAGCGTGGTATTTATAGTCGCCTTACTATTGCAGGCTACCTCAGCATACCGGAGACTCAGAATACGGAATAAGCCTATTCTCGTGAGCCTGAAAATACTGGATTGTTAAGATACTTACTATTTGAAATAAAAGCTTCGATTGCTACATGTCTCTGTTTACATGCCTCTCTGTAACTGTCTGTGTCAAATCAAATCAAATCAAAATATTTTATTTTACCTAAACCTACAGGGGCACTTATGAGACGTCAGGAGCTAGGTGCACGGTTCCAATTGGTCGCTTCCTATGGAGAAGAGCCGGTTCCACGGTTCGGCTCCACGGTTACTCTTTTAAAAATGATTCTTTTTTACGGGGGTCACACTGAAAGTTTTTAGAATAGGCCAGTAAGAAAAGCAGCCTATGAAAAATTTATTTAAATTTCGAATACTACACATCTACAGATTCCCAAAGAGTAGGAACTCTTTGGGAATCTGTAGATGTGTAGTGAATATGTCATTTGTTTTTACAAATTGGCGGCAATTTAAAAAGTGTCTGTCGTGCGTCGAAATGGATTTGACTACAGAAAATTTTCGTTGCGGTCTTACTCAACAACAATGTTACGATAGACTTCGATTAGAATTTCATGACGAAGCCCCATCCCGTGCCACTGTTTACAACTGGTTTAAAATTTATTTTATTTTTTATTTATCTTTAACCGATAAATTTGCTAATATTCCTTAATCTATGTTAGTATAATAGACTTAAAACACACAATAACGAATAATACTTAATTTCGCCACCTCACTGAGACACTCGGCAACAGTATAGGCACTGCTCACAGGTGCCCCATGAGGCGGCCATCAGTCTTACTAGCAACAACGCTCAGAAGACATTAATGAGTTTAAACGTGGTCGAAGCAAACTCACTGATGATTCGCGAGAAGGACGTCCTTCTACGGCGACTACTGAAGATAACGTTAATGCTGTGCAGCTAATGATAGAAACTGATAGAAAGGTGACGTACCAGCTTTAGGCATTGATATGACTCAAGTACAAAAAGTCTTACATGAACATTTAGGCGTCAGAAAGTTTTGTACTAGATGGATACCTCATAATTTGATGGAAGTTCAAAAACGCCGTCGTTTGGATTGGTGCCGCTCAATGCTTGAAAAGTATGACGAAGGTGACTCGAATGCTGTATATTACATCGTCACAGCTGATGAAAGCTGGATAAATTGTTACGAACGCGAAACAAAACAATGGATATTTCCATTCGAAGATTTGCCGACCAAAGGTAAAGAAGGGCAGAAGTCAAGGGAAAAAGATTATTGCCTCATTCTTTGGACGGACGAGTCATTTCGCAACAATTGTCCTAGAAAATAAAAATACTATTATTGCAAATTGGTACGTCAGTCATTGTTTACCAATTGTCTTGGAAAATGTTAGACAGCAGCGCCCAAGAAGCAGTATCCTCCTCCACCACGACAACGCTCCAGCTCACTCCGCCAGACGGACTATCGAATATTGGTCTATCGAAAGTGTGGAGTTAGTAAGTCATCCTCCTTATAGTCCTTATTTTTTGTTTTTTTTTTAGGGTGGGTAATCATCAAATAACTTCTCCCGCTCTGGGCAGAGCAGGAGGGCGTGTCAGACTCTTACTGACTAAAACCCTCCCGTGTTCCTTCAATTACCTGTGCCAGGGGCCACGGTATCCCTCTCGGAGTTTTCCGCAACCCTAGCAGGCAACGGTCCTAGCAAACCCCGTCATTGGTGCTGACATCTCTTTGAGGCACGCGTGGAACACAACGCGCCGTCGACCCGGGCCTGGTCCTTATCGAACGGCGAGCTGCCCATTGCTCGCCGTTCGCAAGCCCGCGCCTACGGTGGCTGGGAATCGGCCTGCGATTCCCGACGCCCAGGGCGTCTCCTGCGGCAGCTAGGGGCGTGAGGGCGCAAATTTTGCCTCTCCCTCACGCGTTCCGCCTCCTCCTTCGCGAACATTACTGCTTCGCAGAAGGAGGTGACGGCTTCCCAAGCCCTCTCGCTCCGTACCATGGCCTGGACCAAGGCCGGACGCGAGAGATCGCCACCGCCAATCGCCTCCACGAGGACACGGCGGTGCTCCGCCCAAGCCGGGCAGACCTCCACCGTATGCTCCACCGTGTCCTCCGGGCGATCCACACAATGGTGACACCCGGGCGTTTCCTCCCGCCTTATCCGGAACAGGAACCTCCCGAAACAACCGTGTCCGGTGAGGACCTGCGTCAGGCGGAAGGTGAGGACGCCGTGGCGCCTCTCTAGCCACTCCTCAAAGAGGGGACTTATCGCCGCAATTGTGGCGTGCCCAGGGCTGGGTTGCGACAATCGTACTCTCCATGCCGCCCTGAGATCCCGCCGGAGCTCTGTCCGCTGTACCGTGATTTCTCGCGGCAGCGGAGCTACGCCCCGGCGTTTCGCCTCCTCGCGCCACTCCCAAATGTGCGCGAACTATGGTATGCCTAAATGTGGATTCAAGCATATTTTAAACAATATTGATACAAAAGTACGAAACTTCACAAACTCTGATTACTGTATTATTCATATTGGCGAAGATGATTTCAGGAAAACGCGTAATTATATAGAACTAGTTACGCTTACTCGCGAAAAATTGCAAACATTGAGTCGCACTAATTTTAGACTCGCCGCCTCACCGGAGACCGTACGGTATCCCCGCACCAGCCGGGTGGCCATGACCCTTTGGGGCGCGTTCAACCAGCGGGCTGGCCGCCGCCTCAAGGAACGCGCCCACACCGGTGCCCCGTAAAGGGCCGCACGAGGCGTTTGGCCCCCCTAGATTGGGCAGGAGCCGCTTTAAGGCAGCCC
Source organism: Brachylomia viminalis (assembly GCA_937001585.2). Lineage (NCBI taxonomy): Eukaryota > Metazoa > Arthropoda > Insecta > Lepidoptera > Noctuidae > Brachylomia > Brachylomia viminalis. The sequence continues at coordinate 34,323,234 of OW443293.2, forward strand.
CGGCCCTTTCCAGTCTGAGAGCCAAACGTCGGAAATGCTCCACGAAGTTCCACCGGCTGTCGAGGACGAGTCCCAGGTACTTCATCGTCAACTCGACGCCGATGTGAACCCCTCCTACCGTTATTTGGGAACCCGACGGTGACGTGTTTCGAGGACCATGAAAACACATAGCCTCGGACTTGTGCAGGGCCACCTCGAGTCCCAATTGCCGGATCCTCTCGACGATTGTCGCAACCCCGCGTGTCGCTAGTTCGGCCGCCGCCTGGTGCGACCTCCCCTGCGCCAGGACCAGCCGGTGGTCAGCGTAACAAACCACGCTGACGCCGCTAGGGAAGTCGGCGCGCAACCCTCCTTATAGTCCTGACCTGACAACTTGTGACTTTTATTTATTTCCCAAATTAAATGATAAACTTAGAGGAATTAGTTTTATGCATGCCGAAGATGCCGTGGCTGCGATTGAAAAAGGCGTGGATGAAATCCCTATAGAAGAGTGAGCCCACTGCTTCAGCCAATGGTTCCATCGCATGCGACGGTGCTTAGAAAGGAACGGAGACGACATCGGAAAGCAATCAAAATATTAACACGCTTCTACATCATTCCGTTTACAATTTTCTAATAACTTTCAGTGTGACCCACGTCGCGTACTTCATAAAACTAAAGTCAAGAATAAGAAAAAAGTTTTCGGACAAAATGATGTTGAGTAACGTTTTAAGCGTCTTTTCAGTACTCATTCTTTAAAAACACGACTTTTCGACCCAAGCTAAAGAAAGTCAGTGAGTACGATCAACCGAGCTTACTTCACCGAGAAAAGATGACGCAACGTATAGCCCGGAGAAGAGATTGCTTTCTTAAAAGTACTTTAATTACTACACGATACTCTATCTATGTTAGACATATACACATACATAAACAGACGCCTTCTTCCCATGGGGGTAGGCAGGGACTATATAACGCCACCTGCTACGAGCCTTACATATTTCTTTTGCCTCGTTTACGTTCATATATCTGGTCATACTCGCACGCCGGTTATGTCTTCGGTGTGGTTATGTTTGAGTTTTACATTTATAGGCTTTCATGAAACAAGTGAGGTTCTAGGGTGTACTCGTATTTTCCTAAAGTGTAAGATTTTGATTTAAAATTATGATAAAGAAACACTATCTCTTTTTATGTTCTTTATACTTGTTTCATGATAACCATTGTAAATATAGTTATATAGATAAGTGTATGTTTTGTTTATGTATGTAGTTACTATATATTATTATGTAAATGGTACACCACAGACTACCTGCAGTATTGTCTCTTCTTCTCCCTTAATCCTTCCAAAGGTTGTCTTTAAAAGATCGCTTTAAGCGACAAGACTGCCCATTGTGTTACCCCATTGCCCATTATGTTACTAAAATTTCTACATTTATGTCTGTATTTCCTATGGTGTATAGTATTTTGTCTCACGAAGCGATGCGCGCTTTACTTGTGGTTACCAAGTGTACAAACATGCTGTGAATGTGCGTGTAGACAGAGGAGCCCTTAATACCGCCCGAGACAATGGCGAAGTCAAGAGAGTGTGTGTCTGTGTGAGCGTGTGTGTTATTCACGCTCATATTCACAGCGTGTTTGTACACTTGGTTACGGCAAGAAAAGTGGCCGTCGCTTCGTGTTCTATCTATCTTAAGTTTAATTGAGTTAAGGTTCAATGAGTACTTCTGCATGTTAAGAATATGCCATAATGTAGGCTCTTTAGTAGAGCCTCGTCTCTGACTCGTATGGCTGTCTCTTTCTAAAGCAGTAAAGTTCCATGTGCCTACTATACCTACTTGTTATGGCAGGCCTGCATTACTCATGAATTCATGATATTGAAGCGTATTCAAATCGAACCTTTTCCAATTGCTTATTAGTAATTACCAAACACACCATAATGCATGCATTTTACAAACCCTAATGCATTCTATGAATACTAGATAGCTCAGATGTAATCATGAACCCATTTGCATGTCAGAAATCACATTAAGAAGTCTCAATTTAAACTGATTTTTAAAGGGAAATTGAAAGGTAATTTTGAATAAAAAATGTTGATTGGTTTTCACTTTAAAGGTTAGGGGTTTTAGGTTAGGTTTAGGTTTTAAGGTTAGTTGTCAGTTATCTGTCGAACTGATGTCAGTTCCCGATAAGAAAAAAGAAACTTAGTAATACTGTTTTTTTTCAATCAATTCTCGGCCTATGATCGGTAACCTATGAAGGCCAATTCCCGTAATTATAAACGTTCAAATTCACGTCGCAATCTCATCTCAGCAACAGTCTAATGTCAAAAATGTAGGTAAACGCTTTACAACTTTTGACAGATTGACACTGTGAATAGAATGCGAACGTTCTTAAAAATACGGGAATTGCCCCTATGGCTGTTCTCTGACTATGACAACTTTGTAGAAATATTTCAGCCGGTTTGTACAAAGCTTCATACTACTTAATTCTTCACTATAATCTCCTAAAGTCATCTCGCCATTCTCAATATCATTTGAAGCGGATTGAAACTAAATTCAGTTTTCAATAAGACATTTAGGACCGAGTTCATTCCATTCCCTTAATGATTTTCTCGAACAATTAGTCTTCAATCTGGAACTGCGGTCAGCGTGACCAATTTGGATTTTGTCGCTCGAGGCTGATTTTGAGCATCGCTCGAGCGAGTTTTATCATGACCGAGAAACAAAGAACTGAACATTTTGCCGAATTTTCCAATTTTAATGATAGATAACTAATGTTTCGTCGTTTCGTTGTTAGATAACGTTTAGTCACTCTTTGTTTCGGAGGACTCATTCTATAGTTCGATGTATTTGCTAATCGGTAAATTATCAAGTATTCTCGAAAAATATCGATTTCCATTTGCATTTAAAAATGAATATTCAGATACATAGAACAAAGAATATTTTTGTTTTCCCGCGAATCCTGCATTTGATCTGCTCGACCTTTCGTTAAATTTTAACGACCTTTAGTTTGTGATGGAGTGATGTATTTTTTGTTTGGTATTTTTTGCCAGTTGTATTCAAGGAGCTTTTCCACTGATGCACAAAAAAAAATTGTGGCACAAAACAAGATATTATTTGTTCGCATTTCAACTTCGCCGAGTCGATGAGAGATTTGGGTGAATTTTAAAGACAATACGAATTGTAGATAGTATTAATTAATTTTATCGACTAAGGTTTTTTGGAAACACCTAGGCTATAAGCATAAGTCTTCTAAAAATATTATAACTACTGATTTACCAACACCAACATACATAGCAAATAAATAGAAGGTTTCTATTTATAAACATCTTATGAAACCCCAAAAATAAGCTAGAAATAAAAAATCTTATGAAATAGTTACAAATAAATATACCCAGGCATATCGGTACTGCCGCTATATTTGTCTCAGTTTTCAAGTGAAACTCCTCGACAGAGTAGAACTTTATCCGTGGTCCAATAAATAGCATTTGTACTGGTACAAAGTTGCTCGTTGCGCGATGCGCATTCCAACAATTTAAGTGGTACTGGCTGGTGTTATAAGTTGCAGGCAACTTTAGAGTAAGTGGCAAGTGCACAGGCTAAGCGAACTATTCCACTAGTGTCTCAAGAGTTGTCTCTTTTCAATAAAACAGAACAAACATGAGAGTTCGTATTGATATTAGTTTGTGAACTGTGCGTCGTAAACTAAAAAGATTTAAGTTTTCTAGGGTATGGTAGGGGCGTTGAAACAGTACTGTATCATTTTTGAATGTGTGTCGGAATGGGAATATCAATGTTACGTATATGTTATTTTGGATTATGTTAACTAACTGTTTTGGCAAATGCACAATTATTCTAATTTTAATCTAAAATTAAACACAAAATTAACGTTTAAAAACAGCCTTTCAAACGAAACCTACAGTTACAAACGAATTTACATCCGAATCGATTTGGTAGGGTTTAGAGAAACATTTGCTTTCGACGGACGACCATAGAGCAGCGAGGAATGTTTGATCCACTGAGCGTTTTTGTATTTGACTGTACAAAAACAAAAAAAACAAAACACGTTTTGGTTCATTTTTCTGGGAGACTTTTTGCAAGTGTTGTTGTGTTTTGTGGTCGATGTTTTACTGCGACGAACTGAAACTTTGCTTGAAGTCGATCGACGCACTTGTTTACTTTTGTGAAAAAGTGAGTGAATGTTCACTCGAGTGAAGCTATATTTTGGTTTCATTCCACGTTCACGTGACACCGGCAAAATTGTAAAGGATTGACCGTTCATCTGTTCCTTTCATTTAATATTTTTTAGTTCCTTTGGTAGTCCATTGAAAGATGCCGGGGGCCGCGTTAGACGTTTCACTTCGAGTAAAAGATGCCGCAAGAAAGGCTAATTTTAACGAAAAGAGAAGCGTCTGATACCTATTGACTTAGTGAGAGGTCTTAGTCAATTCTGTTGATATTGCGTTTTTACCGGTAGTATGAACTGTTTGCACCACCCACAATCACTTCTGAGTGCCTATATTGTTCCCACTGCTGGGTTACAGGCCTCCTCTCTTCGACGAGGAAGTGGACTATAATCTACCAAGCGTGCTCAGTGCAGGTTGGTAGACGTCACATGTCTTCGAATTTTTGGTTCTGGAAATGCCGATTTCATCGCGATGTTTTCTATCACCGGGTTATACACCGATATTGAACGGGGCGTTCTATTTGGTGGATGCCGAGATAAAAAAAACACTCACTTTGGTTTGTATTTGTAAGGAGCCCTTTATTTAAGCGATGAGGTTACGGGAAGAAATAAGTACTCAAAGTGGTTTCTCTTTCATTGAGTCATTGACCACGGCTTTTTCGTCATTAAAAGCCGTCTCAAACACTAACTACAGACCTGGGAATAAAACAAATTGTCCATCATCAATAATATCAAAGTTAAACTCCTTCATTAGTTGCATTTTTCCTTGACGCATTAAATATTATATCGGTGACGTGGCGGCTCCCGTGATCCCTCGGGCGTGAGCTGAATGTGTGCCTTCTACTAGAACAGTTTGGGGTTTTAGGGGTACGTGATAGGGTGCGAACCGACTACACAAATTACATTAAACCTTCTCTCACGCAACTTAGAACTCAAATTACAATACAAAATAGTATAACAGCAAGCTTTCATTGAAATTTGAGTTCTGCAGTCGTCAAGTAAAGGTTTATTATGTTTTGTTAAGAATAAACCTTGGTAAGTTGAACTCCATCTACTATTCGAAAGCGTGTGGGGTGAAGCGCTGTAATAGAAAATCGATGGCAACAATTCCCGCTCCGTTGACGCTTTCACCGGGCATGGGCTTGACGCGTGCCTCACCCGAAGATGACGAGATCGCGTTCAATTTCCATTTAAGTCGTCTCCATACACGATGAGAAAGTCTCGATGGGTAAATGAATAGTAGGGCACTGTTATTTGTGGTCGGATACAAATTCAACTGCGTTGCCACCAAAGCAGTTGTTTGTAGTAATGTACATTAATATCTGTAGTTTTTTTGCATAATAAAGAGTATTCTATTTTATTCCAATGGCTTTCGAGAACATAGGTCACGATTCCGATCACAAAGAGCTTAGATAGCATCTTCGGTGCCAATAGTTTAATATTTTAGCTTGGTGTGTATTCGAAATAAATTCCGCTAAGTAGGTCACTTTCGGTCCGCATCGCTGTCATGAAACAGGAAAAGTGCCCAAAAGGCTGGCAGTATTGCCACGTTGTATAGCAATGCTGATTCTTTAGCCAAAAAATGGGCCAGCGTTCTGTTCATGTGAGGAGCCGATCAACCACTTGGCGATGTCTCGAAAAATGAAATGGGCACTCGGACCGCATGGCCCTAGTGTTCCAACCCCAAACGTCTCGATCTGTATCCGGACAAGCCATTTTCCAGGCGTTAACTGCGTCGGTCAAGCACGGTACCTTAGAGTCAACCAGCGAGGGGGGTAAAATGTTCCCGGTCAGCCATTCTGTGCTGTGGACAGAGGATAGGAACACCGGTAATTTTGCGGACGCCGAGGTCACCAAAATGGAGGGGTAGTATGGCTTGCAGCCACGGCGTGTGTTCCAAGGCCACATTTAAAATGTATGTTAGTGTGTTGTGAATAATTTGGTAAATTTTGTCTAAGAGGTGTGATAGCTTCCATAAAGGGGAAGAGCGTAGTAAATATCTAAAATTTGGCCCAAACAACAGAGGCTAATCAGGGTGAATGTCGAATATAAATTAATTTTGGAGACTCCGAAATGTCGTTGAAATTTATTGATTTTTCCGTCGATGAAAGGCGAAAAGCTGTCTTCTAAAATTGGGGAACCTAGGAGGTGCAGTGAACTTTATTCTTAAACTTTGAATTGTGGGGCTATTGCATTTTTCTCTAGGATCAATTGTCTGTCGTTAATGTCAGAATGGTAAATTTCACATTTTGATGGAGTTTTCAGGCCAATAGATTTAAAATGCTGTTTGAGGAGTTGGTAGGTCTTTCAAAACGGTGTCTTCATCACCTCCTAGCGTTCCATCATCTAAATACCACACATCAAGTTTTGGATTTAGTTTCTGGATAATGAGATGAATAGCCAAGCTGAAAATGACGAGCCCGAGAAGGTCCAAGTCACCTACTGCAGATTCCAAAACATTGTCATATAAAACTATACATTTCGGGTAGTTCCTTACACTGTAGTTGAAAAACATGTTCTCCCATACATCGATATACGTCACGGTCACTTCTCCAACTGCAAATGAAAGTTTGTAATAAAAATAAATATAAGTGATAAAACTACAAATTAACGATTTTCAGACGTTTTCCTTTACATACCGTGCCGTAAAAAGCACTATGCACTAATTGCTTGCGGCATTTCGGGATCATACGCTTCTAATACCTAGAATAGATACACACACATACACACACATCACTTTGATTATTTTTCTTTTATATTGTATAGATTTCCAATTAGTTTTGTGTACGTGCAGATGTAGATCGCAGTCCAATATAGTGTCAGTGGACCGCAAGAATCACCGTGTGCCATTCATAAACCAATCTATAGGTAACAAAGCAATCAGACGCTTCGACGCTTTTGTAAAGCAATAACTCTATTACTAATAACTAATCTGGCTAGACTGTTGTTTCATTCGACAGGATTAGTGGTACATTGGAATATCAATTTGTATCAATTTGGGTGGAAGTAATATGGATGTATTTTTTTTAAGGAAGTGTGAAACAACTTTGATTGGACAACACGAAACTTACCGAGAACAAAGACGAGGAAATCAAATAGTGCTAGCTTTTTTTTTATACTTGTATTATAAGTACACCAGAAACATAGGTACATATCAAAATATAAATTAAACACCACAAAACAAACAATGGGTGGCCTTTTCACTTTCTGCGATCTCTTCCAGGTAACCTTGGAATGGACAGTGATTGTGTCGACATAAAATGGAGTTATATCCACCAATATCAACAGATTTGACTATTGCATTCGAAAATACGTGGAAACCCAGAAAAAAATTGTTAGATTCGCCCGCGTCAAAAAAAGGTCGCGTTTCTGTTCCGTTTTGAGACATGCTGAATGCGTGAGCACAGTTTTCTCACTATTGACACTTTTCGCGAGTTTAAGTGCGGTGATGTAAAATCTATCGATTCAAATCTATAACCGACCCTAGATGATTTTAGATTGTTTCGCTTTTACGACGCGATCGTTTGTATGAATTTTGACGTACAGTATTTTTATCTCACGAATCGACGCACGCTTTTCTCGTGGTAACCCAGTGTACAAACAGTCTTTGAATGTGTGCGTGATGACGAGTAGCGTCAGCACTTGGCACACCTGCACACACACAGTTCCGACTTCTCCACTGTCTCGGACGGTATCGACAGCCCTTGCGCTTAAGATGGATCCTCAGTTGTAGCCCGCCAAATACAAATATTCTTTGTTTTTTTGCAAATTGCAGCTCTGTTTTACGTCGTGTGTTGATGAAAACGCTATTCGCGACTGTAGGAATAATATATTTACTGGATAATAATCATTCGTTTCATATCAGTCGTCTAACTTTGGTTTGTTCCACCTAAGAATTATCATATGAAATATTCTGAAAAATTCTTAGGTGGAACAAATTTCTAATGTAAGTAGATAAAAATACTATACCAATGTGACTTGATTGATCGCGCGACTATGTCACATTCATATAAATTAATGCCATGATCGCGTACTCGGACGACCACGACGATCGCTTTTGGTTAGGACTTTTTTGGTAAGATGCGTAAGCACGGCTGGAGTAACAACAATAAAATATATTTAAATAGAATAAGACCGAACAAAAAAACAGGTCCATTTTGACTTATTGTGGGAAAATTCTTACTACTCATAATTTTAATAACCAAGCTAGAACCGATGTTTCAATAGACGTTCACGGTTCAGCGCTCCAACAGGTCTCAGCACACAGACAGTTTTCTTGTTAGCACAGTGACACGGGTGCCGTGGTGCGAAACTAATCCAATATAAATCTAGAATACGCTTCTATAAAGCTGACCTAATTCCGCCGTTTCCGCCGTCTCTAAGAGGCTCAAGATCAAAGTCACAACTCCCCGATTCAAGATCGCCCGGATCGCAGCACTGAATTATGCAAGCTTGTCAGTCTGAGAACTATATTCTATTGCGGGCATAGCTTTTAAATTACGTTGACTCTTGACTCAAACCGTTAATGTAAACTTGTTTTTGACTGCAGCTTCGCCCGCGTGCAGTTCAGAAACTATCCCACGGAAACGTACTTCCCAATCCTAACCCAGGTTATGGTCTACCCATGTGCTAAATTTCATCCAAATCCGTTCAGGCGTTTTATCGTGAAAGCGTAGCAAACTAACAAACTCACTTTCGCATTTATAATATTACAAGCTGTTCGTGCCCGGCGTCGGCCGGGGTGAAATTCATACAAAAATACTTAGCATCCAAATTTCCTAAATTCCCGATGATGATGATTCCTGATGATGGTTTTCTCATGCTTTATTTTGGCTTGCTGCAAAGCATTCATTAAGGTCAAACTTAGCTTGGTTTTGCAAACTGAGGTTACATGTGTACTCACGTCCCCACTTTTATACAAGATTTTGGCTGCGGTTGCAAAAGTGTGCGTCGAAAGTTACGAGTATGAAGAGTGTATTTGGGATAAATATAATCAGTCTGTCACCTTCTGAAAATGAGCTACACTTCTATTAATTGCATATATAGTCAACCTCGTGATTGCTTAACCACTCTAAGGTTGAATGTCATAAAACGACAAGGTAGGTAGGTAGCTATTTTTACTTATAGACCAATGTGATAGCTAGATTTTTACAACTTTAGTTAAGTTTTTTGTCAAAATAAAGTTTGACTATGCTAACCTACGAACCATCAGCAATTCTAGGTCTATGGAATCTTGTTCACAGACACATTTTTCTACGGCGGGGTTTATAAGTTGTACCGTCAAAAAAACCGTGCTGGGTACAAAGGGCCTCACTCTCCTCTCACATAAAGCAATTACAGGCAATTTTGAATTGTCAAGGGGTCGGTCAGTAAGAAAGATGAAACTAGTTGCCCATTCCAAAGCTTATTAGGTACCTATGGAGAAGAACGGACAAGAAACTCCATGGACACTCTTTTAAATAAAAATATTATTACAAAAAAGTAGTTACATCATTCATGAAATTATACATGTGAGAACGATGTAGATAGACGTGCACGTTCAAAGCGTCCGTAATGAAAAAAGACAATAACAATTCAGGAATTAAAATAAGCCGTGGCAGCTAAGAGATGACCAGTGCCTACTGACGGCGCCCGTTCACGAACGTGACGTTTGGATAAGCACCATTCAGCTCAACCATTTTGAAGGGAACTTAAAGATCCATTACAAACGCCACCACCAGTGACACATTTGAGTGAGCATGACATACTCTCAGCCGGCAGGGCACATTCAAGTCAATGAAAGACGAACTCAGTAAGCTTTATAGTAGGCAAATAGTGCGCACATATGTGCTATGCAATTATACAATACTAAGATATTGAATGTTTGCTCTTGCAGTATTTCCAAATAACAATGTTAATAGATATAGGAGGACAGTGTCTAGGCCTTTCAAAAAATACCAGGAACTTAACAAAATAGAAAATGGCCAACAAATCTATAAAGTCTACTAGGCCTACAAAGTTCTCAAATTTACAAAATAGAAAATAATCTAAGTACATAAAAGAGAAATAAAATAATATAAATGAAAACCAATTTAAACCATATAACATGATTGCCATTACAACTGCAACAAATCTGAATAAACATCATCCACAAAAACATTAATAAAATATTGACGTGCACTCATTCATAATCGACTATTGTCGCTGACCGTACAACCAAAATGTCATGAAAGTAATAAAACGTTCATCAAAGCGTAACATGTGAACTGCGTGATACGTTGCACATATTCATAGCCTAGTTTCACGTTGGGTTGAATACACCAAATACACTAACACATACGTATTGAATGCGTTCGCGTGAATACGGGCATGGTCACAATACCGCCATTAGAATTTAATCATATTTAGTCTGAATGTGATTAATTGGGATTGAGCCAAATTATCCTGTTGATGGGAGATAATGCATGCAGTGTTGATGTAGAGAGCTGTGTATGACGTCTGTGCTGTTAAGTAAAAATAAAAGTAAACAGGCAAAGTTTTGTTTTTTTTAGTTAGTTATCACAAGTTTGTTTAAATATTTGTTTAAACGTCTGACTGCGGCTGTTGTGTCAAGATTTTATGTTTTTTATTATTGTGTCTATATTCGTTACTTCATATTTCTAAAAGAAGCTGTTGTATTTTTTTTTATATACAATGGTGTCAATCAATCAACGTCTACATAAGATGAGATTTGCAGCTGATTTATAGAAAAGTAATACCATTTCAAACGACTGCCCGCGCCATTAACGCGATAGTATTAAATTCATAGAAACGGAATAAATCGATCATTCGAACTGCACTAATTGGCTAGTTTCTGTTTGAGTTATAAACATTCATACTGATTTAAACATTCGACCGGCTACATTAATATTATTACTCCGTTTTCAAATCGATTTGTTCTATTGTTTGTGCTATTTATCAATATAAAATCCTGTACATATTAAAGACCCATTAGCAATTACGCTATGGCATAGTTATTTCAAAGTTTTTCGTCATTATCTGCATCGTATAGGAACTCATCAAAAAAGTTATTCATCATTCCGTTAAACATTCCTCCCGCACATAAAAAACCAAGAACAAAACAAAACATATCAAACTCGGGCATGATAAAATCACAATTCTAAATACGGTGCATTTTCCAGGCAAAAATATGAGAGTGGCCGAGACTGCAAATTCACAAATTGAATCTGTAGTGCAGCCCGTTGCCTCTCAACTAATTGACCACATTTATTATGAACGTTCCGAAGACAGTTACAAAAGAGGACGTCAGTAGCGGAAATAATACAGTCTGCTGCACAGATATATTTTTTTGTATAAATAGAAACAATTCTACGATGTTTGACTGTGAGGGATCGGGAGACACTTTTGGCTGAACTTCAGAAGGCTCTTTATTTGATTGCCAACTTGTGATGGAGTATTTAGTAGGATTCATATTTTTCTAGTTGCGTATGAATTTGGATGGCTATAACAGCAGGGAAAGAGGCAAAAAGCGATGGACGGGTTGTATGTAATATGATATACCTATCTAGAAAATGGCTACTGATGTTTATAGAGTGTGGAAATGGAACAGGAAGACTCGCCGATCTCAAGTAAATTGAGATAAGGGAAATAAAAAAGGATAAATAAATAACAACAACAACAATAACCACTCATATAACTACTTATGTAGTTCCTCTTAACGTATATGATAAACTACTGTCTTAAATAGTATAAATAAAGGAAACGTTTTACTCGAAAAACCCTTGGGTTGATCATCGTATAGTTACCAACCGCTAAAAACTTCGGTTGTCAGAAACAACAAACCAGTAAATCCCATTCAGACGCATAGCAAATGTCTCCTTCCAATGTAATGTATCTTAAAAAATCAATAAAAAATAAAAAAAAATATAATAAATATAATGAACGAACATGTAGAGATATGATTAAAAAACCTTTGCCATATCGTTTGTTATCATCCAAAGAAGTCGTGCCTTTGGTATGTATACCTATACCCTTTCCGTTAGACGTTGTATATAAATATAATTATATTAAAAACTAGCTGACCTGACAGACGTTGTCCAGTCCGAATTGCAATAGAAAATGCACTTTCAGTTTTACCGAATTTTACAATTTTCCTGCAACTTTTCAATTTTTTCTATACTTACCCTAAAAACCTCATTCGGACTAATACAAACATTTTAAAATAAAATAAAAATGCAAAATCGGTCCAGCCGTTCCCAAGTGATGCGCCATGATGACCAACGAAAAGCATTTTATTTTTATTATATAGAATTATATCCTAAAGTACCTACGGCAAACGTTGTAACATGAGATATCGTGTACAGAAGTCGTAAAAAGAAATTAAGTGCCGCCACCATTTTGTTTGTCATGCAAACCTTAAATATATTCTTACCTGTTTAGTGACACTATTCGATATTAAGATCTAACTGCCGCAATTACATACAAAACTTAATGTAATTATATCATTAACGTTAATACAACACAAGTACTGTATAGTGTCAGTCAAAAATATGAAATATTGAGAACTTAGATTCAATTTAGTTGACATAATATGCATTTTATTTTAGTAATTTAGAGAAAGAAAAAAAATGCCTTTTGTATTAGGACAAAAAATACCTTAAAACTATGAACGCAGAAAGAAAACAATGCTTATAACGCCAAAAGGGCCAAAAGTTGATAATTGATTTATGTTTAAGAAATTTCTCTGTATGTGTGTGTGTGTGTGTGTATCTAAGGTTCCTACAAACGGATATCTCGCTCGCGTTTAATAAACACAGTATCCGGGCAATAGTAAGATACACCGAGCACTGGAAAACACACGGAAAATACGACACTCGACCTCAATCCATAGACAAATCTATCAAAAGACGCTGATTGATCATCAAACGCAAACTCAAAGCATTTATTTCAGTCAAACCATTTACAGACACTTTTGAACTGTCGAGGAGTCGGTGGGCGAGTCAGAATGTTGAAGCTAGTTGCCCATTCCAAAACGTAGATCTATAGGGAGAAGAACGGGCAAGAAACTCCAAATACAGTCTTTTAAATCAAGATATTACGAGTACGAGGCCTGGGTACATTATTCTAGTCGCTTCTATATGTGAGAACAATGACATCAGAAATGGAGTGCAGTTGAACAATAGACTGAATTCTATTGAATACTGAATTCATACAAATGTGACATCGACGTATAGAAGTCGATCGTACCTGCGAGTTTTTCAAATAGAGAATATAACCTATATATTTGCTTTGGAATAAGTTTGTATGGTACAGCAAACGCTTGGCTTCAAATTGATAGGCTAAATAATTCGTACGAGTAAATGCCTTGTTTTTCAAACTATGACTAACTGTTGGAGCTTTTTAACGTTAATTGATACAAATAAATTTATATTGCAAAGTTTTTCGATTATCTGGCACGACAAAGTTACCGAATAGACTCTAGACTCTGATAAAAGGTAAGTATAGGTAGGTTTAAGTAGTCTTGGAACATAACATTTCGGCGGGGAAAGAAAAACAATGTGGATACCAATTTCATAAAACTTGGCGTTGACGATAGAAGAAAGGAATCATAATGTGTCCACCATTGGACTATTAGAAGCAAATACAAGTTTAATACAATATTATTTCGTCAATGCACAGTTTACGTGAAATACGCAATATCCAATAATGAAATACCAAATCGCAACCAACTATATTGTACTTCGAAACTAAGACTATCAAGTTCATTCCACATTGATGAAAGTTATTGGAAATCTCTTATTACAATTTTGGTGCAGTGGAAACTGAACTATGTCTTATTGAATTAAAGTTTATTATTCGAAAGTTTAATAGTATTTAATAGCTGAAGTCCACCTTCAAGTTATCGGTACGATGCAGATATATTGTTCTATTATTACCTTTTAAGCAAAGTTTCTAAAATGGATTAAGTCCTTTTCTAAGGCTGTTGACAGACTAGTTCGAGACTTGATTCCATAGACTTATGTACCTAACTATCAAATCAATGATGGCGCACACACTCAACTAAACCGTCTCATAATGAAAGTTGGCATCCTCGCCAAGAGTTTAAATAAAAGCTTTTTAAACAACTTAACTTATCAATTGTTCTTAAAAAGTAAAATCGTCAAACTAGTGTAGTAGTTATAACATTAAGAAAGTAGGTACCAGAGTAACAAAGTGCTTGTGTACGTAAATCATGTATTATAAACTGTACATTTTCCATTGCCCAATGGTTTCCCGTAGAAAGTGGTTGAATATACAAACACGTATATTATGTTTCTGACCTCGGATACTGAACTAGTTGGGCGACTGGTGGATCAACTAGCTGATCATCTTGTCCAGTATAGGAATGATATTGGACGACCAGTCAATGAACTATGTAGTTGAACACCATGCCAAATCTAGAAATCGGTTTGTTGGAAGCATATTTTGCAGAGTAGAAATGCAGTCTGCTTTGCCGGGGGCTTAAAAATATATTTCATGGCTTCGTGCATGAATGATGTACGGTGAACTTAGAACGTTGCATTAGGTTCCTTACTATGTATTATTGTCATAATTGAGTACCTACCTTGCCTATATTTTGAGCAGTGAACGTCTTTCTGCTGAAAATATTAATGCACATACCTTTTCCCATTCATGCATCCGCAAATATTCTTATCAGCAATAGAACTATAATTTTTATCCTCTTATTGAATTTGCACTACATTATTTATCTGTTCATCTATCTCTCTCTACCTTACGTTACAATAAATTATTGCCGACATTCGAGAAACCACACGAAAACATGTTGTTCCAACTCTGTTTTTATCTATCCACTCTACAGAAAACTAAAATAAAAATTCAATATCAATAAAAACAAATCAATATTTACACAGCGTGAACGAAAGGATCGTAGCCGGTGGCGTTCTGTAGTTTGCTGCCTACCCCCATGGGAAGAAGGGGTGAGCTTATGTGTGTAAATGAACAAGAAATTAACGGAAAAAAACAACGTGCAAAAATAAAACCCAACGTGAAAATACACGAATATAAACTGCAGCTAGAAATAAAAATACACGTGTCTTCGGGGTTACATAATTATTCATGCTGACATAACCTGTTAGTTCTGTCTTCGAGTTCTCCGCTTTCGTCGGTGCTTCGTCGTCTATTAAAAGAACACCGACGGCAAACATTAATAGGCTTTCTATTCGACAGAATGCAAACTATCAATATATTGATTCGACACCCAAACTTTGTCTCTGAATCTAGTCCACTGAGCGCCATAAATAAGTTTCTGGAACGTGGCGTTTATTTCGATTGGTTTTTTTTTCAGTTCGTTCAACGACTATAACGTTATTGTTTTTAAATATTTGGCACAATAGTCTTTCTTTCTATGATTTGTTACTTTTTTACATGGCGTTAAACGTTTAAGCGCGGCGCGATCTACGATAACAAACAAGTTCAGTTTTAAAATAATCAATAAAAATTGAATAAAAGAGGAATTAATATGTAGTGAAATTAGAAAACCTGTTTTTTTTTGTTTAGCTGTTAAGTTTGAATTAAGGATGAGACACGTACATCAAAGTATTGTTAAAGTTATCAATCAAAGAAGGTTTAAAAGTGAGACATTGATTTTACAAGACACTTCGGCAGTCTGTTCTAAAATACCGGACAACAGTTTTTTTTTCTGTTTAAGTTATCAGTTTATCATAAATTATACGTAATTATGTAGGTACCAGCCATTATGGAAATACATTTAACATGCGAGGAAAACCGTATGCGAATCTAGTTTTATTTCTGCTGTATGAACACTTTAATAGTTCCATAGTACTATGCGCAGATCAAACGAAGTTGTTACAGAAAATGCAAACGGTTTAAAAGCATATTCTCTGGGTTAAAGAAACTTTCATTAGTCCTTCGGCATAGCAAGCCTCCGGGGAAATTAGTTCTATGCAGCAGATACAGGTAACGAGGTAAGCAGATAGGTACTACGTATTATCTTTCCGAGAAACGAAGACAATGTCATTACTGATGATCACTACTATACGTTACTAAAACGTTTTCAGAAAAAAACAACCACCGCCTTCCAAAAAAAATACAATGGCAGACGGTGGTTTTTTTTTGGGGAAACGTTTTATTTTTCACTTTTTAGTTGTGACAAACAAACGAAGTCGTATACCACTACTTGCAATGTAAATAACAGTGAAAGGAAGTTATTACAACATCATCAACATAAAAATTATTGAAGTTGACTCAAAAACTACTCATCTTGATCTAATTTATATGGGACCAACCGGGAAGAAAATCCTCTTTTTATTCGGATCGTTTTAAACAAAAGAATATATTTTTAAATCGGTTTAAAAACCAAAAGGCATTTATTAAAACTAAGCTGAGAATCGGCACTTTTTGAACGTCAACATTACATGAAAGTCCCCATAACGCCCGCCCTTCATAACTTCCTAGTGCTTTAGCTGGAATTAAGAAGTGGCACAATAAACTCCCCAGCAGCACAGCTGTCTGTTCAGTTAGAAGAACTGGATTATATGCAGTAGTAAGTAATTAACATTACGCTACACAAAACATTAAATTAAATTATACATGGTTATTGGTAAAACACCATCACCTCTTAAGGGGTCATTGTAATCATCATTATGAACAACTATATAGGACCAAATATCAAATCACGAAAAAAAATCTGCTGTTCCCTACATTTATGTTTGCAGAACTCGTCATAATGTAGGGACCAGCTGATTTTTTTTCGTGATTTCGTATTTTGTCCCATAGTAAAAGTTGTTCATAATGATGAGTGCAATGACCCCTTAAGAGGTTGATGGTGTTTTACCAATAACCCTGTTTATACAATTGTATAAATAAAAGCCTCCAGGCATAAAGGGCGTGCACGCTTACATTTGCAATGCTGCATTATGTTTATATAGCTGCAACTAGAAGTCAAAAATGATAAACTACGAAGTAAAATAAAGAAACTGTTAATTACTAATAACAATAAACAAAACCATAGGCAGCAAGTCGACCTGTCACCACAAGCAGCACCCGTTCACGAGCATAATGCAAAGATCAGCCACTACCCCCCTCGCCATATTTGAGGGAACGAAACAACCCGACCGCCGACGGTACCGCAAGCAGTGACATCTACGGGAGCATGACGAACATGCTGCCGGTTGCTCAAAAGAGTAATTATGATCAATTGTCGAGGTCGCTAGCTGGTTAGCTATAATTGCAGTTTTGCAATACAACTCATTAAAAAAACACTGAAATGAGTAGATTATGTCATTATAAGAAATGAAAATAAAATTAAACTAAATTGACTAATATAGTCAAATAAAATAAATAATTAACTCATATAACTTGTCAGTAGGTAAGCTAATTCTGGTGAAAGAACATAAAGATTTTCTTAAGTTAATCACAGCGACTATCTATTATTATCGTTTAAGTAATCGTTGATAGAATAGCATGCCTTTGAACAAAGGTTGGATTTTACTTTAGCTATAAAAGCATTAAAAGGCAAATCTAACAAAGAAGAGGGAAGCTTGTTATAAAAGTTTTACCAAGCCCAACAAATGAGTTATGAAGCTTATGAAGCCAGTGAAAGGGAGGACGGAGTTTATCCTTATATTTTCTAGTGTTAATATTATGAATACCACAGTTTTTTGTGTATAAGTGTATATTTTGTCTAATATCTAAGAGGTAGGCGAAGATGAATTGTGATAGCACCGTGAAAATACAAATATCTGAACAAAAAAAACGCAGAAAATTACGGAGTTCTGTTGTAACAAACATAATAAAATAAATTAAAATAATACAGCCGAATTGAGAACCTCGTCGTCTTTTGAAGTCGGTTAAAAATTGAAATACATCTTCGTACACCCACTCCCTGCTATCGAAACTCCTGCAAGTATTCAGTAACAGACATACGTCTATACATAATGCTGTAGCGTTGATCTTATAGTGTAAACAGGTACTTAGTGTCAGGGTTTGTGAGAATTAAATTTAACCTTTCCTGACAAAACTGTGTTCTCCAATATCGAATATTGAACCTTATGTTCAATATCGATATTGGAGAACACAGTTTTGTAATCTGGATTAGGCACAGTATTTTAGTTATGTGTGTGCGTATGCATGAGTGTGTTCGCATTGTCAGGTCAGTGAAAACCATTTGATTGCACAATAGAACTAAAATTAAAATTAAACTCCAGAGAATTTTGATTGACTGGATTTGGGAATTGAAATAAATCCGATTTGTAGGAAAAAAGGCGGTCATCCGTTAAAAAAAAACAGTTATTTGATTAATAGCCATGTCGATGTTTTTTGACCTATTGTAGTTTGTTTAGTTGGCTTTGTGAAAGTTGGTTCGCTGCAGATGGAGTTAAAGGTACCCACAGACTCAATGAGATTTTGCGATATCCATCCTCAGTAAACTATGATAAGTCAAGCGTGCCCACACAGACATTTTTTGTATGTAGAAAATCCCGACGAGAATCCCTCGAGAAGGAATCGTAGTGCCTTTTGTCACATTTTAAGCTGCGTTTAAGGCGTGACTTTAAGCGCTTTATGCACATATCTCCTGTCTCTCTTCCCTCGCCATAATTAATGGCATGACCTAAGACGATGTCATCCTGCGTCAACTTTTAGACCTGGATCTTCAAGCACACCTATCCGTCGCTGACTATGACGTGCAAAACAGGCGAAGAGACTGTCAGTCCAATCACATTACATAATTTGGTTTTAAAATGTATAGCCCAACTTTAGTAAATTAGAAAAAAAAAACAAAAAGCCCAGATTTATGGGCCAAAGCTACCTTGCAAGAAATCGGATGAATTATACCAAGTAGATGAGGAATACTTCGATTACAGTTACCTTACAATCCACTGCAGCAAACTTAAAATGAGGTGCCCCGAGACTCAAAGATGTACGTTGGACGACGTCATAAATTCAAGCGACGGAATTAGTGGTATTCGGGATTTCTGAGTAGATAAGTAGGGGTTCCAGAACTGGTCTTTTAAGAGGAACCGGGACCCTCTACGTGCTGATGGTGATCACTGGGGTGGTTTTAGTGAGGTAAGAATCCCACACTCCCCGACCTCCCTCCCCGGACGTCAGGTGCCATTTAGTATACCCCAATAAAAAAAACTTTGTACTACTTGAAATCCAATGAAGAATTGAAATGTATCTTCTTCAAAAGTTGTGTAACCAAAGGATGTTTGCTGTATATACGGTAACGCCAGTAAATAAATCAGTTCAGACGAGTAGGTTATAATCATATACCTCTTTCCGTAGTTTAAAAGACTATTAGCAAAGTACGACCTTTATGCCTAAAATACAGACACTGCACGACGCCGACGTTGCATCTAATAAACACTCGATATGCTAGGCAAGCAATTACCATACGCTACACCAGTCGAATCTTATCTGACCAATCAGGGGCTGGCTGATCAAAGCCCTGTGATCTCTGTGCTGCGTTCCATCTGCGAGGGATTACTTGCCGTGTGCTTCGCCAGCTATACAACATGCGGCAGCCGTGATATTGCAATTCTGCTAGTGGAAGCGTTTCAGGTAATTGGTAGATGTCCGCTCGACTTACATTCTGTGAGAGTATTGGTTATTTGCTCTTAAAAAAAAACAGGATAACATCGTGAGGAAACCGTCATGTCCTAGAACCAAAAAAATCGAAGACAGGTGACATCTACCAACCCGCACTAGGCCCGTGTGGTGGATTATGAGCCACTCCCTTTCACAGCGAGGAGGCCTGTGTCCCAGCAGTGGGAACATTATAGGCTGATTATGCATTGATGTATTGGCAAGCTGAAAAAAACATGCTTTGTTGAATAAGTAGCTTTAGAGATTGATGTTCACGTATTGGTACAAAACTATTATTTACCAATATTCGTGAAGCCTTATTATTAAGTACGTCAAGATGGATTTGCAAAGTAATTTTGGAGAACACACTCTTGGCTTATAACTTTTAATCGTACTGGAAACAATTCCATAATTATTAATACCTTTGTGTCAGTGTGTAACAAAGGCATGGCTTTATAAGTGCTCATATGTTGCGTCACTCAATCACTACACATGAAAATACCAAATGTGGGGCTAAAAAGCTTAAAAAGCACGTTTCCTTTGAAAAATAAAAATTATGGAGATAAAAGTCTGGAAAATTGTGGCGTTCGCCGCCCCGGGCGCGTGCGCGATGCTCGAAGATGCCTTTGTGAACAACGTTTATTATTTCTCTGTTAAATTTTTCTCTCAAGGTAGGTAGAAATTCCATCCGAACAGGTAAATGATTGGAGTATATGCTATAAGTACAAATGCTTTAGCTAGATATGAGTATGCGATGCGAACGGTATTAAGAACACATGTTGCTTGATAATTTACTGAATCATCAGTAAAACTCAGGTAATTATTTCTTACATCTTATACAAAAGAAACAACCATTTTATGTCATTAAAGAACCAAACACGTTTTTATTGCTGCAACCAAAAACCTATCAGGCTAAAGCTTTTAAAAGTATACATAGAACCTTAGAAAATATAAGGAACACTGTAGCATATAAAATACAAAATATTACGTAAAACACTGCCGGACAATGTCTCGTTACACACAAAATTGTACGTAGCAGCTACGGCGTAGCACTCGTAACGGTTACATCAGCTACGTCGTAACCAGGCGTAGCGTAGAATATTGTACAATCGCGGTCACGAACGGTGAACCGTTTATCTGATAGAATGCTTTGAACTACACAACGTGCGTATGAGTAGTCAAGCCCATAAATAATTTTGGCGAATCACAGGAAGCCCATAATGATACGTAGGTATTTGTTTTACACACTCAGTTGAAATTTGCATTCGCTTCTTATCAACACGTCTCTCTGCACTTTTACAATACCTATATACAAAGACTGACTGTTTCCTCCCACAATTTAGTGATCTCATTGTTATTATGTTTACCTAGTCTAGCTTACCTACCTATTACGAAGTAACATTGTTAATTATTAGTGAATGACCAATTTAATTGCTAGTTATGAGTGTAAAAATGTGATACCTACTTATATGCAATGTATGGCTATCTGCAAAGAAACTCTGTACGTATTTATTTGTTTGATCTACAGCTTTTATACCCTTCCATATGATCTCAATATAAATAATAAGATGGGATAAGAATAATAAAGAATTAAATATTATAAAAAATTCTTTATAATTAGTTGAATAGAGGTTAAAATAAAAACAGGTGTCCATTTAATTGCTTGTAAATTATGTGGAATTGAAATAGATATAACAATGATTTGAACATTATGGTTTTATTTTTTACCACGATAATAAAAGGTTTGCTAAGCAATATTTAAAACTATTCTTAGTTTCAAGTTCCCGACACATACGGCATAAGGAAAAAAACAAATTTACAAACGAACACGTTTTATCCAATATTTAAATCTGCCCCCATCTGCCACTAGACAGCTTATCCTATTGTTCTATTATTTTAAAGTAAAGCCGGTTCGGCGAATTCAATTAGTGGAGATAAAAGTAATCCTATTTCAGAGAAATAAGACCGAGTTTTAAATATACACTCGAGAGCAATGAATCCGGGTCACTTAAAGAATCCTAAAAATCTCGGAAACTGAAAATGCTAGGTTAATGCAATAAATTGTATTTAATAGACAATGTAATACTCCTTAAATGAAGGTATTAAAACTTCTTAGTTATTGTAAAGTTATATCATAAAAAAATCAAATTTGAAAAAGGGCCACTTTCGAAGATGGAACTACGAAATTACAGCATTTGGTTTTGCTTTTGTTTGTAATCTGTCATTTATGTGGGTACATAAACCATGTTGATAGTGCTCTATATTCATTATTCAAGCTGAAATTATGTCGCTTACGCCTGAAGAATGCACCAGAATACTTACAATGCTGGAAACCGGCCGGAGTCAGCGCGATACAGCCAGGACTGTCGGTGTGTCGCTGTCAACAGTACAAAGAGTTCTCCGACGTTACGAAGAAACTGGTTCTAACCTACGCAGACCAGGAACGGGCAGAACCAGGTGTACCACAGCACGAGAAGACCGATACTTGGTGAACACCATGCTTCGAAATCGCTTTCTCACAGGAACTGAACTCACCAATCAGTTTCGACGCCTCGGAGGAAGTAACCCAAGTGCATGGACAGTAAGACGTCGGCTTGCTGAATCTAACTTAAAACCCCTTAGACCTGCAAACGGCCCTAAACTGGAGCGTGGGCATCGTATTTCAAGACTAAGATATGCCCAGAGCCACGTAAATTGGAGTATTGAAGATTGGTCAAAAGTTATGTTCTCCGACGAATCAAAATGTATGCTCTACAAGCACGATGGAAGACACAGAGTGTATCGAAGACCAGGGGAAAGATTCAAGCAAGCATGCATCGAAGAAAAAGTAGCCTACGGTGGTGGGTCTGTACTTGTGTGGGCCGGAATTTCTTCTGAAAGTCGCACAGAGCTGGTGATCATAGAAAACGGCTCTTTAACTAGCGTAAGATATGTGGAAGAAATCCTCAATGATCACGTTGGTCCATTTATGGTCAATTTAGGTGAGGATGCTATATTTATGCATGACAATGCCCGACCTCATACAGGTAGGATTGTGAATGACTACCTTCAAGAGATGAACATTACTCGTATGGAGTGGCCAGCGCGCAGCCCGGATATCAACCCGATCGAGCATGCTTGGGACGAGCTAGGCAGATGCGTAAAACAACGAAACCCTCCCCCAATCACGCTTCGTGAGCTCAAAATTGCTCTCACAGAGGAATGGGAGAATATTCCCCAAAATCGTATAAGGAACTTGGTGTACAGCATGCCAAACCGCGTAAACGCAGTAATGGAAGCACGAGGAGGCAATACGAAGTATTAAAATTCAAGAAAATCGTAATAAAGTTCAAAAATTTCATGTTTCCTATTTTTGTTTTAAGGAGAGATCAGCAGTTTTTTTCTTTATGTAATTTTGTGTTAATAAAATGTATTTTTTTTTACTTACATTTAAGGAGTATTACATTGTCTATTAAATACAATTTATTGCATTAACCTATCATTTTTAGTTTCCGAGATTTTTAACATTCTTTAAGTGACCCGGATTCATTGCTCTCGAGTGTAGATGGTAAATACTTAGCCATTTATTTTTTTGAAGTATGCTTATAAATGCGCAGTTAATAGGTAATCTAGCAGATTGACCTCTTATTCTGAGAAAGACTATTTATACTGGTTTATCGTCCGTACTACAAAATATAACTCAAAATAAAAACCACAATTCACGTAATTATACTTATTTGCGATTTTAATGTTATTATTTAGATGAAAGTTATTAAACATTTATTTACATAAGTACTTAGACGTTACTTAAATGTTTTGTATAATTGTCATATTATGATTTTTCTTTCCGCTTATTTTATCAGAGAACCTTCACCCCTACAATCAGTTTCGCACTTAATTAATCCTAACTATTATTATACATGCTAAAGTAAGTTTGTTTGTTTGTTACGCTTTTACGCTAAAACGGCGGAACGGATTTAAATTAACTTTGGCACATGAGTAGTCCATGAGCTGGAAAAGACATAGGATACTTTTTATCCTGATATTTCCACGGGATCGAGACTTATACGGGTGAAACCGCGGGGCGCAGCTAGTTAAATATAAAAACCTGTTTCAAATAATAAAGGATGGCTTCAAGCGACCCATAGTAAAGTAACTATTTAATCATAACATAATTAATAACTAACATAAAACAAAGAAATGTTGTGCACTTAATACTCGTAGCTTACAAAAATTTGTCTTCACAAATAAACTGTCAATATGACTGCTAGTGCAAAAACCACTTATACACGCGATGCCAAATTCCCAATACATTCTCGATGGCATAACGACTCTCATAGCATTATGAAAATAAAAAAGAACAATGAATGAAGAATGCCTAACCGATATTAGAACTCACGCGCAAAAATACAAATAAGCTGCTTACAGTAGAAACACAGGTATTTATGCCGTGTGCCTGCGTGCGTAGGGGGCAGGGCTAGCTCTGCGTTCGCACGCCGCGGGTGCAAGCGGCCTGGCCTTAAGGGTGATTCACCAGAACTGTCTGCGATAGGCCTCCAAAGTTTTTTGCCGTGAAAAATTACGATTTATTCACCGTATGTAGGCAAGGTCGTCAGTGTTTTATGAATCACTATGGAAATTTGTTGACAGAAATTTGTTGGAAATTTGTTGACAGACACGGTGGCACTAAGGCACGGCGCCGGGCGCCGTCGCCGTATGAGCCGTGTCTGTCACCAAACTTCCACTTCAAGAAAGTATGTATCGTAACTTATTTTACGTTTGAAGATTATTATAATATCTTTTATTCGTAATTTGGTTTTCCGTTTGGTCACGTATCGGTCGTGTCACAATAATTCATAATTAATTGCGGCGTAGTAACTGAATGCGTCCTTTGTTACGATGATTGTTATTTTAATGAGTTATCCCATCGAAATTCTCCGCATTTATTATTTAAAAAATAACGCAATACTGCAAAAGGTAGGTGTGCCATCCAATGTCGAGCTCATAAGCTTATTACTGCGCGTTTAATACCGTACAACTTGAATAAGCAAACGCGTGAAACCCTAGTAATTAATATGGGAATTCAAATATTCGGACAGTGTTTTATATCCGTATTGGTTTATAACATTGTACATCGAGGTGACATTTTCACCTGTATGCGCGCAATGCCATATAAACCCACACGTTGCAGTTCTGCGACAAAATAATCGCGCGATAAAAGTGCGCGCTCGCCCTTAGGCTATTTTCATATTCTGCGTACAGCAATGGAATGCATGTATTATGCAATAGCTGTCACTGTACCGCTTGGGGGAAGAGTTATAATAGTCACAATGGTCTATCAGTTTAGAAGGCTTATTTATGTAACATATTTTAGTTATTATGTCGATATGTTTAGGTTTTCTTACGGTTTGAAACTTTTTGTCGAATGTTAAAAAGGTTTCTAATTGGAGCTACGACAGATATGGAACTTGTAACTTTTAAAGTGTTTCAAACCTTCAGGAAGAAAGATTCCTCCATAGATATTGGCGTTTCTGTTTTCGTTTTAACATCTCTGACACACAATGACGCAGTAATTTGCCTTGATTGCCATGGAAACGCTATTTAGTAATGTGTGAGCTCATTCTTGACCACCTCTTGACACTTCGTTGCGTGACTAAGTACGGCGAGGGCATCTAGAGAATTAAATCTTTAACTTCCTGAAGGTTTTCTAATATTTCAGTATAGTTCATATATATATTCGTTTCTACTTACTCGGTTTTTTGTTGAAGCCCCGCTCTGAGTGACAGCGTGTCATGTTGGTGCACCAGCCCTGTTAACAGACAACGATGCCTTTGTTTTGTTTTGGAAATCGTCAAATAACTACGCCCGCTGCTGATATGTAACACAAGCCAGCTCTACAGTTAAAATATGTAAATAATTCAATTTATTTAGTTCAGAAGACCATGTTAATATGATCCGATTGAACAGATTAAATAATGCAGAGTAATTAATAAACGGTCCACAAAGTATACAATTTCAATTCATTTCACCTGTACACAAACTTTATGCACCATATGTGAATCATTCGCAGTAATCAAAGCCTCGCAAATACCGCATTTGGGTTAAAGCGCTAATGAAAACCTGGTAAATATACGTGACGTGTATTTAGTCAATGGCCTAATGTTTACCTTTTCTCGTTTTCAGATATATCCTCTTTGTGGTTGCAACGAGTGATAATTCAAGTGAAGGCTGTAATAAAAATAAAAATACAATTAGCAATCCCTTCATTTCATTTCCTATATATCGCTACCCTAGTTCAATAGTAAAACATCTAAAAAAAAAACAAACTGAGATAAGTTTTGTTTCGTGTAAAAAATAGGATATACGAGTATGTAAAACGAAACTTGAGTACCTAAACTTCAATATCACACTCACTCACTGAGACATTTATGCATATTTTTACCAAACACTAGTTCAGATTCTGACATCTTATGACATCTAGAGAGTCAGGAAGATTTTTACTTTTCTTTTATTTCTAGACAGAGACTTCTTGAAATGTCTAATAATTCACTGTGGAGACACCTTACATTGTCCCAGTGTTTCATTAATATGTACTTTTCCTATACATTTATCAAACATTTCCGCGGATTTATTCGGACAACTTACATTCTCATTATTCAAATATCGATCTCTTAAAATTATGTTCATGTCTGTTTATTTTCCATAAATTTGGAAGCTTGGTGGGTTATATATTTGGTATTTCTTTAACAAAAGAAAAATGAATAACTATAAGAGTTATAGTATAGATATAGTTTTTAATAAACCGTTTAGAGACAAGATTAAAACCATAAAACATTTTTTTTAACTGAGATTAATATGAGGTTATCTTACTATTAAAAGCCTTAAAACTATTAGAAAAGATACTTTATTCTTTATTTTAATAAATCAACAACAACAACAACAAGTGAATTAGTGTTACTAAAAACTTAAAAGTATGAATAACTCAAAAAATACTTCGCCCAAGATAGTACGGCAGCGATATTTAGTAATGATTACGGTTTTAGTCATCTATTTGGGTTTTCCTATTACTTTCAACTCAACTCAAAGCATTTATTTCAAGTAGGTACATCAGAAAAATGAAGCTAAATGCCCATTCCAAAGCGTACTAGGTTCCTATCTTGATCTTACTAATAGGCTGAACACGCGATATTTATTGCTACCTGCACACGGGTTCGCTCGGTAACCAACAAATGCAAAGGTATGTCCATCACTTCCTTGCCCTTATCCCAGTTCAGCATGACATCTTCTTCCTTAGATCACTATTAGCCGATTCATCAGTCACAGTCATATCCTCTTTCTTCGTTTCTTTGGTCTTCCCTTAGACACTCATAAAGCAATCCACCAACAGTCTTCTCAATTCAATTTCTTCAATCTCTGTCATGCATTTATGTGCTGAAACAATGAATGAATATAATCCTACATTTTATATTCCCGTCGAGGGTAGCACAGGGACATTGTGTACGATGTTTGATGATGCTTCACCGCTCATCGTTTCTTATTGATGCTGTGGTGGAGTAATTATGCGTCAGTTTTCACGCCCTGTTGTGTGTATTGAACGTGTGTCATCACTATCAGCTTTGTTTATTCATTTCATTATTCGAGTTGCAAAAAACGCTTAGATAAATCATTATTATTAATATGGAGGATATATTTGTATTATTCTAAAAGCTAAGAGATTTATAATGTTTGACGTTGCTGTAAAGTTTGGTCTATTACTTCGAAGTAATTTAATAAGAGAATAAGGCTGCGCAAAGACTGTAACAATATCTTCTATTAGACAGACGCGCGTTTCAAAGGCTACGTCGCTCATTCCCGAGGGCAAGAACTACTTATCTCTAAAGTTCGTTTCTAAATAAATCTTATATTTTTTTCCATAAAGAAGGACTAAACTAGTCTACTCGAGAACTACAAGCACAGTCTAAAGAGAAATTTCTTGAATCGTTTAACTCAGCCGACGAAGAAGAGCGGACTCTAGAAATTGCATTTTAATTTATTACACGAACGGCTCGCAGTTTCAGTGCCCGAGGCGACTCCTTTATGCAAACTTAAACTATGTTGCCAGAGCTCTTTGCCCTCGCAAATGAGCGGCGTAGCCTTTGAAACGCGTTATCAAATAATGTTAATATACATTTTTAATAACGTTTCATATTTCTGAGGTCAAGTGTATGGTGTTGGCATGCCTCTGAAATGGTAAATATATTTTAAGGGTAATTGCAGCGACAGTTTTGCTTGGATATAATTTTACCATTTACCAATAAAAATCTTGCAAAGTATGAGGTACTTTGCAAGATTTTTATAACTTGACAAAATATCTAGATTTATTTATTATAATGTACATATCATGCCAAATAAGAATGTATTATACACATTCAACTGCCGGAATAAATTATTTTAATGATGTGAAATACCACATGAAAATTCCTGGCGTAGTTTTGAAGAGCAGCGTGATCACAGAGATAGACGAGAAACTAATACTACAATTTTTTATATTAGCTATAACCTAATAAATATTTTAAGCTATCAACACAGCAATCATCTGTCTACATTCCCAAGACAGAGTTTCATTTCATAGACAGTCCTCTGAGTTAACTTAAAACCACAAACAAACTTCTGCCGGCGACTTCATCCGCGTGAAATTTCTCCCCCCCCCCCCCTCCCCCTCCGCGACATCGCACCGCATCGCCTGCCAGCGCTATTACTTCGTTTCCGCATTCTGACTTTTTTTTTCGGTTCCTTAGGGTCCTTTTTTTTTTTTTTTTTTTTGAGGATGGGAAATCATCAAATGACTCCTCCCGCTCTGGGTGGAGCGGAAGGGAGTGTCAGACTCTTACTGACTAAAACCCACCCGTGTTCCTTCCTTGGCCCTTTATGTTCCGGGTCAGCGGTATCCCTTTCGGATGATCCCGCTTTTCCTTAGCGTGATGTAAAATTAGCCTGTAGCCTTCCTCGAGAATTGGGCTATGAAACGCAAAAATAATTTTAAATCCGACTGGCAGTTCCACATACAAACAAATTTTACCTCTTTATTGAGGGACCTCAATTTGCACAAAGCGTATTGATATTATTCGTGGACTGAATGTTTATTTTGTGGCAGTTAATTAATGTTTCCAATGTAAATAGTTCGTCAAACCTCAATAAAGGTATTTTCGCGCTGGGATATTAGCTTTTACCAAATAATATAATATTTTAAGCTACGAATTTATTCGATTTTGTTTCATATTATTGGATGGAAAACAGGCTAACTGCAATACACGTGCACGTGGGTCGCCGTCCCGAGGATAAAACTGAAATGATTCATGTGCCTATACTTACGAGTACACCCATCCATGCAGCCGTAACTCGTTGAAGTTGCTTGGTGGCAGAAAAAGTTCCATAACTACTTAACTTCGAGCACTACCCCACGAACTGACTCACAAATAGCTCTACTATTAAACATAACTTATCATAATATCACTCCTAAGGGTTAAGGGATCGCATTCCGAAGGGTTATGCTGAGACGACCTATTGACCTATAGAACACCCGTATTTAGTTATATTTAAGTCCCATTGTAACTGGGGGCGAGCCTATTCCCATCATCCAGACTCCGGGCTGAAATTGTGAAATTCCAGATGAAAAAACCCAATATCAGTTCGCCCGACCCGGGAATCGATCCCAGGACCTCATGCACTACTATTCATAAATGCACACACACATAGGAAAAAAAAAAAAAAAATTAACAAAATAAACCTACAAAAAGAGTCTGCGTACTCTTTGGTAGCGCGTACTCTTTGGTGGCTTTACCCTACATACACTCGAGAGCAATGAATCCGGGTCACTTAAAGAATCCTAAAAATCTCGGAAACTGAAAATGCTAGGTTAATGCAATAAATTGTATTTAATAGACAATGTAATACTCCTTAAATGAAGGTATTAAAACTTCTTAGTTATTGTAAAGTTATATCATAAAAAAATCAAATTTGAAAAAGGGCCACTTTCGAAGATGGAACTACGAAATTACAGCATTTGGTTTTGCTTTTGTTTGTAATCTGTCATTTATGTGGGTACATAAACCATGTTGATAGTGCTCTATATTCATTATTCAAGCTGAAATTATGTCGCTTACGCCTGAAGAATGCACCAGAATACTTACAATGCTGGAAACCGGCCGGAGTCAGCGCGATACAGCCAGGACTGTCGGTGTGTCGCTGTCAACAGTACAAAGAGTTCTCCGACGTTACGAAGAAACTGGTTCTAACCTACGCAGACCAGGAACGGGCAGAACCAGGTGTACCACAGCACGAGAAGACCGATACTTGGTGAACACCATGCTTCGAAATCGCTTTCTCACAGGAACTGAACTCACCAATCAGTTTCGACGCCTCGGAGGAAGTAACCCAAGTGCATGGACAGTAAGACGTCGGCTTGCTGAATCTAACTTAAAACCCCTTAGACCTGCAAACGGCCCTAAACTGGAGCGTGGGCATCGTATTTCAAGACTAAGATATGCCCAGAGCCACGTAAATTGGAGTATTGAAGATTGGTCAAAAGTTATGTTCTCCGACGAATCAAAATTTATGCTCTACAAGCACGATGGAAGACACAGAGTGTATCGAAGACCAGGGGAAAGATTCAAGCAAGCATGCATCGAAGAAAAAGTAGCCTACGGTGGTGGGTCTGTACTTGTGTGGGCCGGAATTTCTTCTGAAAGTCGCACAGAGCTGGTGATCATAGAAAACGGCTCTTTAACTAGCGTAAGATATGTGGAAGAAATCCTCAATGATCACGTTGGTCCATTTATGGTCAATTTAGGTGAGGATGCTATATTTATGCATGACAATGCCCGACCTCATACAGGTAGGATTGTGAATGACTACCTTCAAGAGATGAACATTACTCGTATGGAGTGGCCAGCGCGCAGCCCGGATATCAACCCGATCGAGCATGCTTGGGACGAGCTAGGCAGATGCGTAAAACAACGAAACCCTCCCCCAATCACGCATCGTGAGCTCAAAATTGCTCTCACAGAGGAATGGGAGAATATTCCCCAAAATCGTATAAGGAACTTGGTGTACAGCATGCCAAACCGCGTAAACGCAGTAATGGAAGCACGAGGAGGCAATATGAAGTATTAAAATTCAAGAAAATCGTAATAAAGTTCAAAAATTTCATGTTTCCTATTTTTGTTTTAAGGAGAGATCAGCAGTTTTTTTCTTTATGTAATTTTGTGTTAATAAAATGTATTTTTTTTTTACTTTCATTTAAGGAGTATTACATTGTCTATTAAATACAATTTATTGCATTAACCTATCATTTTTAGTTTCCGAGATTTTTAACATTCTTTAAGTGACCCGGATTCATTGCTCTCGAGTGTATTTTAAATAAACATAAAAATTAACTTATTTGTCATTGCTACATCTTTTAATTCTTTTTACCTATTGTGGTAGAGTAATTTTATTAAAGGTGCAAAGGTGTTTATTTGTATAAGGTCTTCACATAAAATTATATAATTAATGTATACAAAATATTGTAACACATTTTAAAAGAGTAGCGGTGGAGTTTCTTGCCCATTCTTCTCCATACGAAACTACCTTTTGGAAGGGGCGACTAGAATCAATTATATTTTAATGTAAATATTGACGTTCAAAAGTGCCTTTTATGTGCCTATTTGAAATAATTGCTCTGACTTTGACTTTGAAACAGTGGCAGTGTAGTCTCGTAACGTGCGTAGGTAGTGCAACTCCATTGCAACCTTTATTAAAGTCTATTTTTTGTAAAATCTATTTTAGCACGACGCTAAACTTGTACAAACGCGTTAGGTTGTTACACTTCATTGTTTAATGTGTTGTTGCAGCCCACAATAGCTATTTGTAAAGCTCGGTTAGTAGAATCTTCTCAGCCTCCGTTTGACCTCGTTACTGTGGATGGACTTTTCCGCCGGTATTTTCCGTTAGAGTAAGTGTTTTTGCCGGAGAAAAGTAAATTATTAATCACTTTAATATGGCAGGGCCTACGTTAAAAGAGTTTAGACTAGAATGATATTTATTTTAAAATCGTTAGGTTTTTATACGCATAAGTAACTAACGCACTTTAGAAATTGCAGCGCAAATGCAACATTTTCTATAACATTTGAAAAGTACGTACGTCTTTCAGTCTAACATTTCGGTAACTACCTAGACGAAAACAACAAAAAAAAAAATTCAATGCACCATATCGCGCCACCGGAACCAAATGATCAGTATTGAAAGGGGGTTTGAGTCAGTGTCTACATTCACAAGCTCCGGCAGGACAATTATTTAGAACCACCTGTATGAATGCTCCATCATTCGTCATTACGTGGTAGTTGAGCAAACACCTGAACAATTTTACAATGGAACAAACAGACAGTTTGTTTGTAAACTTTTCTATGAACAAGCCGCCATAATGCAGTGGGGCTGTCACGTCACGCGATCGGTAATCACATACTTATTGTATTGATATTGTGTTGTATTGATAAAGCGCTTCCATTATGAATTAGAAGCAGAATCCTAAGTATAGATGTTAGAATGCAAACGTAATTTTTCATGAATTTGATGCTTCGATCAACAATACCAACTAGATAACGGGTCACGTACAAAATCAAAGCTAAATGCTATCCGCGTGAAAAAAGTCTAAAACAGCTATAAGTTCAACCTAATTACAACCATGGCACCTAGTAATAAAGTCATGTTTACATTGGCGGTGTTTTAAGCGAACTAAGCAAAATAAGAGCTCACGTCTCGAAGTGCGCTGTTATTTACCGAGACGTATTTCTTGCGCCGACCCGATATCTAGTCGGTATTGTTGATGGAAGATTTGATGTAAGTAATGTTTCCTTTTAAACTACCTCATGAGTAAAAGGACACTTTTGCTTGATCATTTTCGTAAAGAATTTCTTCTTAATTAAACACGATAAAATACTACAAGTTACTCTAACTTATTGTGGCTCGAAGGACCAAATTTTTCTTTTTATTTCCGCGTTAGTGGAATACGGTGGAAGGAACCACCGGAAATCTTAGTACCTAAAGACGCCGTCTCGCCTGCTACGAGCCTCTCGGTTTCATTCAATATCCACCGGAAAGTCCTCCATCCATTCATTTATTTATTTCTTAAAAAGTTTTACATTTTTTTCATCTTAAACTGCAGAAAGTGAAAGTCTTTAAGGAAGGTGATGTCTGCATTAACAAATATTGTGTTCAAGAAAAACATTAATGTTTAGGATGCACTTCTGTGTGTTTCACCCTTATACTTAGTTCGAATACAACCATTAAACCAGTAAGTCCTATTGTTAAACCGGAAGGGTACTTCATTTCACCTGTTAAATCACTAATCACTGTAATACACTTGTTTAAATCTATAACAACATTATACAATATTAACAATAAACAACAATAATAATGAACATTTCAGATCCAAAATCCCGCGGATAAATCAAATATAAAAAATGCACATGTGGAAATGTAATACCATCCCGGTGTAACAATAGGGTGTCATTTTACGTGACAGAATAACGACTATTAGGTATGTAGCAGCCATCAGCATTAATAAGTCAATAGAAATGAACGTGAGGAGAGACCAGTATCAGGTTATCAACCATTCAGCAGAGCGCTCATAGGGTTAAACCATCCCTCGCCACGCCGTGGCATCGAAGCAGCGTTGCCACGAATTAAAAATCATTGACCAAATATCGTCATGTCCAACGAAATTTCCGACGAGCCACGGCTAAATGTCTCTCGAATATTACTAGCTCCATTTGGGTATAGTTGCAGTGGAAATTAAACATTCTACAGCTTTGTTAAGGTTCAGTTTACGTTGTTTTAACGGAGTGTTATAAATGAGCAGTAATATTTGAGTACATCCGTCGTGCCCCGAGCAGCAACCCCGCTAGTAATCTTGCTGAATGGCTAATCTTTTCACCACAACGCTATATACGTAGCATTGAAAAAGGAAAAGAAACCTTATTGCTCTCAGTTAAAACAATGGACACAAAAAGTCGTGTAACAGTTAAATCGATGAAATTGCGCAAGTCAATGATCCATTAAAATCGTTACGAATAAATCTTTTCAAATATTCCCGTGGGAAGCTGTGTGTATACCAATACCACCCGTTTTGTTATTCGATACTTTTTATTCCTTTATGGATACTATTTTCACAAAAAATAGGTTATTACAACGGCGGCGGCGCGCAGTGAACTCTGGATTGCGTAAAACTGTATCGGTGAATAAACTTTGACTTTGCTTCTAGCTGCATAGTCGGATGTGACACTTGGGAAGAATTTTAAACAAGCCACGAGTTTAACAATACATCAAAATTAATGTTATGTTACAATTTATCTACAGATCTTTACACGGTATAAGCATTTACAACATGTACGGCGTTTATTTATAACGATTTGCGCCAGGAAAAAAATCTTTATCCTTTTCACCAACCCGTGTGCCAATTAACAAGATTTAACACTGGCAACACACGAATTTGCGCACATGCACACACAGGTCACTGTGCGACTTGCCGGTCGATTCTGTTAAAATCTCACCGTGAAGACTAGCGTGAAGTGAGCTGTCAGTGTCATCCCACTGAAGCTAGGGATTGGCCAAGTATTACATTTACAATCATAATCGAGATTTTAATAATATTTTATCCAAATTATATTGATCATTTTATATTATTTCAAAGTAAATACTATTTTTGGGGTTTTAAAATAAAATAGCAAAACAGAAATTCAGTTAGAAACTCAATCTTGTGTTTTTTTTTTTGACACAGAACTAGCTTTGAAATAATATAAAATTATCAATAGAATTTGCATAAAAAGTATTATTAATAGTTCAATTATGATTGTTAATGTAATGCTTGGTCAATAATCCCTTGCATCAGTGGGATGACACTGACAGCTCACTCCACGCTCACTTCACCTAAGTTTTCACGGTGAGATGTTTACAGAATCGCACTGCTGTTATATCTAGCTATCAGTGCTGCCATTTTTCGAGGGGGATTACCAGTCGTTAGCGAGCCTCAGTTGCACCTGTACTTGTTAGCATTGATGGATACATACCGACAATAATGTATAACTCAACTTGCGGGTCAATATTTCTGAACTTTGAAAAGTTACGGCGAGATGGCATACAGGATATGGCCGGCAGTATATGGCTCATGGAGCCACACGGGTCGACAGAAGGTTAAGCTACGCTTGCCGAGGTTGGTCCGTGGATGCGTGACCATCCATTATATATCGAGACCCCTCCGTGCCTCGGGAAGCTCGTTAAATAGTTGGTCCGTCTGTCCTTTGTATATATCCTTGATAGTCGTCAGGGGTAGTCGATGCCCTAAAGTCTGACAACCAGTATCATATTACCCAGCAACTCGAGTCGCTCCATGTAAAATACTGGTATTCAGCTGCATCCGGTTAGACTGGAACCTGACCCCAAAATAGTTGGCAAAAGGCATAAGAAAGAGAGAGAAAGGAAGAGTTTTAGAAAAGTTCGGCGATCTCCTTATTAGTCACCATGTAAGTTATTTCATGGTGGTGGGAAATCATTTGACGTCACACTATATTCCATGTTTCGGTGTTCCAAATTAAAATTCAACGACCATTAGACACATTTTATAGAATAATTAATCAAAAAAAAAAAAATGTTTAAACCTGTCAAATTACCATCCTAACTAATATTATAAATGAGAAAATGACTTTGTTTGTTACACTTTCACGCTAAAACGGCTGAATGGATTTGGATGAAATTTGGCACAAGGGTAGACCAAGACCTAGGTTAGGACATAGGTTTCTTTTCATTCTGGATCGCAGACGAAGTCGCGGACAAAAGCTAGTTACTAATATATCAACAACAACAATAACTTGCAATCAATCTAGTTTTGTAGAACGTCGTCTCTGTCACTGATGTATGTGTGGTAGTCCGTCAAAAACACCAAGTGATATATAAATGCCCGCGTACCTACTGAACTTAATTTCACAGTATGGAGTAATGAATTCGTGAAAAGAAAAAATACAGAAAAAGATAAAGTTGGGGAAAATATGCGTCACATCCACGTAGAACGGCCATCGCTTAGCAAAGTGCTGTGAGCTGTGTGCTGCTGTGGTGTATGTATGTGTGTGTACAGTGTAAATCCAATCACAATCTCAGCCAAAACACTTCAAACATCGCCATTCAATTTCGTAACGATATTTTAAATGGTCATCAACTGAAATTCCATTTTCGTGCATTTTTAGAGCGAAATCCATAACGAACATTCGTCGAATGTACTGCCGAGGTCGGGCCGAGGTTAAGCCTGCATATACCACAATGAACGGTAAACCTTACATTAACCTATTTTCGTACTAAGCAGCTCGATACAACCATTTTGTGTACATTATTGCCCCACTTGTAAGCAACGGGTTGAGTCACAATAAGGCGGATCGCGCACTACAACGCGCCACGCGACGAGGCGCGGGAAACGGAGCCAAATTCCCAGCGCAGATGCGCGTTTTTATTGAATTTGTTGTAGCGGCTTATACATTGCCACATGCGAGCTGCGCGTCATACTGAAGTCACGCAAATCCTGCATCGCGCAAACAGAGTTTACCGCGCGACTAGCATTTCAACAACTTCCCGACTTCAACTGTCGGGCAGTTGCCCACCAGACACGACACCCGTCTGGTCGGAGGATCCTCCCTTTTCTATGGAGGTATGAGAGAACTTTATACCC
The DNA here is from genome assembly GCA_937001585.2 of Brachylomia viminalis. NCBI lineage: Eukaryota > Metazoa > Arthropoda > Insecta > Lepidoptera > Noctuidae > Brachylomia > Brachylomia viminalis. Next base: position 34,359,688 of record OW443293.2, read on the forward strand.
TGTTCCTCGTACCTCTATATTGTATATAAGAAAACACTAAACAGTGAAAAATAACTTTAATTTCGGAAGTCGGTGTCTTTGGTTTTTCTTTTTTCGTTGTTTGCCACCGACTTCTGAAATTAGAGTTATTTTTCACTTTGTAGTGTTTTTTTTGTAAGTCGGAGGTGTTTTTTTTGTGAAAAAGTTTTTATATTTTACTTTTTAGTTGTGGTACCTACAAACAAAGTCGTATACCACTACTTGCAACGCAAATAACAGTGACATTACAGCATCTAAGTACACTAAGTGGAAAAATACTTATTATTGAAGCTGACTCAAAAACCACTCATCAGAACTTGACTAATTTACCTATATGGGAAATATATCCTTTCAATCAAAAGAAGAATTTTTCAAACCGGTTTTTAAATGACGGATTTCAGAGAAAGCAAACACAAAAAAGAAATGCCGAATTAAGAACCTTCTCATGTTTTTGAAGTCGGTTAAGAATGACGCACTGGGGCGCGTTGTCTGCGCCCCGTCGCGTGGCACGTTGTGGTGTCTGATCCGCCATAGAACGGATAATGTGCAATAAATGTACTTACAAGTTTTAGAGTGCCTCTTAATGTTGTATTGGTTGGGAGGAGCTCGGTAACCGGTAATAGATTAAAAGTTACGTGGTGTACTCTTTTTCAATGAGACGATACTTGAGACACCCAGAGAAAGATACGGGCAACCGCGAATCTCTCTCACAGTGTAATATGGATTTGGGTTTAAAGACATTTATTTCTCAAAAAAAAGAACATTACGGTTCACTTACATATTGAGAAATGTATAGAAAATATATAATAAAAGTAGATACAGTCTCTGTGATCACATACAGATAAACAAAACAACAGAATTAGAAGATATAGGTGACATTCGCTGTTAGTACTTCATTCTAACATATTCCTCTAGGGCTTTTTTATATGTATTACAACTGTTACTGTTAAACACATCATCAGGTATTTCATTATAAAGTTTTGCTCCCTCATATAGTATATTTTTCCTACCATAGTTAGTTCTAGGTTTTCTTAATTCTATTTTGTCTCGTCGTCTTGCGTTAAATGTGTAAGTTTTCTTTTTAAAGTTAAGTTGCGAATGTGTGTCTTGTGTTATGATTTTGTGTATTAGAGTGCATGTTTTAAGTGTATAGAGTTGGTTAATTTTAAGTATTTTAGTGTCATTGTAGATTTTCGTGGTTGGTGTAAGGTAGTAGTAGTTGTAGAGTGCTTTTATTGCTTTATTTTGTAGTATTTGTATATCCTGGATTACTGATTTTGCTGCAGTTCCCCATATCTCAATGAGATATTCTAAGTGGGGTCTTACGAGAGAGTTGTATATCATTGCGCGAGCTTTTTTAGGAATGCAAGTAGACATTCGACGCAATGCTCCTACCAGAGATGATAGTTTGGACTTAATGTAATCAATATGGGGTTTCCATGTTAACTTAGTATCTAATATGAGACCCAAATATCTTTCACTGCTTGATTTTGCAATGTTTTCGTTATTTATTGTTAGTTGGATTTGATTGTGGATTTTCTTATTTTTTGCAGCAAATATCATGTATGAGGTTTTCTTTGTGTTAATAGTTAGCAAATTGGACAGAAACCATGTATTTAAGATATTCAAATCATCTTGAGCTTCTTTCATTAAATTAGTTAGATTGTGACCAAAGTAGAACAAACAAGTATCATCTGCGTAAAGTGTGATACTGCCCAACGTTTTAACACTGCTGATGCTATTGATATAAATCAAAAATAATAACGGTCCGAGAATTGATCCCTGTGGGATTCCGTAGGTTAATTTACAAGGTGAACTTTCAAAATTATTAATTTTCACTATTTGTGTCCTATTTTCTAGATACGACTTAAGTATTCCAAGTGCGGATCCCGATATTCCTACGTCAGATAACTTTATTAAAAGCAAATCATGACTAATCGTGTCAAATGCCTTTTTTAGGTCAATAAAGATACCTAGGGCATATTGTCTGTTGTCTATAGCATTTTTTATTTTAGTAGTAAGATCTATAGTAGCTGATAATGTATTTGATTTAGGTCTAAATCCATATTGTTGCTCAAAAAAGAAGTCTATATCTGTTAGGTAGGTGTTAAGACGAAGGTAAATTATTTTTTCAAAAATCTTGGAGATTACTGGTAATACTGATATCGGACGATAATTGCCTGGATCAGTCTTGCTTCCAGATTTAAATATTGGAGTTACCTTAGCAACCTTCAGACTTTCAGGGAATATCCCTTGTTCAAGGCATTTATTTATACAGTCAGTTAAGTGGTCTAATATTAGGTTTTTAATGCATTTTATTTCTTTAACAGTAATTCCATCAATTCCACTACTTGTATTAGCGTCCAGGCTATCGATTATAGTATTAATTTCTTCCTTTGTGGTTAGTTCAAATGTTTGTAGCATATGTGTTTGTGATAGTTTTCTATTTAATGTAAAAGTTTGTGTTTGAGTTATTTTATTGGCTAATATAGAACCAACTGTGGAAAAGAAATCATTAAAATGTTGGCAGATTTGTTGCCCATCCGTTATTACGTCAGTTTCAGTTTTTAACTTTGAAGGAGCACAACTGTTTTTGTGTTTGTTGTGTGCTAGCGTATTAATTAAATCCCACATTTTTTTTGGCTGCTTTTGGCACTTTTTAAAACTGTCCAGGTAATATTTCCTTTTTGTGTTTCTTATTATTGTATAGGCTTCATCTCTCATGTGTTTAAAATTTAATTCAGTTTCATTACTATCAATGTCTTTTTTATGTGCACTCCATGCTTTGTTTCGCTTATTTATAACTTCTATTACGTGTTTATTGATCCAATCTTCTCGAGGCTTGTTTAGAATTTTAACTTTCTTTATTTTGTTTTTTTTTATTTTATTTGTGATGTATGTTTCTAGTTTTAGATAATCATGGTCTTCGTTAATAAAATTGGCTTCTTCAACTGATTTATATAGCATGGTGTAATCTGTGGCTAGGTATTCATATTTTAACTTTTTTGTAACTTTTGGTTTTTTCATTTCCAAATGTATCTGTTTATGATCGGATAGTGGAGTGTCAAGTAAAGTCATATGAAAGGCATCATCTTGAATATTTGTTGAAATGTGATCAATAATGGTTTTCGTAGTTTTTGTTTCACGAGTACAGTAGTTGACATCTCTGTTATTTAATATCTGATATCCGGATTCGTTAAGCATACTTGTGTAGGTATTTGTTTGTCGGTCGTCATTTAGTAGATTAATGTTGAAATCCCCAAATACTAAGGCCTTTCGTTTTCTGTCTAGTTGTGATCCATACGTTTCTATAAATTCATTTAAGTTTGTGCTGGGCGGCTTATAAACTAATCCAACGTGTATACCATATTTTTCCAAATAAATCCAAAGGTATTCGTTTTGCCCTTTACTGTAAAGTTCTGAAGTTTCGTATTTAATACTATCATGTATATAAGCGGATACACCACCTCCAATGCGCCCCTTCCTGTATACATATACATGTGAATAGTTTGGGATTTGTAGTAGGTTAGCTTCGGCATCGGATTTTATCCAAGTCTCAGTGATTAAAATGATATGTGTGGTTCTCCTTATTGATTTTAACATACATTGCAGCTCATCTAGTTTATTGCTTTTAACGAGGCTTCTAATATTTGCGTAGAGAAATTTAAGTGAGTTTCTTTTCATACAGATATCTTCGCAGCAAGTAATATTCTGATAAGTAATATTTGAAATGTTTTCTGCATAATCTAATTGTATATTTTTTAAGTTTACTTCTGCAGTTCCTTGTCGTTTTTTAAAGTAGAATTAATTATTTTAGGAACACCTCCCATGTATTTTATAATGAGGTCAGTTTCACCATTTTGTTGACGTTGTTGTAATTCCGCTCGTAGTCCCTTTAAATATTGTTGTTGAAGAGGAGTTTGGTCCGAGTAAACGCGAACTTGGTTTATATCATATTTGCCGTAGTTACGCAAGATATATTTCGCAGTGTCCTGCGATTCAAAATACACTTTTAGAGGTCGATTTTTGTCGGGAATATACTTGCCCAGTCTTATAAAGTTGCATGGGTTCGGACATTCTGAATAAATAGTTTTAATAACATGCATGACCTTGTTTTTATCATGTTCAATTCTAGCGGTTCTATTAGAATTATTCGTTTCGGGTATACCAACAAAAATTACGTTCTTTTCTCGGCGATAGCGGTCTTGCAATTCTAGTATGGTGCCTTCGAGAAGCGTTGGCGATCTTTGGTCTAGAGGCGGCGCGTTAGCGGTCTTAAGTTGAGAAATATCGGCTTCAAGCTGGGTGGTTTTTTCTTGATATGTATTGTTGGCTAATTTTAAATCTTTTAGTTCTTGACGAAGATCATTTTGTTGCATAGTTAAAGATTGCGAAATTTGTTTAGTGTTTTTAATTTCATCTTTTATTTCTGTTATTTCTTTTTGTAGTTGTAAGTAGTTTTCCTGTTGGGTTTTTGTAAATTCTTTGAAAAACGACATTATCTCCATTCGGAAATTTTCCAGACAGTTTGTATACTCACAGTCATTATCGGGTTGTTTCCTCTTCCTGTGGGTAATATTTGGAATTTGCTCTAGTGTACGTAGATCAGGCGCTGATCCACTTCCGCTGTCGCTTATGGACTTGCTACCGTTCGGAGATCGCATTAGACTCATGTTTGTCTACCCACGGATGCTCGCCGCGTAGCTGGGTCTTGGAGTGAGCGAGTTAAAAAATATCACCACTCTCGTTTCCTCGCGGGGGTGAAGGGCGCCGCAAGCGCACTTACGTTGAGGATCTAATTGTTAATAGGTTGTAACTGATTTTTGCACTGCTTTAGTAATTGTGGTTATTAGAGTTTAGTAGTAAGGATTCAATTGTATTGACTCGCAAACTTGAAACCACCAATTATTTTACTAACACCTTGACACACGTCTGTTCGCGGCGGTCACAGAGACTCCCATTTTGTAACCAAACTATCAAAGTTGTAGAATGCCATCAATACAATCAATAACCCATTAAATATAAATTCTATACGTCGTCGCACGTCGATACTTGAAACATATAAAAAAGTAAATCATAAAACACAGATATCGTTCTGAATATTTCTTTCAGCGTACCAGCACGAACAAAAGCAAAAAGTGGAAACAGTACTCGATATGACCCAGTTTGGCTTGGCAAAAGTTGTCCTACTCGATTGCATTGAAAAACTGCGCCACGAAACCGAAATGTTATTACTATAGGCAAAGAACTTTATATCTGTATATTCCCATCATTATGTGGTTGTCCTTCAAGAAATCAATACAGTATGTGACATAAACTACAAGAAATAATCGTAGAACATTTAATCAGCAATTGCATTGTTTTCACCATGTACATGCGAGAACCATTTTCTCGTTTTTAATTCAAATATTTTAACAAATTGTTTTTAATAGTTTGCCATAATTAGTAGGTTGACGGGAACACTTTTTATCAATTGTACCGTCACCGTTGTAAGTCAGTATTTTTTTTTGTAATATCTAGTCTGGTACCTATCTACTTTTTATTCCAGTGACATAACATTTATTTAACTTCGTATTGTCTAATGACATACCATGCCATAAATAGTTACTTCCAATAACTGGACATGACATGATTGTATTTATTACCTTCCAATTACCTCTCTTATTATTATTTTGACTAACTATCTTCTAATATTATCTGACTTAACTAAGATGACTGTATTCTGTGTTATTGTGTGTTATTGTATATTGTTTATCACATCACATCACATACATTTAATATTTCTATAATTGTACATAATGTGTTTTGATAAACTAAGTTCAGACTCAATTTATGTTTAGTTAACACTTATATTTTGCAGTGCCCTGACAGGGTTCATGTACAAAAACCAACAGTAATTTATTGTAAAATGTGCGAAGTGCAATATAGCAAATAAATAAATAGTTCAACAAAATCAAATTCTTCTCTTCTTGTTGTCACACACTATTGCCTACATTTCTTTTTCCTAATTCATTTCGCGGGTCTGCTGGAAAAAAAATATTAAGAAATAAGCAGTAGTGTACCTTTGTACTCAATTCTAATATGTCGTATCTGTATCTGTTTTACTGTGTGTACATATATCACCTCGGTAGTGACTTGCTGTCTATCCATTACATATTCCGCTCAACCCATCCATCGTTTCTGTAGTATTCTCTTATTTCTATAGCCACCGCATCTAACCAACCAGTCACTTTTATCTGAGTAACACTAAGTATAAGTAACATATTAAGTATTCGATGTTCTACGAATGTTGGTTTCAGCTGGGATTTAATCGTTGCGTGACCTAGAACTTACCACACACATGTTGTTTCTCACAATTATAGTTAGCCTTCAAGATATCACTTCCGGAATGAAGTCACCGCGAGGATTTTATTCACGAAATTGTTTTGCACATTTGTTTTTTGTAGTTGGAATCACGTACTCAATATGTAAACTGCATAGCATTAGCAATTAACCGTTGGATGACGTCATTGAAACGTTGTTTATGAAGGTAAATCGGTGCGATTCCCTATTGAGCGTTTTTGACACCGTAAAGTCGAACCCCGCTGCCAACATTTTCATGACAGCCGTCACTGCGGCCGTAATGTTAAGATAGTAATTTGACAATTTTCATGTTAAACTCCTATACTAAAAAGCAAACACAAAAAGACATTAAATGTGAGACCCCATTCATAGCGGATAATATTGACAGTTTCAAAGAAAATAGCCTTGTTGCAACAACGACCATGATTGCTGAACGCTAGAATTCTGAATAATAGATGCAACGACGGTCGACTGAATAACTGCTTTCTTTTTTACTTTTAAATCACGCCTAACAATACTGTTACTGACACGTTAGTAATTTTCAAGTCAAATTCAATATTCTGCTTGTGAAACATACAGGGTGACATATTGACACTTTGAGACTGGTAGAAGGAAAAAAGCTAAAGTAAATAAGCGAGAAAGTAAGTAATATAATAAGTAGGTTGAAGTAGTTAATTACATACATACCTACACTCACGCCTTCTCCCCATGGGGGTAGGCAGACACTATAGAACGCCACCGGCTACGATCTATGATCAATCAAGTTATTTTATCTTCATCATCATCATCGGCTTAGAATGTCCCCACTGCTGGCACACAGGCCTCCTCTCGGTCATAATGCATCACGCGGACCCAGTGCGGATTGGTAGATGTCTCATGTCTTCAAATTTTTGGTTCTAGGACATGCCGGTTTCTCACGATGTTTCCTTTCACCGTTTTGAGAGCAGTGGCGATGAAATATTTTACACAAAGTAAAGCGGCTGTCTTGGTTCAAACCTACGACCTACAACTCGTAAGTCGCGGCCAATACCACTGGGCCACCACTGCTCGTAGTAATTAATTGATCATTCAAAATCTATAAATTCCATTTTTCTCTAAGATTGATAACGTGGTTCCTTACAACAAATAAATGTACCAACAATAATTTTAGATATAATATGACCAAATCTGATTTTTTCATACTGACACTGAATCACCCGGTGTATTTATTATTGTGGCTAGCGATATTTACTGTTTCTAAAATGTTAACTTATTAAAAAGGCTAGCGAATAAAGTTTCATAAAGTACCTCACAGGATAGACTGGCCACTAACGGCTTACACTCGGTCCACACTGCAAACCTGTCCAGGCTTTCCCAGGGACTTAGTAACAACATAACGAAACTTTAAGCACTTTGGCCATTGCAAACCTATTAAATTTAGTCGGCAACTCTGCAAGCGAAGTTTCTTACTTCGCTTGCTTCCCTTTGGAGCTAGAATTATGTAAGGCCTGTACTGGCCGCCCAATGTTATTAGTGCAAATTTCGAGGGAAGAGCTAAGTTGTTGATGTGTGTTAAGATGGCTTCCGTTTACCCTGAGTTTGTAAGTCCAACAATAGTTGCAACAAAAGTCACGGTTATAGTTGGAATTATTGTTTCTTTTTTCTCTAAGTTTTATGGTTGTAGAAAAAACACATAGTTGAAAAGTCTCAAGTACCTTTTCACTGAGAGCGAACTTTGTGAACACTGTCAATACACAATCAGGAACACAGATTAGCTTCATAGTAGTATTAGTAGTAGTAGTCAGGGTAGTAGTCAAGGTAGTAGTCCGGGTAGTAGTCAGGGCAGTAGTCAGGGTAGTAGTCAGGGTAGTAATCAAGGTAGTAGTCAGGGTAGTAGTCAAGGTAGTAGTCAGGGTAGTAGTCAGGGTAGTAATCAAGGTAGTAGTCAGGGTAGTAGTCAGGGTAGTAGTCAGGGTAGTAGTCAGGGCAGTAGTCAGGGTAGTAGTCAGGGTAGTAATCAAGGTAGTAGTCAGGGTAGTAATCAAGGTAGTAGTCAGGGTAGTAATCAAGGTAGTAGTCAGGGTAGTAGTCAAGGTAGTAGTCAGGGTAGTAGTCAGGGTAGTAATCAAGGTAGTAGTCAGGGTAGTAATCAAGGTAGTAGTCAGGGTAGTAGTCAGGGCAGTAGTCAGGGTAGTAGTCAGGGTAGTAGTCAGGGTAGTAGTCAGGGTAGTAATCAAGGTAGTAGTCAGGGTAGTAGTCAGGGTAGTAGTCAGAGTAGACCCACGTCATTCTCTATTAGGTACTCTACGAATAACTGCTATAAAAGCGCGTGAATTCACATTGTACAGTAATTTGTCCTGAAATGTTGGCAGAACACTAGTTGAATAAATTAAGAAGGCAAGCGGCACACGCGTGGCATGATTATGCAAACTTCATGCAAACGATCACAAGCGTAGCGTAGCGTAGTGTTCACATGGTGGCGGAGGTGTATCACAAGATTGTCAGAGCTTAAGGCTGGTCTACACGTGCCTTTACTTTTCCAATTTGAGTTTGTTAAAGTCTAATTACTAAAGTTAATATAAGGCTTTCCTACTTTATATATTTTCTCTCTTACATCTATCATTACAGGGTAACCTAATGTGATAGTGTACCTTAATTAAGTCTTATCTTAACACTTACAATGCATTCTTTGTGAACTCACTCAGAGGACAAGAGAATAGGTGCGTGGCACTAGCCTATGGCTCATAGCTGTGGCTATGAGGTTAGAAGTGCGGAGTGCACGCGTCAGTGGCGCCTTTCGGAGAATTTATACCCACAAATCTAAATTATCCTCGAAACTGACCTGCAACTATTCTGTTACACTGGGAATGTGTAAATGAGATTTCTCGCAAAGCATGAATCCTTTGACTAACGTCTGCGTATCGTATAAAGTTAATTCATTATAGGTACATAGGGATACTCTGAATTGTTTTCATGCAGACTTACAGTTCTGCGAAGGAGATAAATACGTCTGTTTATTGCGTAAATTATTTGAGGTAAAAGTGTTTGAAAATATTGGTGATTTTATTTTTTTGATAATTAATTATTCAAGTCCAAAAGACGTTTTTTTAACTTTTTTACACTACTATCGGTCTTAAGGAGAATTGTTTCTATCTCAAACTTTGTTTGAATTTGTGATTAAATTCGTAAGGACCAAATTGTCTAGGATGCAACCTGCTACAATGCTTTTATAAAATTCCCAAGCTTATCGTAGTTATAAAGCTATAGAGGGTAGTTACGTTGTTTTTCTTTTATTTCCCAGGTGAGAGTGGTGGATACTATCTCCGACAAGGCATTGCTTGTTAGCATGAATTTAAACATTGCCTGCAATTTCTATTGATTTTTAATAAAATAAACAAACATTCCTTGGGGATTTCTATTATGACGGAGTTCCGAATTGTATATTTTTTTTGTTGTAATGAGTAAATACGCGTAGCTTTGTGAAATAGAAATTTTGCACAAAAACAATGAATTTTAGTTTGTCACTGCATTTGAAGAAGTATATAAAATCTGAAGTATCGAACAAACCGGATTGGATCCGACGGTCGATTCTGTAACAATCTCACCGTGAGAACTTAGGTGAAGTGAGCTATCATCCCACTATCGTCAACTTACTTCAAGCTCACTCCACCTAAGTTATCACGGTGAGATTGTTACAGAATAGCTGTTCTTTTTTAACCGAAAAAGGAGGCTCAATTCAGTTGTATTTTTTTAAATGGTTGTTACCTCAGAACTATTTTATTTATAAACCAATTTGGAAAATATTATTTTTATTTGAAAGGATTTACTTCCAGATTTGTCCCATATAAATTTAGTCAAGTTCTGATGAGAAATTTTCCCACTTAGTGTATGTTGATGATGTTGTAATACCTTCCTGTCACTGTTATTTACCTTGCAAGTAGTGGTATACGACTTTGTAGTGTGTATTTTTTGTAAAAATTAAAAGCTTTTTCACAAAAAAAAACCACCGACTTCCAAAAATAACACTATAAAGTGAAAAATAACTTTAATTTCAGAAGTAGGTGTCTTTGGTCATTGTGTTTTCGTTTTTTGCCACCGACTTCCGAAATTAATGTGGTATTTTTGTAAGTCTGACTTGCCACCCTTACGAGTAAGTATCCACTTAACCCTTTAAAATATTGTTGCACTTTTAATAATAGACGTCATACATGCTGTCCTTATAATATCTACAGCATGAATAAGATTCCGGTGAAAATATATTCAAAATAATTCAACATTATATTTGTAGACAAGTTTTTAGTAGTGTCTGAGTAAACCCATGAGGGTGCATGCATGCGAGCCAGTCGCTGCATTCTGTAGGGACGCAAGAATTTATTGAAATACCAGCTACCTCGACTGGTGCAATTATTCTTCATATTATCAATAAGTGCCAAGCTATTTTATAATCAACATTTTCCTAGTTTAATCGGTTGAATAAATACTGCGGTAAGCAGAACCAAGCTATCCCAAGGCAAGAAACGCTTGCTTTGTTTTTGAATCAAACAAATTGAAACGAGCAACAAAGTATGATGTTTTAAAAATAATGTTGTGTGAAGTATTTAAAAATAACCCTTATGGACGGTACTCACTGCGAGCATTCTTTCCGAGGACTTGTTTTGTAAGCATTCGTTGCGTTAGCTTTTGTTGTTTAATTTGTGTGACATTTTGAGCTTAGTTTAATCCATGTGACACGAGACAAAAATTATGCTATTAACCGGATATTAATCCAGTCCTGGCTTCTGCTGAATTTCTAAATGGAAGAGCTCAATTTTGATTTCTTCCTTGCTTGTATTTTATATTTACTTGCTTGTATTTGTATTTTGCTGAGCCGTTGTTTTATTTTTTATTCCGACTAAATGTGTGTTTTACTCTATTCATTATCACTTTGCTCGGTCCGGGGTCATTCAAGACCACAGCAACGTGACCAATGAGGCAGTATTATTATAATGAGCTCTTAATTTCTCGTGCAACACCAATGGGGACTGATGGAGTGGTCGACCTTTAACACAAGGACCCGTTAATGATGTGGGTACTTAATAATAATTATTAAGCACAAAAATCGAATACTTTTCTAAAAACGTCTGCATATTTAGAAGACATAATAATGCCGTTCTGTCACTGTCCCACCAGGATATCAAAATCCGCTTCTCATACACAATTTTAGTAAATAAAAATACTATAAGACCAGGTTTCCGGGTTCACGATGTACTTGCGTGTGAGTTACTAATCAAGTTTTAGAAAGACAATCGTCTAGTAACGCTTCTGCACCGGTAAGATGAAGTCAGAACTACTAAGAAGATCTACTTCCCGGGAGTTGATATGAAACGTCGAGTTTTAGAAAGAGACGGACACAGAAGTATTTGTGTCGGAGGCGGGGCAGAGCTGAACTTTTTATAACGCTCAATGTCCCACATTAAAGGCCACGTCCTGCCACAACTTGTTCCTCAAAAACTTTAACTTAAACTTCAAGATGCGGCTTCTGAAGTTCTATCTCTAATATACGCGGCCGGGGCTTGTACGTTCACATTGCTTAAGCAGCCTATAATGTTTCCACTGCTGGGACACAGGCCTCCTCTCTTCTAGATGGAGTGGGCTGTAATCTACCACGTGGGCCCAGTGCGATTTGGTAGGAGTCACAAGTCTTCGAATTTTTGGTTCTAGGACATGCCGGTTTCCTCACGGTGTTTTCCTTCACCGTTTTGGGAGCTGTGGTGATGAAATAATTTACACAAAGTAAAGCGCCTGTCTGGGTTCAAACCCTCGGCCTAGATCTCCTAAGTCGGGGTCGATACCTCTGGGCCACCACACCTCTACGTACCTACACATTGACGATTTACAAGGTATGTTTAATAAATGAGGATTTTACAAATACGTACAAGCTACATGCTCTAAATGACGCCTAAAACGTTCAAATCATGATGCCGGGATCAACTAACTAATAAGTTTACCTACATCTAAAATTACTGAAATAGTTGACCGATTAGCGGTGTGTGTCCTAAAACGCTAGTGAGGCAAGAAATCGAGTTGGCGGATGAAGCTCCGTCGTTGCGAAGTGGTTTAATAAACAGGTGCAAGCTATCACGTTAACAGTTTATTTATATCGGCTTGATTTAACGCCATGACTATCTTGTAAATTTTTCATGTGGATCGGGCTGATATCAATTAATGTACACTAAGTGTTTATAAACACGAGCGCCACGTTGTCGACGGCAGTTGCCTCTGCGATTGATGTCTACCGCTCGTGTTAGTTTGTAAGACATAATCGCTGGAAGTACTGATCCGATTACAAAAATTATTCAACTGATAGAAAGCTACACCGTTGCCGAGTGCCATGGGATATGTTATTATTTACTTCCACGCGGTCTAGTCGTGGGCAGAAGGTAGATCTTACAATGGTTTTCAAACTATACAGTGAAAATGAGACCTTACTAGTCAGAGGTTAAGGTAAAAAATAATCCAGAAGTAATGAGAGAAATAATAATGTGGAAAGTTGAGTCGTGTATTGAAATTCTCTCATTAGTCAGGTGACTAAGGCTAAAATTTTCAACAAAACATTATATTACATTGTGTTGTCTCTTTATGCCTAAAAACGGAAAATGCACTCGCCGCAATAACAAAACTACCGAATATCTAATTTCCTATTGGAAAAACAAAATACATTTTCCATTTTCAAATTATTCAACTGGCAAACGAGCCGAGCTGTGCCGAGGTAACAAAGTTGTTGGCGTACCGCAAATGCCACAGTCTGCAGAACTTGCAGTGCGATTACTAATGTATGTCTCATGTTTTTCTTGCATAGGCGGTGTGTACGGAAATTGGTCCGCGGCGGTGCAGCAGAACTTCGTTCTACTAACTCATTCGAGATGCAACGAGCGCTCAGGTTGTGTTTGATATTTACACTTCTAGCTGCAGACACTAAGTAGTTTCTGCCGTAATGTAATGTGACACGTTTCGAATAATGAGAACATCTGTTGGAAGAGTTGGAACTCAGCTCTTAGAACAGGAAGTTGAAACTGGTTTAAACTAGTACAGCCGAGTTTTTATAAAGTAAAAAAGAAAGTCCCAGCCAGTCGACAAAAGCGTTGTGATGTATTTTTTAGATAATATAATTACAATATTACAACAGTATTAACCACTGAACCGACTATCTGCCTGTACTGTGTACTTAATAGTAGGAGCACTCACGAGAAAATAATAAATGTATTAAAGCGGCTAGTTGACACTGGACCGGACATAGATAGTGCGGTCAGACTGTGTGGCGGCGCCTATCTATTTGTACCGGACAGCGGACCGGTGCAGTAAATATACCGTTACCTACTAACAATAATATGGTTCAGATCCCTTTATCTTATCTAGATTATGATGATAATTTTTCCTACAAATATTAGCAACAACGGTAAATGGTCTTTCCCTCCACGAAATTTCGACAAAATCTGTGCAATAAAACTAAACTTGTGATTTTTTTTTTCTTTTACTCAAATGCAACCCTGGTTTACACCAGCTTACACAATTTCAATAGACCCGAGTTGCACTTTTCCGCCGTTGAATCCGAGCTTAACATAAAAACTCTCTCAAAGCGTAAATCGAAAGGTATTAAATCAGATATGCTAGCGGGTAATGGGGAAACGCGAGACTACCGATCACGCATGCGCGCGCCCGGCGTGAGGTTCCGATTGTAGACCGCTCCACATTCGCATCGCATCTCGGGCCCGCAGTCGCTGGTTCGCTCGGCTCGCTCGATCGGTCGTATCGCTCGGATATCTACCTGTTCATTCAGCCCGCGAATTCATCTAAGTGTTCACTCGTTGAGCTGCGCGGTCATTTCAACCTTTCCCTTCTTGAAACGTGAGTATTAAAAGAAAAATGAGTGCTAAGTGACGTGAATAATAATAAGTGATTTGAATTCAGGATTTCATTTTTAACTTGGTTTTTTCTTGGCAAATTGTTTTTTTGTTTCGCGTCCTTTGATTTTTGTTATGGTTTTCATTACTGTGTCATCGCTAGCTGTAATTATTTTTAATTTTTAGTTCAATATCTGATTTAAATTGTTCATTAATGAATAAACATTAATTAATATCTATCCGATTCTGAGACACGTTAATTAACTTTAGTATAAATTTACTGTTTATTAAGTGGTAACAGTCGGCTCGAGTAATTGTTCAATTATCGTGCAAATGACCGTTTTTAATTAGTAATTTCCAATTACAATTTAAATCTTAGCATATATTCTCACTATTGGAAAAACGGAGTCAAGAGTTATTTGACAACATTGCAATAAAAATAAAACAACAATTATGCCTTTTTTTAGTCATTTATGATCGGTAACCTAAGACAATTCATTAAAATAAAATTATGATGACAAAATATTACTGTGACAAAGAGGCGGAATCCATAAAGTATGCCATAAAGCTACCGATGTTCTCGTGTTTCCTATAATTATTACATAGGGAGCAGCTTTCTTCGTTACTTTTTATTTCTCGTTAGATTTGGTGAATACAAATATTTCAAAAAAAATTCGTTGTTATTTCATACAATAGAAATATACGTAGTCTTACCAAAATAATCTTTCTAAGCTTTAGGACAATACGTATACAATGTAATCCTCTTTATTGAACATTCAGTATCAATTTTTTTTCAAATACAATAAAATAAAATAATTAATTTAGTTCCCAGATATTAGATTTAGTCAGAAAGTTATGGAGAGCTGTGGTGGCCCAGTGGTAACGGCCGAGACTTACGGTCGTAAGTTCTAACCCAGACAGGCGCTTTACTTTGTGTAAATTATTTCATCACCACTGCTCTCAAAACGGCGAAGGAAACCGGGTTCCCGGGTTCCGGGTTCTAGACCCAGAATTCAAAGACATGGGTCATCTATCATTAATTATCTACTCTGAATGGTAAAATTATCACCATTCAAAGTGCATAAGTATGTAAGTAAAAGTGCAATTTGCGTATGCGAATGCGTACGTATGCGTATTGCGTTCTATCTTTAGTTCTTGTTTCAAACGAGTTGAAATATAGACAACGTTCAGATTTAGTTAATATTTCTATCGAGCGCACTATTGAGTTGTCTTGTGTTGAACTCGAGCGATACGTTATAATTTGCGTTTATCGACTCCCCTCTGGGGATTTTATGCATTTCAAATCGGTAATGGAGGATTCACTCAATAAGTTAAAATCAAGTTATAAAAGTATCATAGGGCATCTTCGTCGACTCGTTTTGATAATATATTAAGGGCGATTTTCACCAATCTTTTATACCTAGAATAAGTCTTATCGTGAGAATAAATTTTGGATTTTTGACAGTTCTTCCATACTAGAACTGTCAGACGTCAATTTTATTCCACGGATAAAACATGTCTGACTTTGGTGAAATCAGCCCTTAGTGATTGCGATGCCAAAAATAAATAAGTGTTAAGTGTCTTAATGTCTGACCACTGTGGATTATTAGTTAACTTCTTTATGACATTACATAAAAGACCGCATACAATACAATGCAGGCCCTATACAGCTAGTCGTTGCAATAAGTTTAAAAATAATATAGCTCTTAGAATGAAACCATCGATAGTAGAACACGATAACCCTAATTAAATCCATGGAGCCCTTTTTGATGTGCAAAAAGAATACCAATCTACTTTCAAGTCCAAAAACATTGATGGCACCTCCGTTGGCTTCCACCAATGGGCTACTCCAGGTATTTATAAAAGTAGAGCTGGACTATACGAGGTATATGGTTAGAAAAAATACAGATTCAATATTCCTTTTCTAGAGTATGTCAAAATAAAAACAAAATTATTTAAAAACATTTGTGTTTTTGCTAAATCAAAATTTTTAAGCGATACAATAAAAAAAAACAATAACAATGTAAAAACCACCTGGAAAAATATTAACAATGAAACGGGTAAGTCAGGTTAAACAGGAAAAATAATAACGGTCTTATTACAAAACAAGGTTTTTCTTTTGACATGGTTTAAACCATCGAGCCTGTTTTTGAAATAAGAACCTAACTGAAATCGAAATACAGTTCCTTTTACAAAACTGACAACTTAGTCCGGTCTTAGATTGTCAATTTTGTATTAAGAACTTTACTAAAGTCGGCATAAAGTTCCAAATACAAAAACTAAATCGAATGTGTAGGTTGGGACTAAAGTTAGATCGTGTTTTGTAATAAGACGGTAAGAGATTATGGCCGACAAGAAATTAGTTAATATAGCAGCTGACCTAGCTAAAGCATTTAATGAGTTTTTTGCAAACATACCTGTAACTACGACTCGCTCCTTAAATTCGTCCCCGTCTAAAGCTGAAAGTAGTTAGTAGTAAGCTGTAGTCGCTTATTTAGCTTCGAATATGTAACACCTAGTGATGTAGTTAGCATTTTGAACACACTCAGGTCTAAAAACACTGGTGATTACTGGGGCATCTTCATTAAACTTTTTAGTAATACTCATATAATCGACATTTTAGCCCCCTATCTAGCTGTTACTTTTAATAAATGTGTTGATTTAGGAACTTTTCCTGACTTCATGAAGAATAGTAAAGTCATACCATTATTTAAATCAGACAATCAAAATAACGTTGGCAATTTTAGGCCTATTTCTATCTTACCTGCATTTAGTAATATTTGTAATGTTATTACTCAAGCAGTTGCTAAGACATTTTATTTTCTTTCTTTTCCTAACGTAATAAATTCATATTTACATAATAGGCACCAATGTGTAGATGTTAATAGTGTGAAATCTTCCGGGTTACCAGTTCAGCTAGGTGTACTTCAAGGCTGAATACTGGGTCCATTCCTATTCTTGGTTTATATCAATGACTTTCCGTTCTATTTCTTTTTTTCTTTCTTTTTCTTTTTTAAAAAACGTTGCCTCACATTCGGTATTTCTCCTGTATCGTGGGTGCGTTTATAAACATTTAAACTCACATACACAAACAGCCAGACCCGGAACAACTACTTGCAGGTCATAAGAATATTTGTTCCGTGCGGGAATCGAACCCGCGATACGCAGCGCAGCAGTCAATCGCTTAACCTCTGCGCCAACCGTGCCGCCAAACGGTTTAAAGGGTATCTGTGACGTTTTACTGTTTGCTGATGATACCTCTCTTATCTTTAAAGTAGATAGGAATAGACAAAATTTTGACGACGTAAAGAGTGCACTATCAATGATTACTGATTGGTTTACCACAAATAACCTACTTCTCAACGCCAAGTGTAAATGAAACGAAATGTGTAAAGTTCGCCTTACCGAACATTAAAAATCTAGGACCCAACATCGTCTTAGATATAGAGGTGCTTGAAACTGTACTCGGCAGTATTTCTGGGCATAACAGTTGATGCCAAGCTTCAGTGGGGATCACATATATCAAGCCTAGCGGGAAGGCTCAGTTCGACCGCCTACGCCACCAGGAAAGTAAGACAATACACTGACGTTGATACAGCTTGGCTAGTCTATTTTAGTTATTTTCATAGCGTTATGTCCTACGGCATTCTGCTGTGGGGCAAAGCCGCTGATATTTCAAAAACGAGTTGTTCGAGCATTTTACCAGCTAAGTGCTAGAGTTACTCTGAGAGAGTTTTTAAAGATATCGGTATTCTCACGGTGGCATCACAATTCATCTTCGCCAACATCTTATTTAATAGACAAAATATACACTTATACACAAAACGCAGTGATATTCATAATTTGAACAACAAAAACAAGGACAAACTACGTGCTCCTTTTCACCGGCTTTATAAGGTTCTTAACTCATGAGCAGCCAGCTGTGCTGCTGGGGAGTTGGTTGCGCCTCTTCTTCTTTCCAGCTAATGCACTAGGAAGTGGTGAAGGGCGGGCGTTTGAGGGACTGTCTTATGTAATTTTGACTTTCAAAAAGTACTGATTCTCAGCCTAGTTTAAATATCGTCTGACATTGCACACAGCACCATCTAGTTCCAAGTTAAGCACTTAACACTTAAGGCTTGTGTTATGGATACCAGATGGTTGATACACTACTTAAATACATATTTTTTTTTTTTGTAAATACATACATAAATCAATGACTTTTGATCTACCAACCCGCACTGGGTCCACGTGGTGGATTATTTCCCACTCCCTCTCACAGAGCGGAGGCCTTTGTCACCGCAGTGGGAAACAGGCTATGCTTATGCAGAAAATTATTGTTTAAGAGTTTTCTATTGAAAAGACTTATTTATTTTATGAAATATTTTTTGTAATAATTAACATACTTAACAAAACCACAGTGATGACCATACTTCATCACTGGATCCTTGGTGGTTATTGTACTCAGGGGACAATTTTTTTTTATTGATTTCATTTCATTTAATAATAATTTTTGGAATACAGCTAGACATGTACAATGGTGCATTTTATTATAACAGAAATATGGCGAATTACAAGTTTTCACAAATAGGGTTTCACAATTCACAATTGCTCGATTTTAAACTAGCGTCCCTATTTCCAACTGAATTTCAATATGAAACTTTAATCATCCAGGGAAGGACGGGTACCTAGTTGCTAGGTGTCGTGCCGGATGGAGTAATTAGAACATCTAAAATTAGCCGGAGCTAATAATAATTGTCAGGACGGCAACTTACAGTGCAATGGGGATGGCATTATGTAGAGAGTATTTTTACGAAGTTACCCTGGCAGTGTTTTGTTAACCTAGGGGTCGAAACAGTTCTTAGAATTTAAATTAGCATCCCTATTTTCAACCATATTTTGATGCCAAACTTTATAATTCCAGATAGAGATTGAAATAGTTGAAAAGTGGGGTAATTAGAACATCTGAAATTTCTCGGAGTAAATATTTGACGGACAGGGTTACTAGAAGAAGCCCATTTATAAACTACCCGGTTTCTTACCTGTGTTTGGACATTTAGTTACCGTGTTGCAGATATCGTAATTATAATGAAGTCGGTTAAAAAGTATTTCGTTAATTTAGTTTTCATTTTGATTATTTTATATGTTAAACTGCAGTAGTTTAAATTTCAAAATATTTTTAAAGATTATTTTTTTTTAAATACGAAAATATATTTATAATTTCTTATAAGATAAGTACTTGGTGGTGCAAAAGGGTAGGTGTATTTTAATTAAGTTTTCATTAATAACAGGGCTCAATAATTTACTACGCTATTCCACAGTGCAAACATGTTTGCTCGTGTAAATAAAAACTTTTGCTTTTAAAACACCTAATAGTAATTATGCATTTTATTGTTGGCGCTCGTTCAAATTACCCTAATGAATAACTGTCACGAAATTGAGTGTAAAGGTAAAACTTTTGAGAGTTGTATTGATGATTCTAATGTTTATAATTCTATAAATACATACTTGTTACGGTCGCGAATCGTATTTTGATCAACATTCAATCTGACACTGACCAGTCCAAAAACAAAAAAAATTGCAAAAAGTGCATCACCCTTCAGCGTCACGCCCGCTAGCTGCTGCCCGAGGCTTCACCCACGTGGATGTCGGAAATTACTAAGCTAGCGAGACAAAAAGTAGCCTATGCTACTCCTTATACCATCATCTGCCAGTACAAGTCCCGTCAAGATCGGTCAAGCCGTTTCGGAGATTAGTCGGAAGAATCTACAGAAAGAAAAACAAAAAAATAAAACTTTCTTTTGAAAACTCTTTCCAATTAAATACGTCACTCCATTGGACAAACATTTTCTTTTGTCATCGTGTTATTAGGTAAGCTTTGGGTTTAGTTTTGTTAGACAAAGAGTTACACCGAGAGGACAAGCCGCTTTTGTTGCCGGCAAGGGAACTCGAGAGCAACTTTGAATGTCCGCATTCTCATTGGGAAATGTCGTAAATTTAACAAACCACTGGTCTTCACAGATTACGCTAAGGCGTTTGACTGCGTACAATGGCAGACAATGTTTGAGGTTCTCATTGTAATGGGAGTCCCGCCACATCTCGCTATTCTGCTCCAGAATCTATACCTTGAAGCACCAGCTTTGTGAAATTGGAAAACAAAAAGTCGCAGGTTTTTCCATACTGAACGGGGCGTGCGTTGATGCTGTACTACATATATTGCATAAAAACCTTTGAATTATATTGAATAAACCATTTATTTATCTGTGAAATGCAGCTTTACTGGCGCGTTAACTCGCGCGTAAAACTTGGAATCATATCAATGGATTCGTTGCAATCCAAGCACACTCCGTACATACCTTTCGATGTGTTCGATGTTCGAATGCTCTTCATTAAACAGCTGGATTTCATTTATTTATCTTAGAGCCGCCATTTTGAATTGTTGGTTATAATGAGCAAATATTTATTGTACTATATTTATATAATAATATTGTAAATGACAAAGTTTATATGTTTTTTTTATAAAAAAGTTGCCCCACACTAGCAAATTCTCCTGTATCGTGGGTGCGTTAACAAACATTTAAACTCACATACACAAACAGCCAGACCCGGAACAACTACTTGCAGGTCATACAAATATTTGTTCCGTGCGGGGATCGAACCCGCGACACGTATCGCAGCAGTCAATCGCTTAACCACTGCGCCAACCGTGCCGTCATTTCGTCGTGTTTGGATGTTTAGATGTTTGTTACTCAATCACGCAGAAACGGTTGAACGGATTTGGATGAAATTTGGCACACAGATAGTTTATAGCCTGGATCAACACAAACGGTAGTACGCTCCCGTGGGATAATTTCCGACCACCACATGGGCGAAGCTGCGGGAAAAAAGCTAGTGAGAAGTAATTACAGGGTGTTTTAATTTATTTTAAAATGGTTTGTGCAGAATTCTGTAGATTCCACACTGGCTTCCAATTTTAAAATTACCAATCGATTGTTTAACTAACAACGCTGTTTGAAATAGAATGTAGTCTACATTCTATTTCAAACAGCGTTGTTATTTCGGTGCTAGTGGAAATACAGCATATGCTCACTAATAAAAAATAAAATGGACGGACTTAATACAAAGACCTACTTGCGGGACCTGGTACGTGCCTGGATTTTCTTGCATTTGAGAGGAAATTATAATACCTATTGATACATTATTGTTTTTAAAGACCGCTATTTATTTACCTTTCTTTTCTAAGTCAAAAAACATCCTTCTAATGGGCGTACAGACTGGCAAAACGTAACATGAAATTTGTAGTTCTGCCTTTCATTGCAGGTTTACTGCAAGCGTGGACGAACCGCGCATTCACTACAACCTCCCGCGTGCATCTGTTTCCGCCAGTATACCGCGAACGTCGCGTCGACACCCATGTGCTTAGTGCGCGTCACTTCTCTTCGCATCTTGTTTAAGATTTATTTTATAAAAGTTTTCATTTTGAGGATTCCACAAAATTTCACGAACCCTGTACGCCTCTACCAAACAAAGAGCCTTTTGCCTCCACGCATCGTCTTGTCCCTCCATGTCCGTTGCGTGCACAATCGCGGTTCTGAAACAACCATCCATGCTAGTGGTAAGCGTTCGAGTATACTGCGTGCCCCTTAGTGTTCGTCCGAAAAACCGACAAATCACGGATCGCTCCACGCGCGATTGGTAATGCTCGTAGCGTGCGCGTGAAATGCACAGTTCGTGCGCGAAGGCGTCCAGACTGAGAATTTGTTACTTTCATGATACATTGCAGCAATGTGAACGGCAAATTCTTTCATTGCATATTACGTGTCACCAGTCTATACGCGCCATAACATCCTCCATCGCGAAAAATATTGATATTATCACAAAGAAATGAAAAATGCGGGAACGAAAAATTGTAACCGTCTCGACGGAGGCACTCTCGCCCCATATATCAATAGTTTTTAAAAGCTCTGTATCCTCCCGGTCGTAGATGTTTCGCGATCGTTAATGGATGCACTTTCCGTTCGTTTGAGCGTGTGGGACTGTGCGTAACGGAAAACATTATGGTAACAAGATAAACTACTGGCTTGTGTAAGCTTAAGATGACTTTAGTAGCGGCGAGCGCTACTTCCAAATGTTTTCACATATTATACAAAATCACTAGTAAATCAAACACAAGACCACAGACCTGTCGACGAAGAGTCCCGTCGAAGTAAAGTCTTGTCGGTGTTCAGTCTGTCGGCGTTTAGTCGCGCGGACACTCCCTTTAATAGAGTAGAAATAAAATATTTTAGTTTTTGATACTGATAAACAAGGTCTGACGTAAGCTGAGTCAGTTTATTGCATTTAGTTTTTATCTTACTGAATATTTTGTAGTAATTGATTATCTCTCTTTTAGGCCAGCTTGCACCACACACCGCAACGTTTAAACCAAACGTATTAAATCATAGTTCTATTTCTGACAATAATTGACAGAAGTTGACAGAGAGACTAAATGAATTTAGTGATTTCTAGTGCAAGCCGGCCTTAAGTTTTTCATTGACTTAACAAGTAGTGGTATTTATTAAATAATATATATGGTGGAAATGTTTCAATATTGCTTTTCACATTAGCAACAACACGAAGGTACCTAGGGGAGCACTGCACTCTGTAATAAAATTGAGGATGCCAGAATTTATTACAAAACTACGAATGCACGGTACGACGTCTTTGTATTACTCAGTCACGTGCAGGTATCCCCTCGGCCTATTCACACTGATATGCAAAACTTATATAAGCGTTCTCGAAATTAAATTTTTGGATCCCATAAAGACTCGCCACAGAAAAACGCGGAACAAAACGTCGCGAAGAATAACCCACCATACGATTGTTTTCGGTAGTGAATAGGGAACGAACCTGCATCATTAGTTGAGGGAAAATCGTTTCGTAATTAAATTTTTTTGAAGACCACAAAAATCTTTTGCTAAACGACAATTACGTAATTTTGTGAAAGGGGCCTCCATGCGTCATTTATTAAGTCGCGTTTCGCAACCAGCCACAACATTAAAAAATGAAATAAAATAAGTTTATTTCATATCATTTTGGCTTACATTGCATGTCGAGGAGTCTCCATTTAGGCATAGCAATGCCTGTAGTTGAAGGCTCCGCTAAACATTGCAATCTAGCTTCTGCCTGTAACTTCGTCGGCGTGAAATTTTATTTTTCCACTGACCCATCGCATCGCATCGCATCCCACCGCCCACCCGCGCTCTTACTTAGTTGTCTCTTAGCGTTATATCTGCGTTATTTCTTTTTTCATGCTTCCTAAGGGTCATAGCGTGATGTTAAAATAGCTTCCTCAGCGATGGGGCTATCAGATGCAAAAATAATATTTCAAATCCGACTAATAGTTCCAGGAATTAGCGCGTTGAAACAAACAAACTCTTCAGCTCTATTGTCTTATGTAGTTCCGAGAATCCGAGGTGTAGATTAATGCTACCTATAAAGTACACTACCAAGTTAATTTCATAAGTGCGAGCTCGAGTGACTTAGAATTTCTCGGAAAACAAGTAATGAGTCGTTAGGATGCGACTTTTGCTTGCCTTAATAAATAAATGAACGCGACAGGAACGCCTTCAAAGTTTCGTGATCACTTTATAAGCGTAGGTACACTGCGCTACGGAATAATAGTTCTATGGCTTAATCGGTTAATAACTTTGATGTAAAAAGAAATCAAAAGTTCGACTATTATTTCTTTCACATTTTTTCCTTGATAAACGGAAAATTGTGTCAGCATAATATGCCGTCTAGCCGATACGAAAAAGTCAATATTAATTTATAAAATAATCGTAGAATGGTTCCATTTGATGCTGTTGCGCGCAACTTCATCTGCGATCCAGAATTAATAGTAGCCTACGTCCATATCCAATTCATGGTCTATATGTGTGCTAAATTTCATCCAAATCCGTACAGCCGTTTTAGCGTGAAAGCGTAACAAACAAACAGACTCACTTTCGCATTTATTATATTATATTTAGGGTGCAGTTATGGATTACAGGTTGAGTTTATTGTTACTCGATTACTATCATCAACATGTTTGCTTTTAAGAATCTGTCTAGAGCTTACAAGACAACAGGTAGGCAGTTAAATCCAAGTATATGAATTAAGGTGAAATTATCCGCTCTTATCTAATAATGTTACAGTAGTTCTTTTTTTTTAGACTACCTCCACACAAGGTCGTCAGGACCCGTACTAGGCAGAGCATGTACTACGGTAACCTGATGACTGATATACATACTTATATACATATACACAGGTCAAACAGACATGTTCATGCACACAAATGTTTGACTTGTCCGGGGATCGAACCCGGGACCAGCGGCTCAGAAGGCAGGGTCGCTACCAACTGCGCCAACCGGTCAGTTATAGTAGGCATAACTTTCACTAAACGATCTACACGCAAACTAGACCAAAAGCGAATGTGGCACGTCTAAACATATCCCTATTTAGCTGCAAGATTAAATCAAATTTTCCAGAGCAATAAATTGGAAACAGGAAGCTCATTTACCGCCGTACTTATTGGAACTATGAACACGAACTGGATACAGCATTTGGTTCATATGTTACCTACTTAATTATGAATATAATTACCTGGCAGTCGATGAAATTAACAAAGGCTAATTAAAATTGTAATGCGTTTATTTTAATTAAGAGATAATAGGGGCAACTCGTGTCGAGATATTATTGATTGCGGGGAGCAGTGGTGGCTCAGTGGTAACGGCCGCGACTCACGAGTTGTAGGTCGTAGGTTCGAACCCAGACATGCGCTTTAATTTGTCACTGCTCTCAAAACGGTGAAGGAAAACATCGTGAGGAAACCGGCATGCCCTAGACGAAAAAAATCGAAGACATGTGACATCTACTAACCCACAGTGGGCCCGCGCGGTGGATTACGGCCCATTCCCTCTCACCGAGAGGAGGTCTGCGGCCTTGCAGTGGTAACATTATAGGCCGATTATGTTATGTTTGTTCTAATTAACTGTCACGCAGGTAACGAAGAATTTATTATAGTTTTTTTTTAAACGTTGCCCCACACTAGGAATTTCTCCAGTATCGTGGGTGCGTTTACAAACATTTAAATTCACATACACAAACAGCCAGACCCGGAACAACTACTTGCAGGTCATACAAATATATGTTCCGTGCGGGGATCGAACCCGCGACACGTTACGCAGCACCGTCCGTTTTATGTAATAGTACACCGCAATTACAGGTAAAATAAAATTTCCATCAAGTGTCGTGTAGGACCAGATACCGGTTTCATCGATGGTGATGCCCCTCAAATCGTCTGGTGGTCAGTATTCACAGTTGACGCGCTTGTACGTATGAACACGGATGAAGCAAAAGCGGGGGGCAATGTTTTTTTGGGTTTTTTCATATGGAAATTCACAATAGCAAACTAGAGCTTTTTATTGATGTCAGATAAGTAACCTTAATAGGGTCGCGCCCAATTATGTGTGTCTTATCGTTGTTGTCGTTGAATGTGGGTGTTCCATACACGTCTGCCTACGCCTTCTCAATATACAGGCATGATATAAAGAAATTTTATCTTTGTGGCGTACAAAGATAAAATTTCTCAAACGTTTTATTATGAAAATCAAAGCCCACCTTTACCAATTAATCAGCACTTGTATAACCGATAGCTTGCCGTAATACACTTTGCTTCGTTACCGAAGTTCCGTCGTCGCGTCGCGTCGGTGGGAAATACTGCTCGGTTAAATGAGTTTGGAAGCGTATGCCACGACTAACAGCCACATTATACACCCATTGAGCACGCGATTAGGGTTCGTTAAGTCCTGCCACGGATAACCATGCTTTGTAAATTCACGTACAAACGCACTAAATTTTCTAGAAGCGACTTGTATTTCCCTTTGTTTATTACTCTGATCACTGGGATTGGGAATCTTCTACTATTTATTGTTATCTAAGGATTGTTGCGAGAATATCTGAAGGAAGTTTTTTTTTTAAATTTATAACAGCAGGAGTTTCAATTAAAATTCCGGCGAATGCAGCACACACACTGAATATTCTATTTGTGCGAGCAACGTGAACAACGTTACGTCACTACGTCACAAAAAGCTGAGTTGTATGTATGTTGCGGTTCTTTTTATTGTTACTAGTATAACAATTGTTTACTGGACTACTATTTTACAGCTCGTGTCATTCATATTTATGTATATGAGAGTATATTCTATGTTAAAATATGACTAAGCGAATGTGATGTTTTATATATCTACAGTTTTGCATTTGTTGGTGGAAAGCTTCTACACGGAAATGTACCTAATTGTTTGCGTGTAAACGATTTTTCGCTCGTGTATTATTTATTTCCTACTTAATGTTATAGGACCGACTTTGGACCGACTTTTTTCCTTTTTATTTTAGTGGAAACTTGTGATTGGCCTTCAATTTCATATTGTTTAAGAACACTAACAGTTTCTTGCATCCTAAAGGTGCGTCCAGACGTCACGAGGCGTGTGCATGGTAAGAGCGGTAAGCCACGCATATAACGGCTGCCTCAGGCTCAAGAATCTAACCTATAAAAAAAACCATTTGCGGCGAATGCCTCGCTCTGTCTGGATGCACCTTTAGAATGGCGGGTCGGAGTCTAACTCGATTCTACTTAAACCTAATTGCATTGCCGACTCGAGCGCAACACTAATAGGAGTTGGTTCCTTTTATCCTGTGGCAGTACAAGCGCCCGAGTTTCGACCTTCGGATAACCGGCTA
Organism: Brachylomia viminalis; assembly: GCA_937001585.2. Classification (NCBI taxonomy): domain Eukaryota; kingdom Metazoa; phylum Arthropoda; class Insecta; order Lepidoptera; family Noctuidae; genus Brachylomia; species Brachylomia viminalis. The sequence goes on from OW443293.2 coordinate 34,386,645, forward strand.
CCGGGAACAGACTGACTGCTATCATTGATTGGCGCACTGGCTGCTTTATACCTCAAGATCTCATTACCCCGTTTAATCTTAGTCTTCAAATTGGTGGTCTAGATATTGAAATTCGAGCAGATCCATCGCTCAGTTCGAATACCGGGTTTCTTACAACGGCTATGTTTTAACATTTCAATTAATAGTGGTTTTTTTATTGTTACAGGCACAATGTCGCCGTTTAGACTGACAACAGTCGTAGTCAAATGACAATAACTAGAATAAAGGTAAATATTTTTATTATTGTAGAAATATTGTATATGTAAATATGGGCTCGAATTCAAGCCAATTTGTAAGGATGGTGTAAAACTAAAAATTATACTAACTTAAACGCACCTTCTATTTATCTCAAGTCAGTTCATTGTTTTAAAACTTTTCCCCTTAAATATTTCTTGTTTGCATTTCCTAGATTAGTTTTAGGGTACCTACACTATACTTAACTTACGCTTGAGCGATTGCGTTTCTTCGCTTGCTTATTATCGTTCGTGCTTTGCGACACTTCTTATCATAACTGCGATTCTTTTAATTATTTTACTTCGATATCGTTTATGAACATCAACTGAACGAAGCAACCTGTACTTGTTCCTTTGTCTGTATGTCTGTTTGTCTGTCTGTCAGTGTCGGGAGCGCTCATGAGACAGTCGTGTCACCGTCTGCTGGAACATCAACACCCGGGAGGGGAGGAACCCCCTCTGTACTCACCCATAGACCAAATTTCAGGTAAAATGATTATGTAGCATTTTTATTCACAGTGCTAAGGTTTTGGAGAGCAATGTTACTGTGATGGCAGTAATACGCTATTCAACCAAATTCACTTTTATGTTTATAATTCAAATTGGTTGATTCAACCAAGTTGAATGTCATAAGTGAACCGTGTATTGCTGCCATTACGACGTTCTTAAGAGACGATGCTTCAGAAATGTTCTGTTGCTGTAAATCAACTTGTTCCACAAACTAATTCAAACCTGGCATTAAAAAACCTGCAACAGAACAACTTGAAATGAATCTGAAACTGAAACTTACATTTATAATTAAGGACCTGCTCACTCCAAAGCCGTAGCATCGCAGTTGAGATAACTTTATCGAGATCAAAGTTATCAGCTAACTCGGCGGTTAATAAATACTGGGCCAAGGATACTAGGCCAAACTAACTGAGGCCACGGTCGGTGACGAGAAGCTACAACATCGCTCAGATCTAGCGCCTAACTTGAAGAAGCGTGGCGGGTATGAATGTTTATTTTGACTTTTTATTTTATTTCTGTCTGATATCTCAAAGGCTGCACTACTTACAGTCGTATCTGGGGAGATACGATTTAAAGTTTTACTGTTGAATGAACCTACCCCACCTGTACGTGAATTAAAGTAACTGTCGTTTGAAAGTAGTTAAAGACGTTTTTGTCTACATCATTTGGGTTTCATCATATAACTCACACTATTTACCCCCATTGTCGAAGAAAACCCCAATTATTGACCGTACTTGAAGGTCAATTATTGGTGCAAAAAACGATCACCAATTTCTGCACAGTATCTAAACTGGCAAAATAGTAATGGAATGCGGTGACAATAAATAATGTTATTGATATATAAAAAAAATTTAATCTGCTCAGGCCTTAGCACGTCCAGTAGACATACAATATTAAAATAATCTTTGAATATACTACATTCCCATTTTCTAATAATACTTCTGTTCATACAAAATTTAATGTTCGCTTCCAAATAAAACAATATTTTTCTTCAAACAAGATTCATATCTTATTAAACTTGTAAATAATTTACGTATCATTTTTGAAGCTCAATTGCAAATCTTTTTTAAATGGAACAAAATTTTTGAAATGGGGCTTATTGGTTCAACGGCTCGTGGTTTAATATTTAAGTGACTGAGGTTACCTACATCGAAGAGATTGTGGCGCAACATGTCCGAACTTTGTCTCACAGAATGAAGCACAAGTTAGCTGATAACTTCGAGCGCGCTGATAATACTGAACCTTGGACTATTTATTGAATTAAAACATTTAATTTTATGATTTACTTACTAAACTGGTAGAAATTTTAATGGTTTTCGAGACTCGTAACATTCAAAAGTAGTAAATGATGGTGTGTTATTTTGTAATTAATTATCATTGTTATTTATAGCTAAAACCACTAAACTTTCGACGAGTGCTTTTAACCTTCATTATTGCACCTTCCATCGCTCTTTTAATTTCTATTTACTATAGGTTTATACTTATACATGACGAAAAATGGATATAAATACTTCTTCCCCCGTTCTCGAAAGATTATTTAATTAGAAAAGTATTTTATGGCGTACCAACATTTTAGAAATTGCATGAAATACCTACATAAAGTAAACCTCTTCCGTCTGGATTACCAACCACATTAATACATAAATCGATACTAAATGCAATCAATCCATTCAGTTCATCAGTTTTAATTAAATATTTAAACGTGTGGTCCATGTTTGGACGCTCGATTAATTCACACAATTAAACGGATTTAAGCCTTTAAACATTTCACCTAGGCATGTACTAGATTGATTTAAAAATAGAACGGAATTTAAACACAGGTAATTTAACGACAATCAGGTGCATAATTGACTTAAATCTACGTAAGAAACTCCCGACTGTTCTTTGTTTCGCTGTAGCTTCTCTGAAACAAGCTACTGAAAGTAATGCGTTAACAATAACTTATATTTTTGCTTGTTCATACTCACTACAGAGACAAATCTCGAGGAGGGGTGTGCATATACCTTGCAAAGGGCAACAAAAGTAAGGAATTAAGCCTTTTAAATAATATTGCATGTAAAATGTATTTGAATGTTTTGGCATAGAAATAATGGATCACAGACTGACTATCAGAATGCATTTATCGCACGCCGCCGATAGACAAAAGACTTATTTCTACACAGTGCCAGCTGAAGTGGACTTAATTGTGGTGCTAACACTCTCACCACCATACACATTTAAGGTAATATCAGCCGCACGGGTCGATCGATCAGGTTAAGCTAAGCTTGCCACGGTTGGTCCGAGGATAGGTGACCATCTTTACGTACCAAGACCCCACCGCTGTCATTCGTGGATCTTTGACAGTCGTTACGGGTCGTCGGAAGCCCGAAAGTGTGACAGCCATCTTACCAAGGGGTAGCATGTTACCCAGTAACTGGGTTGTGGAGGTCAGATAGGCAGTCGCTCCATGTTAAATACTGGTATATATACAGCATAGTTGGGAAATGGTTAGGCAGACGATAATTAGTGAAAATAATATCGGTGGTAATTTATTTACCATAGGTACTTACATACACACCGACTAAAAGCCCCCGCAGACAGGTGCGACGCGACTCTTGTAGAGTAATTTCTATGAAAACTTATGAAAATTGTTTTACCAGAATCTCTTTGAACCGTCGCGTCGCGCCTGTCTGCGGGAGCCTTAATTCGGACAACGCTCACCATGATACTCTGTCAGGTCTCTATCCAATAATTTCATTTTATTTTAAACCATAAAACTTTCATGCAACGTCAATAATATATACCTATAATTAACAGTCACTCTATTAAGAGAACATTTCAATTAATAATAAACGATATCCGTGATATGATAAGGAATATAATAAGAATGCGCTAAAATCACGTTTATACGCTATTTCCGCGATTTCCGGATATTCGGTAGGAATGTTAGCGTTTTGTCCAAACCATAATTATTATTCACTAGCTGCGCCCCGCGGGTTCACCCTCATAAGACTCGATCCCGTGAAAATATCGCGATAAAAATTATTTTAAATGCTAATCCAAGTCATGGTCTATCTATGTGCCAAGTTTCAACCAAATCCGTTTAGCCGTTCAAACGTGAAAACGTAACAAACAAACTTACTTTCGCATTTATAATATTATAAGTTAGGATTATTATAATCGGCTAAAGGGTAGATAATATTTTATAAATTATGCTGACGCTCTACTTAGATTGACATTACATAATAATATCAGAGAGAAGGAAAGAAAGAAAACCAGATTTAACTCGAATGATAAAGAAAAATTAAAACAAATTGATATGTGAATATTCGTTATTATGCACCTATTGTTTAATATGATGAATGTTGTCGTTTTCATGGTTTTTCGAGGTTGCTAAAGCCGAAAGTGAGGTCAAAATTAAAGTCAAAGATGGGTGACCGTCATCTTTGATTTTCATTTAAAAAGAAACAAAATTGAGTTGCTGACGGAATTTCTGTGTTGCTGTTTTATAAAATAAAAAAAAAACTCCAAATAATAATATTTAGACACTTTTAAACTAGCTTTGAAATAATATAAAATGATCAACAAAACTATCATTAAAATATAATTATAATCTCGATTATGATTGTAAATGTAAAGCTTGGTCAATCCCTAGCATCAGTGGGACTACACTGGCAGCTCACTCCACGCTCACTTCACCTAAGTTTTCACGGTGAGATGGTTACAGAATCGCAATGCAGGTTGTAATAAACAGCTCAAATGTACTAGTACCTTTCTACAAGCATAATTTCAATTTTGCTTTCTACAGTTAAGTACCTTCGTAATAATATTATATAACGAGATATTCGATACTCTATTGCGCAGAGTCTTGATTTTTTTATTATTTATTTATTTACTAGCTAATGCGGTGCAAAGCCTTTTTTCCCCACGTGCCAAATTTTTATCCAAATCAGTTCGTTCAGTCGGTTTAGCGTGAAGGCGTTACAAACAAAAAACAGCATTTATAATATTAGCTAGTAAGTTAGGATGTAACGGCATGGCCCTCGGAGGTGCTGAGCCAATCCGGTTACAGTATTTTTATCTCACGAAGCGACGAGCGCTTTGCTTGTGGTAACCAAATGAAACACGCTGTGCATGTGTGCATGACAACAGATAGAGTCAGCATATAACAAGTACACACATACACTGAAAAACAAACGCAAACCACTGGGTTTCCCTTTCACCATTACGCCTAAGTACATATCCGACATTAGCTTCCAATCCATCCTACTGCTTCCCTTGTTACATAATATATATATATATATATATAATCCTTACATAAGTGTTGTTAAACTGTAACTTTTCATATATTTAAAGTAAATAATATATTGTATTATCAGCGCGGTCGTCATTTAATTGATTAATTATGTGAATTTAATTTAATATTCGTATGTTGTGTTAGACTAAGTGTAACTCATGGTGTGCCAACTCGAGTACTGCCATCGTTTCGATATCGGTACATTTTTCTCTGATCGAAATATAATAAAAGAAAAACAATTAATCTATCGCAATACTATCAATGTCGTAAAGATAGCAGCACTACAGTTTAAATATCTAATCCGTGTAGCAACATTGCACGCTTTGTCATTTCACTATTTACATCGTGATTTCTTCTGCCTCACAACCTATTGTATGAAATTACTATTTAGGTACATACAATCATAATAAAGGCAAGCGCCCATTACAGCCGCGTTGGGCCGCAGCGCGTTTCAATACAAAACATAGCGGTTCATATAAGATGTACGAAAGTGGTGTAGGAAAATTTATGACCCACCCAAATATGCGTCTACCTTAAATGAACAGAAACGGTTTGACAGTCTTTTCAATATGACGCATGCCTATTGACAATTTCGCCCATTTTACTCAAACTGGCCAATGTTCACTTGTCATTAAACTATACAGGGTTATTGGTAAAACACCATCAACCTCTTAAACGGTCATTGTACTCATTTTTTTTACCAGCTGATTTTCTTTTCGCGATTTCATATTTGGTCCCATAGTAAAAGTGGTTCATAATGATGAGTACACTGACCCCTTAAGAGGTTGATGGTGTTTTACCAATAACCTTGTATAAGTATTGTAAAAGTCACTTTGTTTGTTTTAAAGTTCCACTATAATGACAAAACTTCCACCCAGCATTCTCTCATTGAATATTAACATTCGCTTTTTGTGCGACGGTCTGAAAATATTGTACGGCTTTATAGAAATTAAATTCTTTGTTCGGAGTAATATAAAATAATTAACAACATATCGAGCAGACTTATTAATAATAATTATACTTTTAATGAAACATTCATACCAACATTATTCACTGCTCCAAAATTGTTATATCAATTATGGACACAATAAAGTAATAATTATAATAAAACATCAGGAATCCCGATACAATTCATTAAAATTTTAACTGAAATGCTTAATTCAATTACGTTTAATCATAGCTCCCAATTGAACACTTCATAGTTGATAAAAAGGGCTTCATACACTAACAAATAAAGTTTAATTTCATTTAACTTGATAAATTTGAAAGCTTTTAAATAAAACAGAAGTGATGGTCAACCCGTAGTTGTTATGAGTTACTTTATATGGGAAATTTACAGTGTAGGTACGTATTGGAATTTTATTAATGCACGTAGTCGAGGTTCTGTATTCGAAGTCTGGAAAAGTATTATCGCCTGTTTACTTTTTCTCGGAGTGGATTTGTATCCGGTTAAGGTAGAGAAAAGGGACACAAAATATCACATGGGATTAATGCCATAACCGGCAAAATATGGATGTTCAAATACCATTACAAACCATTTTGTATTGCTTGTAATAAGTTACAAAATGTAATTATAATAATAAGTTAACTTAGGAGTTAATTAAGTGGAATGCAATGTGATGATAATGTCTGAAATGATTGATGTAAGAGGGAAAATAAATAATAAATCTCCCCACCTCTTCGACGAGTACAGGCGTAATGTTCAGCCGAGTTTCAACATTTTTTCGAAGAGGAAAATATAGAATAGACTTACGCGCGATCAATTTCCTTTATCTATGTATCACTATGCACTAACAAAATGAAAAGTAGCGTTTTTTAACATTCAGATTCATCCGCTGTGCAGTCGTCTTTTCTTCGCAACTTTATAAATAAACCTGAAATTAAAAGCATTCCTCTGTTGTTCTCGTAGTTCGTTTAAATTTTACATAATTTATTACAAAAACCAGCCCGATGATTCTCCTATCGGCAACAATGATGAACCTTCTATTAATCCTTTCTAAGTGCTCACCCGCGATAAGTAACTATTGTGCAAAATTTCTAGCTAATGCACCCAGCGGCTTGGGTCGTGCGTCGAATGTCAGTAAATTTAAGTCGAATAGGTTTTTTTTTTCTTTTATTTAAGGTGTGTTTGCTCTTGACTCTATTCTAGATCAGTAGTGACATAGACAGAGTCGACGATGGAGTGACCTTACCCAGAAGAAGCCTGTTCACTCTCACCAAAGTGATTGAGTGAGTGAGTGTTCGGAAACACAGACGCAGGTAGTGAGTTCCACTCTTTTGCATTTATCTTTTAATGCATCGCGGCATCCTGTTAGACTGGTATCTGACCCAACACAGTTGGGAAAAACGCTAGATGATGATGAAGACTCATGATGGTCCTATGAAACGACTCGAAAGAAGATTGAAAATTATATTGTAAATATACTGGAATCCAGCGGCCAAATGTTAAGTCTTTCGTAGAGGTGAAAATTGAAATATTTCGTGGTAAAATCCAAATTCCAATTTAAAATATTTATGGTTCACATGAGATAGAAAAAGTTATTAACTAAAAAGAACACAAAATATATCTTTAATATTATTATTTATGTAATATTTGTTGACTTATAAGGCTAGGCCGTCAGACAGATGTTGCGTGTCATAATTAATTATGTACGGATTATAGATAGATAAGATAGATAGATAACCCATTTATTCAGTGCACACAAAAGACGTAGTATAACACACAAAAGCACAATTAAATTATAACAAATGACATAAATATAAAAACAAGGTGCCAACATACAAAAAAAAAAAAAAACAAACATAAATATAGAAATTAATTATCAACAAACTATAAACTCTACACAAAAGCGAAAACATTTATCCACGTGGGCTTATGCGCACGAGGAAAGTCCAGTTCAGTTTGATTATATTTTGGTGACGGGTTGTTGTCTGGAAGTTAAAACTTGTTCGCTGGTAGTTAAAAGTTGTGCAGTTTGGTGCACTAACTCTCTTTTAGTAGGGCTTTGTAACTTTTAATTAACGCGTATACTGGCCACTGTGTTATGCATACGTGTTATTAGATAAATCTGACCTATATGTTATATTTGGGGAAGATAGGAATTGTACTTTTTGCCGGTTTCTGCTTAAACTTGTAACAATACACGGTTCAATTATGACTTTCATTTGGATGAATCAATCAAATTTAATTTCCATCATTGCATGAATTTGGTTGAACCGTCTATTATGGCCACTGGAAATTAGTTTGGATTCAAATGTTTTGTTCAATTAGGCATAATGTAATTATGATCGTAAATTAAAACAACCCTGCAGTTAAATGAAAATGGGCTTTAATTTCAGAAATGACAAAGTTTAAATTTGGTCGGGAACAAAAGGCGAAACTCATTACTGCCCTTGCTGCATGGATCCGGCTTCAAGGCCGGCAGTCAGTCAATAATAGGTATATTATTCACCACTGCACGCCCATCAAGAGATATTAATAAAAAAAATATAAAAAATCGTATAGATAGGAAACGCCTCCCTCCGAATTCGTACAGTTTCTGGGCGTAGTTTTGGAATGGTGTTTCAATCAGGTATAGGAACAATCATGACTGGTCGAACGTGTTTATAGCCACTGTTTAGAAGCGTTAGAATCGGTCCCGGTTCGAAAAAGTAATAATAGCATGAAGTTTTCTTTTTAGTAGGTAGGTACACAGACCCCGTAAAAGCAAAAGAAAATTCTCAATACTAACAATAATTACTCAACCAACTCATAAATAACGAGTACATTTGCAAAAGTAAAGCGTTAATACACTTTCCACGGTCAATTAAAATCTTATTTGATCCGCGGCCTCAGTAACTAATTTACACCAAGTGGCACTCAGGGAAAATTAAGTTACCTATCTGGTTATGTGATTAGCCCACCGTTAGCAACAGGCTTACATGCAGTTATCCGGACACAAAGGGCGCTTCAGGCGTGCAATTATGCGGAGGGGGATCGTGAAACTTCGTGGTTAATCGATACCTATTATCCAGTTCTCGAGTGATGGTTTATGATAATTTACTTTTATTGGTTAGTTATGTGGCGATGACTGAAACATAATACAAAATTGAACATTGATGAATAATAGGTTTGTGCTTAGCTAAAAAGTGGCTAATGTGTTTTTATGAGAGTAGGTAGGTGGGCACTTATGGTGTAAAAAAGTCTCTTGAATGCAATTGTTTTTCATCATATCGTAATTAAATCCTATCAACAAGGAACTTTTTGGCTTCAACTGACAATAAAGGACGTATCAACTGTTAAAAACCAAGATATTCTTAATCATCATTTTTCATACTACGAGTATTTATAAGCTCATTATTTTATAAGCCGATTAGGGCAAAAAAAAGGGCAAATTCCTTGAAAGAAAATGTTTTTCTTCTAATATTTTCTTCAATAAGCCTTTCGTGAAGCTAATGAGCATTATTTGTCTAACAGAATGAGGTTATACCGGAAACTTTTGAGAATTATTATAAACTCAATTTGTAGTCACAGAATCGTAGTCCACTGCTGGACATAGGCCTCACCAACGTTATTTCACAACATGACAACACCCAGTTTACCGCCTTCCGTATCCAGTCTATCCCACGATTGTTGGTGTAACTGACCCCCCCGAAACCTCATAAATATTTTGGTCCAAGCTGCTTAACTGAGGTATAAAAATAAATTCTAGGATAAAATGAAAACTATACTTTTTAAACAGTGTCCCCAGTGTGCCCAGAACTTAGCAACGATTGTAGGCATGCATTAGAGTTTATAAGTTCCTGTAACGTGTATTAACTTCAAATTGTCTAACGAGCCTCAGCGAGTTGGCTTCGCCCCTCATAAGCCTTCCAAAGGTCCGAGATAATTAAGTCAAAGACATTTTTTTAATAATAATAATACTAGATTTTATGTCCCGCTGTCTCATTGGGTTTTGAACCCACAACCGCATGCATGAGGAGCGGGCTCCATCACAGTGTCCAACGTCTAATTCTAAGTAATCCAGCGCTGAACATAGGCCTTTGCCAGGTTCTTATTACGCCAGAGCCAGAGTATCCGCATCCTTCATCCTCTCGAGTTGCAATGCCAAAGTCTTGGATTCAACGTAGATGATTAGCATCCAGTCATAGGTTTTTCGATCGACAAACAGATCGGCATTTTTCTCTTTGTGGCTAGATTCTCATGGACATACCTTACATCTGTAAAGAATGAAAGGTTATTCTGGGCTCTTACCAACTCTATTATACGATTCTCCTCCATTTACCACGGGTTCGGGATTCACTCAAACCTTCCACGAACCTCGGAGAGGTATCAGGCAGCTATTGATTTTAGCGGCCCACGTAATGCATCAACGTTTTTCTGTATCTTAACGCCATAATTTAAGTTTTAAACGGATTATCTTGATACGGGTTACATACATAACATTTTAGATCGATGAAAAACCTTAATTGCAATTTATTGAACTTCTTAAAAATTAAACTAAGACATCGTAAAGATCACGCCACAAATTGTCTTGCGTGTTGTAAGCCGTATTGTATAACGAAATCGAATCTTTATAACGAAATAGGTACTTAATATTCCTCAAACGCATAGCTACTCACAAGTATCCTAACAAATCCATAACACAATGCACACTGAACTAAACGTTCAAACCGAAAGCAAAATCAATTCATGAATAGCCAACAGACTCGATGAAAAAAGCTAAAACAACTTTACAAATATTTATTATTTAAATAGCCGTCTTTCCGTAACAAAACTTGAAAATAAAAGCCTTTACAAATATCAGACGAGCAGCAACAGACTGTGTGAGTTTGCTGCGGAAACGTGCACCAGTGTTTGTAAACAACCGTAATTCGTAGTACTACGCAGCGTAGTACGCAAACTGAAATCAGGTTTCAGACTCGCTTTCAACTCTCGGGACTACGATACTCTCCCTTATATTGTTGAAGGTGTTTGTAGATTCAATTTGTATTGAGATGTTACAATACAAATTGAGTTTAGGTACTAGTACTAGTTTGTAGTAGTATGTTTGACAGGTGCTAATCAAACGTATGCAGTGACGTCACCCTGACGTCATATAAGCTCGATGCATGCTTGCGATTTTACACAAGTTCTAGGTGAAAATAAAGTCGTGATGTCGTGTTTTTAATATAAAACGTAGGTTTGTTAGATTGAGTATCTTAAACTTAACACACAGACAAGGGTCGATCGCTTGTTTGTGTGTTAGGTTTATGTGTAAAATTTTTGTAATGCGTCCGTTTATTTTTATGATCCAAGAAACAACTTAGATGCCCAAATTGCTAGCCACTTTAAATCTTCATCTACTCTTATAGTCAATCATAAGAATAAGTGTAGAGCGTCACCTGAAGCTATTAATTTGGGTCTAATTTACATTGTAAATTTTGTTGAAACTGACGAAAAATTGTCCATAATAATCTACACAAGAATGCATGACTCAACTCCTTACAAAAAATCTCTAAACCAAAATTCTTAAGACAAGTCGCAAAATGTGCAGGTAATCTAAAGCTTTCATTCATAAATGGCTTGTTCAAAACAGTGATTAAACTTGATAAATCCATGAATGGAACCCGTGTTCGTGCTCATGTCATCAGAAATTTCAGATTCACTCAGAGTGAAATACGTAAAATCGGAGCGAAATCATAGCAAGTTCGCTCGACGCCCCGCCCGTCAATGAACGAATTCCGTGAAATGCATCACAGAGTAATGAAGCGAGACAAAGATTTTTTTTCTAGGGAAAAATATAATGCTATCGCATTTTTAATAGAGTAATCCAAATATATCAAACATAAAAATACCTTCTTTTTCTTCTTATGACCTTTCTCAGTGCACTATATCATTCAAATCATGGTCGGTGTTATACATAATATTAGTATTGTCACGTGCATGGAATAAGTATTATATCGTATATCGACCATCACCACAAACACACCTCTTCGGAATGTAATCATACTTTTTGGAACTCATTTTATCTCTGTTGTAAACACTCATCTATGTTTTCATTCATTCGTATTTGTTCTCACAATAGCGTGCCATTTTCCAGCAATATTATTGCCGGCAAATAGCACGAATAAATTCGACGTGTTTAAAATTAAATGTCTAAATTCCACAGGTATTTTTCACTGCTTAAACAAGAGTTTAATAAATACTTTTAACTTAAATAACGCAACTTTGAGAAATATATGCAGACACTATTTTGAAAACAATAAAACGTGTCCATCGTGAAATTGACCAGGGTGCTAAATTTTTATTTTGGATAAAACATGTTTTTTTTTTGCTAAACTGAAAACCCCTTTGTTTCGGTAAAAATTCCGACGTTAATTTCATATCCATACCAGTTTGTGGGTATCGCTGAACATCAAAATTTATTAGGGACCCTGTCGTGGCCATCGAAGCTAATTGGCAAACGGTGAAAGGTTCGATGCTGAGTAGGTACTCGTAGCACCAACCGTACAAAATTATGAGCCACGCACTCTTTCGGTAATCACAATTCCAAACCATACCACAAACTCTGCGTCGAAATAAAAAAAATAAGAACACGGGAAAACAATGATGAAATGGATCGGGAAGTTAGTTAAGTAAAAAATAAAATAAACAACTAGTTTTGACGCAGTGGTACCAGACCATGTGGGCCGGGAGGCCGGAGGCAAGCTGACACGATATGCGACGACGGAGGAAGACGAGACCACACTCAGGGAGCTACTACTTAGGTACGTGACCATAGCGACAATACCGGATAGCTTTCCGCCTTTTATACTGGCTTCATTTGCATACGATCATAAGGATCTCTCTATGTGTCGATGTGTCTTCTACATTTTGTTTCACCTTGGCTTAGCATCCTATCTCGTATATCGATATGACGATGCGTTCGACGAGCCCAATCGCGGTGGCTGAATCATTCACAGCTCCTATCATAACATCGGACCATGGCACCGTGGTTAGCATCTATGGCCACGACCTTGTTTGTCTCTCGCTGCCCGGAACACATGCGTGCTTAGCACCTGCCTCTGACATTAACCTTGGGATAGGACGGGGTTATGCTTGCATGGGTGTGGTTGTAACGTTTCAATGTAGTGTAATCAAGTGTTTTCCATAGAAATTAGAAGGCAATATACTTTCCTAAAAAAAGTTTAATTTTTTTTCGTTTCTCGTAAAACAATGTACTGAGTTTTAGTTACAGATGAAATTTAACATAACTCACTGCATTCACCTTTTGTCTTTGTTCACCTTTCACCTTAAAGTTTTGGTAACATTATATAAATAAATGAACATTATTTTACTTTCATTAGCACAATGGTATTTATAATTCACACGAAACACTAAATATGAAAAATAATTTTCATTTCAAAACATATTAAAATTCCATTCTGTAAAATTAATAACACTTTCGTTACTAATTATATTTTTATGAATGTAAACAACTAAGCAGTTTCTGCATAAATAAGTAGTGTGGTGTTGATAAATGCTGATGTCATAATATAACTCATTTGTTTGTATGTCCCACATATACTATCCGTGTGGGGTCGTCGGGCCTTCCTCGCTTGTCACAGACAACATACGGGTTGTTTAGGTACCAAACTTAATCAACGTTTTGTAAGTCGCAAATGATTGTATACTTTTGGTTAGGTCGGTTATATGGTTGTGTATTTCGCTTCGTCGCAGATAAATAACAAGTGCGAAATAACTTGGGGGCGCAAGACTAAGTTGAATCGGAACGCAGGAATTGTCTCTAATTCAGGAATGAACTTTTAACGATCAGTTTGATTGGTCGGAATATTGAGGCCTGTTTATAAGTTTGGTCAAATGCGACCAATGTGTCGAAACAATACCCACTTGTTAGTTGTCGTGTAGCGAGGAAGGTTCAGCGGCTTAGGTCAAAGGCTGGTGTGACTAACATTGACTTTGGCTGTAGCCTACAGAGACAGGTGAGCATAATGAGCATGAATCTATCCGCCAAACTGGATGACCTGCAACGTGGGGACCGCCAGCTCGAGACGACGGTCGCTCTGTGCGAGATCCGCACGCAGCTCCAGGAACTGACCAAGAGCGTGGAGTCATGCCAGAGTGAGGTCTCCGAGGTAAGTGGCCCAGTATACTGCTACAAAGATCTATTGGCGCTCGAATGACGTTGACAGATTGGCATTGTTGGTAAACATTTGTGACAGAAACTGTATTAGATAACAAGATGGCGGCGTTCGTTCCGATTTGTCCACGCGCCAAAAGATCTTTGTACAGCTTTAGATTTTTATAAATATATTAAATTAAGGTACAGACTAACGATTGCTCGCGTAATTATAAAGTGTGCAATGTCAAAATGATGTAAATTATAGCAAAATTCAAAAGCGATTTAATTTCAAAGTATAGCATATCTGTTCAAACATAAAGGCTTCCATGTAAACAATTAAACATGTTATATCCTCCCCTTTCAAGCAAACCCGCTTTTGAATTTTGCTTCGTGTACATGTTTGTATACGTGACTGTGGACATCCCTTGGGGTGTGGACAAGCGTGCAGCGAGCTCCCTGTGACGTCACCGGCAAAGTTTAGATTCCAAGCGCTTTGCAATCTGTTATATGATCTGTTGATGATGTGATATAATCTGTTAAATGTTATCAATTCAATCGTGGTTCTCTTATATACGTCTTATGAATAGTCTGTAATACACACATCAACACACATTCAATATGACATATAAACGGACACGGATTGTATAGACTTGGAATCTTGAATGGAATCAAATAGCATTCAACCAAAATCAAAGCCTATTCAAAATGTGTTTGAACGGAGCACTATTTGTCGATAATAGTATTAGTCCTAGCAAAGTAGCAGATCTGGTAAGTGGTATATCTATAGGTACTGTGCTCGCCTTAGAATCCAAGTTCCTCCTTTGATAGCTCGGCTGTCAAGGCACCACTTATTTATTTATATTATTTAACGATTTATGTACACACATATAAACAGACAAAAAAACGAACAGAAAAATACGTACAAAGGTGATGCTTATTTCTAAAGAAATCTCTTCTAACATACCTGCGGTAGGGAATAGATAAAAAAAGATGTTGACAACGTGTGTAAGACTAGAAGGGAAAACAAAATAATTAAAATCAAAGAAAATTCTCTCATTTCAATATAAACATACAATATGAGAATATACTTACTTACATACATACCTACTTCTAAAATAAATATCACTAAAATATATATTAAATGTAATTGAAATAATAAATACATATGCAATTACGACAAAGTGAAAAATAGTGTTCTTTCACTCTTCTTTTAACAACAGTTTGGCAGTCCCTAATGTCTACTTACTTACTTTGCGAGTGCTTTGGCGTCGACATATTCCCGTATGTAACTTGCACTTGTAGTTTGACAGCTGTGCGACATTGATAGGAATAAAGACGGTATTCCTGTTAATGTCGCTCAACTGTCAAACTACAAAGTGGCCAAAGTAGGTGTAACGTTTATAGATTTCGGATTAAGTTACTTTGTCTGTCTATTGGCTGTAACTACTACAGTATCACTACAAATGATCGGCACGAATCTTGAGCGCTGACATTCACCTGCGCAAAAGTGAGTTATTGGGTCTCTTTGGTGGTAGGAAGTGAGGGCGTGGGGCGGGGTAAAGTGCAGTGATTGGCCCGTAGCGCATCGTGTCATAGCCGCCACTCGGGATTCGTCCTTTACTTCTGTTGCACGTACCTCACGACGACGAGTACACTTCCGGCCAAATTAATTGACACCGATTTTTAAACTGCATCGTTTTAATTATCTGGTAAGTTAGAACTCAAATATTTTATGTGAATTTATTATTAATTAGACCTTTGTTATGATAATAAAAGGTGATATTTATCTTACTGACGATCTAGGAGACAGAGTTAGGGGGGAAATAGATATATATTTTTCAAGACACTTCCTCGAAAACTGGCACTTATCACACTATGATTTATAAACCATGACGTATTATGGCAAATAATGTTAATGTTTTTGTGTTTCGTAATGTTAATTACTTATTACGGTTTATAATCCAGTTCTTCTAACTGAACAGACAGCAGTGCTGCTGGGGAGTTTGTTCCGCCACTTCTTCTTCCCAGCTAAAACACTAGGAAGTGGTGAAGGGCGGGCGTTTTGGGGGGACTATCTTATGTGATTTTGACGTTCAAAAAGTTCTGATTCTCAGCCTAGTTTGAATAAATGACTTTTGATTTTGATTTGAACTTCCATTAATCAAATATAACCGTCCTTAGCATTGAAGAGAGACAGTAATTATAGGCCACTTTAATTTCACACTACGAAATAAACAGTGACGTTCGGTTTAAAGGGGATTGACAGCGGTAATTCAATTTGTTAATGATAAATGATTTTATTTCTGTAAGTAGGTTTGAACAAACACTTTTACACGTCAATCATAGAACTACTACCTACTGTTACTGTACTGTTACTAGAATACTGAATCGATATTGTATAGTGTACTTTATATTTTTGATATAGAGGCTCTGCTAAAAGTTTTGAAACACGGCCTTATTATGTACTTTTAATAATTACCTCAACCACGCAATAAATAATTATAATTTGCAATAACTCGATGGAATTAATTTGTTTCTTAATAATGAGATATGGTAAAAAAAATAGATTTCAAAAAGTTGTTTTAACTCAATATTCTAATTCCTGTATTCTAATATTAGAATATTGTGCCAAAAGCACTTTTTAACAGACCTTTTAGCAAAGCTTGCTAGTCAAAATGCTACGTTTTACGATGCTGCTACGATAAACTACAAAAGGTTGCACCTTGCGTAGCTGCTACGCGAAGATGTTAAGCGGAAATCCTACGCAAACTGCTGTTTGTATTGTATTGCGTAATGGGCCTGTTATTAACCTCGATTTCGCCTGATGGAAAGCGATGGATGAAGTCTACTAAGGAACGAGCAAGCCCAGAAGATGTCTGTTCACTCTTGCTTTGAAGGCAGTGGGGTTAAATGTGGAAGGGAACACAGACGCTGGCAGAGAGTACCAAATTTTTGCCGAGCGCATAATAAATGTGCAGGAGAAGCGCTAAGTACGATTAGACGGGTTATCGACCAAGAGCATATGGTACCATGCAGGACGTCTGGTAGTGAAGTCTGCTTAGTCTTTTGCAAACTGCACTAAAGACTATGCTTTAGTCCAGTCTGCAGAAGACTGACAGACAAGCATCGTTACGCCGACAAGCCAGCAGGATATAGTGAACTACGCTTTATTATTAACTTGGCTAGTGAAATACACCACGTAGCCATCTTTAAGATATACGAATCATGAAACCAGGTAAATATAACGTATACCTACTCTAAAGTCTTAGTACATTTTGAATAAGTAAGTAACAGCTGCTAAATTACGTGAAGAGAATTGGCGGAAACAGACGACTTGGCGTATACTTTCTTGTGATTCTCCCGGAGTATAAGTTATGTATGATCCTTCAAAGAGATGAGGAGGCTTTCGTTGTACGCCCGATAATAGCAAGGTCGTGAGATGAATTATAAAGAAAACGTAACGAAATCCATTGTTTATTAAAATACTTTATATCTTACTAGCTTTCGTTAAATGTAGCGTTTCGTTCGTGCCCGGCGTCGCCCAGGTGAATTTCATGTCTCTAATGCCAATGGTTTTCCGACTTTTCCGATGGATTTTCCAAAAAATGACTTCCATACAAACCTTGTCCAGATAATTACGAACACAACAAACAAAAAGAAGCCAGTTCGGTCTAGTCGTTCTAAAATGATGATCTTTCATTTATAATCAGAGCATTTGTTTCAATTAAACCATTTACAGGCACTTTTGAATTGTCAAAGAGTCGGTCAGTTAGTCAGAAAGTTGAAGCTAGTTGCCCGTTCCAAAACGTAGATCTCCATGGAGAAGAACGGGCAAGAAACTCCAAGTACAGTCTTTTATACCAAGATATTACAAAATCATCGTACCTTATTCTTGTTACTTCTGTGAGAACAACGTAAAAAAAAAATGTTGATACAATTCACAATCTAAGATTAAAAATAAGCCGTGGCAGTTAAGAGATGACCAGTCTCAACCGACGGCGTCCGTTCACGGACATGACGCGTGGATCAGCACCATCCAGCTCAACCATTTGGTAGGAAACCGAATGATCCAAACGGGTGCTGCTTGTGGTGACAGGTCATCTTGCTGACTATGGTTTTGTTATTGTTATTAGTAATTAATGTTTGTTTATTTTACTTCGAAGGTCCTAGTTTATCATTTGTGGCTACAAGTTACAGCTATATATAAACATAATTATGTATTAAGTTCAGTTTGCGTTTTTATTAATTATTTCTGATTGAGTATAGTTTTCAATATTGGCGTGTGCTAGCTGACATATTATGGCAAATAATGTTAATGTTTTTGTGTTTCGTAATGTTAATTACTTATTACTGTTTATAATCCAGTTCTTCTAACTGAACAGACAGCAGTGCTGCTGGGAAGTTTGTTCCGCCACTTCTTCTTCCCAGCTAAAACACTAGGAAGTGGTGAAGGGCGGGCGTTTTGGGGGGACTATCTTATGTGATTTTGACGTTCAAAAAGTTCTGATTCTCAGCCTAGTTTGAATAAATGACGTTTGATTTTGATTTGAACTTCCATAAATCAAATATAACCGTCCTTAGCATTGAAAAGAGACAGTAATTATAGGCCACTTTAATTACACACTACGAAATAAACCATGACGTTCGGTTTAAACGGGATTGACAGCGGTAATTCAATTTGTTAATGATAAATGATTTTATTTCTGTAAGTAGGTTTGAACAAACACTTTTACACGTCAATCATAGAACTACTACCTACTGTTACTGTACTGTTACTAGAATACTGAATCGATATTGTATAGTGTACTTTATATTTTTGATATAGAGGCTCTGCTAAAAGTCTTGAAACACACGGCCTTATTATGTACTTTTAATAATTACCTCAACCACGCAATAAATAATTATAATTTGCAATAACTCGATGGAATTAATTTGTTTCTTAATAATGAGATATGGTAAAAAAAATAGATTTCAAAAAGTTGTTTTAACTCAATATTCTAATTCCTGTATTCTAATATTAGAATATTGTGCCAAAAGCACTTTTTAACAGACCTTTTAGCAAAGCTTGCTAGTCAAAATGCTACGTTTTACGATGCTGCTACGATAAACTACAAAAGGTTGCACCTTGCGTAGCTGCTACGAGAAGATGTTAAGCGGAGATCCTACGCAAACTGCTGTTTGTATTGTATTGCGTAATGGGCCTGTTATTAACCTCGATTTCGCCTGATGGAAAGCGATGGATGAAGTCTACTAAGGAACGAGCAAGCCCAGAAGATGTCTGTTCACTCTTGCTTTGAAGGCAGTGGGGTTAAATGTGGAAGGGAACACAGACGCTGGCAGAGAGTACCAAATTTTTGCCGAGCGCATAATAAATGTGCAGGAGAAGCGCTAAGTACGATTAGACGGGTTATCGACCAAGAGCATATGGTACCATGCAGGACGTCTGGTAGTGAAGTCTGCTTAGTCTTTTGCAAACTGCACTAAAGACTATGCTTTAGTCCAGTCTGCAGAAGACTGACAGACAAGCATCGTTACGCCGACAAGCCAGCAGGATATAGTGAACTACGCTTTATTATTAACTTGGCTAGTGAAATACACCACGTAGCCATCTTTAAGATATACGAATCATGAAACCAGGTAAATATAACGTATACCTACTCTAAAGTCTTAGTACATTTTGAATTATATTATTATAGTATTATATTATTTAAATTATTGTGAATGTGAAGATTATGTGGATTATTACTTTTATTATTTTATTTCTTAGTTAGTTTCACGATCTGGCAGCTTGAGTAATTTATGCGGCCTACCCAAATGTCCTTTCTTTGGTATTGTTCGCCGAATCGTTGTGCTCCTTAAGTTCTCAGTTGAGCGGCAAGATTACTGACAAATGCGTGCACTGACTGGACAGGTCCGCTCAATCTGTATGGTTTTTCCTCAAAAGACCGTTTCAGACACCAATCTACATGGTCTTCACATGATCTGACCAAGATTATGTCTGGACTTTAAAAGAGACTGTGACCTCTGAGTTTGTTTCGGCCTTTCTTCTCAGAGTAGTCAGTTATGAAACGCCGACCTCATCTAGTTTTAAAAATATGATTGACGTGTAAAAGTGTTTGTAACAAACCTACTTACAGAAATAAAATAATTTATCATTTATCAATAAGTAAGTAACAGCTGCTAAATTACGTGAAGAGAATTGGCGGAAACAGACGACTGGGCGTATACTTTCTTGTGCTTCTCCCGGAGTATAAGTTATGTATGATCCTTCAAAGAGATGAGGAGGCTTTCGTTGTACGCCCGATAATAGCAAGGTCTTGAGATGAATTATAAAGAAAACGTAACGAAATCCATTGTTTATGAAAATACTTTATATCTTACTAGCTTTCGTTAAATGTAGCGTTTCGTTCGTGCCCGGCGTCGCCCAGGTGAATTTCATGTCTCTAATGCCAATGGTTTTCCGACTTTTCCGATGGATTTTCCAAAAAATGACTTCCATACAAACCTTGTCCAGATAATTACGAACACAACAAACAAAAAACAAGCCAGTTCGGTCTAGTAGTTCTAAAATGATGATCTTTCATTTATAATCAAAGCATTTGTTTCAATTAAACCATTTAAAGGCACTTTTGAATTGTCAAAGAGTCGGTCAGTTAGTCAGAAAGTTGAAGCTAGTTGCCCGTTCCAAAACGTAGATCTCCATGGAGAAGAACGGGCAAGAAACTCCAAGTACAGTCTTTTAAACCAAGATATTACAAAATCATCGTACCTTATTCTTGTTACTTCTGTGAGAACAACGTAAAAAAATGTAGATACAATTCAAAGTCAAAGTCAAAGCATTTATTTCAAATAGGCACATAAAAGGCACTTTTGAACGTCAACATTTAAATAGAATTGATTCTAGTCGCCCCTTCCAAAAGGTAGTTTCGTATGGAGAAGAATGGGCAAGAAACTCCATCGTTACTCTTTTAAAATGTGTTACAATACTTTGTATACATTAATTATATAATTATATGTGAAGACGATGCACCTATAATAAAAATTACCCTACCAAAATAGGTAAAAAGAATTTAATAAACGTAGCAATGATAAATAAGTTAATTAAGTGATAGATACATGGTGTTCACATATTTACAAACATTGTAAAAGTATACGATTTCCCAAATTATGTAACCAATTAATATGTCCGTGTGTGAGTTAAAGTAGTCACAGAATGTAAATCAATGTCATAAAAATAACAAACCATACAATTAAAGTAGCAACAAGTTTTAATTTTGTCTAGACCCTAGATTGTCCTGTGGAGCTGGACCAGCATGTTTCCAAGCACTCTTATCTTGGATATAATCCTCTAATTTGTAATATGTTTGTTTACACAGTGAACTTTTTATATGAGTTTTAAATTTTCTTTCATTTAATTGCAATATATTACAAGGTATTTTGTTGTAGCATTTAACACAGTACCCCATAAAAGATGTATGTACTTTAGCTAATCTGAAAAATGGTTGATCTATTTTATCTTTATTTCTTGTATTAAAATTATGTCTATCACTTATTTTATTAAAAAGATGTAGATTTTTTCTTACGTACATAATATTTTCATAAATGAATTGGCAAGGTACCGTCATAATATTAATCCTTTTAAATAGTTCCCTGAGAGATTCGCGTTGACGTAGATTATAAATGGCTCTGACAGCTCTCTTTTGCAAAGTAAAGATGGATTCAATGTCAGCAGCCCGACCCCACAGTAAAATGCCATACGACATAATGCTGTGGAAGTAGCTAAAATAGACCAAACGCGCGGTTTCTACATCTGTTAACTGTCTTATCTTTCTAACAGCACAAGCGGCCGAGCTTAGCCGCCCCGCAAGAGATGTTATATGAGGTCCCCATTGTAATTTCTCGTCTAGCGTGATTGCCAGGAAAACTGTGTGATTAATTAATTCCAGTTTTTCTCCATTCAACATGATGTCACACTCGATACTTCTTACATTCGGTAATTGAAATTTAATGCATTTGGTTTTTTTACCATTTAGTACCAAATTATTTACCGTAAACCAATCATGGACTTGAAGAATAGAGCTATTCACGTCGTCAAGATTTTGTGACCGTCGGTCTATCTTAAATATCAATGATGTGTCATCTGCAAATAACACCATCTTCGGTTGATTTTGAAGTAATTGGGGTAAATCATTAATATAAACTAAAAAGAGGAATGGACCCAATATCGAACCTTGAGGAACGCCCATTGCCATTTCAGACCCTAATGAGTTTATGACGTTTACTTGAACTGTAACTTTTCTATCTTTCAGGTATGATCTGAGTAAATCAAGAGCTGTATTTCTAATCCCATAGTGCTCTAGTTTCAGCAGAAGTGTCTGATGGTTTACGCAATCGAACGCCTTAGAGAGGTCGCAAAAGATTCCAATGGCATCTTGTGCTTCTTCCCAGGCGTTAAAAATGTTCTTTATTAGGGTGACACCAGCGTCAGTGGTACAACGCCCTTTGGTGAAACCGTACTGTTGTTCATGAAAGATGGAATTTTTATTAAAGTGACGTAACATTTGATGGAGCATCAACTTTCAAACACCTTACTGAGAACGGGCAGAATTGACACAGGCCTATAATTGTTGGGTTCTTTACTATCACCGGATTTGAACAAAGGAACTATTTTACTATGTTTCATGAGATCCGGAAAGACTCCTTGGTCTACACTGGTGTTAAATATGAATGCTAAATAGGGCGCTATGGTTTCAATGATAGGTCTACAGACTTTTACAGACATTCCCCAGAGATCTGCAGTGGATTTCATTTTTAGATCTTTAAAGGCTTTTATAACAGCCTGGGGGTTTGTATGCTGAAACCTAAACTCCAAAGAATCACAATCTAAGATTAAAAATAAGCCGTGGCAGTTAAGAGATGACCAGTCTCAACCGACGGCGCCCGTTCACGGACATGACGCGTAGATTTAAAAATAAGCCGTGGCAGTTAAGAGATGACCAGTCTCAACCGACGGCGCCCGTTCACGGACATGACGCGTGGATCAGCACCATCCAGCTCAACCATTTGGTAGGGAACCGAATGATCCAAACGGGTGCTGCTTGTGGTGACAGGTCATCTTGCTGACTATGGTTTTGTTATTGTTATTAGTAATTAATGTTTCTTTATTTTACTTCGAAGGTCCTAGTTTATCATTTGTGGCTACAAGTTACAGCTATATATAAACATAACTAGTTGTTGCGTGCTGCGCGAGCTGCAAGCAGCTCGCGTGCTAGTTTTGTACGGACTTTTACTTGAAATTCCTAAATGTAGTAAAAATGTAGGCAAAACCATTAAAAAATCGTCTATTTAAGCAAGCCCCTAAGTGAAGTGAAACGCCATTCAAAACCCCTGAGGAACCCTAAAATCGACCACATGTTCAAACCCCTCAATGTAGTAAAATTCCTGAAAAATCCTCTTTCGGCCGAAACCGTTTGAAGGAACCCAACCGGAGACTATAGGTTTGCGTGCTGCGCGAGCTGCGAGCAGCTCGCGTGTTAGTGTGGTAGCAGTTACACTTGTAAATGTAGTAAAGTAAAAATTTTCTATTTAATCAAGCCCCTAAGTGTAGTGAAACGCCAATCAAAACCCCTGAGGAACTCTAAGATCGACCACATGTTCAAACCATATAAACTTCTTTTGCTCTAATAACACTTAGTATAACGTTCGTTTCATATAATTTTCAATTTATATAATGCTCTTTTTATAAAACGTTCAGTTCACCTAATTTTCATATTTACTCAGTTTCAGCCAAAATTCTGTAATGAATAAGTAAATATCAGGAAACATCATACTGTTATAACCTAACCTAACCCAAATGATTCACCAACATTAGAGGGGATCTGGCGCTTGGCGGCCGCTGCCGCGGCACGCTCGCTTCGCTCGCTCGCCTTCGCGCGCTAATGGTCACTGTTCTAACATAACTTAACCTAAATGATTCACCAACAATGAGGGGATCTGGCGCTTGGCGGCCGCTGCCGCGGCACGCTCGCCCACCTTCGCGCGCTAATGCTCACTGTTCTAACATAAAAATGATTCACCAACAATAGAGGGGATCTGGCGCTTGGCGGCCGCTGCCGCGGCACGCTCGCTACGCTCGCTCGCCTTCGCGCGCTAATGGTCACTGTTCTAACATAACCTTACCTAAAAATGATCCACCAAAAATAGAAGGGATCTGGCGCTTGGCGGCCGCTGCCGCGGCACGCTCGCTACGCTCGCTTGCCTTCGCGCGCTAATGGTCGCTGTTCTAACCTGAAAATGATTCACCAACAATAGAAGGGGATCTGGCGCTTGGCGGCCGCTGCCGCGGCACGCTCGCTGCGCTCGCTCGCCTTCGTGCGCTAATGGTCACTGTTCTAACATAACCTAACCTAAAAATGATCCACCAAAAATAGAGGGGATCTGGCGCTTGGCGGCCGCTGCCGCGGCACGCTCGCTTCGCTCGCTCGCCTTCGCGCGCTAATGGTCACTGTTGTAACATAACCTAACCTAAATGATTCACCAACAATAGAGGGGATCTGACGCTTGGCGGCCGCTGCCGCGGCACGCTCGCTTCGCTCGCTCGCCTTCGCGCGCTAGTGGTCACTGTTCTAACTTAACCCAAATGATTTACCAACAATAGAGAGGATCCGGGCGCTTGGCGGCCGCTACCGCGGATCGCTCGCTACGCTCGCTCACCTTCGCTCGCTTCGCTCGCCTTCGCTCGCTTCGCTCGCCTTCGCGCGCTAATGGTCACTGTTCTAACTTAACCCAAATGATTCACCAACAATAGAGAGGATCCGGGCGCTTGGCGGCCGCTGCCGTGGATCGCTCGCTACGCTCGCTCACCTTCGCTCGCTTCGCTCGCCTTCGCGCGCTAATGGTCACTGTTCTAACTTAACCCAAATGATTCACCAACAATAGAGAGGATCCGGGCGCTTGGCGGCCGCTACCGCGGATCGCTCGCTACGCTCGCTCACCTTCGCTCGCTTCGCTCGCCTTCGCTCGCTTCGCTCGCCTTCGCGCGCTAATGGTCACTGTTCTAACTTAACCCAAATGATTCACCAACAATAGAGAGGATCCGGGCGCTTGGCGGCCACTACCGTGGATCGCTCGCTACGCTCGCTCACCTTCGCTCGCTAATGGTCACTGTTCTAACTTAACCCAAATGATTCACCAACAATAGAGAGGATCCGGGCGCTTGGCGGCCGCTACCGTGGATCGCTCGCTACGCTCGCTGACCTTCGCTCGCTTCGCTCGCTCGCCTTCGCGCGCTAATGGTCACTGTTCTAACATAACCTAACCTAAATGATTCACCAACAATAGACGGGATCTGGGGCTTGGCGGCCGCTGCCGCGGCACGCTCGCTTCGCTCGCTCGCCTTCGTGCGCTAATGGTCACTGTTATAACCTAAAAATGATTCACCAACAATAGAGGAGATCTCGCGCTTGGCGGCCGCTGCCGCGGCACGCTCGCTGCGCTCGCTCGCCTTCGCGCGCTATTGGTCACTGTTCTAACCTAACCTAACCTAAATGATTTTTCACATTTTCGGGGAAAATCTGGAAAACTGCCCCAAAAGTGGAAAAATTTCCTACACCAGGCCACACTTCGGCTGAACCGTTTGAACGACCTCAATCGGACCACTTTTGCAAAACCGGAAATGGCACGGCCGCCATCTTGAATTTCTGAAATGTCAGAATTTTCCTGGAGAGACCAGGATACAAGCCACCTGTCAGTAAAAAAACGGTGGCTGTACGTTGACTTTAGTAGAACAAAGTAATTCGCCAAAGTCGGGTCTGACCCAAAATTTCAAACCCCAATGGCTCGCGGGGTTGCCAGCTAAAAGTGATAAAACCGGTCAAATGTCATTTAGGGCACCCCTTTCTTGCCGGTTACGCAAAGTTCCCATTAAAAATGTCGCTATTTCTACTTTGGATGCCAACAATCACGATTTTACAACCGGAAATGGCACGGCCGCCATCTTGAATTTCTGAAATGTCAGAATTTTCCTGGAGAGACCAGGATACAAGCCACCTGTCAGTAAAAAAACGGTGGCTGTACGTTGACTTTAGTAGAACAAAGTAATTCGCCAAAGTCGGGTCTGACCCAAAATTTCAAACCCCAATGGCTCGCGGGGTTGCCAGCTAAAAGTGATAAAACCGGTCAAATGTCATTTGGGGCACCCCTTTCTTGCCGGTTACGCAAAGTCCCCATTAAAAATGTCGCTATTTCTACTTTTCACGTTTTCGGGGAATATCTGGAAAACTGCCCCAAAAGTGGGAAAATTTCCTACACCAGGCCACACTTCTCAACCAAGTATACAACCCGTAAACAAACTCATGCACCTCAGTAGGATGAACCGTTTGAACGACCTCAATCGGACAACTTTTGCAAAACCGGAAATGGCACGGCCGCCATCTTGAATTTCTGAAATGTCAGAATTTTTCTGAAGAGACCAGGGTACAAGCCACCTGTCAATAAAAAAACGGTGGCTGTACATTGACTCTGGTAGAACAAAGTAATTCGCCAAAGTCGGGTCTGACCCAAACTTTCAAACCCCAATGGCTCGCGGGGTTGCCAGCTAAAAGTGATTAAACCGGTCAAATGTCATTTAGGGCACCCCTTTCTTGCCGGTTACGCAAAGTTCCCATTAAAAATGTCGCTATTTCTACTTTGGATGCCAACAATCACGATTTTTAAAACCGGAAGTGGCACGGCCGCCATCTTGAATTTCTGAAATGTCAGAATTTTCCTGAAGAAACCAGGATACAAGCCACCTGTCTGACAAAAACCTGTGGCTGTGCGTTGACTTTGGTAGAACAAAGTAATTCGCCAAAGTCGGGTCTGACCCAAAATTTCAAACCCCAATGGCTCGCGGGGTTGCCAGCTAAAAGTGATAAAACCGGTCAAATGTCATTTGGGGCACCCCATTCTTGCTGGTGACGCAAAGTTCCCATTAAAAATGTCGCTATTTCTACTTTTGATGCCAACAATCACGATTTTTAAAACCGGAAGTGGCACGTCCGCCATCTTGAATTTCTGAAATGTCAGAATTTTCCTGAAGACACCAGGATACAGGCTACCTGTCAGTAGAAAAACGGTGGCTCTACGTTAACTTTGGTAGAACAAAGTAATTCGCCAAAGTCGGGTCTGACCCAAAATTTCAAACCCCAATGGCTCGCGGGGTTGCCAGCTAAAAGTGATTAAACCGGTCAAATGTCATTTAGGGTACCCCTTTCTTGCCGGTTACGCAAAGTCCCCATTAAAAATGTCGCTATTTCTACTTTTCACGTTTTCGGGGAAAATCTCGAAAAGTACCCCAAAAGTGGGGAAATTTTCTACACCAGGCCACACTCCTCAACCGAGTAAACAACCGGTTCATACAACACGATCCAGTCGGGGGTTGCCAACTGTCCCATTTATCCATTCGAAAATTGCGATTTTTCGTCATTTTCACAAAATGGCCGCCTCGCGGTCCGCCATCTTGTTTTTCTGAAATGTCAGAATTTTCCTGAAATCTCAAGGATATAGGATATCAATCGATGTACTCGGTGTTGCCAACTTGAGAGTTTGGTAGAACAAAGTAATTCGGCAAAGTGAACAAGTCTCAAAAATTAAAATATTCAATTTTTTTTGGGGTGACCAATTAAAAGGGACGAAAATGGTCAAATGTCATTCGGGGGACCCCAATGTTGCCAGCCAGCCAAAGTCTCTATTCAAAATGTCGCTATTTCTACTTTTCATGTTTTTGGGGAAAATCTGGGAAATTACCCTGAAAATGGGGAAACATTTCGCACCAGGCAACACTCCTTAACGAAACACACAACCGCTCGGTACAACTCGAACCCGTCCGATGTTGCCAACTACCCGAAAAATGAGTTTGAAAAAAAACGTAAAATCCACATTTTTACAAAATGGCCGCCACAGCGTCCGCCATCTTTGATTTTTGAAATGTCATAATTTTTCCTAAATGTCATTGAAATTACCTACAATCGAGCATAGAGAAAATTATATTTTTTTTAAATCTGTTGAACAAAGTAATTGGTCAAAGTCGAGCGAAAAAAGGGGCAAATTTCAAAACCCCGTAGCACGGCCGCCATTTTGTTTTTTTTTTTTTTCTTACTTTTTTTTCAAATCATTCTCAATGCTCTACAAAATCTACGGATCAAAATCTTTCCAAGTCTTTTCCCTACCGAGATCGGAATTCTCATGGCCGCCATCTTGGATATGACGTCACCGCTATAATTTTCCTCTACTCGCCCGGTGTTGCCACACATTTCTCCAAAACAAACCCCCCACCCATCTCTCACCCATTTCGAGAAACGACATGTCAGTGAGTGAGTGAGTCAGTGGCTCTGCAGTTTTATATAACTATAACTAGTTGTTGCGTGCTGCGCGAGCTGCAAGCAGCTCGCGTGCTAGTTTTGTACGGACTTTTACTTGAAATTCCTAAATGTAGTAAAAATGTAGGCAAAACCATTAAAAAATCGTCTATTTAAGCAAGCCCCTAAGTGAAGTGAAACGCCATTCAAAACCCCTGAGGAACCCTAAAATCGACCACATGTTCAAACCCCTCAATGTAGTAAAATTCCTGAAAAATCCTCTTTCGGCCGAAACCGTTTGAAGGAACCCAACCGGAGACTATAGGTTTGCGTGCTGCGCGAGCTGCGAGCAGCTCGCGTGTTAGTGTGGTAGCAGTTACACTTGTAAATGTAGTAAAGTAAAAATTTTCTATTTAATCAAGCCCCTAAGTGTAGTGAAACGCCAATCAAAACCCCTGAGGAACTCTAAGATCGACCACATGTTCAAACCATATAAACTTCTTTTGCTCTAATAACACTTAGTATAACGTTCGTTTCATATAATTTTCAATTTATATAATGCTCTTTTTATAAAACGTTCAGTTCACCTAATTTTCATATTTACTCAGTTTCAGCCAAAATTCTGTAATGAATAAGTAAATATCAGGAAACATCATACTGTTATAACCTAACCTAACCCAAATGATTCACCAACATTAGAGGGGATCTGGCGCTTGGCGGCCGCTGCCGCGGCACGCTCGCTTCGCTCGCTCGCCTTCGCGCGCTAATGGTCACTGTTCTAACATAACTTAACCTAAATGATTCACCAACAATGAGGGGATCTGGCGCTTGGCGGCCGCTGCCGCGGCACGCTCGCCCACCTTCGCGCGCTAATGCTCACTGTTCTAACATAAAAATGATTCACCAACAATAGAGGGGATCTGGCGCTTGGCGGCCGCTGCCGCGGCACGCTCGCTACGCTCGCTCGCCTTCGCGCGCTAATGGTCACTGTTCTAACATAACCTTACCTAAAAATGATCCACCAAAAATAGAAGGGATCTGGCGCTTGGCGGCCGCTGCCGCGGCACGCTCGCTACGCTCGCTTGCCTTCGCGCGCTAATGGTCGCTGTTCTAACCTGAAAATGATTCACCAACAATAGAAGGGGATCTGGCGCTTGGCGGCCGCTGCCGCGGCACGCTCGCTGCGCTCGCTCGCCTTCGTGCGCTAATGGTCACTGTTCTAACATAACCTAACCTAAAAATGATCCACCAAAAATAGAGGGGATCTGGCGCTTGGCGGCCGCTGCCGCGGCACGCTCGCTTCGCTCGCTCGCCTTCGCGCGCTAATGGTCACTGTTGTAACATAACCTAACCTAAATGATTCACCAACAATAGAGGGGATCTGACGCTTGGCGGCCGCTGCCGCGGCACGCTCGCTTCGCTCGCTCGCCTTCGCGCGCTAGTGGTCACTGTTCTAACTTAACCCAAATGATTTACCAACAATAGAGAGGATCCGGGCGCTTGGCGGCCGCTACCGCGGATCGCTCGCTACGCTCGCTCACCTTCGCTCGCTTCGCTCGCCTTCGCTCGCTTCGCTCGCCTTCGCGCGCTAATGGTCACTGTTCTAACTTAACCCAAATGATTCACCAACAATAGAGAGGATCCGGGCGCTTGGCGGCCGCTGCCGTGGATCGCTCGCTACGCTCGCTCACCTTCGCTCGCTTCGCTCGCCTTCGCGCGCTAATGGTCACTGTTCTAACTTAACCCAAATGATTCACCAACAATAGAGAGGATCCGGGCGCTTGGCGGCCGCTACCGCGGATCGCTCGCTACGCTCGCTCACCTTCGCTCGCTTCGCTCGCCTTCGCTCGCTTCGCTCGCCTTCGCGCGCTAATGGTCACTGTTCTAACTTAACCCAAATGATTCACCAACAATAGAGAGGATCCGGGCGCTTGGCGGCCACTACCGTGGATCGCTCGCTACGCTCGCTCACCTTCGCTCGCTAATGGTCACTGTTCTAACTTAACCCAAATGATTCACCAACAATAGAGAGGATCCGGGCGCTTGGCGGCCGCTACCGTGGATCGCTCGCTACGCTCGCTGACCTTCGCTCGCTTCGCTCGCTCGCCTTCGCGCGCTAATGGTCACTGTTCTAACATAACCTAACCTAAATGATTCACCAACAATAGACGGGATCTGGGGCTTGGCGGCCGCTGCCGCGGCACGCTCGCTTCGCTCGCTCGCCTTCGTGCGCTAATGGTCACTGTTATAACCTAAAAATGATTCACCAACAATAGAGGAGATCTCGCGCTTGGCGGCCGCTGCCGCGGCACGCTCGCTGCGCTCGCTCGCCTTCGCGCGCTATTGGTCACTGTTCTAACCTAACCTAACCTAAATGATTTTTCACATTTTCGGGGAAAATCTGGAAAACTGCCCCAAAAGTGGAAAAATTTCCTACACCAGGCCACACTTCGGCTGAACCGTTTGAACGACCTCAATCGGACCACTTTTGCAAAACCGGAAATGGCACGGCCGCCATCTTGAATTTCTGAAATGTCAGAATTTTCCTGGAGAGACCAGGATACAAGCCACCTGTCAGTAAAAAAACGGTGGCTGTACGTTGACTTTAGTAGAACAAAGTAATTCGCCAAAGTCGGGTCTGACCCAAAATTTCAAACCCCAATGGCTCGCGGGGTTGCCAGCTAAAAGTGATAAAACCGGTCAAATGTCATTTAGGGCACCCCTTTCTTGCCGGTTACGCAAAGTTCCCATTAAAAATGTCGCTATTTCTACTTTGGATGCCAACAATCACGATTTTACAACCGGAAATGGCACGGCCGCCATCTTGAATTTCTGAAATGTCAGAATTTTCCTGGAGAGACCAGGATACAAGCCACCTGTCAGTAAAAAAACGGTGGCTGTACGTTGACTTTAGTAGAACAAAGTAATTCGCCAAAGTCGGGTCTGACCCAAAATTTCAAACCCCAATGGCTCGCGGGGTTGCCAGCTAAAAGTGATAAAACCGGTCAAATGTCATTTGGGGCACCCCTTTCTTGCCGGTTACGCAAAGTCCCCATTAAAAATGTCGCTATTTCTACTTTTCACGTTTTCGGGGAATATCTGGAAAACTGCCCCAAAAGTGGGAAAATTTCCTACACCAGGCCACACTTCTCAACCAAGTATACAACCCGTAAACAAACTCATGCACCTCAGTAGGATGAACCGTTTGAACGACCTCAATCGGACAACTTTTGCAAAACCGGAAATGGCACGGCCGCCATCTTGAATTTCTGAAATGTCAGAATTTTTCTGAAGAGACCAGGGTACAAGCCACCTGTCAATAAAAAAACGGTGGCTGTACATTGACTCTGGTAGAACAAAGTAATTCGCCAAAGTCGGGTCTGACCCAAACTTTCAAACCCCAATGGCTCGCGGGGTTGCCAGCTAAAAGTGATTAAACCGGTCAAATGTCATTTAGGGCACCCCTTTCTTGCCGGTTACGCAAAGTTCCCATTAAAAATGTCGCTATTTCTACTTTGGATGCCAACAATCACGATTTTTAAAACCGGAAGTGGCACGGCCGCCATCTTGAATTTCTGAAATGTCAGAATTTTCCTGAAGAAACCAGGATACAAGCCACCTGTCTGACAAAAACCTGTGGCTGTGCGTTGACTTTGGTAGAACAAAGTAATTCGCCAAAGTCGGGTCTGACCCAAAATTTCAAACCCCAATGGCTCGCGGGGTTGCCAGCTAAAAGTGATAAAACCGGTCAAATGTCATTTGGGGCACCCCATTCTTGCTGGTGACGCAAAGTTCCCATTAAAAATGTCGCTATTTCTACTTTTGATGCCAACAATCACGATTTTTAAAACCGGAAGTGGCACGTCCGCCATCTTGAATTTCTGAAATGTCAGAATTTTCCTGAAGACACCAGGATACAGGCTACCTGTCAGTAGAAAAACGGTGGCTCTACGTTAACTTTGGTAGAACAAAGTAATTCGCCAAAGTCGGGTCTGACCCAAAATTTCAAACCCCAATGGCTCGCGGGGTTGCCAGCTAAAAGTGATTAAACCGGTCAAATGTCATTTAGGGTACCCCTTTCTTGCCGGTTACGCAAAGTCCCCATTAAAAATGTCGCTATTTCTACTTTTCACGTTTTCGGGGAAAATCTCGAAAAGTACCCCAAAAGTGGGGAAATTTTCTACACCAGGCCACACTCCTCAACCGAGTAAACAACCGGTTCATACAACACGATCCAGTCGGGGGTTGCCAACTGTCCCATTTATCCATTCGAAAATTGCGATTTTTCGTCATTTTCACAAAATGGCCGCCTCGCGGTCCGCCATCTTGTTTTTCTGAAATGTCAGAATTTTCCTGAAATCTCAAGGATATAGGATATCAATCGATGTACTCGGTGTTGCCAACTTGAGAGTTTGGTAGAACAAAGTAATTCGGCAAAGTGAACAAGTCTCAAAAATTAAAATATTCAATTTTTTTTGGGGTGACCAATTAAAAGGGACGAAAATGGTCAAATGTCATTCGGGGGACCCCAATGTTGCCAGCCAGCCAAAGTCTCTATTCAAAATGTCGCTATTTCTACTTTTCATGTTTTTGGGGAAAATCTGGGAAATTACCCTGAAAATGGGGAAACATTTCGCACCAGGCAACACTCCTTAACGAAACACACAACCGCTCGGTACAACTCGAACCCGTCCGATGTTGCCAACTACCCGAAAAATGAGTTTGAAAAAAAACGTAAAATCCACATTTTTACAAAATGGCCGCCACAGCGTCCGCCATCTTTGATTTTTGAAATGTCATAATTTTTCCTAAATGTCATTGAAATTACCTACAATCGAGCATAGAGAAAATTATATTTTTTTTAAATCTGTTGAACAAAGTAATTGGTCAAAGTCGAGCGAAAAAAGGGGCAAATTTCAAAACCCCGTAGCACGGCCGCCATTTTGTTTTTTTTTTTTTTCTTACTTTTTTTTCAAATCATTCTCAATGCTCTACAAAATCTACGGATCAAAATCTTTCCAAGTCTTTTCCCTACCGAGATCGGAATTCTCATGGCCGCCATCTTGGATATGACGTCACCGCTATAATTTTCCTCTACTCGCCCGGTGTTGCCACACATTTCTCCAAAACAAACCCCCCACCCATCTCTCACCCATTTCGAGAAACGACATGTCAGTGAGTGAGTGAGTCAGTGGCTCTGCAGTTTTATATAACTATAATATAATGTCAGTCAGTGAGTCAGTGGCTCTGCAGTTTTATATAATATAAATGCAGCATTGCATTATGTAAGCGGGCACGCCCTTTATGCCAGGAGGCTTTTTATTATGTATTAAGTTCTGTTTGCGTTTTTATTTTTATTATGTATTTCTGCTTGAGTATAGTTTTAAATATTGGCGTGTGCTAGCTGACATATGGCAAATAATTTTAATATTTTTGTGTTTCGTAATGTTAATTACTTATTACTATATGTATAGAATCCAGTTCTTCTAACTGAACAGACAGCAGTGCTGCTGGGGAGTTTGTTCCGCCACTTCTTCTTCCCAGCTAAAGCACTAGGAAGTGGTGAAGGGTGGGCGTTTTGGGGGGACTGTCTTATGTGATTTTGACGTTCAAAAAGTGCTGATTCTCAGCCTAATTTGAATAATTGACTTTTGATTTTGAACCGCGCCATCATCAGTGAGACATTTATGTGACCATGACATACTCTCTACTGCCATGCTTTTAAGGCAACATGCATAATAATGACAAAAAAAAGGATCCATGGTACTCACACTTACAAACTTGAAACAATGCTTATAAATACAAAGTATTTGAGAGATGAATAAAATTAAAAAAAAAAAAGATAATATCTATTGAAAATATTTTACAATTAAAATTGGATTAAATAAAAGTAAAAAATAAAAATTGAATTCGTAATGTCAGAAAAAATAAAAAGGAAAGCATCTCTTCCAAACATTAAAATTTTGACAAGTGAGCCCAAGTAGCTGTGGAGCAGGACCAGCATTAAACCAAGCATTTTTATCTACGATAGTATAATCATCCAACTTATAATGCTTGTCTAGTGTGCGTTTTATGCATGTTTTAAATTTCTACTCATTTATTTGAAGAATATCGTGTGGTATTTTATATTGTAACATTTTAGACAGTACCCTATAAAAGAAGTATGTCCATTAGACAATCTGAACTGTGGTTGGTCTATCTTGTTCCTACTTCTTAAATACGCCTGTCACTTATCTTACTAAAAAGATGTAGATTTTTTCG
This sequence comes from Brachylomia viminalis, assembly GCA_937001585.2. Taxonomy (NCBI): domain Eukaryota; kingdom Metazoa; phylum Arthropoda; class Insecta; order Lepidoptera; family Noctuidae; genus Brachylomia; species Brachylomia viminalis. The sequence goes on from OW443293.2 coordinate 34,421,383, forward strand.
ATCATACATAATGTTTTCATAATATAATGACCGTGTATGTATAAGGTACCGTCATGATGATTTTTTTTTAAACAGGTCTCTTAGAGATTCCCGTCTGCGGATGTTGTAGATGGCCTTCTTTTGCAAAGAGATAAAGATAGAATCAATATCTGCAGCCCGTCCCCGCAGCAAAATACCATAAGACATGATGCTTTGAAAGTAACTAAAAAAGACCAGTCTCGCGGTATCTACGTATGTTAATTGCCAGATTTTCAAACAGCGTAAGCGGCTGAAGTTAGCCGCCCCGCAAGTGATGTTAAGTGAGGACCCCACTGTAGCTTTGAGTCAAGCGTGATCCCCAGGAAAACCGTTTTTTTCGGAGAATTCTAGTATCTCCTTATTCAATACAACGCGGCAACGTGACATTCACTACTTCTAACACTTGTTATCGCGCATCTTATGCATTTATTTTTCTTATCATTTCATACCAGATTATTTACAGTAAACCAAATATGGACCTTAAACATAGCGTTGTTTACGTCACCAAGCTCCTGTGCATGTCTATTTAATTTAATTTAATTTTCAGTGATGTGTCATCAGCAAATAACACAATTTGTGGTAGGTTTTTCAGTTTATGAGGTAAATCATTTATATTATATACTAAAAAGAGCCATTTATCTATACTAAATTAAGCCCAGCCCTGCGGTACACCCATTTTGACTTTTAAACCCAATAAATTCACATAGTTTATTTGAAGTTGCGGCAGTCCATATAGCTATGATTTTACTAAGCTAAGCGCAAGTTTACCCAGTCCATAATGCTCATGTTTTAGGAGTGATTCGTGATTCACGCAATCAGATGCCTTGGATAGGTCACAAAAGATGCCTATTGCAACATGTGCCTATACCCATGCGTTAAAGATGTGTTTTAATAAGGTGACACCGGCGACGGTTGTACAACGTCATTTGGTGAAAGCATACCGTTGATCGTGTAGGATTATTATGATTAAAATAATTGAGCATTTGATTTAACATTACTTTTTCAAACACCTTGCTGAAAACCGGCAAACCGATATGGGTCTATAATTATTAGTGTCTTTGCTGTCCCCAGATTTGAAAAGTGGAATATCTTTACTGTACCGACTTCATTAATTCCGTCATCTACACACAAATTAAATATTAAAGCTAAATAGTGTGCAATTGTCTCAATAATAGATGGACAAAATGCCCCACAGATCTTCCGTAATTTTGATCTTAAGTTGCTTAAATGCCTTTACAACGACCACAAGGTTTTTATGTTTAAATTTAAATACCATAGGACAGGTTGAAACATTCGCTTTTAACTAAGAACTAGTAAACGAGGGCGGGCGAGGAATTTACAGTTTCTGTACTTTTAATGGGAATATTGGTAAAAAAACTTGCAAATTGCTGAGCAACATTGATGTTATCACTAATGAGACCGCGAGAAGTGTCCACTGTGTAATCAGTATTGTCGTTTGTTTCTGTTCGTTGCATTGTTTGTCACTGATTTAACCTTGTTGCAAATTAATGAAACTTTAGCTGCTTTGCAATAGTAGATTGTTATACAAGGAGCTAAAATGAAGCGAGGAAGTAAATAGAAACCGAGTTTTAATGGGTTTTTAGCGCCGTGTGTTACACTCTACTTTTCACTACGATTGCGAGAAAATAAAACAATCCAATACAATATGACATAATGTAGTTTATTTTATTAAAAATTAAATGTACAATTTGTACAATTCTGGATATTTTTAACGAGATGTTTTTTCCCGGTAACTTAATTTCATAAAGATTTCGCGCCAATGTCTTTTTTTTTGTTTTTTCTTCTGCAGCAGCAACGCATTGCATGCATTCTACCAAAGAGATCGCCGATTTTAGTTCCATTTTCAAAAATAAAATGAAGTTCTTTTTTTATGAAACAGTAATAAGTCGAGTCTATATTCATGATTATTCTACTTATGACTAAAGACTTTTTCGTTTTTGTAGGCTCATTGTCATTTGACACACAAAAATTAAAAAAAAAACTTTTTCCCCTAGAGGAAGAATTGCAATTTTTTCTTCGCTCTGGTACGCCACAATGACGGTCTTTTTGAGCAAGAGGAGTGAAAACAATTTTAAATGTTTTAGAGTAAGTAGCAACATACTTGTTAAAAGTTTCCGTGTTAATAAACGGCTTACGACCATGCTGTTCAAATAATCTTGCCTACTTTTCCTAGTGCCTTTAGTTACCTAGTCACTGAATAAACTGTGTAGGGCAAACAGTTGTAACTTTCTTCTTACAATAATCATTGAACGATGTTTGAACTAATGAAAATATTCTTTATACAAAATATTATCATCATTCATATTTAGGCCCTGAGCACTTACCTTGCTAATTAAAGTGCTATAAAACTTATTTAATTTACCCGGTGTTATTGGTCCTGTTTGCCGTACAGTCATACATGCGGCAATTGAGTTTTATTTATATAGATTGATCTAAACACTGTTGCGCACTTGAATTACTCGTTATTCGTGAGTGCTTTTTTTAACATTTGGGATACTACAGTAGCATACTGATTTAATTTTAAATTCTGCTTCTCTGTAGGATTGAAATATTAACGAAGGTACATTATTTACTAACTTGCGAAATATTAATTGTGCCACGAAAGCTGTAAATAATTAAGCTGTAATGTTTCAATATATTCTCATTTAAAAAGCTGTCCCGAAGTATCTTACTAAGTCGTACGCTGACCGTATAAGCAGAAAAGACATTAATGGGCTCATAAAACAGTATTTACCATTCAAGAAAGTTGTCCAACTAAAAATACGTGTAACGAATTTAAGGCTACATGCATAATCAGCCTAAATGTAACGTTCCCACTTCTGGGACTCAGGCCTCCTCTTTGTGAGAGGCTGTGGGCCATAATCCACAACGCGGATCCAGTTTGGGTTGGTAGATGTCGCATGTCTTCGAATTTTTGTAAGACATGCCAGTTTCCTCAATATTTTTGACTTCACCGTTTTGAGAGCTGGTGATGAAATAAATTACACAGAGTTATGTGCCTGGCTGGGTTCGAACCCAAGAACACGTCAGTCGGGGCCATTACCACTGGGCCACCACTGCTCTCAAAGCTACATGGGAAGTAAAAATTCAAACGCTACCAACGTTGCAAGCACCTTAAAAATGTAACAGCAATTGAACTCAATACTGCTAAGCGCCTTTCAGAACCTGAACAATGAATCTAAGTTTCTCAATAAATTCCTTTCTCAACAGCGGAAAATAAAAGCTAAGTTATTTTTTTGTAAATAAATGCAGAGTTGTTGACTCTGTGTTGAGCATACTAATTACCCGACTCGTCGCGAAGTGTTAGGTAATTAAACCGCTTTCCGTTGCAGCTGCAGCCTTTATAAAGAAAATCTAGAAATAATTATAACGTATTTTAATGCTGCGTCCGCAAAATTCTTTTTGCCCCAAATGCTACTATTTTTATATAAATATCATATGGCAGTATTTTGTCAGTACCTATATGGTGAAAATACGAAATTCCTATTATTTATCATTACAATTATGTAGGTATACACACAGAGTGTGTTCTTTTTAGACTGGGTCAGTATGGGTAAATATGAAACCATAAGAGATACGGGTAAACTTAACGCAGAGCATTTAAAAATATAATAGTCATATAACACACAAAAAACCTCTTTGAAAAAAAATTGACAAATTTCTGGTGTCCAATGATCAGTAAGCGAAAAAAGAGGATAAGCTTTAAAAAAAATTGTCTATTTGACAATTTTTTATGGACAACTCACCCTGGACCAGAAAATTTACTATGCCACATTTGTTTCATGAAAAATAAGTTATTGTTTCCTTCGAAAGTTTCCCCGTATTTTCTATGGATTTGGATTTCGCCAAACTGTCTCAGTCAAGAAACACATTGTATAACAACAAAAAAATCAAGAATATCAGATACGTGATTGTTAATACATAGGTGCATACGTTCTCAATGACAGTCAGATAGACGTTGCACTTTAATATATCACACTTAAGATCGATCTCTTACTAAAACCAGTTTATTAACGTTAATAACCAATACCTATACTTTCAACCAAAGTAGGGCACCGCTCGTTAATTTCGCAAATTACACGTTAGTGCCCAGTAGTCCGTAGTTAGATGGGTTGCAGCCGGGTCAAGGTGCTGACGAGTCGAGACACTGACGACCGACGACCGCTTGACTGGAGACCAAAGTTACCAAGAATAGAGATGCCGAGCTTGAAAACAGCTTGTGGATGGGCAGGTGAAGAGGTTAACAACGAACAAAAGTACAAAATACGTTTAATCGAACGATTTTAAAATTGAAAATACTTGTTTCGCACTTAAGTAATTATACAAACCTGCAGAAATGTAATAATTCATGTCGTACCTAAGTGTTGCCTAAATGCATTTAAATGAAACCTTTTTAGTGACCGAACCGTAACGCAACCCATCTTTGTCTTGGAACTCGTAATGTTTCGAGATGGTTTCGAGACGTTTCATGACAGAAACATTGTATAGTGGAAAGTTGATTATTTTTGCCAGAGGCCCTAGCACGAAGGTGCGAAGTAACGTTATCGAAAATACAACTATCTTATAGCATTTTGGTTTAATTTTTTGCGGCAAACACAATTCGTATCACCCACAGGTATAAATAAAGTCTTAAAAGTGTATGTATATTATACACGCTTCCTATCCGACTACTCTGATAAGAAAGGCCGAAACCAACTCAGTGGTCACAGTCTCTTTTATAATTCAGATATAAACTTGGTCAGATCACGTGAGGACCATGTAGATTGGTGGTATTATTACCAGCTAAATAGCAAGATATACATAACCATATAAAATATCTCCGGTGTTTTTACAGACCATAATATTGGCATATATGTAAGACAAAGACCGACTATATAAATAGTAAATGAAAACGAACCGAAATATCGAACAATAAACTACAATAGTCGGAAACCTACACGAATATGTTCTAAACTCATACGTTTATCAACTGTATAGCTTCTAATAACTATATCCCGCCGCCGGCCTAGATAGCAGGGCGTTCTGAGAATTTGATCCGGAGGGAGGTTCTATTTACAAATAGTGCATAACTACATAATGCTGTACATTCTGCTACATTTGTTAGGTTTCCGCCACGCCTACAAACGCTGTAATGATGGAATGAGACGCAACAGCATTATTACACTGCATTTGAGAACTCTGTACTCTAAAGTTCTCTGTCCTATAGCAAAAAGGAAAAATTGTGCCATATCGAACAAAAGTCTCCGTATTGTTATAATGTCAGCTTTGAAAACACTGTAAAAGCACGAGACGGAAGAATTTAATTGAATAGTAAAACTGTGATAGGAATAAAATTTATTGCTACATTTTTTAAGTATCGTTTTGTTTCGAACCAATTGCTTATCAATTTATTTAACATGGTGCTCTTTCAGAAACTTATTTTAATGACCAGTTAGATTAAAGTTGTAGTTATGAGAAAAACACTTCAACAGTGTTCTGATAGATAAACAGACGAAGCGATAGAAAGGCAAGGATTCGGGGCCTTACGTGATTGTATGACGCAGTCTTATATTTTTTTTTTGCTATACGTAAACGCTTACTTCCACACTATGTTTTATTTCATTGTTACTAACAGCGGTATTGACACAAGTTACACAAAGTGCTCAGCAGAAAGTAACAAAACTGTCGAATTATGGGTGTACGTACCTTTGCCCAACCCATCGGGGTTTACAGGCATGATGTTATATTATATTTCGCAGCCTAGGGTCAGACCCACGACCTAAAATACACCAACCAGGGCTGCTACCACCAATAACTAATGATTTACGAGAATGAAAAGTCCTCGAGTCAAAGCTTCATTCTCGTACGATTGCCCACATTCAGGGCACCTAAGTGCCATAAATAGCTCGATGATTGTGCGGGCGTACCGCAGCGGTATTAGATCGCGTGTGTAGCGTGCAAGACCGTGCACCTCGCTGGAAAACGTTCGTCTTGCTGCCTTAGCACAATAACGTGTAACGTGTTCTGATTTATTTCCAACTAAGTCTGTGGCTGTGTTGGGTTGGGTTGAATGCAACTGTTTTTAGTATTAAATATTGATTTTAAGTTGCAAATAGGAAATTGATTTTTACTTTGTTAAAAGGGCGGATTTTTCAATCGTTAGATAACTTTTATCTGAAGAATAAATATGGCGGTTTGAATTTTTTTATGCAAATGCTGTCAAACCGCAATTTTTATTACTCATATAAAAATTAATTGAAAATTGAAAAATTGGCTTATAAAAGTAGAATATATACATACCTTCATACAAATACTCCGTTCCCTATAATCGGTATAGGTGCATATTAAACCCACATTGATCCAGTTATTGTATAATATAAATATTAATATAATATATCGCTTTATGTTTTATTTTTATAATAATAATAATACATTTATTTATTCGGATAACTTTGATCCATACATGAGACATAAAACTAGTACAAAATAGTAAGCAGGGAATTGGTCCACTGCACTAAAATCCATGTCAGGGGACAATCGTGCCTAGCAGCAATGGCACTCAAAATGCTGTGACGACTTCCATGCAACCGGCTAATGAATGACGCGGTCTTTTTGCTCCATAAAGCTGCAAAGCCATCTGTGTGTGCATCAGCAAACATTGCTGATGCACAAGACCTCACATTTTAGCAAAATGTTATTTCACCCCTAACATTAGCCATTTGCAAATGCTAGAAATGCACTTTTCGAGTGAGTTTCATTAAACATTGTTGCATAATTATATATAATCAACGGAAGAATTTATGGTATAATATCAACGTTTCGTTGCTGCTGTTAATTTTGGATCTTACATAATGCTGGATGTTCCCGGAGTTTATACAATTTAGTTTTGTACCGAATATTGCGATGGAATTGGTGAAATCGTCATAATGAGATCATACCTTATAAATGCTGCAGTATTAGCCCCATTCGAATAAGGATATAAATAAATTAGAATAAACTCTGTCGTTGAGGCTAAGTTGTGTTTAATATAATAGTAATTTTGGAAATATCCACACAATGTAGAAGACTAAATCATAATAATCTGATAGTGTTTTACGGTCGAATGTAGGCCATAACATGTTTTAATTCAATATACTGAGCCGTTATCTAAAACACACCACAAATTAAATACAGTTGTAACATAATGGTTATTAATCAATTCATTCACCAAATCTACAACATCAAACGAATGAAGTTTTAACGATGTATGAGAGCTAGGACATAAACATATAAAGTCATACCAGCTTATTACTGTCCCACTGCAGGACAAAGATTACTCCCCATATAGAGAAGGCACAAGCATTGAACACCACGCTTGCTCAAGACGGGTTGGCGATTTCAGATTTATATTAAGGTATAAACGTATAATATAGGTTTTTAATGTGTGTTTGTTTTTTTTTATCATGATTAGATATCATTACCCATAACGTCTGCGGAGTTTCGCTAGCAAATTTAATTTGACCCTGTATGTATCTCTTTTACTGCCTTGGGAACTGCAATCTGCTCAGTTCTTGGGCGAGAAAACCGTTGATAGCTAGTCGCTTCCTCGTCGTCGGTGGGACCGGTGCCTCATTCGCCCGCTGACAGGCGTCAACACCCCTCGCGCACCGTCTCAGTAAGCGGTAGATCTGTACCTCTAAATAAATGAGGCCCTTTTTGGTCAAAAAAGGCAGAAGCTATGTAACCCTACGTACTATTCTTACATACTCCTTTTTCTTCAGATCTCAGAATTAATTTGTTGACAAATAGCAAAATTACTCACATTTGTTTTCTTTTTGTGTCGCCAAACTCTCACATCGTCCACATTCAATTACAAGCAACTTTAGCTTACACAATACTGCCAAGTATAATCAAATAAAATCTTCTATACTTATATATATACAAATTGATGTCGGTTTATATAAAATTTATAAACTCCAACCTCTTTAGACTTTTCTTTCTCCTTTTTTTCACTGTGAAAGTTTGCAAATATACGTATCTTTTCATGGAGAAGGTGGAAGGATTTATATAGATTTTTTATTCTGACCTCCATGCGGAATATAAGATAGAATAAAATCAAACGAAACTTCAATCGCATAATCTTGAATGATGCCGAGAGCGTGTTTGGTCGTGACTTTCGATCGAGTTCCAGTAGTGCGCATAGCATCTACCATTCTACCGCATTCTCCAGTCGCCCCGCGGTCTTGGAGCTTGCAACAGCATCCACATACCGGGATCTTAATTTAACAAAAAAAACAAGGACCCGTAGTGTAAGTTAAAGGAAGTTCAAACTTATGTGTGCAAGTCCACGTAGGAAATTCTTAGTAGCAGCCTGGATTCTAGATTTGTGCACGGCTGCTTATAGTTCTGCCTACCTTATCGAAGAAAACAGGTGTGATGTTTTGTTTGTGTGTTATAGCAAGTTTATATGCCATATACCTACCTACTAACAACACATTATCGTGACCACATGAACGTCGAACAGTCGATATCCAATTGGCTTAAGCAGAGTGAGTGGTGACAATCCTATCATATATCTACGTCCTCACAGTGATTGCTGCGGTCAACCTATACATTGGTAATGCCTAAGCTTAATTGTTATATCACCGCAGATAAGCCTTGACACAGTGACCGCTGTAGCTAGCACACATAGACATTTGCGGAAACTAAGTTTAATATTTAGATGTTGTAACATGTTGAAGCTATGAAAAAGATGCCATTGTTGACATTATTGTCAATTAGACTAATATTTGTCTCCAAATACTTTAATAAAACAAACAATATCAACGAATACAAGTAAATACCACTTTTCAGTCCAAAGACATTACAATCCACGTTCTTAACGCGATATTAAACAGTTTGAACAAAATTATTCTTAATCACGACAGTAACAAGCTGTAAGACAGACCTCTGTATTCGCTGTTAAATAACTATAATTTCATATCTATAATATTAATAACACAATATTACTTAATCACTAATAGTCCAGTGCAGTGGTGCCCCAGTGGATACCAGTGGTGGCCTAGTTGAGAGCAGTGGTGGTCCAGTGGAGACCAGTGGTGGCCTAGTTGAGAGCAGTGGTGGTCCAGTTGTAACGGTCGTGACTTACAAGTTGTAGGTCGCAGGTTCGACCCAGACAGGCACTTTACTTTGTGTAAACTTTTTCATCAGTATTGCTCTTAAATCGGTGAAGGAAAACATCGCGAGGAAACCGGCATGTCCTAGAAACAAAAATTCGAAGACATGTGACATCAACCGAACCGCACTGCGCCCGCGTGGTGGATTAAGGCCCACTCTCTCTCACCGAGAGGAGGCCTATGTCCCAGCAGTGGAAACATTATGGGCTGATTATGCTAATAGTCCTAATTATGCAACTGGAACCTGTTAAATAGCTCTATAGACTAATCAAAGTGTTAGGTTCTGTAATCTGAACTTGACCGTTGTGTACTGGCTCACTTTTGACGTTTACATCCAATCCGATTCCAAGAAATTACTGTCCGAAGTAGACGTAGTACTATTAGCATGAACGTTTGTGAACTATTTCAGAATTTCAACAATTTTAGTTCAGACTGTAATTTCTTGGACGAATGCAGTGCGAAAACGCTCTGTCCATGAAAACTTCAGTGTTTTTCCAGCTGCTATGAAACTAGAGCCTATTCACAGGTAAAACGTGACATGGTCGCCATCAAGCAAGAGTTGGACACAGTGCAGCAAGTAAAAGAAGAGATAGAAGAGCTGCGAGAATACGTGGACCGGCTTGAGGAACACTCACAGAGGCGGAAACTCAGACTGCTAGAACAGGTACGTAGACCAGCGATGATGATGATGGTATACATCTCGAGAAAAAACGGTAAGGTTAGGGTTAGTAAGTTAAGTTAAGTTAGTAAGTTAAGGTTAGTAACTGCGAGGTAATTTGAGGCTGCGCGAGGCCCTAGTGGTGACAGTGCTTACCAACAGACGACTTTGAGTAACTCCTTTGAGCTCCACTTATTATTACCTGCCCGTCGTAGAGCAGTGCCTCTAGTGGATACGCAACTTAAATATTAGACAAAGTCCAAAAAATATTCAAGGTCTTGGAACATATCTGCGTAATAAACCAAGCGCAATGTCAGTCCTTGGCTTTGATAAGGCAGATTATCAATAATAGCACTAATATAATACAAAGGAAGAGCACGGGTGAAGCGTCAGACAGCTGGATCAGGTACTCAATTAGTTATGATAATTATGAATGTACATATTGATTTATAGATAGGAACAATCTTCCTTTTTAATTAATGATGTTTTAATTTTTATTATTTTAGAACTGTACAATGGCTTTCTCTTTACTTTGATGTCGTGCATGATAGTTTAATTTAATTATTTAAATACTTAATACCAAGCATTGGATTCGGGCTCAAAATTTGGGATGGAACTCGGTATATTCGGAGGGCGAAGACTTTAAACAGAAGCAGAAGATCAGCGCCCTAGAACAGGTAGGTAACTTATGATGAATTGGATACCAACAGGTTCAACACATCAGAAGAGCTTCAAAGTACGCCACTACTAGTTGCCTGAAAGTAGACCCATCAGCAGTAAATGATGTCATGATGTACTACACATATAGTAAGTACAAGACATCGACTAAAGTTCGCAAGGTTCGAAAAGCGAAGACCGTTCGCAAAAGCTGTTTTCCGATACAGGTTGGTTTCACAATATTGTAGAACCAAAAACAGACATGTTCAACCATTAGCTTCAATAGATTCTGATATCAGAGAGACTAGGTTAAAACTTATAAAAGAACATCAACAACTATAACAATTACAGACAACTCAAGTAACTTTGGACCATCATGGTATCATTGGGCCACAGCAAAAACATTTTTATGTTTATTGAATAATAACCAACTTATATTTACAGTTTGCACCACATTGGGGCCATTTCTTTCTTATGACACAGAATCTAGGCTATATAAGTATCAGAGTTGACAATTGACATTGTACCAAACAAAAGTATTAAAAGCAGAAAAGTCGGTACCTAATGTTTAACGGTTCTTTTGGGTGCTATTTTAAACATAAGTTCATAACTATGACCCTGTTGACGTCCATGACAAGTCAAGTTTATAAAATGATGACATCACTGTGTTTTGTTTTTCTATAATATAACAGATACGGTCTATTTTGAAACACATGTGGCACAATATTAATCAGTGCTTTGTAATTAACCAGAAACCTCATTTTTCTCAGTGACATGGGAAGAGGTTTAATGTTACCCAAAAATCAATATAACTTCGGCTACCCACAAATTGGCAGTTTTAGTCACGTTCTCTGTATTTTCAAATTTATTTTTCGTTTGATCCATTGCAACAATTTATAAACATCACAAAAGCAACTGTCGTTCGCGTCTAGGGTCACCTTATCACGATAAAACGGAAATTACTCAAAGTGGTCCAAAGTTACCGAATTGACTGTATGTTTTCCGAGTTGACTAGATAAAAGTAACTGCATCAAAAATATTGCTAAAAATATAGATAGTACACAGTGCAGGGCCCCAGCTCACAACGTTGTAGAAACAAATTGAGTTAGTTGCCGCGGAGCGCGCACTAAATAAACTCAAACGCAAAGACCACACAAGGCCGTAATTCTATCAGTTGGCACAAAATGCATACAATTTTGCTCAGAACAGCGGCAGCGTTGCAATATTCATTCCTATAGTAAATAGAGTAAGTGTGTTCCAGTTGAATATAATTAGTCTATGCTCTGTGGCCGACGACATTTTTTCTCCTACTCTTTTCCCAATTTATTTGTGGTCGACGCAGCATGTCTTTTTCTCCTATAATTCTCTATTATTCATTATCTCGGTAGTCACTCCCTTTCTAGCCACATCATCTTTTACACAATCCGTCTCTGTGGCCGACGACAGTATTTTTTTTCCCGAAGCTTTCAAAAGCGTCTCAGCGACGTTATTTCAATAGTCATTGCCATTTCGCTGAAGAACGCTTATGATAAGAGCACTGATAGTCTTGTCAAGCGAAATAGTTTTTAAATGTCCTGAGGTATGACACTGTTTTCAATGATATTCGGGGAAATGCAGAATTACAAAATGTGAGCAGACACGTAGGAGCTTATTTTTGATTTTGAAGAGATGCTTTTTTTTGTTTAAGTGGTGTTACGTTTTTTTTTAAATTTTATGTTTGTACTGTACATTTTATTTCAGTGGTTGTTCTCGTGTGGATTTGTCACCGCTATTAATTAAAAAATAAACTCATGATTTTAAAGCGCTGAAAATCACATCATGACATATGTGTTGTTATTAACTAAAGAGCACTTCTTTCGAATTTTTTTGTTGTGTTTTGATCTTTGTTGGGTGTTATCAAATGGTATTGTTTCAGGGCCTTACCTTCTTCCTGTCGTACGCAATACTGGCGGCGGTTCTGGGCATGTTGCAGTTCGGGTACAACACTGGTGTCATCAACGCTCCTGGCAAGGTCAGACATACACCCTATCATTAAATAACTATTATGAGGTAATATATAACTGTTACTATTCTGCTTACACCCCCGTTTTCATTTTATTTGTTTTGTTTTTTATCCAAGTACCTTCTTTAAGTTGTTTAAATTATGTAGTCGATGATTTTGGTGCACGGTAAAACTCTAATGAGTTTATGTTGGCACCAACTTAAATGTATAAAATGTGTGTGATCTACTGAATGAATAAATAAATAAAATAATATCCTAAAATTATAATACCAGCCTAGTACTGTCCCGTTGCAGGACAAATACCTCTTCATATACAAAGAAGGTATGAGCATAGATCACTGTATTTAATGGTAGCTTATGCTCATTATAAATCCAGGGTTTCTCACGAGGTTTTCCTTCGCCGTATGTCAGTGTACTCGTATATGTGCGTTTATTCATTGTAAAGGAGAGTAAAAATATATATTTCATCTTGTGGTCGAATAAGGACAAAACTGTGTTCGGAGATTTGGCAGCTGAAGTGGGTAGATAAAAGTCGATAGTCACAGTACAGATGATTGTGATGTATGGAATTAAGTACACCAATCTCAGTAAAACATTGTGAAATAAAAAAAGTATTCAAAAACAAAACAGAATGCCGGACCGTACAAAGGGGGTTTTGTGGTTAAAGTGAGAAGTTTTCTATTTTCAAGTTAGTTTTTGAAGCCATCCGAACAAACTGAGAAAATCACTTGACTTACCACCGCTAACATTGTTATCAAATACTAGACTTTTGTTGAAAGACATCTCGATACTAAAAATTATACTCTTTTTAAAACATTCTTATTTGGAGTGTAGTTCAACATTTGGGAGAACATAGAGAAATCCCATACACCGCTGAAACTTGTGAAACCTCTTGATTAACACAAAGCGAGTAAGTGAATTTAGTAACGAAATAGTCATTCACAGTGAGTGGACAAGTTAATTCAAGCGATGTGCCGACGCTAAGTGGATTCCAATAGAAGCTCCAATGACTTGTAAATTAGTAGTTTGCAAACACTGGAGCGCCGCCGACGGTGCATTTCAACTCACTGAGTTACCTAAAGACCCGAGTGAATCAATTAGAGAAACTGTCTCGATTAAATAAACAAATTATTAAACGTTCCGTGAAAGGAAATATGAATTGCAAGTGAAGTTAAAAAAGGAAACGATTTGTGAAAGATGGCTAGAAAGAGGGTGAATACTGATAGAGATTTATAGTAGAAGAAGAACGTTGCGCTGATCCCGAATAAATTTGGGTAAATTCAAACGGAAATTAAAATATTTGGTACCAGCTCCTGCGCCTGACTTCTTCCGCGTGGAACTCATATTCTAAAACATATCCTATGGTACACGGCAATAGTGTAGCGTTCTATCAGTAATTGTTTTTTTTTGTATCTGACCGATATTTCCGGAAATTACCTTTTACAGACAAACAAACAATTTTACCTGTTTATAATATTAGTTTGGATAGCGCGTCTAGTATTGACATAAGCTTTGTGACGTTATAAAAATCAATAATTAAAGCAACTAGTAGCGACCCCTTTCGTGGGTCTGCTCAAGCTCGTAGGCTGATGGTTTTTGCGTAATTGTGTCTTGCGATGTATGGAATGGCGAGCATGTTTTTTAAGTATTTGAAATAAATAAACATAAGGACATCATTTCCCACATTCTATTTATAAACAATGTCTAAATTTAAAATGACTACTAGATGAGCATTCTATTAAGTCTGTGTAAGAGATTTTCCCAAGGACGATTGATTGATCGTCCTGTCAAAATGGTGAAAGTTTTTTCCCCTCATGGCGTGAAAACGATGAACACATCTAAAAGGGAGAGGGACCAGTTCTGGGATGACCAGACTGTGTCCAAATAACCCGATGGGTTTTATGTAAGTCCAATCAAACCTGATCCTTGTCTGGCTGATTATGATAGCCTCTTGTATAAGTTCTAATGCGAGGATAGACGTGATACCTTGGTGTAGCCCCGTGGCCATCTGTTATTGAAGAACGCCTTACTGAACCGGATAACGGTAAATGAGGGAAGTTCGCCACTCCAGGTAACAATAGCGTCACCGTCTATACCTGTAGGCCACGTTAATCGTGTGAACACAGGCATTATCCTGTGTTCGATGCCAAGGGTCTTGATTCCGTCAATTGGAAAGGTAATATACTGAGAGAACACTGAGTTTAAACTAAATTGTTATAATTTAACATATGAGAGAGTTAGGCCTTTTGTAAGAACTAGGTAGTAAGACCAGTTGTTATAAATTATTGTGTCTCGGGTAGCTTAACATAAGCGATATTTTCCCTTTATGAGCGCAACCATAATAGGTAGATACTTATTCGATTGAGCTAGAAGTTATAAAGCAGTTCATCTCACGTACTCATTAAAGCGACTCTGAGTTATTGTCTTAGTCTAATAGCAGGTGTCTACCGCGACACAACTAGGAACGAAGACCTAGTTTTGTCGGAGTGAACACCTAAGTGTGTGGGAAGGGTTTGGTTAGTGGCTCGCCACAATTGATGTTGTTATACCTTCATTTTCTGTGTATTACAAATTACAATAAACATTGTATTGTGTATGAAGGTACTCGTTTAAATGAATCTATCCCGTACAGCCTATACCCTATAAATTTACTTTAGCACGGTGGTAAGTAAAATAATACTATATTGAAACCAGCAACTTCATGTTTCAAAGATACAACATACTAACTTGAAAAAACCGGGTTACAGCTTTATTGGATTTATTCATATTATTTCGCTCCGGTTTGCAGTAAAATAATAGTGTTATTTAGATTATACTATTAGAGAACTGCCGATTATGTATTTATAATGTTAGGTTAGTTTATTGAGCGTGATTGTGGCAACATCAGTGATATTTAATCAATATGGTAACAACATTACTTATCTTTCGTTATTATTACGCGCAATTACATTTTGATCAACATTGGGTCAAACTCAACGCATATAACGAATTAAGGGCACCCTTGAATTGTCAGAGTCGGCCAGTTAGTCAGAAAGTTGAAGCTAGTTGCCCATTCCAAAACGTATATCTCTATGCAGAAGAATGGGAAAGAAAATCCTAGGACACTTTAAAATTACGATGTTACAAAATCCTGGGTACATTATTCTTGTTGTTCTATATGTGAGAACAATGTAAAACAATTCGATCGACGCGCGACGCGTCAATCACCACCGTCCAGCTCAGCCATTTTAAAGGACCGAATGACCCAACACACGCGCCACCATCAGCGAAACAGTTGAGTAAGCATAACACAGCAGAGTAGAAATGGAAACTAAAGTAAACTATTATAAATGTAACTATTTTCCCACATAATTATACTCGTATATATAGCTAAGACTCGGATTGAGTAAACTTCTTATTCGATAACCTGTCGGATAGCATAGATATTGTATGAATCTATCCAAAAAGTAACGTAAATCTGATAAACGGTTTTAAAGCTATAAGCGCACGGACAGACAGATTGATAGCCTTTTAATATTAGAGTTAAAGCATGAAATTGCCGATTTGTACTGAAAAATTGAAATTAGTTTTTTTTTAAATGTATTATATTTATTTAATCAAAATAATTATCATTATTATCTATACATTGCTGCCATCTATTAGGAAGGTCATTTATGCCTATGCGATAGAACTCTCGTGATCTAGATTCGGCAAACTGTGTGAAAGCATTTTGTACTGCCTCCTGAGAAGAAAGCTTTTATCACGTAGAAAATTGTCCAAATCACGAAAAAATGGTAGTCCGTTGGAGCAAGGTCTGGCGAATACGGAGGGTGACGAATGGTTTCTAATTGCAGTTCCTGTAGAGTTAAAACGGTTTCTCGTGCTGTATGAGGTCTCGCGTTATCATGGAGCAATACCTAATGGTGAAGATCGATTCATGAGTCGGGGCTGTTTCACTGCTAGTTTTGCTATCATTGTTCGGAGTTCGGCACAGTAGACATCTGCCGTTATTGCTTGACCAGATCGGAGAAAGCTGTAGTGAATAACACCATGCTGAGACCACCAAACAGTTACCATTACCTTTTTATTGGTAAGCTTTGCTTTAGGACACTGTTGCGGCGTTTGACCTGGGGTCAGCCATTGCATTTTTCGCTTACGGTTATCGTAAATAATCCACTTTTCATCACATGTCACAATTCGACCCAATATTTCTTCATTAACAAGGCAACAAAGTTTCAACACGCGTTTCTTTCTGCAGATCAGTCAAATCATGAGGTACCCATTTCTCATATTTTTTTTTATTTTATTGATTTGACGCAAATGAGTCAACATTCTTGGTAAGGTAACGTTAAACCCTGCCGCTAATTTCTGGGTAGTTTGGGTCGGATCGGCTTTCACCATCTCTTTAGATTCATTGTTATTCACCTGTGTGGGCGCACATTTCAAAAATCTCAAACCATGAAGGTTCTATGTCAATTCGAAGTACCTTAGACAATAAAACGGCAATTTTATACTTTAACCCCTATTACTATCTCGTGGTACGCCCGCGTGATGATTGGAATAAAAAAACCTATACAAGGTGTTGTTTTGCATCCTCGTCAAATTCGAGGAGGTAACTATGCTAATGATTCTCGACACGAATCAATAATAAAATAAGTAGGTATTTATTTTAATTTTTTGTATTTTTCGGAAATCGGCATGTGTAGGGCCCGTGTGATACCGCCCTGTAACTGCGCTGTAACTGTAACGCATGCACACAGCGACATAGTCGTACGACACTGCCTACCGCATACGCAACGGGGCGATTTTGTTCTTTAAAAGTGGAGTATTCTGAAATACTGTCAAACTTAAATACCTAAAAAAACAAGTATGTATTAATTATTGAGCAGGATCGTAATTTTATTTGATTATTTATGTCTTTCATAACAGCCTCCTGAAATTTGACGAGGATGCAAAACAACACGTTGTATATAAACCTTCTTCATGAAATATTACCAATATTACGGTATGCAGGGTAGCATGGACGCGCAAACTGTAACCATGTATTGAGCACATGATTTTCGACCCGTAGCGTAGAAAATTTGCATCGTTTATAAAAAAAAAAAACAATCTGCTGTTTCATGAAAAAGTGCAATAAGTAACTGTAACAGTCTAAATGTATAGAAAAGATAAAAAAGAAATAACCTACGAAAAATTTCAACGCAGGTGATTCAGAATCATGAACAGTGGCGGATTTACCAGCAGGCAGGTTTTAAAAGGCGGCAAAACTGGCTCATATTTTTTTTTGCCCTACAAAAATAAATTAAACATTTATTAAATAATAAATGTTTACTTTTCGGGACTAACAAAACCGAAAATTTAACAAGACTTCAATATGTTAGTACTGTATAGTATACCCACTGAACACTCTAACGTCTACAACGAATTTAACGAGAAGTTTTCATTTCTAACCAAATTATGTGAGTTGTTACCATGGACCCTGACGGAAAAAGCAATTTCCTTGGACAAAATGTATCCTAAAGATTTTGAAACTGATTTAGTTCAGGAATGCATACACTTTCAATGCCACCTTTATTCTGAGAAGATTTTGATAAAACCAGCTTCTGGATCATTAAAACGTCTATCGTCATTCTTGCGAAAACAGGATTTGGAGAACATTTATCCAAACTTGGTTAAAGCACTTCGCATGTCTATAAGTACACCAGCGACAAATTGTTCGGATGAAAGAAGCTTTTCTTGCTTAAAGCGGGTAAAAAATTATCTACGATCTACTTTAAGTCAAGGACAGCTAAACGCCTTAGCTCTTTTGTGAATAGAGTCAGAGCAAATTAACAAGATTTCATTCAACGGTTTAATTGATGATTTTGCGGATTTAAAATCTCGCAGAAAGGTATTGTAAAACTTTCATAAATTAATTGGTTTCATTGTCACCATTAACCGGATTTTTAACAAATAATTGAATAGAGATATTGTTCGAAATATTTTTAAACTGTAAGTGCAATAAAAATATGTTTAACAACGTTTACGAAATGTACATTATTTTGTGAAAGCTGTGTTCCTATTGTGCAAGTATATTGAAAGCATACCTTATCCTACTTTACAATTAGTACGTGATTGAGCTTTTTTTAGCTCAGAAGTATACCCAAGAACTATTTCTCGTGTAATCTTTACTAAATGGCGGGTTGTAAAAATAATCTAGAAATTGACACAATGAAACCATAAAGAAAAAAAGCTGATGTAATGAGAACGATAGAGCACAAATCATAAAGTTGCAATTTCATTAAAAGAATAAATGTAATTATTATGATTGTCAAATAGGGTATTGAATTTCAGAGGTCAATAGGGGCGGCAAAAATTTAATATCCTACTGGCGGTAAATTTGTAATTTCACCACTGATCATGAACTGAATCCATGGCAACAGGTTGCGAAGTCCTTGCCACTCTGCATATACAGGGTGTCCCGTAAATAATGTATCAAACGTACCTTACCTCAATTCCAACAACTAATTTGAAAAGTAAAAAAATAACCGGTAAGGTAACCAAGAAATCGA
Organism: Brachylomia viminalis; assembly: GCA_937001585.2. Lineage (NCBI taxonomy): Eukaryota > Metazoa > Arthropoda > Insecta > Lepidoptera > Noctuidae > Brachylomia > Brachylomia viminalis. The sequence continues at coordinate 34,440,403 of OW443293.2, forward strand.
CAGCATTAAAAACAGTGAATGTAGAGAAAATGGTAAAATTCGAAAAAGAAATATCTTGGTAACCTTACCGATTTTTTTAACTGTTCAAATTAGTTGTTTGAAATGAGGTAAGCTACCTACCCATTACGTTTGATCCATTATTTACGGGACACCCTGTATACCTTTTGGTAATCCATCAAACGGTGTTGGAGTTTATCAATCTCATATAGACCAACATCCATTAATATATATACAGTATGGAAACCCCATATATGCAATAAATGAAAACACAAGTAATACTAGTCCACAGAAGTATAGCAAAATTAAATATTAAATTAAACGTATTTAATTAAAAAAGTAAAATTTTAGAACAAAACAAAAATCAAAATAAATTCAGTATAAGTAAACACTCTGTTTAGACAACGTACCTTTTAGGCAAATAAGTGGAATAATAGAATAGTTACAGCGTCGTGATAGTTTGCTCTGCGTGGTAACTTCGCTTTTCAGTGTTCAAGGATTCAAGTTCATTAAATCACTAAATTAGTGATCCAATCCTACAGTGTTCAAATTTGTTCAAGTTTTAAACTCTAGTTTTTGACCTAATTACTGAACCGATTTCGTAATTTTTTGGTATATCAAGTTGCGATAACAAGTATGTGGTTTTATTTATTGCATATATATGTGGTTTCCATACTGTATAATATATAGATTATGTACACATGCAACAAAAGATACACTAGAGCAACCGCTGAATTATCGGGAACATACCTACTTTATTATTTAAGTGAATATCCTCTTGACATAGTCATTAGGATGCTTTCTTGTAACAAAGCCACCACCACTATTGTCCATCGTTGTAGTTACCTTATAACATTGTGTCACCCTATGGGAAATTTCTATATTTAGTATCAGTAATTTATATGGTATCTATATAAATAAAACAAAGACGGGTTTGTTACAACACTTATAACTCGAGACCTGCTGGACCAATTTTGATGGTTTTTGATTTTTTTGGATTTGTCTCCGCCCCGAAGAGCAGAATAACTATAGAAACGGGAAAAATATTATAATGAAGATAACATTCTGAGGCGGTACGAAGTTCGCCGTGACAGCTAGTACGTAATAAAAATTACTCTATCTATCAAAGTAACTATTGTTTTCTCCACCAGAATATCGCAAACTTCATGAAGGATGTATATAAGAACCGCTATGGAATGGACCTACAAGAAGACACCGTTAACAGACTGTACTCCATAGCGGTCAGCATCTTTGCTATTGGTGGCATGCTCGGCGGCTTCTCTGGTGGCATGATCGCAAATAGGTTCGGAAGGTAAGGATGACGTCACGAGCCCTTAATCTAAGATAACCTAGCGTTCGAATACAGTACAGTTCAGTTCGGTACAGTCACGTGCATAAATACATTATTGTAGACCATCTGATCTGAACCAATATAATATCCAGTGTCAAAGATCGTACTTATCTAATTAATGCCAATATATATTTCTAATTAGAATTTAACAGCGCCAAGCAAATATGTCCGTTTCAATTTGAAATCACAGCGTTCTCTAAAAATTACAATTAAAATTGACAGATTTGATATCGAAGAAATATTACTATATCAGTCTGTCATATTAATCATAAACGAAAATATCAATGATGTGTTAATAAATGTCCAATTTCACGATTGGGACGCCCACAATTTTCTGAGAACTTCGTTTTACCGCGACATGACTTCGATAGTTAGTGACATAATATGGCAAGAAATCATTTACTTTGCCATTACTAATGACGATTAGGGACAATTTGAGAACAGCCATAATCAAAAAACGCTACATACCAACGATATCTAAACTAAGAGAACAACGGCAAACATTGTGCACACGTGAGCACAGCAGCTGCCATTAGCAGTTTCAAATAGTACGGTAGTGTAGATAATGAGAATCAGAGAAAGAAAAATATGGGCAAGCACTAGTCTCTGTCACTAATGTGACAGTTTCTTACTAGAACTCAATGTGCCATATCAATGGCGACGCACTATTCATTAGTTTATGCCGATACCATAGCAATCCTACTGTAAGCTTTTCTGCCGCGCCCCGAAACTGCAGGCAATTCCGTTCGGACCGAAACTTTCGCTTCTATACATATATATTTATATTCTATAGTAACACCATAGGGTAACACCTACGATCGCTTATTAACTTCGTTCTACCAGGAAAGGGGGCTTACTGCTAAACAACATCCTTGGCATCAGCGGCGCTAGTCTCATGGGGTTCACAAAGATATCACACTGTTACGAGCTCCTCATATTTGGAAGGTTCATCATCGGAGTCAACTGTGGTAAGTAATCCAATGAAAAATTTATAGATTGTTACAGAATAAGCTCGGCAGAATTAGCACAAATCATTTTGATATTTATCTTACTACCTACCTATAGGTGTTAACGTAGGTATCGTTTAAATATGTGCCAAATTGCCAATTGCAAAACACGTATCAACACTGTAACTGGCACAAAATAAAGAATACATGCCATTGTGATATTCACTAATCACAATTGTAATGGTACAACGGCATGCAGGCCACTTGCACAGTTGTGTGAAAGTAACACTTAATACATTATCAATACAATAATGATAATAAATATCGTCTGACATTGCACACAGCACCATCTAGTTCCAAGTTAAGCACTTAACACTTAAGGCTTGTGTTATGGATACTAGATGGTTGATACACTACTTAAATACATTTTTTTTTCGTAAATACATACATATTATAAATATACATCCATGACTCGGGTACAAATGTCCATATTCATCATACAAACATTTGCCCCTACCGGGATTCGAACCCAGGACCATTTGGTTTCGCTGACTACACTTAGCCACTGTAGCCACTACACCAAACGTGTCGTCAAATAATACAAAAAAAAATATATATAAATATATAAATATCAATACAATACGTCAAAATGATTCTTGCTAGTACAGCCGGTCTATTCCGAAAAAAATCACTGTGAAGTGAGCTGTCAACAGTCAGCCCAGCATCAGATGGAATGACAGATCTGTTCAAGCTGACTTCACCTAAGTTTCCACGGTGAGATGTTTACAGAATAGACCGGCTGGTGTATACTTTTTTAACCTTATTTCGTCCCAAATCGCAGTCACTCGTTGATGTTTTTAGTGCAGCTTTATTTTAATGGAAACCTATGCAAACCCACTGATTGCAACTTCTTTTAAAAACAGATTTTGTGACGATCATAGCATTTCCATCGACTGATTTAATAAAAATGCAAATAATCACCACCCTTTAGGCTTATTCGTCTACACGATTACTCAAATTACTTCAAACTTTCTTTGACGATTGTTCGTAATTCATGTTCTTACAACTACCTTCTATTCTGTTATTTTGTTTGTCTAGGGTTAAACACATCATTAGTGCCAATGTACATATCGGAGATCGCACCTCTAAACCTGCGCGGTGGGCTGGGCACGGTCAACCAGCTAGCTGTCACTGTGGGGCTACTCCTCTCGCAAGTCCTGGGCATTGAGCAGATTCTTGGCACTGATGAAGGGTGGCCTATTTTGCTTGGTAAGCTGTATTTTGAGATTTAAAGGTATGTGCGTTAGTATTAGACGTCAGAATGAAAGCAACTACATTTTCCCACTTTAGCTTGCAAGAAGTAAGTTACTAAATTGATAATGGGCAAATGTCTCTACCCATTCTGTTGATCTGTTTGCAAATCATCAAATTAGACTGATAAATATCCAATGCTCAACCTTTTAGAAAACTGCTGCAATAAATTACTGTGGTTATGATCCATAAAAAGCATGTACCTATTTATGATTTAGTAGGTGCAACCACTCATATGGTAACCAGAAAACTGAGATTTTTCTATATCGGATCCACATTTCAAAAAATAGATCAAGAAGCACAACTTACGTATACATGCATACACGTCAATGTAGAGACGAACAAGATGTATACTATCGTAGATATGAACTGCAGCTGAGGAGGGGCGTGGGCGTATCGCTGGACAAATACCGCCCCACTGACCTCTATATAAAGCCATGTACTGTAAATATTGTGTACATAAGCGGAAACTGCACGAGACAGAGTACCAAACATTTCTTGTTCACTATAAAATTAATGCAGATGGTTAAATGATGATTTAATGAACGAAATATTTTACTATTTCTTTTAATGTATTCCAAGGCTTACAACAGTGTAATTATTATATTATTATTATAATCTTCCTTTAAAATGTATTTCTGAGTTTTAGAACAGTAATAATCAGGTAAAATTGTATATTTTAATAAGTAATAACAATTTTATACGTCATCAAATATTGTTCTCTCCACGAAATAATCTTAAAAATCATAAACTTTAAAAGCCCAATCAATAATCCAAAAGACGTCAATGTGAAGATTTTTTTATTTATTTTGGCATGCAATTAGAAAACTTTTAGAAGCTAAAACACGATGTATTCAAAGCGTATTTAGAACTTCCTGTCACATCTAGGTTTTGAAACTATGAAATAACAGTATGCAGTAGTTTTAGGTGAGAGTGCGAAGTTGAAGAAACACGGCCGCTGCAGGTGCGAGATTCAAAGTTAAGGACCACTTATAAGTTGGTAGTTGACATAAACGACGCGATATTCAAGTTTCAAGAGCAGTTAAAATTGGGCTTGGGGGATATATTCATTTATATATCTTTATTTGGTTACAGGAATTTTGATGTATGTCTGGTGAGAATGGAAATTTTGAAGTTGATGGGCTTGTTTTAGGAGTGGAAATAGTTTGTTTGAAGACATTAGACAAAGTGGTTATTACTGTACAACATATAAAAATATAATTATTTTAATTTATGTAGGGGATTTCAAGTGTTGTATTTATTATACAACTATTATCTTTGTGTAAGGTATCGTGTGTACTGTGAATCGTGTGTGTGTCTTGTATCTGTGTTACTTTACGTCACACTATATTGCCATGCACTGAGTGATCAACAAAAATTTGGCGACAGTAAAAATATGTTTAAGAATATGTGGATATTCAGACTACCTACTATCATGTTTAGGCCTGGCGATCTGTCCGGCGATCCTGCAATTATTGTTGCTGCCTGCCTGTCCGGAATCGCCCCGGTACTTACTTATCACGCGCCAATGGGAAGAGGAGGCTCGACGTGCTCTCAGACGACTACGGGCTAGCAATCAGGTAGGAAGTGACATTAAATTTACCTTAATGATATGCTTGTGTTATTGTATATTTGTTAGGAGTACGACGACTAACTATCAATGGTAAAATCTTCATGTAAAACTCCTCAATATTCTATTTAGGTGGAAGAGGACATTGAAGAAATGCGCGCTGAGGAACGGGCCCAACAGGCGGAGGCGTCTATCTCAATGAGGGAACTTCTATGTTCCCCCACACTACGCGCTCCTTTGCTTATTGGCGTTGTCATGCAGTTATCCCAGCAGCTAAGTGGCATCAACGCAGTGAGTGACCCTATGACTTTAGCTTATTCAGGCTTATGGTAGTAAAAGCTATAATCTTTAGATGAAAGACTTTTATACATTCTAAGGATAAAATCTATCCGTATTAGACTCAATGTTCGTACTTATTTAACAGACAGTAAATAATTGAGTTCTTACTTCCACTTTGGTTGTGTATGCGATTGGATTTACTGGTGCTAAAAATATGATCTTGGGTATTTTATCAATTTTCCAACACGATAATATTAAATTATATAAGTCTGAAGTTACTGCGAGACCCCATCTGCTCTATCGTATCCTCAGGTGTTCTACTACTCCACTTCGCTGTTCACATCTTCGGGCCTTACAGACGAATCAGCGAAGTTCGCGACAATGGGTATCGGGGCCATCATGGTCGGCATGACCCTAGTCTCCTTGCCACTCATGGATCGCACTGGAAGACGGACGCTGCATCTCTACGGCCTCGGGGGAATGTTCATCTTCTCTATTTTCATCACCATTTCATTTCTAATAAAGGTGTGTCTTATAAAATTGTGGGTGTGTTCGAAATTAGAAGGTAAAATAAAACCGAAACTGCTTTCTGTGAAGTTACAAAAATATATTATAATTATTGATGATCTATTTAAATGTCGTGTTGTGAAGTTACGAATATAATCGAAGGTTATAAGAATTTTGACAAGAGAAGTAGCCGGAGATTTTCATAATAACTTACACATCGACCTCCGCAACATATACAGCTATAACTCTCTCAAAGCAATAACTAATCAATGAAGACCACCACGAAAGAACCAAGACCACCTAGAACTTGTGTTGTATTACCATGTTTGAAATTTAGTTGTGTAATTTAGAGTTAGTTGGGCCAGTGTTTCGGTTTGTTATACTGGCCCTAAATGTATTCCTTGAGGGACCGCGGAATATCACCTCTTCTTTACAATAACATAAAGACTGTTTACGAAAAATTCAAAACGACTATTATTATAATCGTTATGTCTTACTTAAGCGTTGTCTCGATCAAGGATTATATTTAAAAAAGGCTTTGGCACGCTTTCTCATCGCTTTCTTCACCTACTATCTGTTACCGTTCTTGACTATCAATACTTCATTACTGATATTTTCTCTCATACCCCAATTGGTTGCTCGATCTCTTCCAAATCAACTTATTAAATTAATGTTTTCGAAATTATATTTACTTTTATTAATTTATTTAGATTTTTGGACGTCAGAATACTGAGACGCCTTCTAGATAATACTTTTTTAATGTCTATTCACTTGAAGATGATTTGTATCACACACCATAAGCGAAGTGGTTATTTTAGAGCTGAGGCATAACTTGAATTGAAAGTTAGTGATTAAATTAAAATTATTTTCTATCCCATGATAACTTATTACAGTTTTATCGATCTATAAAAACTAATGGAACTATGTCAATGTTACCTAAAATGTGTTCTAAGACATCGTTGGTGATTATTATGTCGCTGCTCGCTTCAACTGTATTTATTTTTTGTTACATCATTCTTTTGATGTGTCTTACAAATCATCACTTCGAGAATACAGAGTAGTTTTTGATACATATCAATACGAATGTTTTTTCAAACGAATCATTATTAAATCTCTAAAATTATCAAACGTGTTATCGTCGTATCATTTATTTAGTCTAGTAACACTATGCATGCACCTCATTTTTAATCCCTGGTTTATTTCTCACACACTGTCATATGCTTCATCGGGTGTATGTGTCACCAGTGGTCTTAAAAACTGTTATTGACTTCAAAAAATCATTGCCATCAACGTCCGTTGTTGACTTTGGTTTGTTCATAATAACAGTTGTTAACAATCACTGAGACACATACACTCGTCGCTTCGCTAGCCCTCCCCCCTCTTTGACTTTCCTGTTTCCGAAACCGGACTCTCGGTAGGAAAGAATTGTAAATAATGGGAATAAATTCTCAAATATAAATGTTAGGAACATCACTCACATAGCACTAACACTATTTTTGTTGACCACTAAATTGTGGTACAAGTTCACGGGGAGCTCAGCGCACGCGTTTTTAAATGAAGCGAAATTTATAATCACACAAACACTGCTCAAAAGCAGGATGGCACTTATCACCAGCATTCGCAGTACATACGATAGATGGACGACACTACGCTACCAGCACTCAACAACTGTGTCGGAACTCCTCGCATCGCGTGGAGCATGACGGACACACGGACAGACAGACAGTGTGTGATGTGCATTTATGTTTGTGGTTTATTTCATCATCCGGTCGGCGACGGGAAAGGACACCATTGCTATCCCCTGATAGGAGTTCTTCGGCTATGTGCAGGAAATGATTGACTGGATGAGCTACTTGTCGGTGGTGTCGACGCTGAGTTTTGTGGTGTTCTTCGCGGTGGGCCCCGGCTCCATCCCCTGGCTCATCACTGCCGAGCTGTTCTCGCAGGGCCCCCGCCCTAGCGCGATGGCTATCGCCGTATTAGTTAATTGGATGGCCAATTTCGTTGTCGGAATCGGCTTTCCTAGCATGAAGGTAGGTCTCTATGAGTGTTTGCCCAACAATTTGTGTAGGATTCAAATTGCCATTCGTTAATTAATATTGGTACAGGCGCACTGATCTTATAATTACAGTCAGTAATATTTGCTGTCAATGTTGATTCCAATCAAGTAATACTGAAATTGAGTGTCGGACCTAAGGGTAAATAGATTACGTATTCCTTAAATTTTGGATAACGATGATCATCAAATATTAATTATTTCGTATTCAATTTATATTTCAGTACAATGCTAATTATGTTTATTTTGCAGGCACTACTGGAAAACTATACATTCCTGCCTTTTAGTGTATTCCTTGCAATTTTTTGGATATTTACGTATAAAAAAGTTCCTGAAACAAAAAATAAGACCTTCGAAGAGATTTTGGCACTGTTCCGGAATTCCAACGGGAGGTAAGAAACGGCGACTGTTTCATTGATTTATATTTTGAATATTTACTGGCACTGACTGTGTCCTACCATTACATGACACATGATTCATGATTTTCCTTATAATCACGACACAGCACTAAAGCAGACTGATGCTGGTCATTCATGAGCACGCGTTGCACGTGATGTTTGTAAAGCATTGTGTACATAACACTGAAACGAACGATGTTACCCTGTCTCCTAGAGAGGGCTGTTGGAACATAGCTCCTACCCACTGTGTACCGTGTTTCAGATCTAAATTATATCAAACAATACAACCATGTTCATAACTACAATATTAACATGTTCACTAAGGTGGCAATTTCTTGTTATTAAAATTCTTATAAAGATTAGAATTATTTAATTTGCATCTAAACCTTTGTTACAAAGAGAATTAAAATAAAACGAATAATAAAATCACGTCTCTTGTAATTTATTTAAATAATTTGCAAAAGAAATTATTTCATCAATTTCGATAATAAGTGCGAGGTCTACTTATAAAGAAAGTTTCGTAAAACGTGTTCTAGTAAAAAATAAAAAAAAAGAACTTGTATAGAAAGTTTTGTAAAATGTGTTCTAGTAAAAAATAAATAACTAACGTACTGGTGGCGGACTACGGTAAAATATTGAAGCAGAATTATCTATTAAACAACGCAAAACACATCAGACAGTCAATTCAGAAATGATATTTCAAAGTACATGAAACTAAAAACATAGTCTGCTACTATGAAACTCTAAAATACTTTGAACGGTGAAAAATTGAAACTCTTAGAATCGTAGATGATGTTTAAAACATGGGGGTTATCACATAATCGGTCAATGGGGATGATTGGAGACTGTGTGCAGGGACAGTTTTCGCGACAGCCGCCTCTACGGGAGTATGATGAACTGCGTGAACGCCTTGGAACAGCAGCTGCCACCCCCGCCACCCCCCGCCCCCGTTGACGAGAAACACGATTCCCGTAAGTACCACGCTTTGAGTCACCGCAATCACGCCACTATGCTGCCTACAGTGTGTTCCTTAGTTGTCTCATTTGGTAAACAAACACTATACGAAGAGGTTTCGCATCAATCACGCTCTATGAACGTCTTGATCTTTGTTGCGGTTTGAGTTACATCAAAACCTGATTCAAATTAACCATTCTCAAAATTGAAACCTTAATAAACACCATGTTTGTTTACCAAATCAGACAAATAAAGAAAAATACACTTTTAATTTTACAAGACGGAGTGGCTAGAAATGGAGTGAACCATGGCTGCAGAATAGATACGCGTAGTACCTCTCCATTTGTTAACTTCTCTGTGAATGATATTATGATATCAATTAGTAACATCATGATCGGTTACTTTCCATCGCATAACAATAGTGCTCCGTTCCTTTTTCAAAATGATGACTCGTGCTTTTTTATTGGTGTTTTTGAATTTATAGGCATCAGTCATTTTATTCCACTTTTAACATTACTCAGTACACTTCATCTTACAATATGCTTTTGTGGAATCATACAATTTTCCGTGTACATACCAGTGTAAGCATGATCTGTTGTTTTGTTAAAAGTATGTAACTTCAATATGTTGTGTGAAAGTTAGCGCCGGTACCCACGATGTTGTTTCACTGTTTGAACCAAGATCACAATTGACCTTCTGTTGTCGCCAATTATTGAGCTTTAGGGGGATGCGCCAGGTTACCCGTGAAATTGAATGACAATTTCATAAAATATCAGTCAATAGGTTTATATGAACTTAAAGGGTTGTATTGATGATTTTAATGATTATAATTCTGTAAATGCACATACTTGTTACGGTAGCAACATACAAACTGATACTGACCTGCAAATTGCAAAAAAAGTAAGATAATAGAAATATCACGGGGAACCTGGCGCTTCTCCCTTAACCGAAACCAGTGTACGACTAAACGCCGACAGACAGAACACCGACAAGACTTTACTTCATAGTAGGGCATAATATAATATGTACATACATAATGAGACACTAACTTTGGACACCGATAATGCGAAATAGGTTAGGTTAGAACGGTGACCAACCGCGCACGAGCCTAGCGAGCAAAGTGAGCGGTGCCGCGGCAGCTGCCGGCGAGTGCTACTTCCAAGTTGCTCACAGAAATGTTGTACTGTCGGCGAAGAGTCCCGTCGAAGTAGTCTTGTCGATGTTCAGTTTGTCGGCGTAGTGTCTGTCGTTTAGTCGTATGCTCAACAGAAACTGCCCCGTGGAGCCCCGCGCTTAGTTCTTTTGCTTTTTCAGATCGCCAATATAGTTCTGGATGTTGTGGTATAGCTTCAACATGCAATACTTCCCTTACGCTCCAAATTTTAAGCCTATATTATTTAACAATGAGACTACCTTTCTTCTTGAATAATACCTACTGCTAAATTTATAATTCAAAATGTTTCTACTTACCCTTCATATTATGTTCAATTCTGTCAACATATTATTTTTCTAGAGTTTTTGGTGGGCTAAACTATATTAGTTGTCAGTATAAATGTGTTATTTTATAAAAAAAAATATAAAGGGCTTGTTTTAAATGACTCGGCGTTGGTTAAAGGGGTGTGTGTGTATAGGATAACATGTTCTATTAAAGATACCCGCTACCACATTAAACACCCGGTATCTAAAGTAAGTTTTTACATTTTTAAGTTACCTTCAATTCTCAATGTTTTACGGTGAAGAAAAGAAACAACAAAACGGTATAATAGTCCAACATCGTCAACATACAGTAACCAGATGATCAATGCTGTTAATCGTTTGACTGATCAAGGACGTATCCTATAGATGGGAATTTCCACATCAACACAAACCATACAAAGTTGTGCCAGGTAACTTAAAGTAGCCCTTTACATTTATATGAACTGCGTAATATAACACATTTTTCTACGATAGGGAAGTCTTCATGTGGGAAGAACTCTTCGCAATGGAGCGCAGAAGTCCATGGTGATTTTAAAACCACCCTGAAAAGGGACAGCACTGAAAACAGATAAGACATAGGTTAGATTACTTATTAGTAGGATAATCAGGGTTATTAGCATCACTGCTCGTACAGCCTAACAAAGCATTGATGATGAATAGACGTAAAACAAGCGAAATAATGAGATTTGTACATAAAATTTACAAACAAGATGGTGCTTACAACATGTTTACTCATCTCACGTGACATCTATAGCTACCCTTGGTCTGACTGGTTACATACAAAGTCGAATAACCGTGAGTCAACACACTTGTAGGGATGTTTCCTTCTGAGAGCTTCAAATATATTAGTTTGTAGTTAGGAAAAATAACCGAGCTTGAAACTCTCATCGGAAATAGGTCGAGGTTCAGACGATAGAAGGTTCGGTTATGAGATACTCTTGATATGATATGGTACAGAACTGCCCGAATACAAAGCTTGCGACACTGAGAATTCTGAGAGAGACTTAGGAATCCCTGTTTATTAGAGATGATGTATTGGTCCGAGATGTGAGGTAGGATGGTAGTGGTGATAACTGAGCTATGCATTGCAGTATCGGAGCAGTCTTCGGGTGGGGGAGAGGCGGGGCGGCCGCCGCCGCCGCTGCCTCCGCCGAGGTTCCCCGCCACAGGCAATGTCTGACAATGGGAGACCGCTGCGAGGGTGCCTCTAGTCGCCCCGATCAAGGCCGCCGCCAGCTTCTTGTTTCATGGGCTCAGACGTCAGGCCGGCGGCCGTGCCACTATTACTACCACACAACAAATGTTCTAAATCGATGTGATTAGGTATAAATCGAAACTAGTTAATAAGTCACGGCGTAAATTAAACATACATAGTTCTTTAGTCGTCATTTTATGACATAATTTATGAAAAAAAAAATGCATAGGTACCCTGTAAAGTGCCATCGTTTCTTGTACCCATTTTAATTAGATCTTCTCATGATATATTTTATTGAGTACTTCGGTCGGGTCTGGGGTTCGGTAATTACGGTCTACAGATTATAGCTTCTGATACCTATTTATAAATTAACTGATAAGTACGTTTCGACGGTGAGGGAGATTCATTATAAAATAGTAGATTTTTATCGACTACTTAGGAGCAAGCCGGTTAGGGATCGAGAGAGCCCGAACTCTTTTTTCTGGCTGTCTGTACGCACTGGTCTAAGCCTACTAATCCTATGTAGAAAAATACACTTAAAATGGGTACGATGACTGTACTTGTGCTGGCGTTACACATGGCGTCACGAACATGTATAGAAACATGTAAATACATGCTGTGACTTTATTGTATTGTTGATTTTTATTATATTTATATAAATATATATAATTGCATTATTTTACAAATCTTTTTACTCATAATGATTGTTATATACAAATGATTATAAGTATATGAAGTCATATCCAGATGACCGATATTATTAGTTATTATAACAGATAAATAAATATTATGAAGCAGTAACAGTGAACAGTTTGCAATAGTTTGCATTCGGGAATTGATTACGATAAATGTGAGGAGTATATCTGTACGTTACATAGCAAAATATAACCTGATATACACGATATTACGTTGGTTTATAATTATGTTAAAATTATTTTGTAGCATAAGAGATAATAAGAAATATTATTATCTTTTTAATTGACGAATAAAATGAATAGCGATATAGTAAGTTATACAATTTTGTGGAGACTTTAATAATGTAATGCTTTTAACTTATACGCCCCTAGAAAGAGAAAAAAAATAATTACTTATTAGTTAGGTTTCAGTAGTTACTTCAGGGTTATAGTCAATTTGTGCGTCCGTGCGTCCGTATACTGCTCAATTCAATATATTAAGACTAAGATGATCTCTAGTGTGTCGTGATTGGTGCAGAAAGCACGGCCTAATATAAAAAAAATATGTGTTGTACGTCGCTGACGATGACTGCTATCATTTAATGCAATAATTCGCTCAAATGATTTGTCATCCTGTGTATATGTGATGTCGAGTGTGCCGCGTCAGGTCGCGACTCACACAACTCGCAGTCGAGGGATATTAAATAAATCGATAGACTTTAGGGTGTCTTACACAGACGCGACGCAGAGCGTCAGAAACGCGAGATCGAATCGTTCCCAAGTCGCAACCGTGTAACACATCCCGCGGTCGTCTTAATTCTAAATTAACTATAAGACTAAAATATTTTCCAAATAAAATAATTAAATAATAAAAATAAAAAAATATAATTGTACAATTTGCAACAATAATGTCATTTTAATTTATAAGCAATAAGTAGAGGGAATGTAATGTTTAATTGGTGTAGCATTCGACATTTTTGTATTGTAATAAGTCACAGTAGATGTTTTGTAAGTTATATTTTTATGAATAAATGTTATTATTATGTTAGTGGGTTGGTGGGGTGGCACTCGATGAGATCGGTGCGCCGTCGGGGCCGGTAGGGCCGGCTCGGAATTATTATCGCTAGATCTCATAGCGGATACTATTGGCGATAGCAATAGAGACTGTGTCTCGAAATCAAATAGTATAAAATAAATTAGACTAAAACAACGTTTATTGGTTGTTCCGATATTTCGGTGTTATTATAGTTTTACGGTCGAAAGCCCGAAGATTGTTCGAATTCGAAGTCCGCGCAAAGTTAGCACAAATTTGTTCTAAAGAACGCACAATCTAGGTTTCAGTTAACATACGCAAATAAAAGCCATGAGCGTACTGATTTGTAATTATTTTTTGTAATTTAGAATTTTAATTTAGGTTACATTTGGTAAATGTAACATCGCCACAATGCCGTGTCACATTAGACTGAGAAGTACATTAAAGGGACGTAAATTTAATTTATGATTGAAATAATAAAATCAATAAATAATAAACAATTCAATAATTATTCGTAAATGTAACATTACCGTCGAATAAATAAAGTTAATGTAACATTGCTACCGATCAGTGCGCATCACACTACTTTAGTTACATTTCTGAAGGCTGTGATCTCTGTGAATGTGCACACAATAAAGCCCCTATCATTAGGTAAGTTTGCACCGTCGAGCCATCGAGGCGTGTGAGCATTGAATATGTTTACGTTTATCTTCGGGCAAGCGATAGCGAGTAACTTGTAAATAAATTTAATGTAAGTACAAATCGGTACAAGTTTCAGTCGAGCCAATGCGGCGGTTAAGAAGTTTACCATTTTAAATAATGCTGTGTTACATTTTCAAATAATATATTGCGTTGAGTTTTAATAATATGCAGCGTTGTGATACATTGCTGCGTTACACATTGTTGAACATGAAATATTGAACTATCAATTATTGTGTTATCGACTTAAACTGAATTATCGTTGTAAGAATAATGTATAGTCAAATTATATTATAGCTGAAATGTTAGGTTTGAAATATTCAAGCTTTTAATTGTTTGTATCATGTTGCGAGGAGTTAGGTGAATAGTTCGAAGTGGTAAGCATTGGATCGATTGAACTTAAGAGCCCATTACGATTGTAACCAATTAATATTTTCGAATCATGCTATCGAGATGGTGAAAGGTTTTGTCTTAACGCAGCGTGCCGACGCGACCATCGCGAGTGCACGTGAGCTTTGGTCATACGAATTGCCGGCTTAACATTTTGATATTCCCAACTGTCAAACACACTATGTGTTCGCATATTCAATCATTCATCAAAGCATTTGTATGAAAGGTCACGTGAGCTCGCATTTTCGCGTAACCACGTAGTATTAAGCCACAGCCGCAGATAGCACCATCAAACTTGGTTCAAAAACTTATTTCATAAATGTTACAAAGAAACTGTTCCATTTAGGATCAACATTACAATACGATGAGATAAAGACTGCAATATGGCTGTAATTTTCCTGCAAATTGAACTGAAGCGTTTCGATGTATTAGATTTTAAAATCTCCCTAAGTTCCCAGCGTCCTAAGTACGAATGGTTCATACATTTTCGAGTCTGTAACATATTTCATGAGATAAGTTTCGTCGTAGCTGCTATACGAACATTAAAGGAATATAATTGTATACAGTTTTGCCGATTTCGACCTTAGTTTGTACTATGTAAAGGGAGAATCAGCAACATGATTCGGAAAAGAGCAAAAAAGGGATAATATGATAGATTTTGGAATTGATTTTTTAAAGTTGGTTATAATTATTATATATTATATCATCTACACAAAATATTATTAAGGGTTGGTAGTAGTTGGTTTGGATTGCCTTGATGAAAACGGAGATGTATAAGAAAAATCTTGTTGCTAATTTTTCCGAGTAAATAGTTTGTTATTTTATTGCAGACATTTTAAATTCATGCAGAGTTGCAGACAATTAGAGTAGGCAGATTATTGGAACTGTCCAACAAATGAGATGAGATTGCATTCGCATTATACCTACTTGAGTCAGTTTAAATATAGACGAACATTACTTTGAACAAAAGTGACATCATAGAGCATTAAGCTGCACGATTGCTGGAAATTGCGTGCACTGGACTGGACAGGTCCACTCCATCTGTGTGGTTCTTTCCTCTAAAGACCATTTCAGACACCGATCTACATAGCCTTCACATGATGTGATCAAGATTTTGTCTGGATTTTAAAAGAGACTGTGACCTCTCAGTTTGTTTCGGCCTTTCTTCTCAGAGTAGTCAGATAGGAAACGCGTGTAAACGTGTTTGTACAAACCTACTTACAGAAATAAAATCATTTATCATATATATAAACTTATTATTATTTTCTTTTTTCTGTATGTTGCTGCAGTAAAATGACGAACGCTCATACAAACAGATGTTATCTGCATTGGTTGTAATGTGATGGGCTCTCGACTACGTTGATGTGTGTATGTAAGGTAGGTGGTTTTGTCTCGTGGCGACGATCGGCGTACGGACGCACAGATCGACAAACGCTAGTATATGCCCTGTTACTTTCTAAAAAGCACTCTCCGCAAATTATGCCACTATTAAATATCTGATGCGTTTGAGTTTCAATAAACGGAGGATACTCCGTACTTGTACAAAATAAACTTGTAAAATTTTATTGGAACTACTTGTTATAATAAAAACGTAAAAATATACAAAAAAAATATATTCCTGTTGTTTTCTTTCATATTACCTTTGAGCCCCGTATTCGTGGTTAATTAAATTTAGGCAAAATTGTTGTAAAAATTACATATTCAGTTGCTGGAAACATATTGCATGCAAATTACATATTCTGTTGCTGGAAACATATTGCATGCAAATTACATATTCTGTTGCTGGAAACATATTGCATGCAAATTACATATTCTGTTGCTGGAAACATATTGCATGCAAATTACATAGTCTGTTGCTGGAAACATATTGCATGCAAATTACATATTCTGTTGCTGGAAACATATTGCATGCAAATTACATATTCTGTTGCTGGAAACATATTGCATGCAAATTACATATTCTGTTGCTGGAAACATATTGCATGCAAATTACATATTCTGTTGCTGGAAACATATTGCATGCAAATTACATATTCTGTTGCTGGAAACATATTGCATGCAAATTACATAGTCTGTTGCTGGAAACATATTGCATGCAAATTACATATTCTGTTGCTGGAAACATATTGCATGCAAATTACATATTCTGTTGCTGGAAACATATTGCATGCAAATTACATATTCTGTTGCTGGAAACATATTGCATGCAAATTACATATTCTGTTGCTGGAAACATATTGCATGCAAATTACATATTCTGTTGCTGGAAACATATTGCATGCAAATTACATATTCTGTTGCTGGAAACATATTGCATGCAAATTACATATTCTGTTGCTGGAAACATATTGCATGCAAATTACATATTCTGTTGCTGGAAACATATTGCATGCAAATTACATATTCTGTTGCTGGAAACATATTGCATGCAAATTACATATTCTGTTGCTGGAAACATATTGCATGCAAATTACATATTCTGTTGCTGGAAACATATTGCATGCAAATTACATATTCTGTTGCTGGAAACATATTGCATGCATATTCTGTTGCTGGAAACATATTGCATGCAAATTAGTCAACACGGCAACATGAAAACATGTTGCACTTCTACCACTTTAGTTTGCCATGAATACGAGGCTTCACACCATCTACACACATCATAATATTGTAGTAGGCACTGCAACCTCATTGCGTAATGAGTCATTACGCAATGAGGTTGCTTGTTAAATATCTACATTTTACATTTATTCACATTTTTAATCTTCATCGATTACAATGTCAAGTAACGTTTTCACAACACAGTAACAAACAAAGATGCGCACTCTACGAACCGAAGTAAACGAGTGAGCTACCTGGCATGTCGTCGGCGGGCGTACGCATTGTTCTGATAACCGGTTATTGTACCACCCATGATCCTTTGTTCTGATTGGTCGTTGGGTTTTGTCAAATCGTGACTGTGTGCCGTTAAAAAAAAATATGAAGAATAATGAAGAATAATATTGCTCATTTTATTACAATTCCTACCTTTTTTTTGAGGATGCCAAATCATCAAATGACTCCTTCCACTCATAAAATTCCTACATAAGTTCCGGTTTTTTTTAAATAATCCACCAATTCCGGAGGAATGTTCATATTAATATATACGTTTCGGATCAATGACCCCATTTCAATCTACCTACTCCGATCACTAGTAATGACACTCCACGACAATAATTTTTATTCATACAACGCCAACGCAGCGAAACCCACAAATACTGCACCCTAATTGCGTAATACACTTTCAATCACAATCTGTGGGTTTAGAAGGAAAATCCTAATCCATTACTTTATAGGTTTGAATAATTCGTCTGCTCAGCAACGTGAAAAACGCAAGGGACGTGGTTGAACTGTCAAAATGAAAAAGCATTGCCATCGATTGCCATTTCATTTGTCTTGCGAAATTACCCCACTGGTGTGTTTGTAAACAAGATCAACACAATGTATAGTCACCGCGTAGGTAATTGCATTACGACTTAAAAAAACTCCAGTGAATTGAAACTTCGCTAAGGTTTGACTATCCAGATTTGTTATAGTTGTAATGTCAATAATGTAATTTGGTTTAAATAAGCTTTTTATATGGTACCTGTTGACAGGCCTACACTGTCCTCCCATACACTGTAAAAGAGTAACCGCGGAGTTTCATGCCGGCTCTTCTCTATAGGAAACGACCAATTGGAACCGTGCACCCAGCTTCTGACATTTTTTATGTGCCCATGTAGGTTTAAGTAAAATAAAAAAATCATGATTTGATTCATCTAACTGTCACATAGGTCTTAAAACAAAAAAAAATCGACCTTGTCATTTTAAAAAGTGACATGCAACCTTACGGTGTTAAATCAATTACGAGGTCGACTATACGTACCTATATAGGTAGGTAGGTACGTATAGTCGACCACATAATTGCTAGGTATGGTTAGGACGCAGCCGATAGAGGCTGCGTCCTAACCAAAATCAATCGACGCGTGAGTTCGCGATCGTCGCGTTCATTATGTCACTTTTTGTTCGGGAAGCCCGAACGCGTGGTCGCATCTCAACCCAGAAATCGAATTCGAGATGTAAAATGTAAACAAAGGTGTTGCCATTTTTAAATAATAACCTCAACTGTGCAGTTTGCCGAAAAGTACTATTACAAAAGTGTTAAAATTATAGGCATATCTTAAACAGTTAAAATATAATGTTGCACACAGTTTTCAACTTTAAAGTGACGTAAACTACGACCCAAGAATAAAATATAACTGTTTGAAATAAAATCGTGCAAATTATTTTTATGCTACTGGCAATAAGGCAGTGGTCCTAAACATTTGGACTTCATTTAGTGTTTTCAACTAGCGAAACGCCTCGGCTTCGCATGGGTGCATTTTTCTAATGAAATAAATGAGATTTTTTTTACACACAAACCTTGTCCTGACAATTATGAACAGAACAAAAAAGAAATCGGCCAATTTCAAATAAATATTATGAGCAATTTGTTCATAAGAATAGATCTCTTTTATTTTCATTTCGTTTAGCTTACCTATAATATTAGGACTTACCTTAGGCTATCATATTAAATATCACCATCACCCACCATCCCTGAACTGTCACTTTGACAATGACATTTCGTTGTTTACATTTTTGATCTCGAATTCAATTTCTGGGTTTACAGCCTTCCAGTTTTAGATCCAGAACGAACATTGTGGGTTGGACGCGGGGATAATGTTGAATTATCAAAATGAAAGCGACTGTCTATGAAAACGTATTACCAACGCGTTCTACAAAATTTTAGTGCTACACTCATATTGCATAAATACACTCCGAATGACAAACCCTTTCGTTTAGATATTTAAAAAAAATATTGATCCTAGTAATTTTTTTTATCGTTTGCACAACGCAATGGATAGCACCGAATTGTCAAATTGAAAGCAAAAGTCATTATAAGATGACGTATTTAGGGCTGGCCACACTCTAAATCTACATAACCTATCACAGTTTACTGAGGGTTACCTATTGAGTAGCTATACATATATGCCTGTACTATCATCATCATCATCATCAGCCCTGAACTCAAATTATTTGGGGTCGGCACAGCATATCTTCCTCATTTGTATGAGGACGATATGCTGTGCCGACCCCAAACAATGCAACTCACTAATAAATAATTAAACTTAATTAAACTCTACATACCTCATACAAAATCTCAATGAGATGTCATCATATACCTAATACTTTTTATTCTCTGCTATCCAATTGGCAAATTAGAAACTTAGGTACTAGGACTAGACCATTTTTTGTTGATCATGTCATACCAAGACCTATTCAACCCAAGAATGGTCTACATGATACCCAGTTTGCGGGGTAATTGAGTAATATACTCACAAACACAATGCCATTCATTTTGACAGTTCGACAACAGCAACATTAATTGCGATATTTACGTTGTAGAGCAGTTTTTTTAAATCAATGGATTAGAAATTTCCTTCAAAACCCTCCAGATTGTGACTGTAAAGTGTGCTGCGCAATTAAAGTGCTGTTCCAAAAAAAAATGTGTTTATGTTGTTTCACACATTCGAACATAAGCAAGTTGAAAGCAAGCAATTAGACGGAACTGAATAAGGATTTTTTTTTAATTTATACACAATAAAGGCAATAATTATTATTGGATCAGCACCTGTATTTTTATTTTAACTTAATATACCTAGATCCCAATCCTAAATCAGAAAATCGAGTTGAATATTCTGGAAGATTGGAAACTCTCGTTAAAATATCAAACGATCTTAAACACATAGGTAACTCAAATGGCTAACCTCAAGTCGGTCTAAGATGGACAAGTTAACCGCACGCCGAACGAGCTGTAAGCCCGTAGAACAAAGGATTGGGGGCCTGTAACTGAAACAGCAAGACGGAGCCCGGTAAACCAGGAAGGAAATGATGTGACGAATTTAATGTAGGTATGTGTTCTTCGTTAATTGGTAAGAAGCAGCGCAGAATCTGGCATTTTACAGGCTAATTTTAATAACTTCGGTATTATATTAGAGAGCAACAAAAAAAGCTGCTCCACTAAAAGTAGGAGTAATCCTGAAAGATCAAATAATTATAAATGTATATTGAAAATACTTGGCTTATGTATTCCCATTAGACTGCCAAAAAGCTCAAATTCATAACGTAGGTACTAGGCACTGTGACTAACCGACCTACTAAGACTTTATTGGATAACCCTGTATAGCAGCTGTCCTGAAATATTATGCAAACCATTTTATTACTTGAGCCCATCCAAAATATCTTCCTTAAAATAAAACAAACTGTGTTTCCCTACTCATCGAACGATAACCCGAAATTGTGTCTCTTACAAACTCCCGACGTAACACGGGCGTAGCTTAATGCTAATATCGGACACAGATCTGGTTTGGCGCTATACAAAACCGTTTCATACGTATACAAAACTAATCCCATTTAAAACCCCGAATAAGTAACTGAAACAAAAAAGTTGAAAACTCTTTTATGCACTCGCGATGCACGCGGCCAATGTTATGCAAAACTTTTATCAAACATGAAACTTCATAAACTTAACGACACGTGCATCGTGCCGAGGTCACCCGAACCAGAAAGAAAAGCACGCAGCGATTTGAAAGAGCCAGCATTCGATGGAAATCTATAGTCCTCTCGCTCGTTTTGTAGCTCGCTATCTCGCCTGGGGGGTGGAGCCGACCATTAGGTAAAGTTTCACCTGAAAACCCTGAAAGAGAATCAAGGCTGAGCAAGCCGTTGAGTGATCGTCCAACGCCATCTATGAGTTACAGAAGCAAACAAAAAGTTTCACAATTTCTGTAATATTCTGCAGAAGAGGTAAATTCATGCTGTGGAGGAAAGGTTGCTATTTGAGAGATTTTCTGAAGTTTCAAGGGCTTTATTATACTTTAAATAAATTTCAGTATTATTTCCAATCTGTATTTAATTTTATTTCTATTCTAGTACGTCCACGGTTTTGATGAACAGAAATACAACTCAATACAGTGCCATCTAGTATCGAGCAATAAGCAACAATAACAAGCAAACAATGAGTTTGTCATTTACCTCACTTAATCAACTACTCGATACTAGATGGCGTTTAATAATACTCTTAACAAGTCGAGGGAAATGGTTTTCAACTCGGTTTTCAACCTCATATTTGATTGAAGTTTATTATTATTTATATTATTCTCTCTAACTAATAATAAGACGGGTCTGCGTGAGGCGGTCACGTAAATATTATAATCAAAATTTACTCTCTACTCATCAACACAATAATCAATAATATGCAATAAAATTTTAACGACCGACCACACGTTCCCGCCAAGGCAAGAGTTCTGTTAACTATCAGTTGTGAGCAATGAAAATTGATGAAAACAAAACGAAAAGTAATTGATAACCTAACCTAATCTTCTGAGATATAAAAATAACATTGTTTTCAAAAGAGAAAAAAGCTAGTGGGCAAGTGGACAAACATACACGATGATATCCGCAAACAATAACCAATATGGAATATGCATGTACCTACATAATTATAAAATAAAATAAATTCATTGTTTAGGTACACCGTTAGAACATAACAAAAATATAAATACTGTTTTAAAATACTGTATTAAAGTTTATAACAATATTTAAAATAGATTACTCTGTCGATGAACTCAAATAAATAATGAAAAAAAAACACTTACTTATAACTACCTCGGCCAAATTTCGTACTTATTAGGTCCTAACTTTTGATAGGTAGGTATAGGTCAGTGGCGAAGGGTGAAATATTGAGAGAGGTAAGCCAGAAAACTTAACCTTGAAAAGCATGTTTCCTCACAAAGCAAATAATCTGTCAAGCAGCAATCTAAAGCTATTAGACCCGCCATCCTACTGACCTGCTACTTTGTAAATCTACTTACTCTAAATTAGTAATTTCAACTTATTACACTATCTACTTACCGCAAATACCTAATTTCAACGTACGTCTATGTAACTGCTTTCACTACACACAACAACAACACAAATAAACACAGTTCAACTAAAAAAAATACACAAATCACTATTTCATACCAAGCAATAAATTCTAAAATAGCTAACTATTAAATTCAAATATAAATTCAATCAACAACGCATGCACGCTATGGTCGTTTTAATTGTAATGTAATTACGTCAAATTGTCTGTCAACATAAAATGTCATCAAACATTCGTCCGATTCGATACGAAATTCAACGACGGATAACGACCCATCCCGCTCGCGCGCACATAATATTTCCTATATACATCTCGCTCGATTATCCGAGTAAGACGCTCAGAGTCGGCTTACTTTAGTTCTAATATGGCGGGCTGGGTAGTGACCTTCAAGTGACGTCATGACGTTCTTTTGCTAAGAGATTTTATCGGCGAATAAGCCGATCGCTCCTGCGGTTTACTTTATAGCAATATGTTGTGAAAGAGCAAATTTTGTTGATTTAATGCCCATCAGTGTAGGCGTTTTGTAATTTTTCTCTACTTTTAAAAGTACTGATTGTGCCATTGAGAGAGTGGTTGTGTTCCAAACTTCTGAGGGAAGCCGGTGGGAATGGGCTTATAAGGAGGCTGCGGCGCTGATAGGTTGATCTAGACTTCTAGATAATTATGTATGTAAGCATTGCGGGACAGTGGTCCAACTGCTCTGTCCAACTAGTTGAACGGTGACACATTTTTAAAGATTATTTTTTTACAATGTTTTACAAAGTTCAACGAAATTTATCTAATGGTATGCAGGCTACGGTTAGCACATTGCGGACCCACCATACCACTGGCCATACCCCTGGTGATATGGTGGGTCTAAAACTATACCACAGAAAATAGTGTTGTGGACTACAAGGAACTGGCGATCGGCGGCCGCTGCCGCGGCACGCTCGCTACGCTCGCTCGCCTTCGCGCTTTAATGGTTACGGTACTAAACTTTTTTTTTCGGCACACTTTGCTTTAATTTTGTTATTTTACTGCAAAGAGGTTCAATATAACCGTAAACACATAAAGGTGCAGTTGTGGTTTTAGAGTTGGCAAGTTATTTTTTAAATGAAATGGACCACGGAACTCTCAAAAGATGCTGTGGTCCAACTATTTTTAAAGTTGGACCACTGCTCCTAGGAAAGACCCATGGTCCAACTAGTTGGACAGAGCAGTTGAACCACTGCCCCGGACCTTAGGTAGGTGAGGTGCTTAATAATATTCTAGTGCGTTTAACAGTTATTTTCGTCACAGGCAAGTACCTAACCGCTACTAATTTTATTCCTAATTCATACATAATTGCTCGTACTTGACCGGCTTAGAGGTAATTAAAAGTAGGACCAAGACTCATAAAAGAACTTCACCAGAAACAATAGCAAACAATTTACACGGTAAATAATGGCATAATTCAACCAACTTTGGCTGCCCACAGAATTCGCCAAATGAACAATGTAACCAGGAAATCTGCTAGCTTTCTTAGCTCCCTAGGGCTCAAACTGACACTGCAGCTAGCCACAAAGCCAAACATTTCCAAGCTCATTTTGCGACACTGGACTAAGCCGCTAGAACACAGTTCCCCAGACAATAGAGCGAGGAATGCAGGTTCATTAAAGGAATTATACAGAGTGAAGCAAATAAAATAAGATTAAGTGCAATTCTATTTTAATGTTCTCGCTTTGGGAGTTTGGGACGTCGCGTCGTATCGTTTGTACTGTTAGGTTTTAAAAAAAGGGTAAACTGTTTTACCAAAGATAATATATTGAATAAAAAGATATAGAAAATTACAACGTTTGGAATTAGAACGTGTGTGCCTCTTTATGATGATGGCGAGAGACTAAATATGTGACCTCGCAGTTGGGCGATGGCGGCTGGCCCTTATCAGCGATAACTATCTACGCCGTTCATGCTAATTTGAAGCAATCATCGCGCGAATACGTGATCGTCGCGTTCATTTGTCACTTTCTGTTCGGAAAACCGGAAGGCGCCCTCTGTCTAAGCCGTTTAATAAGTAAAAAACAGAGACGTGTTTATAATTTATATATTTGTCAAGTAGATACGCTAAGGCCGGCCTAACCGAAAGCGATGGTCTCGCGAGTACGCGATTGTCGTGTTCTGTTAACTGAAAATGACGTACTCGCGCGATTAATCAGGTCGCGTATGTACGTCATTATTTCAAACAAACGATAGTGGCGATTGCGTATTCCCGCGACGGTCGCTTTCGGTTAGGACACGGGGGTCCTGTTACGGGATAATTGAAGAAGATAGGAACTTTGATGCCGATGTGCAGGACTTGTAGGCCAACAATTATCCTCGACTGTGCCAGGTTGTGTGAAGAACGTCCTGGAAACAAATAGTGTAGGTATGAATAGGTGAATATTCGAATACATTCAAAAAACTACGAACGCCACTAACTAGCACAAAAGTATGCAAGTAGCTTGCATGCCATTGTGATACACCCATGTTATCAATCATAAGCTGTTATGGCGCCATCACACTGGCTATACTTGCATATATACTTACCTATTGTGCAAGTAAGGCACCAATTGTCCCACCGCCAACGAGAAGCGACTAGGGCTAGAAACTAGAAACGAGTTGGCGAGAAACTAGAAACGAGTGGGCGAGCAACGAGCTACAAGTGTGTAGTTCAGATAGTTTTATCCCTGGGCTATGGGCGACTGTGCGAGTGTGACCAGTACAATGACTGCCGAGTCACTTGCTGCTTGTTGGTATTCGTATGCACTAAGCGAGAGTCTCTCAGCGAGTGTTCTGCCTACCAAGCGAGCGTCGCTAACCGAGTATTTTCTTTGAAAGCTCTTGTCACTGCCTTGCTGACAAGAGCTATCAAAGAAAATATAATCTATTGGAGAGAGAGTTGAAACGGGATCTAGAATCTAGAGAAGGTCCTTGTCCCAGTCAAACAAACCACTCGTTTTTAGTTGCAAGCTCTACTTGCTTCTCGCTAATCGCCGGCGGTGGGCCAGGTGGCTTACTCCCGCTACTATCCCACAAAAATGTCTTCGAAAAAAGATCAGAAGAAATTTTGTTACTATTAGTAATACCTACGACCTACGACCAGAGTCAATATTACGTCCTTTCGAGTACCTATGTGACAATGGTATTATATCAGAGGGGCAATTCCCGTATTTTTAAGACCGTTCGCATTCTAATATCAGTCAATCTGTCAAAAATACAATCAATTTACATACATTTTTGACATGTTTTTGACATTGATTGTCGCTGAGATGCGATTGCGACTTGAATTTGAACGTATTTTATGTACGAGAATTGGCCTTCTGTTATCGTGCCATCTATATAATAAAAATGATATGCTGTTCGTTCATCACTTGCATCAATTTAGAACGCCTTGAATTGTTTATTTTTTTATTTAATATGTTTGTAATAGTCCGAATCAAGGTTTAACGGAAAGAAAAAGTTTTAAAACTAAGTAGCGGGAAAATTTTAAACTGACAGTGCGTTTTCTATGTATTTTTTTTTTTGAAATTTTGACAGGTCTGCCGGGGCAGTTAATCTACAATGTATAACAATGCTTTCAAAATATTTTGCCATCACTAGACCACGTTACAATAAATGCAATAACAAAAATATTCTGTAGACACAGGCGGCCTACACCTGCTGTATTGTTGCACAATATAACGAATTGCGCAAAGTTTATTACTGTTTAGACCCTAAACAGTAATGTAGCATGTCTTGTGTAATCAACAAATCATAATCGATCATGATGGCTACTTACACTTCGGAACAGAAGCTTGAGCGGGTTTTAATTTTATTGCACAATATTTTCATTGCATTGAAGATTTTGGGCCGTCAACGTTTTCGCTTGAAAATAATTGATCGTTGAAGTGCATGGACTGATTCAATCATATTGCGCAATAAAAATATTGTGCAAACTTATTGTATGTGTTGAGACTGTCTTGTTTGTTGTTTACCTTGAAATCCATTGCTCGGTCAGTAACAGTACAACGAACACATGCACAATAGTCTTGGTAACAATAGCAATGAAAACTACAAAATTTGTGAAAAAGAAACAAACGAGAATAGCGACATCTTTCACTATGTGACTGAAGTAGTTGCCATTGCGCTTTACGAATCCCGTATAGGAGCAGTACCTAAAACATAAGTTTGTTTAAGTTCACGTTAAAACTGAAAGATGGAGCCACATGAGTGTACCTAAGTAGCATTTCACATTGACTTAATAAAATTCTATTAACTAGGGTTCCCCTCGTCGCAGCGTCGTTTCTTTCACTGTATGCTTGTGAAAATAATTCCCCCAAAAGGAAAACAGAAAATATACTAAACAATGTCACCTCAAATTGTATCCAGCACAGGTTAGATAAAAAGTTTCGAGAGTTCTCACAACTGAATTGGTATAGGATTCTTTTGCAACGTCGAGCAAACGACCGCACATGGACTCGTTCCTAAGGTCCAACAAGCGTCGTAGGCTGCTGCTCTGGGTTGTCAACATAACACCACCTGTCCCATAGGACCCATACTCCGCATGAGGAAATTGACACATGCATCTGTACGAGTTATATCTTTTATACCTACGCGGTATTCTTGTCATGTCGTGTTATTCTGTCAGACATACCAATAAATATTATTCGTAGTGTCAGACTGTCTCTTTCATGTTTGTAACTAAAAGGTTAATTTAAAATTTTCAGTTTCTCTTTATTGCAGGTTATGCTGAATTTGTTGTGAATTCTGAGGGGAAAGACTTGCTGCACCTACCCCAAATAGGGTAAGGGCAGCAATATGACGGATATTTTGTTAACGATTTGCAAATACAAATCTCTCATCTCTTCTGGATGATAAATAGTAAATAAAAATAGGTGAAACTATTGCTTTGAACCACTGTCAAGTATCTTGAGATTGTCAGTCAAAGTCAAAGTCATGAGCTAGGAAAAATATAAGTCAATGGAAAAAGTACCTATACCTCGCAACTGTCATTGTCAGATGACACTAAAAAGGTTTCTCGAAACGAGGCAACTTTTTTTAAGGGTTGCAAAATAGAGATACCTGTTTTGGATATTTTATTAATTAATATTTGAATACAGGGTAAAATTACTGATAGTTTTACTTGACTATAGCAAGTTTGCGCGAATTTTGTTCGTACGAACCGCAACCTAACGTAGGTAGATACAGAGTCGAAATGGTGCTGTAGGTTTTTCAAAATAAACATTGAGCTTCCTTATTTACTCGTAAACAGAGTGATTGGGAATTGGGTGCATTCCTTGAAATGGAAATACTTGAATACTAGAGCTAATTTGCAACATTTTAACCCCGATAACTTGAGGTCCAAAATGGCACATTTATTTTGGAATTATAGTTTTGGTTTTGGTACGAAGTTTTTTTTTTTAATTTTCGGTCTCACGACCATAATCTTACGATTTGGCGCTATACGAATTAGAATGTTGACACGGCATGGTGAAAGATTGAGGGTTGCACTGGCGATCTTTTTTCTTAGCATACATTATAGTACATACATATTATGTACATATGTTGACGTTCAAAAGTGCCTTTTATGTGCCTATTTGAAATAAATGCTTTGACTTTACATAAACTCATGCCTTCTTCTAATTGGGGTAGGCAGAAACTACAGAACGCCACCTGCTACGATCCTTACAAATACTCCTTTTGCCTCGGTTACGTCCATTCATCTGGTCAACACGCACGCTCGGTTGCGGTTGCGGGGTCAGTACTCTGCATAACCCGACACCTCTTCCATTCTTCTTATTAGTAAGAGCGGTCAGGGGCCGTACTATGACCTGTTAACGCCATCATGATTCCGTTGAGAAAAAGAGATAGTGCTATCGGTCATGTATAGCTCCGTCTCTCTTCCACGCTGGAACAATGATGGAATTAACACGTCATAGTACGGCCCCTGGTAATAATGCCTATTGCAGAGTTCTGGCCGTAGGTACTACGCACCTAACCTTTATGAAGAACATACCAATTAGATTGTGGAACACCCAGAGAGGTCACCTTTCGGTTCTTTCGTAACACAAACAGAGGCACGTATTATGTCTTCACCACTACTAGCATCGTCAGAGAGAAATATTCCGAAGTATACACGGTGACATTTGAATCACAGTTTCGCTAGAACAAACGTTGTTCAGACCATGGTCTACTACTATTCTACAGCATCAAATATGTTATTAAAACAAACTAATCTAGGAGTTCTCAAATTAGTCAAACGTGTAATAATGTTTGAAACATTAACCGTAACGTCAAAGTACTCATCACGGTAACGATATTGCATTCAAGACGCGAGCGCCGCGCGTCGGCGTCGCAGCCGCAGTGTCTGTGTTGTAGGGCGTAACGATAATCCCGAAATTTTTAACATTGCCTTTTTTCTGTTTTTTTCGAAAACCAATGACGTTTTTTTTTCTATTGGATGCTTTTTTTTTTTTTAATCTTTGTTTAAAGAGCTTTGTCGTAGATCGACAATGTCGCTCTATACGTACTCATATACATAAACAAGAACAGACAAAAAAAAACATCAAACAACAAGCAAAGGGAAAACCATCAAATGAGCTTGAGATTGCAACAATCAACGTCTCAACCTCAAGCCCAAATTGACCAACTTGTACAGCGCCATAGCTGCCCTCGACAGCGGAACAGCTAAGGCGCTGTTACATCCACCCACCGTACGAATTTTGGGATATTTGTGTAAGATTTCTATTCTAAGCGACTCGTTCCGGACACATTCCATCAAGATGTGATATAGATCTTCAGCTGTATTGCATTCAGTGCAATTAGGTGACTCAATTTTACCCATCAAGTGAGCAAATTTATTAAGTGGAATGTGTCCGGAGCGTAGTCTCAACGCTGTGACCAAACTGAACCTATTCAAACTGTTGCCAATCCAGGGACAATACAATGGCTGTGGTTGTATGGTCTTATACCATATACCCACTTCTCTCGATCTTTCATCGAAGTATTCTTTCCATGCTGAGTAGCATCTATTTTTGACTAACGATACACACTCTGTGAAGAAAGGGAGAGATGGGGCTACGATACCGTCTATCGCAGCTTCTTTAGCTTGGGCGTCTGCTCTTTCGTTACCTTCAATTCCACAGTGTGAAGGTATCCACTGCAAGTAGACCGATTTTGATTGCGTTAGGAGTTCCATCATGAGATGAATAATCGTAAAGGCAATCGGGAATCCTCGACAACTCGAGGTACACCGAGCCAAATGTTGCAAAGCGCTTTTTGAGTCAGTAAAAACTACAAACTTATCGAACTTTACAGTAAGTAAATGTGTTAAAGCTGCTTTAATAGCGATTAATTCAACATGCATGATAGAGAGACCAAAGACAATCTTAATCCTATAATCTTGATTTAACTGTGGGTCATAAAAAGCAGCTCCCGATCCATTAGTATCTTTGGAACATCTATTGGATGCTATAGAATGGTTGTAGACCATGGTCTGAACAACGTTTGTTCTAGCAAAACTGTGATTCAAATGTCACCGTGTATATTCCCGTCGTATTATTCTCGAAACATTCAAAAGTATTGAGTAATTTTCGGAATTATTCCCCGACAAAAATTACAACGAAAGTATCTGGCTAAGTACTACATGTTAAAGAGTAGTTAGAATGAACCGCTGTGAGTCACGGGGCGAGCAGTAGCGCTGCCCAGCGACTAAAGCTTTTATTTTTTCCCGCTCGATATTGCCAGTGACTATAAATTACTTACTACCTACGCGTTAATTCATAAACCTGAGTATTATATTACCTATACGATATGAAAATCTCCGAATATTTCTTTCCATCTACTTAGTTAGGTACTTACGTAATAAGTTTTTGTCTGCGGTTTATTAGGTGTGAAAGTGATAGAGAGGTAAATACATAGGTAGATACTAACATAAGTTTATAAAATTGTTTATATTATACCAGGTAGGTAGCTAGGTACTATATTAGAAAGTAATTCTAATTATTATATTATTTATAGTGTCTCTATAAGTACTTATTTGAACTAATTATTTCGGTTGAACACTATTCTAAAGAGAAAGAAAAAAAATTACGACGATGTTTTACCAAAAAATGTAAAGTAGGTACTTATTTATGGACACGTACTTTTATCCTACTCATCTAATTATTTACGTGTTTTTCCATTAAATCGTAAAGCAAAAACATTTTAACGAAGTAAAATAAACTTGTAGTTACATACCATCCGTACAAAATCGGCCCATTCTAAACTCAGCCACACAAAAATAAAATCATAAGTAGTCACAAGTAATATATAACTACTTACAAGAAAATATTCCCGCATACTAGGTACGTAGGCATCGAATAATACTTCGTTGATTAGATATACGGTGAGTCTCCTCAAGCTACCTACACATACATTCGTAATTAAGAATAATTTAATTCTTATTATGAATTAAATATCCTACTCATAACGTAGGTTACCTACCTCATCCTTACAATGTTTATTCTAATCTGCATTCTTGCTGCGGTAGTAGGTAGTAGTTCAGGAACTTCCGAAGTTTTGCAACGCTAACCACTACCCACGAAAGTCCGGGAATACTAGTTAATATAGTACATACTCGTACTTGTTCCATGCATACACAAATGATAAGGTAGGTCACTAATTATCACAAACAGTGTGACCAGATTCAGTATTTTAAAAGGTTTTCGGTTTAATTTATTGACTTTTCCGAATATCAGTATTTTTGTATTATATTGGCGGAAGTCAGTATTTTTGGGTATATTTTGGATAAAAAGTTATGGCAACACCGTAGCGATCGTCTCCACGGACATTGATGTTCAGGGGATTTCCCGGATTTAGTCTATATTTCATTCGGGAGCAAAGATCAGTAATAGGGTGGAGCGTTAAAGTATGAAAAAAAAAACATTTAATCGTAATGGAACTATTTCCTCCGTAGTATAGTTTTAGACCCACCATATCACCAGGGGTATGGCCAGTGGTATGGTGGGTCCGCAATGTGCTAACCGTAGCCTGCATACCATTAGATAAATTTCGAACGTCCCGTTTCATCGGTAAAAGGTTTTGTAGCTGAAGCGACCATCGATGAACGGTGTTTTCGGCGAACAGTTCTATCGGCGATGGAATTATTCGTGGAACCAACCACAGAACAGATCTTTTATCTGTTCTGTGGAACCAACCGTCGACTAAGAGTGATTTCGGCGAACCATACCATCGGATAAGAGGAGTTCGCTATACCGTTCTGAGCTTACAAAATAATGTTTATACAGTAAAATGTTTTTTTTTTTATATATTACTTAAATTTATTTAGACTAAAATGAATCATGTGCTGAATTCATCGTAATAGTGTGTGCGTCGATTGAACATCGCCATTGCCACACTGTATAGTCTATATTAATATTTTAAAGAGATGAAATTTGTTCGTTTGTAAGTTTTTATGTAGGGGGTAATCTTTGGAACTACCGGTCGGATTTAAATAATTGTTTTTGAGCTTGACTCGCACTTGCGACGCACCGTGAAGATCTCACCATAGAACCCTCCTTCAATGCCCTCGTCATAAAACAAGCTACTATTCTTATTCCTTCTCGGTTCATGCTGTAGGATTGTGGAACTCACTTCCGCCTAGCATTCGAAATTTAAAATCTATTTCTCAATTCAAATATCGAGTAAAATACGTTTCCTTTTAACAGTGAGAATTTACATGTTTATTTTTTATTTTATCATTAGTAAATTATGTAATTTATTTGCATTATAATGTATGTAGGTATATTTAATATTCTAGTTTAGGACGTCACAAAACCAAATTCTTCTCTTGTTCTCACACACTATTGTCTACATTTCTTTTTCATTTCTCCTTTCACAGGTCTGCTGGAAGAAATTTCTTTTGAAGTAAGCAGTACCTTTGTACTCAATACTAATATGTCGTATCGGTATCTGTTTTACTGTGTGTACATAAATAATAAAATAATGAATAAATAAAGAACGCTAAGCAAAAACGAAGTGTTAGCGCGGGCAGGTGATGCGATGTGACGGGGTGGGTTGAAAGAAATAAAGAAATTCATTTATTTGACCCAGGTTAAAGCACACAACATTACACATAAACAGACAAACAGTACTTAAAATAGTATTGTGTATGTTAGCATAAATGCCAGACAACTAGTGCCTGACGCTGGTTTTTAACTGGACCTTGGGGGAGTAAGCACGCAGATTAAGTCGTGCTCGTTTATAAAGACTTTCGAAGAATTACCTTCGTAGCCTAGGTCGTTTGAGGGTTATGCCTTTGGATTTGTTGATTTTCCGAAAATTAGCAATGATACAATCTTTAGCGTTTCTATTCCTCAATTTAGCAATACCTAATTCGCTTAGGTTTACCTGTTTGGAATTGCAGTGGCTGTACTCGCGTTATAAATGCAATATCTTCCCTGGATATGTTGGCGTTGATTGAGGTACCTAGTTAGTTTTAGTAATAGCTGTGACAGATCTTCATCAGACTTTTCCGGTATCCCTACTATTTCCATGTTGATGAATCGATTTTGCTGTTCGCCACGGTTGTACTCTCTTTCTAGGATGTAGGTTTTTATTTGCAGGTCTTTAATTAGCTCCTCTCTGTTCTTAATAGTTTTTTCTAAACTAGATAAACGCTCTTCATACTTATTAAATTTGTTCGTCAAAGCATTGCGCTCCTTCTTTAAGGTCTCCACAATTTCGAATTTGGTTTCTATTTGCTCAAATCTTGCATTAAACTCGTCAATTATTTGTGTTTTATGGCCAGATGCCCGGTTGTTTAGATCAGCGCGCAACTGCTCAACTTGTTCGGGTAACTTTATTAGAGTCTGTAGTATTGACTCAGTCTTCTGAAGTGATGACATTTTGATAGAAGAGTCATCTCCTTGGGTACTCGGTGTCTCCGGTATTCGGGTTCTCGGAGAGTTCAGCTGTGGGGGGTTTTTGCACTCCGGGCAGATCCAAGTTCCCTGTCTGTCTGATCCCAATCTCCTCCATCCAACCTCAGATAGGCTAACACAAGGGAAGTGAAAAGTCAGACAACTCGAACAGTGAGCGCCATCCGATACCGCATCTGCACATTTTTTACAAGTAAAATTCATACCGCAAGGTTGGTCACCGCTGGCTGGTCGGAAGGTAGGGAGAACTAGCTATGCCGCGACGCTAGAGGTCTCGAGCCGATGTTCCCGTAGCGTGCAGTGATTATATGGTTCTAATCTGCTCCGGTATGTTAGTTTGGTGGCAAAGTGTTAGATCCGCAGCACGGTGAGCCGAATTCGAATCGGTATGAACGCACTTTTAATAATTAGATAGGTTCTTTAAAGGTTGTAGTAAATTAGCAAGTGAACACGTCTACTCTCGACCGTGGTTGAAAGAATGAAGTGATTTAAGTGAAGTTTATATTGTGAATTTATTGTTTTTGTATTTTATTATACATCCTATTTCATTTATCTAACCTAGTTATTATATGTATATCGAAAAGAGTAAATTTGTAAATATGTGTAAATTCCAAAAGGCAAATGTATCGTAAACTTGTATATTATTTAAGTTAGTGGAATGTAATTTTTAATAATAAATTTTAGTCTTTCATTGACCTGTTGATTATAGTAGGTTTAATTATAAATGTATAATGTGATTATTGTTTTATTCAGTATGTTGGTGTCTACACGACTCATCATCATCTTCGCGAAGATCCCGGTTGCATCCCAAAGCTTTTCACTTTGGAACCCAGAGTTCTCTGACCATGATCCTAGAATTGGCGAGTCTGATAATCACAGTGAAGCGATTGCCATCTGACCTTCATGAGGATCATGATTACATAATATCCAGAAATCTGAATGTGCAGATTTCTTCACGGTGTTTTTCCTTACCGAAGAGCAAGTGGTGTAGATCAGTACTTAGGAAAAACCTAGTGGTACGGGCGGGGTTTGAACCAGCGACTTTTTTGGATCAAGTCAGCGTTCGCTAACCACACGGCCACCATCGCTCCGAGAACCACACGGCCACCACCGCTCCGAAAAAAAATAAAGGTGTTAAGTCATGTGTAACCACACTATTGACGGATAGAATATAAATAGAAAACACCTTATATTTTTTATGATTATTTTTAATAATAATTTGTAAATATTACATGTAAATTATAAAAAATAAACTATTTAAATTTAAGCCTAATCATTGATATACATAGAGGCGATCGGCAGCGGCGGCGACCTCTCACGCCCGGCCCTGGTTCAAGCCATGGTCCGGGGCGAGGGGGAGTGGGAGGCAGTCGCCTCCTTCTGCGAAGCAGTCATGCTAGCTAAGGAGGTGGCGGGACGGGAGAGGGAGAGAGTCTCCCGTCCAAGTCGCCGCGGTGGACGCTCCGGGCGTCGGGAGCCGCGTGACGACTCCCGGCCACCGTAGGCGCGGGCCTGCGGGCGGTGAGCAATGGGTAGCTCACCGTCCGATCAGGACCAGGCCCGTGCTGGACGGCGCGTACGTGTTCCACGCGCGCCTCAAAGAGATGTCAGCATCGAAGAGGGGGCCCACTAGGGCCCAAGCCTGCCGGGAAAGCGGGATCATCCAAAAGGGGTACCGCTGACCCGGAACATAAAGGGCCAAGGAAGGAACACGGGTGGGTTTTAGTCAGTAAGAGTCTGACACTCCCTTCCGCTCCACCCAGAGCGGGAGGGGTCAAATGATGATTTCCCATCCTCAAAAAAAAAAAAAAAAACATTGATATACATACCTTTCATTTGTCTAAAGAAGAAACCTACGTCTAACCTACACACTAATATATTTATAATATATGTTATATTTTCTGAGCTATACGAGTATTTATAACTGAACTATAGACCACAGCATAAAATATTTTTCCATTAACTTGGGTAACAGTTGAGCAGTTGGTACACTGACCTCTATTAAAATACGCTTTAATAGAGGCCAGTGAGTTGGTAGCACAATTCTTCACGCACACTCGTTGTCAATGTCAACTGACAAATGTCAAGTGACGGTGTCTTACACACCCTACAATAATCTGCAGTTGCCGCAATCACGGAGCTTTTGTTTTTTGATAGCGCGGTATCTAGTCGAGCACAGCGAGACCAATCATTTATCTATGTTGGATTCATTATTTCTCTTGGCTGATTATGTTACCGAAACAAGACGAATTACGATTTTTTGCTCAGAAAATAAGACAAGAAAGAATTTTTCAGGGATGGCATTTTCTACAGTTGCCCAAATGGATTTACACAATTGTACAGAATCCATGCGGCTTAAGAGACATCATCAACCACAACTCTCGTGATTCCAGTTGCTTATGCACTAATGACAGATAAAACGGAAGAATCATATGAAATCTTATTTTCTATGTTACATGCTCAACTACCCGAATGGTTACCAAAAAAAAAATCACTTTAATATTTAAATTGCTGCCAGCAATGCTATTTCATCGATTTTCACAGTCGTCCAGATAATAAAATGTTTCTATCATTTTACAAATTCACAATGGAAAAGGCCAAAGAAATGAAAATACAAAGAAAAGATGGAAACAGAGTGTGGTCGGATTATACATATGCTGCATTCGCTTTGCTACCCGAAACAAATATTTTTATTAGATTTAGATTTACAATGTGATTTTCCTAAAACACCAAAAATTTAAAAACACATTCAATATTTCGAGAATACGTGGCTTATAAACAAATCATTTAGAATACAATGGTCCGTATACGGACAAAGGCATCGAACTAATAATGTTGTGGAGAGTTGGAATGCTCAACTTAATAAATATATGAAGAGACTTAATCCAATAACAGTTTCTCGTTTGCTCAAAACATTAGACAAAGAAAGCAGTTCCTCCGAAGAACCGTCTCCTCGCCGGAGTGAATTAATATATAGAGACGAACTCATACAAAAATGCCAAATGGAGTTAATACACGATGAAATAGATGTCAGCTATTTTTTAAATAAATTGAGATTGAATATTGTTTAATGCTATAAGAAAGGCATTAAGATTATTAGTTCAGTGCCGTTCCCCATACACGCACCATTCTGCGATGAAACTATTCGTTTTGAGCAAGGTTTTCTCTGCGTATCTATTATGATATTGGTGATTTTTTGTGTTTTAGGACTTTCTGTTAATGTATTCCCAACCTTCTATTAATGTTTTGGGAAGAAGTACGAAATGCCCAAAACTCGTTTCTCTTTTTTTCTTTTTTTTGTGTGAGAGGGCGGGCGGTGGGTGATAGAAGCGCAACGGTGCCTTTTTTGTTTTTTTATTTTTATTTACACCATATTGCATCGAGAAATAAAGATGTGATTTTCACAGTGATGTTAAATCAGAGGTAAAGTATGGATGTTTGGCGCCTGGATAACATTGACAGGAGGGTGTTATTGAGGCAGAAATTCATGGAATTAGTATGTACTATATAGTAAGTGCTACATGGATGTTTGGCGCCTGGGTGACATTGACAGGAGGGTGTTATTGTGGCAGAAATTCATAGAATTAGTATGTACTATACAGGGTGGTCCAAATAGTGACGTCAACAATTTTTTTTTAGATTCCTCACACCTGGGGGTATCCAAAAATACCCCATGTATGTTCCGCGATTTTTTGTAGTTTTCGAATTATTAGTTTTTTTTTGTGTTTTTTTAATTTATTCTGCCAGCGAGGTTGCAAAAATTCATATCTTTTTATGTAGTAGGTATTTTGCAGTTATTTTTTTTGTGCCATAATTGTCTTGAATGTTGTTTTAATTAAAAAAATAACTCAGCTTCCTGAAATTACTTAGTTACCCAAAAAAGGCTTGAAAGTTAGAACTTTAGTTTTCAGTAGGATTTACCCAAACATTCAACTTCAATTTAAAAATACAAAAATTTGTTTTCATAGCTTCAAGTTAAATTTAAAAACTTCGCAGAGTCCTAAACTATCAAAAACATACAAAAAAAATAGTACTTAATTAGCCTATTTTTGTTGTAATCGGCGTTTGAAGACGGATAGGCTAAAAATCATTGAAACACGATCAAAGCATTTTTAATTTATTTTTCAACTTTTTATCATTGTTATGGTAAATTAAACTTAAAAGTGTAATTTTAAATTAATTTTAATTGAATGTCCTGTAAAATAACTGTACGTCGTGTATTTTTACTCCATGCCCCTTTCTTTACGTCACTCGAGTAACACGTTACATTGTGAACCAACCAACGATACTGATAGGGTCTCAGGGGTTCGGTACGCGTTGGGGGAGGGGAATGTGCATTCCACGGACCGGGAAACGGTTGTAAGTACATCGTATTAGTCGTTTCTTGCCATCGCGCGCATTAAGACTGCTCTCGTTGACGTTATTTTCTTTTCCTTGAACTACTTACGCTGTGTTAACTGGAATCTGATTTGCCTCACGATTATCTCTGCTTGTGCTTCGGACCCTGATTTACCTTACGAACAACCTGTGCTTGAGTTTTGGACCTTGATTTGCCTTACGAACAACCTGTGCTTGTTAGTCAGTGACTTGGATTGTCTTTGTGCAGTACCATGAGCTATTCACTAAGCCAATACGCAGAAATGCATTACTATTATGGCTTTGCTCAAGGCAACGGTAGTGAAGCTGCGAGGCTTTATCGACAGGCATTAGAGAGGCGAGGAGAAGTAATGGAGCATTACCCGGATCACAGGGTTTTTATTAATACACACAACACCCTGATGGCTGGACGTATCCCCGGGCGAAATCAAATTCGCGGAGCTGTACCCCAGGACCAAGATCAAGTGGATGAAGTCTTGGAAGAAGTTCAAAGAGACCCATCTACAAGTTCAAGAAAAATAGCTAGACGAACTGGGATTCCACGAACTAGGATTCTAAGAATTCTTAAGGAAGGTGAGTCATAAAATAAGGTACCTGAGCAATTACGAATTGTGTTGTAAAAAAAGATTTTATTTAGTTAGTTATTATGTACGTATCGTCTAAGATAGTGGTAAGCCTATCTCTGATCTAGGTCTCTTTCTGCTAAAACCCATTTTGTTCAAACCACGCTGTAACCAGTTAACTTGTGATAGGAACTTAGCAGTGTGTTTTTGTTCACAGAAGGATTCCATGCGTACCATATTCAGCGCGTCCAGCAGCTCCAGGAATCCGATTACCCAAGAAGAGTGGCTTTTTGTCAGACAATGATAGAACGATCTGAGGAAGACCCTGATTTCTTCAATAAAATACTGTGGACCGACGAGTCCCGATTTGAAAGGACTGGAGTGTTCAACATCCATAATTATCATAGCTGGGCCATCGAAAACCCACATTCGGCAAGGGCGTCAAGCTTCCAAACACGCTTTAGTGTCAACCTTTGGTCTGGGGTCCTAAATGGAGTGTTGATTGGGCCCTTTGATTTGCCGACCAGGTTGGATGGAAACAGTTACTTAAATTTTTTACAAAACAATCTTTATGCATTGTTACAAGACGTGAATCTCCAGATTCGACGAGAAATGATTTTTCAACAAGATGGCGCGCCCTGTCACTACGCGGTACAAGTAAGAGAGCATCTGAACACCACTTTTCCCGAAAGATGGATTGGGCGTGCAGGGCCGATCGAATGGCCTGCGCGTTCGCCAGACCTCAACCCCATCGATTTTTTTGTTTGGGGATTCTACAAAGAGCTGGTTTACGCGTCGGAAAGCAACGACGAAACTGAATTAAGACGAAAACTTACAGAAGCGGAAAGAAAAATAAAACAAGAATATTCCAGTAGCTTCAGGCAATTAAAACATAACTTTTTAAAACGTTGTCATTTATGTGTTCAAGTTGGAGGAAGAAATTTTGAAAATTTATTGTAATAAATAGCAATTTTTCAGTAATTTGTGCCTTTTATTTCTTATCCAAAAACAAGTAATTTCACAACTAGCTATTTTGACAAATGCTCACATTTTAATCAGTGGTAAGACCAAATTATTGTAAAAGCTACACTAGCTACGGTTATTTTGCATGAATTTCAATTAAAATTAATTTAAAATAACATCTTTAAGTTTAGTTTACCATAAGAATGATAAAAAGTTGAAAAATAACTTTAATCGTGTTTCAATGATTTTTAGCCTATCCGCCTTCGAACGCCGATTACAACAAAAAAAGGCTAATTAAGTAGTATTTTTTTTGTATGATTTTGCTAGTTAAGAACCCTGCGAAGTTTTTAAACCTAACTTGAAGCTATGAAAACTCATTTTTGTATTTTTAAATTGAAGTTGAATGTTTGGGTAAATCCTACTGAAAACTAAAGTTCTAACTTTCAAGCCTTTTTTGGGTAACTTTAAGTAATTTCAGGAAGCTGAGTTATTTTTTTAATTAAAACAACATTCAAGACAATTATGGCACAAAAAAAATAACTGCAAAATACCTACTACATAAAAAGATATGAATTTTTGCAACCTCACTGGCAGAATAAATTAAAAAAACACAAAAAAAACTAATAATTCGAAAACTACAAAAAATCGCGGAACATACATGGGGTATTTTTGGATACCCCCAGGTGTGAGGAATCTAAAAAAAATTTGTTGACGTCACTATTTGGACCACCCTGTATATTACAACAGGATGTGTACAAGCACCAAAACGTCGGCCTTGAATGAGAAAACTGTCGGTTGTCCTTTTCTAATAAAGGTACAATAAATTTAACTTGTTTAGGACAAGATGGAAAAGCTGAGAATATTACGTTGATAACAATAATTGAAAATGTTTTCATTTACCAGGCAAAGCAACAGGAAATAATATAATAAGAACAGATAGATTTCTTACGTTATTGAATCTTGTCAAAACTCTTCTGACACAAGTAGTAGGGAAAGTACCTACAGGAAGTCACGTCTTTTTCCCATAGGGGTAGGCAGAAACTACAGAATGCCACCTGCTACGACCCTTACGTACTCCTTATGCTACATGCACACTGCTGTCATACATGCACGCTGGTTGCGAGCACTACGCATCTGACTTTTCTGTAGAACATCACCAATAAGGGTCCTATATGTCCTTCTAGGGCATCCCCTCACGGCCTTTCATACGCATATCTGCTTCGTAAATACCTTTTAATAACAATAATATAATACTTAATCATTTTATTTCAGAGGAACACCCATATTTTTTTAGTAAATATTCACCTTAATAACTATATTAGTAAACATACAGATTCGAAATATAATGGACGAGCGGGCAATCAAACCCGGCAATAACATCCAGGAGACATAAACGGGAGCCGATGAGGGCTTTCCGTAGTCGCACCATGTAATTAAAACCAACCTGGCTTTTCTATGAGCCTCGCTCACTTACCTGTTCCACCCAGGTAACGGTTTCCTTCGTTTACAAGCCTTTTGCTCGTAAGTGACACAGCGTTCGTACATAAAATATTTACTACCTCTTTATAAACACTATCTATGACCTCTCTATGAGAGGTAATTTTACAATATTTGCCACAGCACTGTTGAAACTCAGTATGTATATCAATGAGCCTCAGTTTAGAGTTACATAAGCTTTCGTAAGCCAGACATTGACTTGCATTCCTGTCTCCCCATTTAATTTCGTTACAAACAGGGTTCATTGGCAATGCCTTTTGCTTAATAATATCTAGACTGCAGTTAATGACTAATGGAAGATGATCAGACCAATAATAATAATAATATTTATAGGAACTAAAAAACACAAACTACAATAAAATTATGTACGATAGTGACTGCATTAGTTATATCCTGTGTCGCAGCTAAAAAAAAAATTATTATAAGAAAAAGAAAATAATATAAAAGCAAAAAGGTATGGTAATCAATAGGCAAGCGTGTGTGTGGTGATGTGTTGTGCATGTGTGTGTGTGTGTTGTGTTGTGCGTGCGGAGTGTTGTACGTAAGTGTGCATGTGATGTGTTGTGTTGTGCGTGTGTTTGGTGTTGTGTTAATAAAAGAAATCTTAATCGAATTATTACAGTTTTCAAATATTTCCCTACTTTCAAATCGTCTTTATTATACTTAATACTTAAATCCGAATCCTTAATTAGTTTATTTACATATCATTCCTAGTTTACATAAGCTACGTCGTCCGTAACACAAACAGTAACACATTATATGTGCGCAAATAATATAAACAAAGATATTATTTATATGTGAAACTCACACCGTTATCCACAGCATATATTGTAGGACGTTTTAATGGAAAAGCAGAATAAACATATTCCAATATTTAATGCACACGTAAAATTTCAGCTCATTACACTAAATAATTAAAGAGGTATAATAAAAATACCAGAACAACCACAATACACGGATAAACCGACCAAGTTTGAATGGTTACAAAAAAGCGGCCGTGCAGTATAAAGAGATAACGTTCTAAAATTTCCAGTACATTATTGTTATAGCGTTTAATAGTATCGTACAGGTGCGTACACAATAGCTTAGCAGAAAATAAAACACATACATAAACGTTGAACTCTTAAAAAAAAATAGTTAACGATAAAATTAAAATTAGTAAAACAACATTATTAACAAAGTAATAATAACATTGACATAAAGAATCAGTTTTTTTATTAGATCGAAATAATAAATATATTGCCTACTGTAAAAGCCCTTAGAGGTATAAGTATTTCTTAGGTTTTACTAGTAAATTTT
The DNA here is from genome assembly GCA_937001585.2 of Brachylomia viminalis. Classification (NCBI taxonomy): domain Eukaryota; kingdom Metazoa; phylum Arthropoda; class Insecta; order Lepidoptera; family Noctuidae; genus Brachylomia; species Brachylomia viminalis. The sequence goes on from OW443293.2 coordinate 34,482,818, forward strand.
CGGGAGTTGGTCTTCTCTTTCGAGCTTTAACAGCAACAAATATGTCATACAATCACAGATCCGTAATAATTGACTCAATTGTGAAGGTTGGTTTGTAGTGTAGTGCAAGACCTGCCTACCTACGTTCTAGCGCATAATCATATGGTAACCATGCACTGGAATTGCAGAGATCACTCTTTCTTCTTCTTTCTTGTTAGTAGACTAAATTGCAACTATTTATAAAATCAAATTGTTTAAAACATTTAAAACTCTTATATAACTTAATTAGTAAAATCACATACTAATAAAATACAATATACGTAGGTAATACATAATATTAATAGCGATTCGGCACATCTTAATCGCATGTTTAAGTAAGTATAAGTACCTACCTGCATACTTAGATTTATAATGTAGGAGTACATGAATACGCCCAAACGACCCTTATGAGTATTAATAGTATGAGACATTTTAGTGGAATGAAACATGAAATCATATCTACTTCATAAAAGTTCTGAAACTAACTTAGAATAAAAAATAAAATATAATTTCATAATTTTCATTAGATACGATAATTCAGTTGTATAAATAATTGCATGAAATTAATTAATTGCAACTACGCACGTGGTCCTTGGCTGCACATTTGTGACTGTTATACAAAACAGAACAGAACAGAAGATGATACCTATCTACTGTAAATTATTCCCTATTTATACCATTATTTTTGTATGAAAATTTAAAAAAAAATCTATATTTCGTATTTTTTTTTTACTTAATAAATATAGTTTTTAAAGTGACGGTGTTTTTATTATCTATTAACATACTCGTAAGTATTTAGGAATACGTATACAAAATTTTCAATTCAGAATGTCAAGAAATAAAAACCTTATAGATTTTTGAGATGGAACGCACCGTTTCGACCCATAGTGCGGTGGCGTGGCAGCTTGGTGAAGTCTGCGTGTAGCTCAGTGTGCCTTGCAACCAAGAGTACATACTAATTCCTAGCTTGCAACCCGTAGCTTGCAATCCTCTTTGCCGCCACTCCGTCGGACTGCGCTGAGCACTGATGTTGAACCATATGCACTGACAAGTATCTTAATAAGTTATTTGTACACCTGTTATGTGATGGGTCTTTTACACCTTGTATTTATTTGTACTTTAATCAAATAACCATTCCCTTAATCATTTAACTTAAAATGTCGATGGTACTTGTCCATATAGCTCCACCTTTTGGCACGTAGCCGAATTCTGAATTAACGCCACCATCATGTGTTTCCAATACACTCCACAAATTTCTAAACGGTTTAAGCAAAGCAGTGGGGATATAAACTGTCACAGTCTCACTTCAGATATCGCTACTATCCAGCGTCAAAAAATTTAACAGCTAGCTGTTACTATCTATACCATTTTGTTGTAAACAAGCGACTTCTTTTACGCATAATTAATTAATATGCCAAGTTGCGCAGCTGTTGACTTCAAAAATACATTTATTTACCAATTATTTTATAAGACAAAAACTGTGGAAGTTAGCCCTCCTAAAAAAAATGGAAACCCAATATTTCGTCGAGACTATGTGCACTATCCTTTTTAAACCTGAAGACTTTTATGGGAGAAATTCGTATCGTATACAGCTGTATACGATACGAATTTCTCCCATAAAAGTAAGCATCAGCTGATGCTCCCAAAAGGACTGAGTCTGTTTTAATTACCTACAGGCATTTGTGGTGTGATATTATGTAAATTATAGAAAATGTGTGTGTGTAATTATATTATCATATTAGATCAATACTAGAATTAACATCTCTGAAGTTTTTCAGTCGGGAATTACATCCTTGAGTTGGTTCCAGTCTTCAACAAAAAAGAACTTAAAGAAGTCAACCAACATAAACAAAAAAACCTATAAATAAAAAGAATGCATATTGGATTTACTTTTCCACTACTGCTGCTTTTTTACCAGTATTAACGCTTCTTAGTTTTTTTTTCTTAGTTCGTCTTTTAATAGTGCTACACTCCAAGTTGTGTACATATTTATCAAGTTTTCGTTTAATTTGTGATCGCCACAAAAGTAAACATGAACAAAACAATGGCGGCTTGTAGACGGTGAACAGTGTTGCCACCTATGACGAGCTTTCAGTTAACGCCATTGCACAAATGTATTGAGAAACGAAATGGCGGCGTTAATTCCGATTTTGGCCAGGCCGCAAAAGATCCTTGTACAGCTGCTTGTGCAGCTTGTATTACTCAGATAACTGGCCATTACCATCACCATAACCTAAACACAAAACCAGTGCCACGGTGCCAAAACCACCGACAAGTACCAAAACTCCGTGCAAAACTCTGATCATAAATGTCATAGAGTCACATGACATTAGTAACGTTTCCCTACCCATTCCTACAAAAATTTACTCATAACATGAGTCCATAGTTTTCAATGGTAAATTTATACACAGCTTCAGCGAAAATAGGCGTGATGTTATCGTAAAACCACAACATGTCAGGTAGAGTAAAAAAAAATTACACTTCCTTTTTATGTCATTGAAACCGATCTTCTTAAATAGATTTATCAATTATGTATTTATCATCCACAGCCCGAATTCACCCACTGCTGGTATTTAGTATCTAGTTAAATAGGTATGTACCTAGTTCATTATAATCATCCTCCACAGCCCGAATTTACCCACTGCTGGCATAGGCCTCTCTTTTTCTGTGCCCCCGTCATCCAGGTTCTACCCCCATATGGCAACAATACCTATATTTGGTTCAAAATAATAGCTTACAAAAGCCCAGCTTCAGCCCGCACCTTCGTCCACTGAAGCCCAACTATACGATAAAACATATCCTATGAACTCGACAAAATGTATTTTTCTATCAATGATAGTAATCGGATCAGTACATACGAGTACTTTCAGAGAATAGGCAGTTCTTGAAACTGAAATCATTAGTTTGTAAGTGGCCTTACAAACAAACAATTTGAACTCTTTATTAGATTGGATTTTACATCTTTTAAATGTATAAATTTAAGGGGAAGATTTATAAAACAATGATGAGACCTGCTGTCTTGTATGCATCAGAATGTTGAGCCACAAAATGGATGAATGATAGGCAATTGCGTGCAGCTGACATGGGAATGCTAAGAGGGATGTGTGGTGCTTACACGAATAGATAGAATAAGAGGAAGTTGGATAGTGGCACTGGAGACTGAAACGTTGTGTAGCAATCGGTTGTCATGTATGAGCCTGAATTTCCGTGAGGAGAGTTTTGAGTATGAATTGGATGGCTATAAGAAAAAGGGGAAGGCTAAAGAAACGATGGACTAACTGTGTGAAAGATGATATGGCTAGAAAGGGGGGTGACTACCGAGATGACGACAAATAGAGAACTATGGAAGATTCTTCCTCGCATAGGAATATTATTGAGATATGATATATAGGTAGAATATTATTATTATTATTACTCCATATTCTTTATAAAGATAAAATATAATATGGATCTACGAAAAATAATAAAGGTATTACAATGTTATATGCTTGTAACAGGATAATCCTGTATCACAGGTGCAGGCGGTAGGAGCTCTAACAATATGCTAATAGTAGGTAAACAGAATTTTTAACAACAATATATAAAAATAGTGACAAAATGTTATTAATTTATAATTATAAGTAAACCTAATGAACTTACACACTATTAACTTAGAACTAAGAAATAAAGGTCATAAGTAGATAATTTCTTATTTAAATAAAATACAATAGTTTTTCAGCACATGATAATTACACACATAATATGAAAGGGACGTATTCTTGTCAGCAGAATTATAAACTGGGTTAAAGTCAATCTTGCAATATCACATTCGAGCCACTCTTGACCTCCGATTCTTACAGCTAGCGACTATTTTACTTAGACAGCAACAGATTTACGGTTAGTAGGCCAGCGCAGTAGACTGTTGTTTTTGTGTCAGCTACAGGCGATCTTGAGTATGACGCTCTAGGTGCCCCTCGTAGTCAATAGAGTTGAAGTAAGTTCCTGTATACTGCTATTTTCCTAGCAGGGCACTCAGTGACTCCCGTTTTGTGGTTGTTGGGCTTTTTAAATCGCTAGCAAGTTGTACAACTCAGTGTATCCGGTTTTTCACGCACACTCGGACACCGACAGTCTTTACAAAACAAGGCTTTGAAATCTTGTTTCGTAAACAAGGTTTTTCTTTAGACATGGTTTAAACCTGTTTTTTCAAAACGGACAACTCAGTCCGGTCTTAGGTTGTCAATTTTGCATTAAGAACTTTACTAAAGTCAGCATAAAGTTCGAAATACAAAAACTGGCTCGAAGGTCTGCTCTTCTTCTGCCTCACTACAGTGACCACACGTATGGTTCACCTCTCTGCATGTTTTTGCTGCATGACCATTGTATTAGCATTTGAAATGCAATGAAAACCCTTGGTTGTGAGAGTAATAGGGCTTTACGGACCTAAATTAGCTGGAACTTGATTTGTGGCTTTATTTAACCAAGGTCAAAAAGGACTCCAAGGGCATCGCTGCAAACTTGCCGGCTACATTCTGTATGTAAATGATGCACCTGAAAACTTCAGTTTCAGCCAAAGTAGTCGGCGGTCCTACAACCACGATCCGGGGTAGCGCTTGTTGGGTTCATCGGCGGTAAGTCGAGATGTAGTCAGCTGGACTGCGTGTTAGGAGTTTTATCAGCGTCATGTTTGGTCGCTGTACTGATAATAACGCCTTCATTTTTAATCTCGCTGACACCACGTACTCGTACTTGCAGCTTCATTTGATTAGGGCGTATGTTTTTTTGCACGCAGTCTTGTTTCGTCACTCGATTTGAGTTTAATAGATGGTTTCAGAGCTTATTAATGTTCGGTCGAATGAAGTACCCGAGCCCTTAATCGACTGTTTGAGCTCCAAGATGTGTTCTGTCTATTTGCGCTTTTGTTTAAGGAAATTAGTCATGATGTACCCTTGAACGGCTGTCTACTTCAGACAATGATATTAAAGTGCCATTTGAGAAGTACCAGACCATATTTTACGGCACAGTGTAACCCGGTTTTTTGGTAGTGTATATATATCATTTGAAACAACATGTAGATGGTTTCAATATATTATTATACTACTTACCATCGTGCTAAAGTAAATTTATAGGGTCTAGGCTGTACGGGAAAGATTCAATTAAACAAGTACCTTCTTACACAATACAAAGTTTATTGTAATACACAGTAAATTAAGGTACAAAACATCAATTGTGGCGAGCCACTAACCAAAACCTTCCCACAAACTTAGGTGTTCACTCCGACAAAACTAAGTCTCCGTTCCTAGTTGTATCGGGGTATACACCTGCAATGAGTTTAAACAATAACTCAGAGTCTCTTTAGTAAGTCCGTGAGACGAACTGCTTTATAACTGCTAGCTCAATCGAATAAGTATCGACCTATTATGGATGTGCTCATAAAGGAAACAAAGTTTATGCAAAGCAACCCAAGACACAATAATTTATAACAACTGGTCTTACTACCTAGTTCTTACAAAAGGCCTAACTGTCTCATATGTTAAATTATGACAATTCAGTTGAAACTCTGTGTTCTCTCAGTATATTTCTTTTAAATGACGGGACCTAGACCCTTGGCGTCAAACACAGGATAATACCTGTGTTCACACGCATAAACGCGGCCTACGGGTATAGACCGTGACGCTATTGTTACCTGGAGTGGCAAGCTTCCCTCATTTACCATCAAACGGTTAAGTAAGGCCTTCTTCACTAACAGATGGCCACACCTCAAGGGTTAACCTCTACATTGCCCGCACCCGGATCAATCCCAAATCATCTGACCACAGTGCTACATCAAGGTATCACGTCTTTTTTTTTTTTTTTTTTTGATTATTGGAAATCATCAAATGACCCCTCCCACTCTGGGTGGAGCGGAAGAGAGTGTCAGACTCTTACTGACTAAAACCCACCCGTGTTCCTTCCTTGGCCCTTTATGTTCCGGGTCAGCGGTACCCCTTTCGGATGATCCCGCTTTCCCGGCAGGCTTGGGCCCTAGTGGGCCCCCTCTTCGATGCTGACATCTCTTTGAGGCGCGCGTGGAACACGTACGCGCCGTCCAGCACGGGCCTGGTCCTGATCGGACGGCGAGCTACCCATTACTCACCGCCCGCAGGCCCGCGCCTACGGTGGCCGGGAGTCGTCACACGGCTCCCGACGCCCGGAGCGTCCACCGCGGCGGCTTGGACGGGAGACTCTCTCACTCTCCCGTCCCGCCACCTCCTTCGCTAGCATGACTGCTTCGCAGAAGGAGGCGACTGCCTCCCACTCCCCCTCGCCCCGGACCATGGCTTGAACCAGGGCCGGGCGTGAGAGGTCGCCGCCGCTGCCGATCGCCTCTACGAGGACACGGCGGTGCTCCGCCCAGGCAGGGCAGGCCTCCACCGTATGCTCCACCGTGTCCTCGGGGCGATCATCGCATTGGTGACACCCGGGCGTTTCCTCGCGCCTGATGATGTGCAGGTGCCTCCCGAAACATCCGTGTCCGGTGAGGACCTGCGTCAGGCGGTAGGTGAGGACGCCGTGACGCCTCTCTAGCCACTCCTCAAAGAGGGGTCTTACCGCCGCTATCGTGGCGAAGGCATCACGTCTTACTCTCGCATCAGAGCTATTAAAAAGTCAGACCTGAACCAACATCCTCGTGTCTTAACTCACAACTGAGACCTAGGTTATAAACGGTGACATTTGAATCACAGTTTTGCTAGAACAAACGTTGTTCAGACCATGGTCTACTACCATTCTATAGCATCCCCTAAAAAAAACGTCATTAGATTTCGAAAAACACAAAAAAGGCAATGTTAAAAAAACAGTATTATCGTTACTCCCTACAACACAGTCACTGCGGCGCTCGCATCTCAAAGTAGTTGCAGCGCGGTGGCGCGCGGCTCACGCACGGGACACAGCATTGTCTACAGGGAAATATACCTCCATAAACGAAATTAAGTAGGTAGAATCTCATTTTTGTACATCTTACTAGAAAATACGCGTATGCGTGCGTCACTCGCTCCAGAGATTTCGCTAGACTAGCTGCCGCCCGGGCGGCCCGCGGCAGTCAACAAAAGAAATGAGCGGAGCAGAAATTCGCGCGATTGCATGTCATTGGCTAATGATTTATTAGCATTTCGGCCCGCATTGGCCGGACATCCGTGTAGTCCACGTGGACTCCTCATAACTCTTTTGAATGACATATTTTGTACTATTTATTCTGTGCTGTCCATATCGCTACCGCGATCACTTTGATGTGAAAAGGTTAACCTTTTAACCGCCACAGTCGTGTATAGACGACAAACCAAAATGTGCCCAGCACGCCACGGTCGCGACAGCGTGACCGAATTTTATACGTAAATAAATGTCATAAAACAGCATTTTTTTGTTCATTTCCCTTGTTAATTATGTACCTTGACTCTTCGTAATTTATTTGAAGTGAACTGCTTTCGTTAGATTTCATTTTTAGTAACGTAAGATGACAAAAACGAAAATCAGTCATAAAGTTCGAAAAACATAGTGCCCTCGACGCCACAGTCACCATAACAGGACACGTAGTGATGCAGGTAGTAGTCAATATAACACGAATATCGACCTCGACGGCAACTTACGTTATATTTAATTTACTCTGAATTCTGCACTAGTAAATAAATAAAACATTTCATACTGAACTTTTACGTTCGAGAAATCAAGAAAATTTTATAATACTGAACTATGCACTATCTATAAGTCGAGGTTTAGTTGATTATCGATTAATCGTAATGACTGTAATGCCAATCTCTATCACACTGTTGTATTGTTTGTGCCGGGAACGCCACAGTCGTCTATGCTTGACAGTCCCGTGGCGTCATACTCGGATTTTTTTTGAATAGAGTAGTTGTTTACTGTTATTAAATATTATTAATAATGGATGACTATAATATGAGTAGTGAAGTGAAGTGAATGATGATTTTCATGATTTTAATTCTGTAGCTAGGTACATACGTCTTCCAGCCGCGAATAATATTTTAATCAACATACAACACTAGAACTTTTTGTCTAATACAAAACTTGTTTATTATATTGATTCCAGCTATCGATTAATAAAGGTATTATGCGTGGCCGCTACATTGAAAAAAAAAATTTTATGGTGGAAGTTAATCCGGCCACCACTCATATTCACTTCACTACTCATATTATAGTCATCCATTATTAATAATATTTAATAACAGTAAACGAACTACTCTATTCAAAAAAAATTCGCGTATGACGCCGCCATGGGACTGTCAAGCATAGACGACTGTGGCCTCAGAACAATAACTAAAGCATAGAAGGCGCTTTAGGACATTTGAAGTGTACGCTGTCATAGACAAAAGAGTATTAGCTAGTGATGTGACTATGCATAAAATAAATACCGATATCGACTTCTTAGTTTATGGTATCGCTCCTTGGCATTAAATCTAAAATATGCTAAGGTGAAATAAACTCACTTCTGTCTGATTAACTTATTTATTTATAAACACAGGATAATTATTAACAAACTGAAATTACCAAGTAAACGCTTAAATAATTTTTAAAGAGCGATTGGCACCGGAACAAGTAACAAAAAATTTAAATCACTGTCCTTTAAAAATTATAGTTTTTGTTAGAAATGTCCTTACTTTTTCTACAGGAGAAGATAATTCTTTCGCGATATAATGAATTCTTATTGTTAAATATTATTTGCTTATCAATTTCTATGTTCATTCAATACATCATTATCGAATGAATGTTCGAGTAAATCATCAAAAATTGACGTTGGTAGCAATATTTTAATAAAGCAGTCATCGCTGAAATGTTTGGAACAAATACGATGTTGTTTTTTCCATTCCCAGTAGTTACGTGCAATAGCGTTGATCCATGTTTGCCTCATATCAATATCAGAGCGAAATCTGAAAAGTAAAAAAAAAATTCATAGCTACACATGAGTTTAAATTATTATACCATGAGCCACACGGATTTTTGACCACTGTCATTTCATTACTCATACGTATGATTTGCTGGCAAGACCGTAGGTATTTAGGTATTTATTTCACTCTTAAATATTTAATCCTTCCCAAAACTACGTGTGAAGAAAAATTATGTAATAATTTAGATGACGCTAGTTCTATCGATATTCTATCGATAGTTTATTTTTGCAAGCACTTTTGCAAAAATTTCTATGCCGATTTAAAATTTATATTTTCCCTAGAATCGAATTATTTAATTACATAAAATATTGATTTCAAAACACTACCGTGTACACTAAGCTCAAATAATTTGAAAAAATGCCAAAATAACCTACAGTGAGAATACAAAACCGATAAAATGACCATATTTGATTACTTACCGATGGAAGCTTATGATTTCCGCATCATTTTCTTTGCGGGATGAATGTGATTGACATCCCACTATAATGCAGGACATTATTTAATCTTTAAGCTTTGCGATTTACACTAAATCACTATTAATCTTGTACTATTTTTACAAAAACACGTAAAATCAACGAAGCACTTCAACTCCCATGCGCCCATAAGCATTATACGGAAAAATGCGATGAACAAAGTCATACACAAAAACCTGAGACGTTAAGTAGCTTTTAAACTTAGTATCATAAAGGTAGCCAAGGTAGCCAAATTGACGTTTGCTTTGTGACGCTTTGCATTTTGAGCAACCTACATCTGTCTCTTTCTAATGCTGTTATGAGTGTATAAGAAAACAGAGACGACTATATTAGTTAAATTTAGCTTCCTTCTATGATTTAGTTATTGTTCTGAGACTGTGGCGTTCCCGGCACAGACAATACAACAGTGTGATAGAGATTGGCATTACAGCCATTACAATTAATCGATAATCAACTAACACTCGACTTATAGATAGTGCATAGTTCAGTATTATAAAATTTTCTTGATTTCTCGAACGTAAAAGTTCAGTATGAAATGTTTTATTTATTTAATAGTGCAGAATTCAGAGTAAATTAAATATAACGTAAGTTGCCGTCGTGGTCGATATTCCTATTATATTGACTACGTACTACCTGCATCACTACGTGTCCTGTTATGGTGACTGTGGCGTCGAGGGCACTATGTTTTTCGAACTTTATGACTGGTTTTCGTTTTTGTCATCTTACGTTACTAAAAATAAAATCTAACGATAGCGGTTCACTTCAAATAAATTACGAAGAGTCAAGGTACCTAATTAACAAGGGAAATGAACAAAAACATGCTGTTTTATGACATTTATTTACGTATAAAATTCGGTCACGCTGTCGCGACCGTGGCGTGCTGGGCACATTTTGGTTTGTCGTCTATACACGACTGTGGCGGTCAAAGGGTTTAAATACCGGTTGCGCACCTCTAGTGCAGAGGCGAGCAAATTAAAAAAGCCGTGCCAGCTACGCCACTGTCATCATAAGATGACAAGAAAGTATTCTTGTCATCTTATGAAGACAGTGGCGTAGCGTCAAGATTGAACATAGTGCTGTGATGGTATTGACTTGGTTTTATCGATTTTTGTTTTGAATTGTGGATTCAATGCCGAAACTGTGACACATATCATTATGATTAGGACAAAGCGGGATGAAATAAAACTCCTGTATTATATTTTTCCGGTATAGACTTTTTATTAAAAACATACTGTAGGTTAAAAAATAAATAGTTAGTGGTTTATCGATATAATTTCGAACTCACTACTATTTTATTTTATTTATTTTTATTTAACCATTTATGTACACACTTATATAAACAGACAAGAAGAAAATAAGAGAAAAATAGGTACAAAGGTGATGCTTATTTCTAATGAAATCTCTTCCAGCATACCTGCGATAGGATAGTCGATTTAGAGATGTAGACAGCGTGTGTAAGAGTAAAAGAGAAAATAAAATACATAAAATCAAAAACAATTCACTTACTAAAATAAAACAAATAATATGAGAATATACATACATACATACAAACATACATACATACTTCTAAAATAAATAACACTAGAATATTAATATATACGCAACTATGACGAAGTGGAAAGATAGTGTTCTTTCACTCTTCTTTTAAAAACTGCAACAGTTTGGCAGTCCCTAATGTCAGGCGGAAGTGAATTCCACAACCGCACCGCGTGCACAGTGAAGGAGTAGGAGTAAAAGTCGGTGGAGTGGGGAGGGGACTTAAGGAGGTTTCTAAGATGCGACCTATTTTGTAGGTATTAAAGGATGAATACATAGCTTGGCGCCGAGGCCGAGGGCACGCTTTTTCTTTTTTGACGTGGCGGTCTACGCAAGTTATAATGTTTCGCGTTTGCGGCATGAGCCTTAACAATATTGACGCGCACCTTTTCGAAGATATCCTTAAGAACTCCTAATTCGCCGTCATACTCTTCACGAGGCATAGCTACTTCATAACCGCAGTCGTCTGTGTTCTTATTAAACGTCCCGTTTATAATTGGTTCACGGCCATGGACCAAGAAACATGGAGTTAATCCAGTGGTTTCACTCAGTGCGCTATTTAAAGCAAATTGAATTTTTGTTAAATTGAGATCCCAAGTCCTATGATCCCTTTTTACATAAGACGAAACTGCTGTCATTGCTGTTTTATTGTACTTTTCTACCATGTTAATCTGTGCAGTGTATCTAGGCCCATAATGCACTTGAGGTATGTACTTCTTTAAGAGGCTACGAAATTCCGATCCCGTGAATTTAAACCCATTGTCGGTAATTACGGTTTCAGGAATCCTGTGTGCAAGAAGAACATTATTTTCAAAGTTTTTGGCTACCAAAGCACTAGTTGCACGGCGTAATGGAAACGATAACGTGTATTTTAAAAAATAGCAAGAAACTACAAGTAAATGTACAAAACCCGAGCGTGATTTCGGAAGAGGACCAACTGAATCTATAGATACTGCTTGAAATGGTCTATTATACATTGTTTAGGCTGTCCCATGAGTCCCGGTGTAAGGGTAGCCTTATGTTTCTAGGCCGAAAAAACAATACAACCCTTGAAGAACCCAACTACGTCACGGTTCATTCCTGGCCAAAAATACCTCGAACATAACCTTCGGTGTGTCAACACCCAGGTGACGGATGAAGTAGGAGGTTCATGGTTTTGAGACATGACCTGTAAACGCAGTGATTTGGGTACTACTTCTTTCCAGGGTGTTTTTTTTTTCTCTTGTGTCAACGCATATTTACCTTTACTGTACCTATACAGAATACATTTTATCTACACGATAGTTGGTCGTCCATGGCCACATTTAAAATCGAAGTTAATGTATGTCGAATAATTTGGTCCATTTTGTCTAAAAGGTGAGTGTGCTTCCATAAATGGGAAGCGCGAAGGAAATATGTTAACTTAGGGCCGAAACAGCAATAACGGATTAGGGTTAAGGTCGAATGCATGTTAATTTGGAACAATCTTTCCGAAACGTCTTTGAAATTTTGTATTTTTTCTTCAATAAAAACGGGAAAGGAATTCTCGAAGACAGGAGCCCCAAGAAGACGAAGAGAGCTTTTTTCAATAATTTTGATTTCTGGAGCTATTGCGTTAAACTTGGGGAGTGTCAGATGTCTGTCAGTACTGTCCGCCATATAAAGTTCACATTTTGAGTGGTTGAGATCAAGGCCAATGGAATGAAGTTCATTTTCTAAGAATTGTAGGTCTTTTAAACGGTTTCTACATCGCCTCCCAAAGTTCCATCGTCAAGATATACCAAACGTTAAATTTGGAATTTAGCTGTCGAATAATCGAGTGAATGGCTAAACTAAAAATCACTGGTCCGAGGGGGTCACCTTGTTGACAGCCAACAGCAGGTTCCAAAAGGTGGTCCCGATACAGTAATTTAGAAGGGTCTCTGTAGCATTGCCAAAGGAAACTATAGATTCGGGGTAAAGTTTTTGGGTTCTAGTGAGTAAGTCGTTGAGGTGCCTTACCATTATATAAATAAATAATTATTCGGACATGATGAACAACCGGCCAGAATTTTATCATATCATTCGTCACCAGTCGGTTTAGGCGTAATAGGAGTATTTACAGCCTCAACTTTTAGTAACCTAGATAAGGCGTCTGGTACAACATTGTCCTTACCCTTCCTATGTTCGATGGTATAATTATACTGAGATAAACGACAACCCCAGCGAGCTAAGCGACCTGTTGGATTCTCCAAATTTTTAAACCACGTGAAGCATGGTCAGTAATGACTGTAAAATGTCAGCTACCCATATAATATATAGTTCATTCTTTTCCACTGACACATAAATGACTTCTAATGCTTTACGTTCAATTGCACTATAATTACGCTCGGTTTTACTTAGGGATCTACTAATATAAGCAATAGGATATTATGGGTTAGCATACCATCTATGCCATAACTAGATGCGTCGCAGTGAACAGTAAACGGTTTTTCAAAATCAGGCAAACTAAAACTGGAGCAGAAACTATTTTTTTTTAAGGAATTAAAAGCGTCGTCTGCTTCTGGATTCCATTTAAATTGAACCTTGCTGCTAGTGAGTGCATTGAATGGCGCTGCGATAGTAGTAAAATTTCTAATAAATCTGCGGGTACCAAGAACAAGTTCCTTCGAACATTTTTACCTCTTTCGAAGTCTTTGGTACTGGAAAGTCTATAATAGCGCGCACCATATCAGGATCAGTCCTAAGACCATACTCATCCACCACATAGCCCAAGTATTTCAAGGACTTTCTAAAGTATTTACTTTCCTGAAATGTATTGTTAATTACCTTTTATTGCTCTATATTTTAAATTATTTTTATATAAATTATTCTATTTGCCAACGCTATATTTTAAATAAAGAACAATTTATTTCTTTAAAAAAAACGGAATATTTTGTTTTTGATTATGCCATATCACACTGCTTCCTTTTATACTGTAGAGGAGCACTCAAAAGGAGTTTTTGGCAATTCAACCTTTAAGGGGGTGAAAAAGGCGGATTTTGTTTGTATGAAAATTCTTATTCCTTGAGTTAAAAAACTTGAAACTTAGCACAAATACTAATCTAAGTAAATTATAAAGTTTTTAATTTTTTGTTTTTCTAAACTACCCCCTAAAGGGGGGTTGAGGGGTGTCAAAGTTTGTATGGAAGAATTTTAAGGCGCTGTCTTGATTAATTCGAAACTCAGTATTTATACCTAAAACCAAAAATAAAGAATAACGTGTATCTGAGTTTTTAGAAAACCCACCCCTAAAAAGGACAAAAAGGGGTAGTTACTTTTACAGGGGATGATTTTACTGCGTGTCTTTAATAACTCAAAAATTGGTATAAATAACCTCTAAGTCAAATATTATGAAAGAAACAAAAGACTTTTTAAAAAATTAACCCCTTTGATGGTGAAAAGGGGGATATAGTTTGTATGAAAGATCTTATTCGTTTGGTTTACAAAACGTGTCATAAACTTATTAAATATTAAAGGTTGAATCATACATTTTTCAATACGAAAAAACTTTTTCCCCCATCTATTATTTTAGGGGGGTAATTTTTGTGGGTTTTTTATGTAGAGGGTAATCTTCGGAATTGCTGGTCCGATTCCGATTTTTTTAACACTAATGGGACCTACAGTATTGCCGAGTCTCATATGATGTACCTACTTTATGTTAAGATAAGTACGAAATCGAGAGCAGAAACAAATGTATTATAATTTAATTAGTATATTATCAGGTTATCGTAGTTTTTATTTATTTATTTATTTGCTCTCATGCACATCACACATTTTACAATTTATTACTGTCGGTTTTTGTACATGAACCCTGTCAGGGCACTGCAAAGCACAATCTCGGTTTGCTGTTGAGCTTATAAATTAATGTATTGAGTCAAATTATCAAGTTTACACAACCATGTCCTATTTCGACACGCTTTCTGATTCTTATTTTTGAAATTCTCTGAAATACCTAACATTCCGGAGAATGTATTTTACCGCGATAATGTTTTTAGTTGCTCCTTTGTTTGAAACACTAAAATAACTAAATGAATGTTGATATTACTTCGTAATATTTCTGTTCTTCAGAGAAGCTGGTTAATCTCAACTAATATTATAAACGCGTAAGTAACTTTTTTTGTTTGTTACGCTTTCACGGTAAAACGGCTGAATGGATTTGGATGAAATTTGGCTCATGGGTAGACCATGACCTGGAAAAGGGACATAGGCTACTTTTAGACCTGGATCTCAGACGAAGTCATGGGCAACACAGCTAGTAGTACCTAAATAAGTATGAAATAATGGTTTTCCATGTTTCACATCTGCCAGGCGTCCCGCGACGGCTCAGTTTAAAGATTCAATAATGGTCGTCAAAAACAAAAGTCACGAATTTTGATCATTAACTTGAATGTAGAATTGAGGTATGTATATAAAACAAACGTGTCGTTAGTAACGCGGTTTATTCAGGCAGCTGTGACAATCAATCTGCTATGACAGCCCGCCATAACTTGGCAGTGACATTTGACATAAACATACCATAAATTGTAATGTATGGTACGTAGACAGAGAAACTAATAGACGAAGGGACCCTGTAACCGCAGTCGAGACAGAGATAATAATTATGTCAATGTGTGCGTATAATGTTGCCATAGTAACTGCATTCCCCTGTTTTTGGAGTGTTATTAGATGGAGTAGGGTTAATTATTTTCAGGATTTAATTGAAACGAAACGAGTTTTTTAATTAAGATTTATTATAGTACTTAAATGATAAATGATTTTATTTCTGTAAGTAGGTTTGAACAAATACTTTTACACGTCAATCATATTTTTTTTTAAACTAGATGAGGTCGGCGTTTCCTATCTGACTACTCTGAGAAGAAAGGCCGATAAAACAAACGTGTCGTTAGTAACGCGGTTTATTCAGGCAGCTGTGACAATCAATCTGCTATGACAGCCCGCCATAACTTGGCAGTGACATTTGACATAAACATACCATAAATTGTAATGTATGGTACGTAGACAGAGAAACTAATAGACGAAGGGACCCTGTAACCGCAGTCGAGACAGAGATAATATGTCAATGTGTGCGTATAATGTTGCCATAGTAACTGCATTCCCCTGTTTTTGGAGTGTTATTAGATGGAGTAGGGTTAATTATTTTCAGGATTTAATTGAAACGAAACGAGTTTTTTAATTAAGATTTATTATAGTACTTAAATGATAAATGATTTTATTTCTGTAAGTAGGTTTGAACAAATACTTTTACACGTCAATCATATTTTTTTTTAAACTAGATGAGGTCGGCGTTTCCTATCTGACTATTCTGAGAAGAAAGGCCGAAACAAACTCAGAATATTTCTTATTAATTTCACCATGTGTGGTGGATCAGGAAAAAAACAACATTATTTAATAACACCGTCCATATCAATTTTAAATACAGGGTCAACTTTGTCATCATATTCAATTTTGCAGCCTAATATTTTGGCCATCGCAAAATTTGATGGACATCCATCACAAGTTACTGAAATAACATTTACGTTACATGAATACGGCGACTTAATGCAATCAATAACAAGCTGTGCCTTCTGTTCTGAAGTTACGCTTTCGATTAGAAAATATCCTACGGGTATTTTCCAGGATTCGTTTAAGGCTGTTACCATAAAAACTAAAGCCTGGGTGGCCATTCTAATATTATCGCCGTCTAAATTGACACCAATATTAACTAAGCCAACACATTCCACGCCCTCCAAAGTCACGGCTTTCCTTATTGCCATTTCGTCAAATGAAAGGCATACATGAACGTTTTTACCTGATGCTATTACTTTTAACTTTATTGCATGCAATGCCTCTTTGGTAAATCCGGGATTACCATCTACTGATCGATACCAACTAACCAATGTTTGTGGGTGTGGAAGGCAAGTATTAAATTGTTCTCTTACGTAAGAATAAGCACGTGGACTAATAAAATGTAAACATAATGCGAACTTTCTCAATGAAGGAGAATATTTTTTAGTTTTTCCAACTAATCCCAAAAACCGTTTAAGGAAATCTTTGTTTCCGCTATCAATAGTGCTTAACATGTCAGCATCTTCATATGATATCAAGGATTTGATTTTAAGTTCCAAAATAATGTCTGATAATTTTGCATTTCGTTTCATTAAGCGCCTATTTGTTTGCCGGAGAGCACGTATTTTTTTTGTAAGATTTGCAACAGCCTCAGTTTTTTTCTTTATATCTGCTTAGTTTTTTATTTCTGGGAGTATCTTTCTCTTCCGGCAAATGCAATTTTCTTCTAATGGTTTTTATTTTTGCGTCATCTTGAAAATTGGCACTTGAAGATGTGGATGGTACTGGATCAGAACTCTCCTCAGGTGTTGAAATCTAAAATATTCAATCAAATTATTAAAGTTGGCTGTTGCCTGTTGGCTCGGAACGCATATTATGAATTAAATTAAATATTAAATTAAAAATTAAATATGAGATAACATCCACACAAGGTCTTCAGGTCCCGAACTAGGTAGAACCTGTACTACGGGTAATCGATGACTGATATACATACTTATATACATATACACACCCAGACACAGGTCAAACAGACATACATTTATATACAGAAAAATATTTGACTTGTCTGGGGATCGAACCCAGCTGGGGACCAGCGGCTCAGAAGGCAGGGTCGCTACCAACTGCACAAACCGGTCAGTCAAAGAAGAATGCCAAAAGAAGATTCAAGAAAAATGTCAAATATATTGTCAATAGAAGAATACCTTGATGGATTTTTCTGGGTCTTGTGATAATGACACTGAAGCTGACTTTGATATGGTTGAGTTATCACTTTCAACAACTTGTATCTGCAAGGTAAATCATAAAGTAATGAATTATATTAAAAAAAAAACACTTATAACACGACGCCTTATGCCATCTACCGGAATGTGTGCACAACACTACGCCACCCGACTATTTCGCAACACAAACAAGATCGATCATCGATAAGACGATAACAGCAACAGTACCTACAGACTACTAGCGACATCTAACATTCGACATGTACATAAAGTGTCTATGACGTCAACGAAGGTTACAACCACATACAAGCATGAGATGATGAAGACACACACTAATCTGTCAATCCGACTATATAAACGGTCAACCATGGAGGAACACTCACTCGCTACTTAGAAGGCACAGTGGATGATAGCCCCGCAGTCACCACTGTTGTCATAAGCTTGACCTGAGCGGAGGCCCCGTCGCCCTCAGGAATAGCCCAGCTAGGAGGTAAAGGGATAGGATAGCCCCGCAGTCCATCCCTAGCACCACTAATAGGTCTAACCTCAGTCTAACTTTGTTTGCTAAAATCTGTCAAGTGTTTGAAGTACAGAGAATAAACCCTTATCTGTCATCCAACGTTGGTTTTATTCCACCGCCACCATTATATTGGCGCCCAACGAAAATCTTCTTCCACCCGCAACAATTTTATCGGAGTACCCACATTTTTGACAGTGTACCCACATATTGACGGATAAACAGAAGCCTACCCTCAAGAGAATTTATATTATTTTGACATGTCTGAAAAAAAACAAGATATGGTGGTGATGACTCAAGAACAATTCACTGCACTCATAACAAAAGTGACAGAAGCGAACGAAAGTGGAAATAGACATTTTAAAAGTTTTGCTGCATGCACAAAGCGTTACGACGGTGAACGAAATTTTGATATAGTTGAAGAATTTGTGACCAGTATCTCAGTTTACAAAAAGATTGAGAAAATCAGTGACGAAGACGCCTTGGAAGGTTTGACTTTGTTGTTGTCTGGTGCTGCTGCTACGTGGTGGAACGGTGTAAAAGGCGACATCAAAAAGTGGACCCAAGCTCTCGACGCCATTAAGTCTGCTTTTGCGCCGAAAATACAGCCACACGAAATTTATTTGGAACTGTACTCGAAGAAGCAAACAACTGAATCAATTGACGCGTTTGTGTGTGAAAAACGTGCCTTACTTGCTCAGTTACCTGCAAAAAGACATAAGGAAGAGGAACATTTGGACTTTGTTTACGGACTTCTCAATTTAACATACAAAAAGGAGATTGCTCGCACCGAAGTAAAGACCTTTGCTGAACTTCTGTATCGTGGTCGTCATGTTGAGAGTCTGCTCAAGGAAGCTGGTGAGGTAACAACATCAACACAGTCAGAACGGAAGCCGCTCAAAAGATGTTCTTTTTGTGGCAAAAAGGGTCATCTTTTTGACGTATGTCGCAAAAGGTTGGCAGAACAAAAGGAAACGGCAGGATTTCAAATAGAAAAGAAGCCAGTCATCACGTGCTATGGATGTGGAGCACCCGGTGTTTACAGAAGCAACTGCAGTACCTGTAAAACCAAGGAAACGCCACCAAAGCCCGTTGCATTTTATAAGGTACAAAATAGCTTAATTATACAAGCCAAAATACCGACGATAAAAGTTACCATAAAAGGCGAAGAAGGCTATGCATACATAGATACTGCTGCCCGTCGAAGTATTGCCAGTATGCAAATGTATATAATCTTGCTAACCAATTTCTGGAGCCAACTAGAATAACTCCCACTAGTGCCACATGCCTAGATAACATTTATACAGATGTTATACCAACTCACAAAGAAATTATTAATTTAATAGACTCAGATCATTGCGGACGATTAATAACTATTTCAAATATAAACAAAAAAGTTACTAAAAAAGATATCACTGTTAACCCGAAAACGACTTATCGCTTGGATACATTTAAATCTAAACTTTTAAGTAAATTACCATTTTTGGTGACTAATGATGACCCTAGTCAACATTATAATGATTTTTTTAATATGTATTGCACACTATTCAATACCACGTTCATTCCAAAGACGTTCTCGGTTAATAGTAACGCTTCCTTTAGTGACTGGGCCACCATTGGTATACATACAAGTAGAAAACGACTTTATGAATTGTATGATGAACGAACTTGTAAAAACACTGCTGAATTTAATTTATATGTTAAGAATTATTCTAAATTATTTAAAAAAGTTTGTAGTATGGCCAAATCACGTTATTTGAGTTCAAAAATTAAAAATAGTAGTAATGTAATAAAAATGACATGGAGTATCATTAATAGCGAAACGGGAAGGTCATGCAACCGATGTAGTGACTACAGCCTTGCTATTGATGACAATATAATTAAATCTGATTCTCAAGTCGCCGCGGCCTTTGAAAATTTCTTTGCAGAGATTCCCGTATCGACTACTAAATCTCTAAACTCTTCACCCACTGCTGCAGAGTCTTTACTTAAAGAAAACATTCCAGTTTGTGATTCTGAATTTCATTTCGAATATGTCACTTTTAAAGATATAATTAAAACCTTTCACACGTTAAATGTCAAAAAGACTGCAGATTTATGGGGTAATTCTGTGGACGTTGCTAAGTCAATTATAAATATTGTAGCACCTACTTTAGCTGTTATTTTTAATAATTGTATTGACCGTGGTGAGTTTCCTGATCTTATGAAAAACAGTAAAATAATACCGTTGTTTAAATCGGGTAGTACATCAGACCCTACTAATTATAGACCTATTTCAGTGCTACCTACATTTAGTAAAATTTTTGAAAAACTTATTTTAAATCAAATGCAAAGATTTTTTAATGTACATAAATTACTGC
Source organism: Brachylomia viminalis (assembly GCA_937001585.2). Classification (NCBI taxonomy): domain Eukaryota; kingdom Metazoa; phylum Arthropoda; class Insecta; order Lepidoptera; family Noctuidae; genus Brachylomia; species Brachylomia viminalis. The sequence continues at coordinate 34,503,407 of OW443293.2, forward strand.
ATAACAAACAGTTCGGTTTTACAAGGGGTCGTTCAACTACTGATGCCGGAGTTGAACTTCTAGGGCATGTATATAATGCATGGGAGGACAAATGCGATGCGTTGGGCATCTTTTGCGATTTGTCCAAGGCATTCGATTGTGTTCTTCATGCAACATTAATCAGGAAACTGCACCACTACGGAATCCGGAACGCCTCTCTGGATCTTCTTACTTCTTATTTAAGTGATAGGATTCAGAGAGTTGATGTTAACGGGAAAAGATCTAAGTAACGAGTAAGAATGGGGGTCCCTCAAGGCTCAATTCTAGGTCCATTTTTATTTCTTATTTATATAAATGACTTGCCTTACCTCATAAAGGATGAACATGATATAGTGCTGTTTGCAGACGACACTTCACTTTTATTTAAACTCAAACGTCAGCAGCTGGTTACTGACAATGTAAATAGTGCCCTCGCAAAAGTAGTTAACTGGTTTAATGTTAATAACCTTCTTCTTAACGAGAAAAAAACGAAATGTATTAAGTTTACGATACCTCATGTTAGACAAGTAGAAACAAGTATTCTCATAAAGGGTGAAGAGTTGAAACCCGAAAATACCACAGTATTCTTGGGCATAACTTTGGATGCCAAGCTTCAATGGGGCCCCCATATAGATAAATTGTCAAAGAAGCTTAGCTCTGCAGCATACGCCGTTAGGAAAATTCGTGGTTTAACTGATTTAGAGACAGCCCGTTTAGTATACTTTAGTTATTTTCATAGTGTAATGTCGTACGGTATTCTGTTGTGGGGAAATGCCGCCGATATTCAGACGATTTTTGTTTTACAAAAAAGGGCAATTCGTTCAATTTATAAATTAAGTCCCAGACACTCCCTCAGAGACAAATTTAAAGGGATTAATATAATGACTGTGCCTTCTCAGTATATTTATGAAAATCTTTTGTATGCACATAAAAATATTAATCTGTTTAAAAAGTACAGTGATATCCATAATTTAAATACTAGGAACAAGCACAAATTTGTTGTTCCTACTACCAGGCTCAAGAAAATAGGTGGCTCGTTTAGATGCCAATGTATACGTTTTTATAATAAACTTCCTAGCCACATTCAAGCACTAAGCCTTAATAAATTCAAATCGTTTATAAAAAGGAAATTATGCCAGAATGCCTATTATACTGTCAAAGACTATATTGAGGACAAAAAGGCTTGGGATTGAGTTGCTCCAATAAAGCACAGGCAATGTTAATTTATTTTATTTCGCTAACTATTTTTACTTATAATCTTTGCTATAAGTATCTATACTTATTTACATATACAATGACACTAATATTTACTATTTAAAGTATTATATTATTTTAAATTATTGTGAATGTGAGGACTATGTGTGTTTTTGTTGCAGTTTTAATCATGTTCTGGCAGTTTGAGTACCTGATGCGGCCTACCCAAATGTCCTTTCTTTGGTATTGTTCGTCGAATCGTTGAGCTCCTTAAGTTCTGAGTTGAGCTGCACGGTTACTGACAAATGCGTGCACTGACTGGACAGGTCCACTCAATCTGTGTGGTTCTTTCCTCAAAAGACCATTTCAGACACAAATCTACATGGTCCTCAAAGATTATTATAATATTATTCTAATTATTGTGAATGTGAGAACTATGTCGGTCATTGATTTATTTATATTTATTTTTGTATTTTTCTCAACGTAATCATGATCTGGCAGTTTGAGTAATTTATGCGGCCTACTCAAATGTCCTTTCTTTGGTATTGTTCGTCGAATCGTTGAGCTCCTTGAGTCTAAGTTGAGCTGCACGATTACTGACAATTGCGTGCACTGACTGGACAGGTCCACTCAATCTGTGTGGTTCTTTCCTCAAAAGACCATTGCAGACACCGATCTACATAGCTTTCACATGACCTGACCAAGATTTTGTCTGGACTTTAAAAGAGACTGTGACCTCTGAGTTTGTTTCGGCCTTTCTTCTCAGAGTAGTCAGATAGGAAACGCCGACCCCATCTAGTTTAAAAAAAATATGATTGACGTGTAAAAGTGTTTGTTCAAACCTACTTACAGAAATAAAATCATTTATCATTTATCATTTATAAGACGTTATTACGTAAAGGAACACAGTTTGACCAGCGAGTAACCGACATCAAATTAGCAGATGGAACGGTGAAAACATCAAACTTGTTGACAACGACAACTGACATACGTATTGGAGAACGCACACTACCAATAACATTGTCAGTCATACCAGAAGCTGTTGACAACCGTACGCTGCTAGGTATCGAATTCCTAGAACAGGCAGGAATCATACTAAATGCACCGCAACGCAGTTGGAATTTTATTGACGAACCACAAACAATAAACAACTTCATTCAACTTAACAATGACGCCATACCAATGAAGGCAGTAAAGCGAATGACATTTGAAGTAAAAAAGGAACCAGTGGAAATAAAGGCAGTGTCGGAGTTCATCCGTTGGGCTAACGACCTGGACATGTTGTCGCCGTTACCCATAACACCGACAGTATCAGACGTACAAGACAGTTCACCAGTAAACAAACGACCGAAATGGACATTGCACAAATTGAACACGCCACCTGGTCCTTCACATTCCTTGTTTTCTAACATTCGACATGTACATAAAGTGTCTATGACGTCAACGAAGGTTACAACCACATACAAGCATGAGATGATGAAGACACACACTAATCTGTCAATCCGACTATATAAACGGTCAACCATGGAGGAACACTCACTCGCTACTTAGAAGGCACAGTGGATGATAGCCCCGCAGTCACCACTGTTGTCATAAGCTTGACCTGAGCGGAGGCCCCGTCACCCTCAGGAATAGCCCAGCTAGGAGGTAAAGGGATAGGATAGCCCCGCAGTCCATCCCTAGCACCACTAATAGGTCTAACCTCAGTCTAACTTTGTTTGCTAAAATCTGTCAAGTGTTTGAAGTACAGAGAATAAACCCTTATCTGTCATCCAACGTTGGTTTTATTCCACCGCCACCATTATACACTATATTATTTTATTTTAATAAATTCTTACCGCAATTGGTACTGCATCAGAATGCAGAACTGTTTTCTTTTTCAGTAGTACATTTTCTGGGAAATGATTGCTACATATTTTACAATATTTTGTGGGAATCCAATCTTTTCTTCCAGTTGCTTCGATCCATTTTATACGTTGGTCTGGATCGTCTGGGAAACTAACGATAAACTTAGCTATATTATTAATACTCACAGGTACTGACTGAACGTCATTCCATAACGATAGATGTGTCATTCTTATTTGATCAGAAATAGGAGAAAAAATAAATTAAATTAACATATTTATAAATAACGAAGCTTCCCCTAAAAGATACTATGCTATTATTTGATCCAATATTTTTTGTTTTTATGACATTGTAGAGCCAATATTTTTTATCGTGACTCGGGGCATTTTTGAGCTGACGCTGGCCACACTTACATGATATAATTTATTGGTTATGAATGTTAAAAACTCGACAAAATCCTATTATCTTCAGTTTTAATGAGACATAAAATATCGTTCCGTCATGCTATGGCATAAATAATCATCATTTAAGAAACTATAATTAGGTACAAAACCGTCGTACTTACGCGTGAAAAGACACACCGGCAATTTTCTTCTCACTATCGCTTTTACATGAAATAACACGACACCGCACCATTGTATAATCGTCGATGTGAAATACGGTTAATTTCTCTGTCTTCTCACTGGATTCAAATCGTTTTTTATCATAAAAATAAGCAAAATTTTAACACCAAACACAATGACGGCACGAAGTGTCAAAGTTTGTTTCGCAATTTGAATTGCTAACCTTGAAAAAACAGGTTACACGGTAAGAGACAAAAAAATTGATAGTTGTATCTCTGTCTAAAACATTCATAGCGTAATTTTCGCTCTCTGTCTTGTGTAAGCGAGATAGGAATCGTCACTGCGTCTATTAGTTTCTCTGTCTACGGTATGGTATGTTTATGTCAGTTGTCACTCTCATTGTTGTTCCTTTTACATTTCTACATTTAATAATAGACTTGCCTAACTAATATTACAAATACCCATGACCTGTGGAATAGTCTCTCTGAAAGTCGATGTGCCGATGCCACAAACTTATCTGCTTTGCAATTATGTCGCTTAAGCGTTAAACACTTAATTCAAACTACTCTTTCAGCAACAGTTTTACTGAAGAATATACAATGCGCAGAGGAATGAACTATAATTAAACACAAATGGTACCAAGTTTTGAGAATGTCTAATACACAATCTAATCAGAAAGAAGAGGAAGGGTTATCAAACACAACCCAATCTGCAAGACAAAGAAAAGCATAATAAATAATACAGTAAGGAATAAGATAAAACCGTGATCCCGTTAAACACACGACTTAAAAAAGAATTGTAATAAAAAATAAAAGTAAAATTGGTAGTTCAGTCCGACGCATATGGTTCATGAGATTAACATGACGGGCGTCGAAAAAAAAGACAATCGACTACAATATGAATTGCGCCAGTGTGATCAAGACAATGGTCAAACCAATGAGATAAATGATTTCAGCATAATGGTTCATAAGAAAAAGGTGAAAATCCGCAGGAAAATCAATCTAGCAAAATATGGCCAACAACCGGCAGTCGCTTTTTGGTTATCGCCCTCTGGTTGGAATAAAACCCGAAGGCTCCTTACTAAACACATCAGCATGACTGAAATTAATAAAGGGACTAAACTATCCAATCGAAGTACAAGAAGCTTTGAAGCCATAAAAAGAAAAACATTTTTCAATTCTAAATTCGTAGTGAACCAAGTATCGGGATACCAATTAAACGAATACTTGAATTCGTTTAATTTTCCTACCCAGAAGAAATGGAAAGTTTACCGCTGTCAATTGAGCGCACCAGAGGATGGCTGTTGCTGTTCATGCAACTCAGATGCAATGTTTGAAGTAATGAAGAGCCTCTACGACTGCTACAAAAAGAAAAATTGTGATAATTGTGATTGCATACTTTGCAGTCATTTATTACAACAAGAAAGGCGCCTCGGGGAAGTAAAGAAGTCGATAGCTACCCTAGGAACAAAAGGGAAGAAGTCTAAAATAAAGAAAGTTGAAAAAATGTTAGAAGAGAAAACTCCAGCAGAGAAAGAGGAGTTTTTGAAAGAATTAGCCAAAACGGGGCAACCTTTGCCAAAAGGAAAAACTGCGTCTGACAAGGCTTTGATCAAAAAAGTGAAAACCGAATTGGGAGTGCCAGAGTCAAAAACTACAACAATACTAGAAAGAATTAAAAAAGCAAAAGAACCGGAAAAGATGACAACCTCAGAAAAAATTAAAAAAGCTAAAGCTGCTGGACTAATAACGCCTTTAGAAGGAAAAACTACATCACAAAAAGAAAAGATACTGAAAGGTTTAGCAAAGGAGGGACTGCCACTTCCAGAAGCAAAAACAGCTTCAGAGAAAAATCTAATTGACAAGGTACGCACTGAACTTGGCCTTCCTCCTGAACCTCAAACACCATCAATGAAAAAGAAGTACGAAAAAGCAGCAAGTGCTGGATTACTGCAGCCCTTGGAAGGTAAATCACCGACAGAAAAAGAAAAAATACTAAAAAGTTTGCAACGTAAAGGAATCCCATTGCCTGAAGGACGAACACCATCAGAGAAAGCTCTCATTGCTAAAGTGAAAGCTGGAACCCGTGCGCCGTCTATTAAACCATCTGCGAAACTACGCGATGCAAAATTTGCAGGACTACTCACGCCATTAGAAGGAAAATCTCCATCACAAAAAGAAAATATAATAAAAGGATTAGCAATGCAAGGACTACCTTTGCCTGAAGGGAAAACTGCTTCAGAGAAAAAGCTCATTGACAAGGTTCGCGCTGACCTCGGTCTTCCCCCAGAACCTAAAACTGCATCTATGAAAGAGAAGTACGCTAAAGCTGCAGATGCCGGATTATTGCAGCCCCTGGAAGGTAAATCACCACAAGAAAAAGAAAGAATTTTACAAGGTTTGCAAGACAAAGGAATCCCATTGCCTGAAGGACGAACGCCAACCGAGAAAGCTCTTATAGCTAAAGTGACGGCAGGAGAACGTGCACCGTCTATTACACCATCTGCAAAACTACGTAAAGCCAAAGCTGAAGGACTACTTACGCCATTAGAAGGAAAAACTCCATCACAAAAACAAAAGATTGTTGAAGGTTTAGCAATGCAAGGACTGCCACTTCCCGAGGGGAAAACTGTTTCTGAAAAAAAGCTTATCGATAAGGTACGCGCTGACCTTGGCCTTCCGCCAGAACCTAAAACTGCATCTATGAAAGAGAAGTACGCTAAAGCTGCAGATGCCGGATTATTGCAGCCACTTGAAGGTAAATCACCAAAAGAAAAAGAAAGAATTTTACAAGGTTTGCAAGACAAAGGAATCCCATTGCCTGAAGGACGAACGCCAACCGAGAAAGCTCTTATAGCTAAAGTGAAGGCGCGAGAACGTGCACCGTCTATTACACCATCTGCAAAACTACGTAAAGCCAAAGTTGAAGGACTACTTACGCCATTAGAAGGAAAAACACCCTCACAAAAACAAAAGATTGTTGAAGGTTTAGCAATGCAAGGACTGCCACTTCCCGAGGGGAAAACTGTTTCTGAAAAAAAGCTTATCGATAAGGTACGCGCTGACCTTCGCCTTCCGCCAGAACCTAAAACTGCATCTATGAAAGAGAAGTACGCTAAAGCTGCAGATGCCGGATTATTGCAGCCACTTGAAGGTAAATCACCACAAGAAAAAGAAAGAATTTTACAAGGTTTGCAAGACAAAGGAATCCCATTGCCTGAAGGACGAACGCCAACCAAAAAAGCTCTTATAGCTAAAGTGAAGGCGGGAGAACGTGCACCGTCTATTACACCATCTGCAAAACTACGTAAAGCCAAAGTTGAAGGACTACTTACGCCATTAGAAGGAAAAACACCCTCACAAAAACAAAAAATTGTTGAAGGTTTAGCAATGCAAGGACTGCCACTTCCCGAGGGGAAAACTGCTTCTGAAAAAAAGCTTATCAATAAGGTACGCGCTGATCTTGGCCTTCCGCCAGAACCTAAAACTGCATCTATGAAAGAGAAGTACGCTAAAGCTGCAGATGCCGGATTATTGCAGCCACTTGAAGGTAAATCACCACAAGAAAAAGAAAGAATTTTACAAGGTTTGCAAGACAAAGGAATCCCATTGCCTGAAGGACGAACGCCAACCGAGAAAGCTCTTATAGCTAAAGTGAAGGCGGGAGAACGTGCACCGTCTATTACACCATCTGCAAAACTACGTAAAGCCAAAGTTGAAGGACTACTTACGCCATTAGAAGGAAAAACACCCTCACAAAAACAAAAGATTGTTGAAGGTTTAGCAATGCAAGGACTGCCACTTCCCGAGGGGAAAACTGTTTCTGAAAAAAAGCTTATCAATAAGGTACGCGCTGATCTTGGCCTTCCGCCAGAACCTAAAACTGCATCTATGAAAGAGAAGTACGCTAAAGCTGCAGATGCCGGATTATTGCAGCCACTTGAAGGTAAATCACCACAAGAAAAAGAAAGAATTTTACAAGGTTTGCAAGACAAAGGAATCCCATTGCCTGAAGGACGAACGCCAACCGAGAAAGCTCTTATAGCTAAAGTGAAGGCGGGAGAACGTGCACCGTCTATTACACCATCTGCAAAACTACGTAAAGCAAAAGCTACAGGTCTACTAACACCGTTAGAAGGTAAAACTCCCTCACAAAAAGAAAAGATACTGAAAGGATTAGCTAAGGAAGGTCTACCACTTCCTGAAGCGAAAGATGCTTCAGAGAAAAAGATTATGGAAAAAGTTCGTGCTGACCTGGGCCTTCCTCCTGAACCTCAAACACCTTCCATGAGAGAGAAATACGAGAAAGCAGCAAGTGCTGGATTAATGCAGCTCTTAGAAGGTAAATCACCATCAGAAAAAGTAAAAATTCTGAAAAATTTGCAAGACAAAGGAATCCCATTGCCTGAAGGACGAACGCCATCAGAGAAAGCTCTTATAGCTGAAGTAAAGGAGGAAGAACGTGTACCGAGTGTCACACCATCTGCAAAACTTCGTAAAGCAAAAGCTACAGGTCTACTAACACCGTTAGAAGGTAAAACTCCTTCACAAAAAGAAAAGATTCTGAAAGGATTAGCTAAGGAAGGACTACCACTTCCTGAAGCGAAAACGGCTTCAGAGAAAAAGATTATAGAAAAAGTTCGTGCTGACCTGGGCCTTCCTCCGGAACCTCAAACACCTTCCATGAAAGAGAAGTACGAGAAAGCAGCAAATGCTGGATTAATGCAGCCCTTAGAAGGTAAATCACCATCAGAAAAAGTAAAAATTCTGAAAAATTTGCATGATAAAGGAATCCCATTGCCTGAAGGACGAACGCCATCAGAGAAAGCTCTTATAGCTAAAGTAAAGGAGGGAGAACGTGTGCCGAGTGTCACACCATCTGCAAAACTACGTAAAGCAAAAGCTGCAGGTCTACTAACACCGTTAGAAGGTAAAACTCCCTCACAAAAAGAAAAGATACTGAAAGGATTAGCTAAGGAAGGTCTACCACTTCCTGAAGCGAAAGATGCTTCAGAGAAAAAGATTATGGAAAAAGTTCGTGCTGACCTGGGCCTTCCTCCTGAACCTCAAACACCTTCCATGAGAGAGAAATACGAGAAAGCAGCAAGTGCTGGATTAATGCAGCCCTTAGAAGGTAAATCACCATCAGAAAAAGTAAAAATTCTGAAAAATTTGCAAGACAAAGGAATCCCATTGCCTGAAGGACGAACGCCATCAGAGAAAGCTCTTATAGCTGAAGTAAAGGAGGAAGAACGTGTACCGAGTGTCACACCATCTGCAAAACTTCGTAAAGCAAAAGCTACAGGTCTACTAACACCGTTAGAAGGTAAAACTCCCTCACAAAAAGAAAAGATACTGAAAGGATTAGCTAAGGAAGGTCTACCACTTCCTGAAGCGAAAGATGCTTCAGAGAAAAAGATTATGGAAAAAGTTCGTGCTGACCTGGGCCTTCCTCCTGAACCTCAAACACCTTCCATGAGAGAGAAATACGAGAAAGCAGCAAGTGCTGGATTAATGCAGCCCTTAGAAGGTAAATCACCATCAGAAAAAGTAAAAATTCTGAAAAATTTGCAAGACAAAGGAATCCCATTGCCTGAAGGACGAACGCCATCAGAGAAAGCTCTTATAGCTAAAGTAAAGGAGGGAGAACGTGTGCCGAGTGTCACACCATCTGCAAAACTACGTAAAGCAAAAGCTGCAGGTCTACTAACACCGTTAGAAGGTAAAACTCCCTCACAAAAAGAAAAGATACTGAAAGGATTAGCTAAGGAAGGTCTACCACTTCCTGAAGCGAAAGATGCTTCAGAGAAAAAGATTATGGAAAAAGTTCGTGCTGACCTGGGCCTTCCTCCTGAACCTCAAACACCTTCCATGAGAGAGAAATACGAGAAAGCAGCAAGTGCTGGATTAATGCAGCCCTTAGAAGGTAAATCACCATCAGAAAAAGTAAAAATTCTTAAAAATTTGCAAGACAAAGGAATCCCATTGCCTGAAGGACGAACGCCATCAGAGAAAGCTCTTATAGCTGAAATAAAAGAGGAAGAACGTGTACCGAGTGTCACACCATCTGCAAAACTTCGTAAAGCAAAAGCTGCAGGTCTACTAACACCGTTAGAAGGTAAAACTCCTTCACAAAAAGAAAAGATTCTGAAAGGATTAGCTAAGGAAGGACTACCACTTCCTGAAGCGAAAACGGCTTCAGAGAAAAAGATTATAGAAAAAGTTCGTGCTGACCTGGGCCTTCCTCCGGAACCTCAAACACCTTCAATGAAAGAGAAGTACGAGAAAGCAGCAAGTGCTGGATTAATGCAGCCCTTAGAAGGTAAATCACCATCAGAAAAAGAAAAGATTCTGAAACATTTGCAAGACAAAGGAATCCCATTGCCTGAAGGACGAACGCCATCAGAAAAAGCTCTTATAGCTGAAGTAAAGGAGGAAGAACGTGTACCGAGTGTCACACCATCTGCAAAACTTCGTAAAGCAAAAGCTGCAGGTCTACTAACACCGTTAGAAGGTAAAACTCCTTCACAAAAAGAAAATATTCTGAAAGGGTTAGCTAAGGAAGGACTACCACTTCCTGAAGCGAAAGATGCTTCAGAGAAAAAGATTATGGAAAAAGTTCGTACGGACCTGGGCCTACCCCCGGAACCTAAAACTCCTTCCATGAAAGAGAAGTACGAGAAAGCAGCAAGTGCTGGATTAATGCAGCCCTTAGAAGGTAAATCACCATCAGAAAAAGCTAAAATTCTGAAAAGATTGCAAAGCAAAGGAATCCCATTGCCTGAAGGACGAACGCCATCAGAGAAAGCTCTTATAGCTAAAGTGAAGGAGGGAGCACGTGTGCCGAGTGTCACACCATCTGCAAAACTACGTAAAACAAAAGTTGCAGGTCTTCTCACACCGTTAGAAGGTAAAACTCCCTCACAAAAAGAAAAGATTCTGAAAGGATTAGCTGAGGAAGGGCTACCACTTCCTGAAGCGAAAGATGCTTCAGAGAAAAAGATTATGGAAAAAGTTCGTGCTGACCTGGGCCTTCCTCCAGAACCTCAAACACCTTCCATGAGAGAGAAGTACGAGAAAGCAGCAAATGCTGGATTAATGCAGCCCTTAGAAGGTAAATCACCATCAGAAAAAGTAAAAATTCTGAAAAAATTGCAAGACAAAGGAATCCCATTGCCTGAAGGACGAACGCCATCAGAGAAAGCTCTTATAGCTAAAGTAAAGGAGGGAGAACGTGTGCCGAGTGTCACACCATCTGCAAAACTACGTAAAGCAAAAGCTGCAGGTCTTCTCACACCGTTAGAAGGTAAAACTCCCTCACAAAAAGAAAAGATTCTGAAAGGATTAGCTGAGGAAGGGCTATCACTTCCTGAAGCGAAAGATGCTTCAGAGAAAAAGATTATAGAAAAAGTTCGTGCCGACCTGGGCCTTCCTCCAGAACCTCAAACACCTTCCATGAAAGAGAAGTACGAGAAAGCAGCAAGTGCTGGATTAATGCAGCCCTTAGAAGGTAAATCACCATCAGAAAAAGTAAAAATTCTGAAAAATTTGCAAGACAAAGGAATCCCATTGCCTGAAGGACGAACGCCATCAGAGAAAGCTCTTATAGCTAAAGTGAAGGAAGGAGAACGTGTGCCGAGTGTCACACCATCTGCAAAACTACGTAAAGCAAAAGCTGCAGGTCTTCTCACACCATTAGAAGGTAAAACTCCCTCACAAAAAGAAAAGATTCTGAAAGGATTAGCTGAGGAAGGGCTACCACTTCCTGAAGCGAAAGATGCTTCAGAGAAAAAGATTATAGAAAAAGTTCGTGCTGACCTGGGCCTTCCTCCGGAACCTCAAACACCTTCCATGAAAGAGAAGTACGAGAAAGCAGCAAGTGCTGGATTAATGCAGCCCTTAGAAGGTAAATCACCATCAGAAAAAGTAAAAATTCTGAAAAATTTGCAAGACAAAGGAATCCCATTGCCTGAAGGACGAACGCCATCAGAGAAAGCTCTTATAGCTGAAGTAAAGGAGGAAGAACGTGTACCGAGTGTCACACCATCTGCAAAACTTCGTAAAGCAAAAGCTGCAGGTCTACTAACACCGTTAGAAGGTAAAACTCCTTCACAAAAAGAAAAGATTCTGAGAGGATTAGCTAAGGAAGGACTACCTCTTCCTGAAACGAAAACGGCTTCAGAGAAAAAGATTATAGAAAAAGTTCGTGCCGACCTGGGCCTTCCTCCGGAACCTAAAACACCTTCCATGAAAGAGAAGTACGAGAAAGCTGCTAGTGCTGGATTAATGCAGCCCTTAGAAGGTAAATCACCATCAGAAAAAGTAAAACTTCTGAAAAATTTGCAAGACAAAGGAATCCCATTGCCTGAAGGACGAACGCCATCAGAGAAAGCTATTATAGCTAAAGTAAAGGAGGGAGAACGTGTGCCGAGTGTCACACCATCTGCAAAACTACGTAAAGCAAAAGCTGCAGGTCTACTAACACCGTTAGAAGGTAAAACTCCCTCACAAAAAGAAAAGATTCTGAAAGGGTTAGCTAAGGAAGGACTACCACTTCCTGAAGCGAAAGATGCTTCAGAGAAAAAGATTATAGAAAAAGTTCGTGCCGACCTGGGCCTTCCTCCGGAACCTCAAACACCTTCCATGAAAGAGAAGTACGAGAAAGCAGCAAGTGCTGGATTAATGCAGCCCTTAGAAGGTAAATCACCATCAGAAAAAGTAAAAATTCTGAAAAATTTGCATGACAAAGGAATCCCATTGCCTGAAGGGCGAACGCCATCAGAGAAAGCTCTTATAGCTAAAGTAAAGGAGGGAGAACGTGTGCCGAGTGTCACACCATCTGCAAAACTACGTAAAGCAAAAGCTGCAGGACTACTAACACCGCTAGAAGGTAAAACTCCCTCACAAAAAGAAAAGATCGTTAAAGGATTAGCAATGCAAGGACTGGCGCTTCCGGAGGGGACAACTGCCTCTGAGAAAAAACTCATTGATAAGGTACGTGCTGACCTTGGCCTTCCCCCGGAACCTACAACTGCATCCATGAAAGAGAAGTACGCTAAAGCAGCAGATGCCGGATTACTGCAGCCACTTGAAGGTAAATCGCCAGATGATAAAGCGAAAATTTTACACGGTTTGTATGACAAAGGTATCCCATTGCCTGAAGGACGAACGGCATCAGAGAAAGCTATTATCGCCGAAGTGAAAGCGGGAAGACGTGTACCGTCTGTAGCAATGTCTGAAAAACTACGGAAAGCAAAAGCTGCAGGACTTTTGTCGCATTTGGAAGAAAAATCTCCCTCACAAAAAGTAAATATACTGAAAGGATTAGCTAAGGAAGGATTGCCTCTTCCTGAAGCAAAAACTGCTTCAGAGAAAAAGATTATAGAAAAAGTTCGTGCCGACCTAGGCCTTCCTCCGGAACCTAAAACACCTTCCATGAAAGAGAAGTACGAGAAAGCAGCAAGTGCTGGATTACTGCAGCCCCTAGACGATAAATCACCATCAGAAAAAGCTAAAATTCTAAAAAGGTTGCAAGACAAAGGAATCCCATTGCCTGAAGGACGAACGCCATCAGAGAAAGCTCTTATAGCTAAAGTGAAGGAGGGAGAACGTGTGCTTAGTGACACACCATCTGCAAAACTACGTATCGCAAAAGCTGCAGGTCTTCTAACACCGTTAGAAGGTAAAACTCCCTCACAAAAAGAAAAAATTCTGAAAGGATTAGCCAAGGAAGGACTACCACTTCCTGAAGCGAAAGATGCTTCAGAGAAAAAGATTATAGAAAAAGTTCGTGCCGACCTGGGCCTTCCTCCGGAACCTCAAACACCTTCCATGAGAGAGAAGTACGAGAAAGCAGCAAGTGCTGGATTAATGCAGCCCTTAGTAGGTAAATCACCATCAGAAAAAGTAGAAATTCTGAAAAAATTGCAAGACAAAGGAATCCCATTGCCTGAAGGACGAACGCCATCAGATAAAGCTCTTATAGCTAAAGTGAAGGAGGGAGGACGTGTGCCGAGTGTCACACCATCTGCAAAACTACGTAAAGCAAAAGCTGCAGGTTTACTAACGCCGTTAGAAGGAAAAACTCCTTCACAAAAAGAAAAGATTCTGAAAGGATTAGCTAAGGAAGGACTACCACTTCCTGAAGCGAAAGATGCTTCAGAGAAAAAGATTATGGAAAAAGTTCGTGCCGACCTGGGCCTTCCTCCGGAACCTCAAACACCTTCCATGAGAGAGAAGTACGAGAAAGCAGCAAGTGCTGGATTAATGCAGCCCTTAGAAGGTAAATCACCATCAGAAAAAGTAAAAATTCTGAAAAATTTGCAAAACAAAGGAATCCCATTGCCTGAAGGACGAACGCCATCAGAGAAAGCTCTTATAGCTAAAGTGAAGGAGGGAGAACGTGTGCTGAGTGTCACACCATCTGCAAAACTACGTAAAGCAAAAGCTGCAGGTCTACTAACACCGTTAGAAGGTAAAACTCCCTCACAAAAAGAAAAGATTCTGAAAGGATTAGCCAAGGAAGGACTACCACTTCCTGAAGCGAAAGATGCTTCAGAGAAAAAGATTATAGAAAAAGTTCGTGCCGACCTGGGCCTTCCTCCGGAACCTCAAACACCTTCCATGAGAGAGAAGTACGAGAAAGCAGCAAGTGCTGGATTAATGCAGCCCTTAGTAGGTAAATCACCATCAGAAAAAGTAGAAATTCTGAAAAAATTGCAAGACAAAGGAATCCCATTGCCTGAAGGACGAACGCCATCAGATAAAGCTCTTATAGCTAAAGTGAAGGAGGGAGGACGTGTGCCGAGTGTCACACCATCTGCAAAACTACGTAAAGCAAAAGCTGCAGGTTTACTAACGCCGTTAGAAGGAAAAACTCCTTCACAAAAAGAAAAGATTCTGAAAGGATTAGCTAAGGAAGGACTACCACTTCCTGAAGCGAAAGATGCTTCAGAGAAAAAGATTATGGAAAAAGTTCGTGCGGACCTGGGCCTTCCTCCGGAACCTCAAACACCTTCCATGAGAGAGAAGTACGAGAAAGCAGCAAGTGCTGGATTAATGCAGCCCTTAGAAGGTAAATCACCATCAGAAAAAGCAAAAATTCTGAAAAGTTTGCAAAACAATGGAATCCCATTGCCTGAAGGACGAACGCCATCAGAGAAAGCTCTTATAGCTAAAGTGAAGGAGGGAGAACGTGTGCTGAGTGTCACACCATCTGCAAAACTACGTAAAGCAAAAGCTGCAGGTCTACTAACACCGTTAGAAGGTAAAACTCCCTCACAAAAAGAAAAGATTCTGAAAGGATTAGCCAAGGAAGGACTACCACTTCCTGAAGCGAAAGATGTTTCAGAGAAAAAGATTATGGAAAAAGTTCGTGCTGACCTGGGCCTTCCTCCGGAACCTCAAACACCTTCCATGAGAGAGAAGTACGAGAAAGCAGCAAATGCTGGATTAATGCAGCCCTTAGAAGGTAAATCACCATCAGAAAAAGTAAAAATTCTGAAAAATTTGCAAGACAAAGGAATCCCATTGCCTGAAGGGCGAACGCCATCAGATAAAGCTCTTATAGCTAAAGTGAAGGAGGGAGAACGTGTGCTGAGTGTCACACCATCTGCAAAACTACGTAAAGCAAAAGCTGCAGGTCTACTAACACCGTTAGAAGGTAAAACTCCCTCACAAAAAGAAAAGATTCTGAAAGGGTTAGCTAAGGAAGGACTACCACTTCCTGAAGCGAAAGATGCTTCAGAGAAAAAGATTATAGAAAAAGTTCGTGCCGACCTGGGCCTTCCTCCTGAACCTCAAACACCTTCCATGAAAGAGAAGTACGAGAAAGCAGCAAGTGCTGGATTAATGCAGCCCTTAGAAGGTAAATCACCATCAGAAAAAGTAAAAATTCTGAAAAATTTGCAAGACAAAGGAATCCCATTGCCTGAAGGACGAACGCCATCAGAGAAAGCTGTTATAGCTAAAGTAAAGGAGGGAGAACGTGTGCCGAGTGTCACAGTATCTGAAAAAATTAAAGCAGGTGAACTGAGAGTACCGATAGCTGCTGGATTCGGAGCTCCTAGTTTGCCACCAGAGAAAAGACGAAAACTAGACGAAAAAACGGCAAAAGTAATGAAAGAAGGCAAGGGGCCCGTTGATGAATGCATATGCGGACTGTTGACACCCGAATCAGAAAGAGAAAAACCAAAACTTTCAATCACGTCAGAAAAATTAAAAAAAGCTCAAGCAGCTGGCTTATTAACATCTCTCAAAGGAAAAACTCCCTCACAAAAAGAAAAGATAATGAAAGCATTGGCAAAGGAAGGACTGCCTCTTCCTGAAGCAAAAACTGCTTCGGAGACAAAGCTCAGTGAAAAGGTTCGTGCTGAACTCGGCCTTCCTCCGAAACCCGAAACACCATCCATGAAAGAAAAATATGAAAAAGCAGCTAGTGCCGGATTGCTACAGCCCCTGGAAGGTAAAACGCCATCTGAAAAAGAAAAAATATTACAAAATTTGCAAGACAAAAGAATCCCACTGCCTGAGGGACGAACGGCATCAGAGAAAGCTCTTATTACTAAAGTGAAGGCAAAAGAGCGTTCATCATCTGTTTCGCCATCCGCAAAGCTACGCAAAGCCAAAGCTGAAGGACTACTTACGCCTTTGGAAGGTAAAACTGTATCACAAAAAGAAAAAATAGTTAAAGGGTTAGCAATGCAAGGACTGCCGCTTCCTGAGGGGAAAACTGCTTCAGATAAAAAACTTATCGAAAAGATACGTGCAGACCTTGGCCTTCCTCCAGAGCCTAAAACTGCATCTATGAAGGAGAAGTACGCTAAATCTGCAGATGCTGGATTATTGCAGCCACTTGAAGGTAAATCACCGGAAGACAAAGAAAGAATCTTACAAGGTTTGCATGACAAAGGTATCCCATTGCCTGAAGGACGAACGCCAACAGAGAAAGCTCTTATAGCTAAAGTGAAGGCGGGGGAACGTGCACCATCTATTAAACTATCTGCAAAACTACGAAAAGCAAAAGCTGAAGGACTACTTACGCCTTTAGAAGGAAAAACTTCATCACAAAAAGAAAAAATAGTTAAAGGATTAGCAATGCAAGGACTACCGCTACCTGAAGGGAAAACTGCCTCTGAGAAAATGCTTATCGATAAGGTACGCGTTGACCTTGGACTTCCTCCAGAACCTAAAACTGCATCTATGAAAGAGAAGTACGCTAAAGCTGCAGATGCCGGATTATTGCAGCCACTTGAAGGTAAATCACCGGAAGACAAAGAAAGAATCTTACAAGGTTTGCATGACAAAGGTATCCCATTGCCTGAAGGACGAACGCCAACAGAGAAAGCTCTTATAGCTAAGGTGAAGGCGGGGGAACGTGCACCATCCATTAAACTATCTGCAAAACTACGAAAAGCAAAAGCTGAAGGACTACTTACGCCTTTAGAAGGAAAAACTTCATCACAAAAAGAAAAAATAGTTAAAGGATTAGCAATGCAAGGACTACCGCTACCTGAAGGGAAAACTGCCTCCGAGAAAATGCTTATCGATAAGGTACGCGTTGACCTTGGACTTCCTCCAGAACCTAAAACTGCATCTATGAAAGAGAAGTACGCTAAAGCTGCAGATGCCGGATTATTGCAGCCACTTGAAGGTAAATCACCAGAAGACAAAGAAATAATTTTACAAGGATTACATGACAAAGGTATCCCATTGCCTGAAGGGCGAACGCCAACAGAGAAAGCTCTTATAGCTACGGTGAAGGCGGGAGAACGTGCACCGTCTATTACGCCATCTGCAAAGCTACGTAAAGCCAAAGCTGAAGGATTACTTACGCCTTTAGAAGGAAAAACTCCCTCACAAAAACAAAAGATTGTTGAAGGTTTAGCAATGCAAGGACTGCCGCTTCCTGAGGGGAAAACTGCTTCTGAAAAAAAGCTTATCGATAAGGTACGCGCTGACCTTGGCCTTCCGCCAGAACCTAAAACTGCATCTATGAAAGAGAAGTACGCTAAAGCTGCAGATGCCGGATTATTGCAGCCACTTGAAGGTAAATCACCACAAGAAAAAGAAAGAATTTTACAAGGTTTGCAAGACAAAGGAATCCCATTGCCTGAAGGACGAACGCCAACCGAGAAAGCTCTTATAGCTAAAGTGAAGGCGGGAGAACGTGCACCGTCTATTACACCATCTGCAAAACTACGTAAAGCCAAAGTTGAAGGACTACTTACGCCATTAGAAGGAAAAACTCCCTCACAAAAACAAAAGATTGTTGAAGGTTTAGCAATGCAAGGACTGCCGCTTCCTGAGGGGAAAACTGCTTCTGAAAAAAAGCTTATCGATAAGGTACGCGCTGATCTTGGCCTTCCGCCAGAACCTAAAACTGCATCTATGAAAGAGAAGTACGCTAAAGCTGCAGATGCCGGATTATTGCAGCCACTTGAAGGTAAATCACCACAAGAAAAAGAAAGAATTTTACAAGGTTTGCAAGACAAAGGAATCCCATTGCCTGAAGGACGAACGCCAACCGAGAAAGCTCTTATAGCTAAAGTGAAGGCGGGAGAACGTGCACCGTCTATTACACCATCTGCTAAGCTACGTAAAGCCAAAGCTGAAGGATTACTTACGCCTTTAGAAGGAAAAACTCCCTCACAAAAACAAAAGATTGTTGAAGGTTTAGCAATGCAAGGACTGCCGCTTCCTGAGGGGAAAACTGCTTCTGAAAAAAAGCTTATCGATAAGGTACGCGCTGACCTTGGCCTTCCGCCAGAACCTAAAACTGCATCTATGAAAGAGAAGTACGCTAAAGCTGCAGATGTCGGATTATTGCAGCCACTTGAAGGTAAATCACCACAAGAAAAAGAAAGAATTTTACAAGGTTTGCAAGACAAAGGAATCCCATTGCCTGAAGGACGAACGCCAACCGAGAAAGCTCTTATAGCTAAAGTGAAGGCGGGAGAACGTGCACCGTCTATTACACCATCTGCAAAACTACGTAAAGCCAAAGTTGAAGGACTACTTACGCCATTAGAAGGAAAAACTCCCTCACAAAAACAAAAGATTGTTGAAGGTTTAGCAATGCAAGGACTGCCGCTTCCTGAGGGAAAAACTGCTTCTGAAAAAAAGCTTATCGATAAGGTACGCGCTGACCTTGGCCTTCCGCCAGAACCTAAAACTGCATCTATGAAAGAGAAGTACGCTAAAGCTGCAGATGCCGGATTATTGCAGCCACTTGAAGGTAAATCACCACAAGAAAAAGAAAGAATTTTACAAGGTTTGCAAGACAAAGGAATCCCATTGCCTGAAGGACGAACGCCAACCGAGAAAGCTCTTATAGCTAAAGTGAAGGCGGGAGAACGTGCACCGTCTATTACACCATCTGCAAAACTACGTAAAGCCAAAGCTGAAGGATTACTTACGCCTTTAGAAGGAAAAACTCCCTCACAAAAACAAAAGATTGTTGAAGGTTTAGCAATGCAAGGACTGCCGCTTCCTGAGGGGAAAACTGCTTCTGAAAAAAAGCTTATCGATAAGGTACGCGCTGACCTTGGCCTTCCGCCAGAACCTAAAACTGCATCTATGAAAGAGAAGTACGCTAAAGCTGCAGATGCCGGATTATTGCAGCCACTTGAAGGTAAATTACCACAAGAAAAAGAAAGAATTTTACAAGGTTTGCAAGACAAAGGAATCCCATTGCCTGAAGGACGAACGCCAACCGAGAAAGCTCTTATAGCTAAAGTGAAGGCGGGAGAACGTGCACCGTCTATTACGCCATCTGCAAAGCTACGTAAAGCCAAAGCTGAAGGATTACTTACGCCTTTAGAAGGGAAAACTCCCTCACAAAAACAAAAGATTGTTGAAGATTTAGCAATGCAAGGACTGCCGCTTCCTGAGGGAAAAACTGCTTCTGAAAAAAAGCTTATCGATAAGGTACGCGCTGATCTTGGCCTTCCGCCAGAACCTAAAACTGCATCTATGAAAGAGAAGTACGCTAAAGCTGCAGATGCCGGATTATTGCAGCCACTTGAAGGTAAATCACCAGCAGACAAAGAAAGAATTTTACAAGAATTACATGACAAAGGTATCCCATTGCCTGAAGGTCGAACGCCAACAGAGAAAGCTCTTATAGCTAAGGTGAAGGCGGGGGAACGTGCACCGTCTATTACACCATCTGCAAAGCTACGTAAAGCTAAAGCTGAAGGATTACTTACGCCTTTAGAAGGAAAAACTCCCTCACAAAAACAAAAGATTGTTGAAGGTTTAGCAATGCAAGGACTGCCGCTTCCTGAGGGGAAAACTGCTTCTGAAAAAAAGCTTATCGATAAGGTACGCGCTGACCTTGGCCTTCCGCCAGAACCTAAAACTGCATCTATGAAAGAGAGGTACGCTAAAGCTGCAGATGCCGGATTATTGCAGCCACTTGAAGGTAAATCACCAGCAGACAAAGAAAGACTTTTACAGGGTTTGCATGATAAAGGTATCCCATTGCCTGAAGGACGAACGCCAACAGAGAAAGCTCTAATAGCTAAAGTGAAGGCGGGGGAACGTGCACCGTCTATTACACCATCTGCAAAGCTACGTAAAGCCAAAGCTGAAGGATTACTTACGCCTTTAGACGGAAAAACTCCCTCACAAAAACAAAAAATTGTCGAAGGTTTAGCAATGCAAGGACTGCCGCTTCCTGAAGGGAAAACTGCTTCTGAAAAAAAACTTATCAATAAGGTACGCGCTGACCTTGGCCTTCCGCCAGAACCTAAAACTGCATCTATGAAAGAGAAGTACGCTAAAGCTGCAGACGCCGGATTATTGCAGCCACTTGAAGGTAAGTCACCAGAAGAAAAAGAAAGAATTTTACAAGGTTTTCATGACAAAGGTATTCCATTGCCTGAAGGACGAACGCCAACAGAGAAAGCACTCATAGCTAAAGTGAAGGCAAGCAAAACACTGAGGGAACCTTCTGCCAAAAAAGCAGCTTTATCAATTACTACAGAGAAATTAAAAAAGGCTAAAGCAGCGGGCTTATTGACACCTCTTGAAGGAAAAACTATAGAACAAAAAGAAAAAATCCTCAAAGGCCTTGCTGAAACTGGTCTGCCCTTACCAGAAGGTAGAACTGCTTCAGAAAAAGCAATAATTAAAAAAATTAAGACTGAGTTAGGAGTACCTGAAAAAACCCCATCGGAAAAAATTAGAAAAGCCAAAAAATCTGGCCTTTTGACACCTTTAGAAGGTAAAACACATTCACAGAAAGAGAAAATACTTAGAGGTAGAGTAGCGGCAGGTTTACCATTACCAGTAGGTAGGACACCATCCGAGAGAGCTTTAGTACAAAAAATTAAAGAAGATACAGGTTATGTATCGCCTACACCAGCAGAAAGATTGAAAAGGGCAAAAGATGCAGGATTGCTAACTCCTTTAGAAGGTAAACTACCTTCAGCTAAAGAAAAGATTCTTCGAGACCTAGTTGCCGCGGGTGTCCCTATTACTGAAGGTAAAACACCATCTGAAAAGGAAATTGTAAGAAAAATCACCGCTGGAGAGCCCCCTGCGGTTTTGCGACCTTCAGAAAAGTTTGGACTAGCCAAAACTCCATCAGAAAAAGAAAAAATTTTAAAAAGTCTTCGTCAAGCTGGAAAACTCCTACCCGAAGGTAAGACAGCTTCGGAAAAAGAACTTATAGCTAAAGTGAAAGCAGAAAGTAAAGTACCGTCAAAAGTCACATCTGAAAAACTACGAAAAGCAAAAGAAGCTGGTTTGTTGACACCTTTGTCAGGAAAATCTCCAAAAGAGAAAGAGAGAATATTAAAAGGCTTAATAGAACAAGGCTTACCACTTCCTGAATCTCAAACAGCATCAGAGAAAAAGATAGCGGAAAAGGTTCGTAAAGAAATTGGTCTTCCACCTGAACCTAAAACAGTATCAGAAAAAAGAAAGATGCATAGAGCTGAAGCTGCTGGTATAGTTACGCCTCTTGAAGGTAAAACACCATCACAGAAGGAGCGTATTGTTAGAGGCATAGTTGCGGCTGGATTACCACTACCAGAAGGAAGAACTGCTTCTGAAAAATCTATGATAAAAAAAGTTAAAGCAGAAGAAAAACTATCGGCGAAAGCAGCTGCCGGTTTACTCACACCCTTAGAAGGAAAAACGCCATCTCAGAAGGAAAAAATTATTAAGAGTCGAGCCGAGGCTGGAATACCGTTACCTGAAGCCAAAACGCCGTCAGAGAAAGCTGTGATACAGAAAGTTCGGACTGAATTAGGTATGCCTCCACCAGCAAAAACCATCTCGGAAAAGGAAGTAGTCCGCAAGGCTAAAGAAGAGGGGCTGTTAACACCTATTGCCGGAAAGTCAGCTAAAGAAAAGGAGCGGATACTGAAAGGCCTGGCCGAAGCTGGGTTACCAATGCCTGAAGGCAAAACGGCTTCTGAGATAGAATTAGTAAAAAAAGTTAGAGCTGAAGCTGGGTTGCCACCAGAGCCAACGCCTTCTGAAAAGAGAGGAGAGATAAAAACCAAATCGAAGAAAAGTGGAATAGCACCATCAAAACGACGTGTTAAGACGATAGCCGCTGGAATAAGCGAAAAGTTTGAAGACATTATTAAAACAACAACTTGCGATCGTGGCTGTGGTTGTGATAAAAAGAAAATCAAATTTAAACACAGCTACGTTAAGATTAGAGTGACATCTCCAGACATCTCTTCTCTGTGCGATTGTCCGAACGAATGTATTCCTGGTGTTAAAGCTGGAGCCTTTATTGACAACGAGGGTATAAAAGTAACTATTGGGAGAGTGAGTGGCGCTACTTCG
The DNA here is from genome assembly GCA_937001585.2 of Brachylomia viminalis. NCBI lineage: Eukaryota > Metazoa > Arthropoda > Insecta > Lepidoptera > Noctuidae > Brachylomia > Brachylomia viminalis. The sequence continues at coordinate 34,525,833 of OW443293.2, forward strand.
TTCACCAGTCAGTTCAGCAACCACTGTCTTAAAACACCTGAAAATATTATTACTCTGTATGACAAAATACTAACAGGTAGCTACAGTAGTAATACATCTGTTGATACAGGGGATGCTCCCTTTGATAATAAAATTGAGACATGTTATTTAAAAAAGTCTGTATGCGATGCATGCCCTCTCTTGAGGTGTCCTATTGATGTCGATAAAATGAATACTGATCTTGATATTTCATATACGAACACCAGCGCCTCATACGACGGTTATATTAACGACAACATACATCAAATAGAAAGTGACATAAGTAATTACGAACTTGAAAGTTCTATCTATGAAAACTGCAACGATGAATCTGACAGATTTGTGGATTATTCTAGAAATTTAGAACCATCGGGAGACATTTGCAGAAGTTCATCTTTTACTTTACAAGAATATTCCGTTAGTTATGATTCGATTCAAATTCTAAAAAGCGAGTCATCGCTATCCTTGAACACAGACTCAAGTGCTGGTATGGATTTAACTAGCGTGATATCATTATCAAACAGCAGCTACTATGCATTGAGTTCTACTCAGTATTTATACTTTCCGGTATCTAACGGTAATTTCAGTAACAGCACAGTTGAAGAAACAGAGCGCATTCCGAGTAAAATTTACTACAGCGAGAATGATAATAGTGCCGATGACACAATGATGAGGTAAATCTTATATATAATATTGTTCACTTTGGTATACATAATCCACAATAACTCTTTGAATCAAATCTTCAATCTCTCTCGTTGGAAACCAGGTATCATGTGACCAATTTATACAAAATGGATCTCATAGTAACTATGACAGCTACAGGCCCATTACAATATTACTAGTCATAGATATGGCAGTAGTAAAATACGTGTGTCAACAAATTCTGAATTTTTCATTAAAAAAGGACATCTTATCGGCACAGTCCTAAAAAAAAGACGGACGTAATATTACACTAAAAAGATGTGAAGCATGCAAAGTGCTATAATTCTGGTTAGGTGTAGGTCATGTACAACACATGACCTACACTCACACCGATACTCTAGGTCCGACAACCACTTCTATTACGCACCGTGCGACAGCGCCAGTGACATGTATACTGCGTCAACAAAATAAAATAAAAAATCCGTTGTGTGGTGAAATCGTGTAAAGCCATGTGTGGTGCAAACGTGTGAAAACAAATTTCTCAGTCTATCAATACGCGGACGACACCTGTCTCGTGGCAACCGATAAAGACTTATCAAAGGGTGAACAATCGATTCAAAATGATTGTGATAATTTATGTAAGTAGTATCCTGATGCTGGACTGGTGCTTAATGCTGGTAAAACTACGACTATCCACGTTCGTTCCAATCACTTACTCAGCTCTGACAAGTCAGTTAAAATAATTACGTACACTCACCAATGTTTGCATGTGCAATTATCTGGTCTTGGTTGCAAATGTGAACCACTGAACCAGGCTACCAACTACACGTATTTGGGTTTGGTCGTTGATGACAGATTGAGCTGGGGCATTGACTCCATGTGCGATAAACTGCGAGCATAAAATAATTACAATAATTGAATACAAAGTACAGTACAGTTTAAAATATTACTTAACCTTTATAATACATTCGCGGAATCAATAATTTTATAATATATGGAATTTAAAAGACAAAAATATACAACTGACAGCTTCGTTTATTAATAATAATAATTCTAATAAAGTTTAAAAAATACTTTACGTCTCAAACTCACTTGATGTGTGTTGTGTGATAAAATAAAATATATATTGTAAAGTCTTGCCAATCCACACAATAATACGAGCAATTATTAATAGAACAGCCACAAAGAACTTCAAATTAAGTTCAATCATAGGATTGCAACTAGAATAGCAGCCCAATGAAGACTGGTAGTACTGAGATACAAGATTTATTACGGGAGACGAACGATCGCTTATTTAATACCTACTCTTATTAATGATATTCCAAAAAAATAAACCATCGGAAATAGCAAGTAATTATGAAAATAAATACAAAATATATTTTTAATTCTCTTTGAAACTCCATCATCTTGTTAAAATATCATTCAAATTGTAAACAGCATCGACCGCGTCTTCGTGACCCGCGTCGCCGTCCTTTTGTACATTTTGTTTGTTGTCATTTACTAACTACCTCAATGTTGTTTTATAAAATACACTATTAAGTATTAACCATGAATAATGATATTTAGTTAGTATTAAGATTACATACATTTCAACATCTGGAGACACACACAACCTATTGAGATTTTTGTGATGATTCTGTTTATATTTTGAAAAAAGAATAAAACAAAACATCGATCTTCTAATAAAATGTTTCGTAAGAGAGTTATCACACATTAAAATCTTAACATAATTACATAAACTCTAAAGTTTATGTAATTATTTTAAGATTTTTAATCTTATGTCTTAAACCCCAACGTCACCAAACTGTGTTAGTTATCAACTGTCCCAAATTAAGAACAGAACAGAACATAATTTGGTGAAAATGGGCTTTTGTATCTTAAATCACGCTTGTATTAAAATCACACTTTCATATTAGCGAAACCGACAGCCAAATGAGTGAACACACAGGGAACAGAGACTACTTTACATATTTATTGTCTGGGACAAAGCTGGACAACGAACAGAATACGAAACAAATAAGTACAAGAAAAACTAATAATGGGGAACCTGTCGTAGTAATAAGCAATATGGACAGTGAGCATGATATAACATCGGTGGTGGACCAACTTCTATCGAAGAATGAATTTTCTGACGCTTCCTCAATATTTGTGGTAGTGCCCATGTCAGACGACAGTGACTCGGATCTCTCGTCAGACTGCTCTACTATATGCATGCAGTTATCTAAACACTATCCCAATTGGAATCAAAAGCAATGTAACATCGAAGAACCGGGTAAGCATTTATTTCGTATTTTAATTGATACTTTACTTTACGTCTTACTTTTTTAGTTTAATATTATTTTGCCCTTAGTGCATTAAGCTACGGTTTCCTAGAAAAGCGGTGACCGCCCACATAGCGTCCGCAATTTACCCGTGAATGACGTCACTAGAGCGTTGTTTATGAAAGTAAGTTGTTGTGTTTTCCTAGAGAGCGTTTTTGACACCGTAAAGTCAAACTCCGCTGCCCAAAGATTTTAATCGTGATGTTTGTCCTCACGTACTTAGTCACGCGAAAAAGTGCCCATACTGAGAAGAATGAGCTCACACATTATATACCGTTATTATACCGTTTTCCGTACCGCGTTTCCATGACAATCAAGTCAAGTCACTGTGTCATTGTGTGTCAGAGGTGTCAAAACGAAACAGAAACGCAACTATCTTTTGACGCGGTATCTAATGATTTAAATCTTTGCCGCTGTCATCATTTTCATGACAGCCGTCACTGCGGTCGTTGTGTGCGGTCACCGCTTTTCTAGGAAATCTTAGCTTTAGAGATATAAGCGTCAGCTGCTGCAGTAGTGGGGATGTCAGAAGCATGTCAAATTATAAAAAAAGTAATTTCATACCGCCCCAAAACCTTAAGAGCGTTTATACCTTATGAGTGGCAACGTCGCAATTTAGTGTCATATTTCGTGGTTTTCAATTTTTATCATTTAATCGGAGCTATATTTAAAAAATCTGTTTAATTAACTTTTTAGAATTACGTGAAAGTGTTTAAAAAGTAAGTAACCGTAATGCTTACAGTTATTTTACAATGAAAATAACGCCCTGCAAATTTCCAATGTATTATTTGCATATAAATAGAACTGTAAACGCAACGATTTCTTACCTTTTACACAGTTTTCACATAATTCTAAAAAGTTAATTAAACAGATTTTTTTAAATATAGCTCCGATTAAATGATAAAAATTGAAAACCACGAAGTATGACACTAAATTGCGACGTTGCCACTCATAAGGTATAAACGCTCTTAAGGTACCTACTATTTTTGAGAAAAAAAAAGTAGTCACCTGCATATAATGTCAATGTCAGTACTGTAGTCAGTTTTAAGTTTTTTTTTACATCTGACGTACTGCGACTTGATTTTCTGGATTTTCGATTGGATTTTCTATTGGGTGCGGCAACTGACTCACATTATTTTAATTATACAATTATAAACAAAAACTTTTAACACTTAACATTCAAATATATTCGTAGCACTTCGCCCGCGTGGATATTTTACTTTCCCCTGAAAAACACTAACACCCCCTCAACACCCTAAAAGGTAGTTTATAGAAGCACGTAATTTTATTGTGATAGTACGTAATTAATTGTCCATTTCTGTCACTTTTCTCGTTTTCTGCCAGCGCTTCCATACAAAATAATTGACTCGCATATATATATATATGCGCAGATAGCTCTAATAAAGCATTCATCTGAAATTATAGAATAAGGTCATTTATAGCAATATATTTGATTGGCATACTATTTTCCCCTAAAATGGGGTAGTATCCGAGGAAAAAGTAGGCAACACTGAGCTTGGAGGTTATGTAAAAAACAATATGTAATAAAAACATCTCATTTTATATTGAAACAGCTTTATATGTATTTTAACAGTTTATAAACCATATTAGTTGAAAACTTCTACGGTCTTCCACCGAATAAACCAAAATATTTAGCTACTTACGAATGAAAGGACAATCCGGCAATTTTCTTCCCACTGTCACTTTCGCAACCAAGAACACTGCACCGTACCATTTTGCAGCAACAGCTCCAAAGTCAATCCTCAATCATAAACATAAAATCGTCCGTATTTTTCGAAATAACGTCGTCGCAACCACTTTCGAACGCGTATCAAACGTCAAACTGTGTTTATCAAATTAAGTTCTGAACTTAAAAAATGTGACACGCGATTAGGGACAGAAAAATTTTGGCTTGTCTCTTTTCTTTACAAGCATCTTGTATATATTTCTCTTTTTCTTGTGTAAGTGAGATAGAAGATGACCAGCAGCCTATAGTTTTCTCTGTCTACGTGTATTGCATTGTTTATCTTTTACGTCAGTATGTGCACAGCATAAATGACATATGACATGCATGACAGTGACGAACACTGGCAATGAATAGTAAAGATAAGGGCCCGATCACTCTTACAACAACTACTGGTTTTGCTACGAGAGTTCGGGCCCTAAGGGAAGTCAGCCATTATATACTTTGAAGAAGGATTGATACATTAATCAAAGGGGAATGCCTAAAAAATGCTTGAAATGGACAGAAACTGCTAATAGTCCTTAATTCTATTTAGAATATAATATGTATAATTAAATAATTCTCAAGTTTGTAATCCTAGGGTGAAAATATCACGATCACTAAAATATTTAGCTTGATATCCGTCTAATCCATTCTTGTTTTTTGTTGGAGGTCAGTGTTTATTTGACATGAGTAATCGACATTCAGCCAAACAGGAATCGTCATAATATAATCCTTATCGAACTATTTTATAGAGTTATTGCACAGCAACCATGAATTTAATTTAATTCGACCTATTTATACCGTAAATCTAATGAAAAAAATATAATTATGCGTCAGTTAATTAATCAAATTATTTTCAAAATGGTTAACGTATCGTAGGCTGTATGAATCATATGCCTCTGCCTTACTGACAGTTTGACATTACTGCATTTCAGTTTTTCGATTGATTACTTGATCGATTCCACAGAGTACTTTTTTTTTTATAGATCGATTCATGGTTTTGCGTTTGCGACTTGAGTTATATACAGATTGCTTTTTTGGGATATTTAACGACGACTGTGGCATTTTTTTAAGGATTTTGATTTCTGCACACGTTACCCATTTTTCAACACGCACTTTTGGACCCGCCTAAACGACGACTCGGCTTTTTAACGACAGACCTGAACCTGTTTTACATATGACGCTATTGTGTTGGACTTGTGCCCCGTGTACATTTAAAAATGGATAGAAACGTACACTGTGTTAATTGCTATCTTGATATTGCAATGATGAGACGTAATCTCATACCAGTGCTAAATGAGGAAGTACGTTGTGGCACAGACTACAATTTATTAAATACAGTTATGGATAACACCACAAGCTGTAAGTATTCAGATTCCCTAGTTTTCTTGCTTATTTATATGACTTGACCTTGACTTAACCTATATTTTAGAAAAATGGTTGGAAGTGGTTTCCACCTAGCTGATTGATAATTATTGAAATTGTATTGCGTTCCCTACGATTGTTAGTGCAATTTGGCGTATATTTCATTGTTGTTCATTTGAAGCATTTTTTTTTGTGTGGCTGATGGGCATTCCCCTTTTAATATTATGTTCATTATAGGGTAGTTATTATACAGTACGCTTAAATTTTTTGTTTTAATATTTTATATTCTAAAAATACAAGTGGAATCATAGCGATTTTTGCAATAAGCATGTCTAAATGATCATGTTATTTCCAAAACTGGCAACATAAATATCTCCCCGAATTCCTGAATCAAAATACGAATCTTTTAAATTGAAATATCTCCTGCAAAGTTTTACGAAGTAACGAAAGCTATGATGGGTTTTAAATATTATATTTTCAAATGATTGAAGTCTTTGTCTAAGATAGGCCTTTGTTTTGACATTTTGAACACTTACCAAAAACGTGTATGTAGGTACACGTCTTAGGCCGCGCTCACTTTGCATGTATATTCGTACAAAATTAGGTCTTGGAAGCATTCGTTTACTCAAGCATATTCTTTTGTGAACCGAACAGTTTGGAGAGTACGTGAATCCAAACGCTAGGCGTTCGCCTTGTGTTCGAATGAATGAACATTTGCCATATAAACAAATCCTCAAAGCTGTGCTCGCAATTTTGCGAAATAATTAAACCCTGTGAATGATCCCAGCGAATTAGTTCACAATTCCTTAACATTGTGACATTTAAAGGACGGTTCATATGAGGAATAGAAATACAAATGGTGAATCTTGTATTATTTGGGTTTTGTCCGTCTTAAAAAAAAAACTGAAAAACGGAACCCTTATAGGATCACTCGTGTGTCTGTCTGTCTATCCGTCTGGCACAGTCAGTTTGCTCCGAATCTACTGAAATGATTAAGTTGAAATTTGGTAGACATATGAATTTCTGTGACCCAAACACGGACGTGTCATCATCATCTGCCTAGCCTTTTCCCAACTAGGTATGTTGGGGTCGGCTTCCAGTCTAACCGGATGCAGCTGAATACCAGTATTTTACATGGAGCGACTGCCTATCTGACCTCCACAACCCAGTTACTGGGTAATACAATACCCCTTGGTAAGACTGGTTGTCAGACTTTCGGGCTTCTGACGACCTGTAACGACTGTCAAAGATCCACGAATGACAGCCGGGACCAACGGCTTAACGTGCTTTCCGAGGCACGGAGCAGTGGTGATGAAATAATTTACACAAAGTAAAGCGCCTGTCGGGGTTCGAACCTACGGCCTACAACTCGTAAGTCGCGGCCGTTACCACTGGGCCACCACACCCAAACACGGACGTGTAACGTAAATAAATGAAATTTGAATATTGGTTCACTTTTGGGGAACAAACTAGAAAATTAAAAACAAAAGTTTTGCAAACTGTTACATATAAAATGAAAGGGCTCGCTATGAGGGTCTCAAATATATTTTAGTAGACCCCTTATCTCCGAAACGAATGGGCCAAATAAAAAAAAATATTAATTAGTTCTATACTCACAGATAGACGTGAAAACCTCTAAAGTCTATGGTCTTAAAATAACACGGTAAATCTTTTAATATCGTGCGCACAAACTTACAATAGCAGTTGGAATGTGTGGGAGAACATGTTTTTCAACTACAATTTCAAGTTTGTTCTTGGGGTCAGGGGGCAAGGTAGAACTCCCGCCAAGACGAGCCAAAAACAAAAAGCTTTTCTACCTACCTACCTACCTATTCTTATTTTCATACCCTCATAGCTTCGGCCTGGATAATGCTAGAGAGCTCGAATTCTCAGGATAAAAGGTAGTTAGCAGACTTATTAAATACACTTAGTTTCATGCGGACATTATTAATAACTAAAATAAGTCGATTTCGTCACGGACTGATTCACTCACTCGCTCAACAAAACCTCTAGGGCACTTCCCGAAGTCCTAGGAAGCTGAAATTTGGTATGCAGGCTAGGACTTGTACAGCCCGATTCAAACTTTATGGCGGCTCCGAACATGCATCGAGTCTCTCCGCAGTAAAAAAATCGCGTGTCAGCGGAGGTGAGGGGTGAAGTACTGCGCAGCGAGTAGCGCACTTCAGAGCCGCCATAAAGTTTGGATCGGGCTGTACCTACACAAACAACAAAACAATTTGGAAATCTGTAACTTTCACCCTCCAACCCCCTTAGACGAAGGTGCAAGTTGTATTTCTTACAGATAATCGGTATACCTACTTCTATTTGTTATGAAAGTTAGATTAGCATGTACATAAACAACTTCTCTTTTTCGTTGGCTTTGAAGGAAGTAACTGCTGGCGAGCAATAAATACCTTTTCACCCGACTAAGCTAAAAGTAAAGGTTATGATTTATACATGTTGTGTAATATCAGTACAATATCACCGCTAAAATAAAAAGAAATAGAGCGACCTACAAAAAGAAATGAAATTCCACCAAAAACATTTAACGTAAAGTAGGTTGTCAAGACATACATTACGCTTTCACTGTTTAAAAGTTATCAGAACGAATGTAGAGCCAAGACAATAACTCTAAAAAGTCCAACTCTACAAACCTTACATTTGGGTCAAAATACGGTTTGGCCGTTTTTTTTAACTATTGCATGACACAAAATTAAAGACAAGTGACTTAGGCCCGCTTGCACCAATATTCACTAAATACAATTAGTGCTAAACGTATTTAAAACATCGTTCTGTCTCTATCATTTTCGAATAATTGACAGAAATAGAACGATGATTTAAATTTGTTTAACGCTAAATGTATTTAGAAATTTGTGGTGCAAGCGGGCCTTAATTTGTTAACATAAGCATGGCTTAAGTGGCATGTAAGTAAGTCACTGGTCTGTGTGGAGTATCTGTTCGACGGCCGCGAAACGGCCAACAGTACATTTTGACCAAGATGTAAGGTTTGTAGTGTGGCGGCATCTACATCGCCACATGTGAACTACGCATTACAGACTAATGACTGACGTCACGCAAAATTCTGCATCGCACAAGCAGAGTTTACCGCGCTACTAGCACAATTATACGACGATCCGACATCAATCGACAGACAGTAGCCCACCAGATACATCACTCGTCTAATCGGAGGATCCTCTCTTTTCTATGGAGGATGAGTGAACCTTACCTCTGTCCCTCACACCCCTATACTGGTGACCTCGAGTATGAACATCAGCGCAGCCTTCGTGCACCTACTTCAGCGCGACGTCATCACCATCACTACCTTAAGAATTCGGGCGGCGAGTCACACAGCCAGCCAGCACCCACGGCTTCAACGAGAACACCATCATCAGTAACCTTGACACAGCACACTGCAACCTTCTCTTGATTGACGCCAGCAGTGAGCCACAACGCGGCGCTATACCACGTACGACACACTGCCGAATAACGCAGCGCCACTCCGACTCACTGGTAAATCACTGGAGACAGTTCCGACGCACCGTGAACTATACGGCACCTGGTTCCGACACACTGGAACCTCAACTGGCCTTGGCAAGCATGGCAAGATACACGACTCAGTCCACTATCGACCTCCGGCCTCCGGAAAGGAGTGCAGTGGCGGTATCTACATCGCCACATGCGAACAACGCATCACACTGACGTCACGCAAAATCCTGCATCGCGCAAGCCGAGTTTACCGCGCAACAAGAATATATACAACGTCCAGACATATCAAACTTTACACCCTGTACCTCATACCTCTATCATAGAGTTAAGCCTTGGGGAGCTAGGGGCTTGGTTCTACATTCAATCTGATAACTTGTTTACAGTGAAAGCGATATGTAAGTCTTGTCAACCTAATTTACATGAAATGTTTTTGGTGGGTAACATATTAATCGGAAGGAACCCTCTCCACGCGAGTTCAACACTCCGCCACCTGAATTATGGCCAGATATTATAGGAATTCCTAATGAATGACTTAAGTGATTGCTATGTTGTATTTTTGTTCATTTGATTTTGTTAGCTACTGTTGAATTTATTATTGTATTACCAATCATTATGAGGGAAAGGTATGTTATGTTTGAATCATGTTGATTGTTTTCTTTAGTTGTCAAGTGTAACATTTTTGTAATGAGGGTAAAAAGATAATAAACAGTTTGCTTTCTGATCTCGACTTGGTTGTATCTTTTATTGGCGTCGCACTTGTCTGGTTTTTATATTTTATTGAATTTATTATTAGTTGATAATAGTTCTCTTTGAAGGCGTCAAATATCACTGTCACTTACCTGCATTACAAAATTAATTTGGCATTAATGTGAAAGGTCAAAAGTGGCTTATTGAAACAATGGGTATAGAAATCTTGTGAATGATATTTATTCTGAATAAAGACATGTTGAGCAGACCACTTATAAAGTGGAATTAAGGCAAGAGAAAGATTATGATTCAGGCGTGGTAAAATAAAATAAGAATCTGTAGGTCAAAATAACGAAAAATTTGAATTGCAGAAATATCATCTAGAAGAAATTCATCTAGCACACGCGGCTTGAAAATATCTACAAAAGGCAAAAAGTATTTTATGGAAGGAATGCAGGAGACCGTAGCATCGTTTCACAACAAAGAAACCATTTTCCAACATATGCTACCAAATGTCTGCTCACACAGATTCGATGAAAAAGAGAAAACAAAAAATAAACTTTGCCAAATTTCTACCCCTTGCCAAAATATGATATTGTATCGTGGCGTTAGCACTGACACCACATCGGACCGGCCATGTTGCTGTGCTCCTAAAACACATGGAAACCATATTGATAAACCAGAACGTCGATGTGTACCAAATGCGGTTTCTGAGCTGGTTACGCCACTTCTTGTAAACCAAGGTATGTACTACTCTAGCAATGTTTTTGTATAATAAAATTATATTGGCCGACTGGCTGTAGCGCACGGTTTTATTTACATCCTAGGGGAAACCCAGGAGTGCAATTCTCTAAGGATACAGCCTTGCGCGAACGCTGCCGCAATGCTGTATCCTTAGAGAATAGCATCGCAGGACGTGGTCTATCTGTCTGGCTATTCAAAGCCGTTGATGCGAGATTGAATAATAATTATTAAATATCTCTACTACTTTCACACTTTTGTATATTATTAGGTCCTTTATTCATTAAACAGACAGTGTCACTGCGTCAAAATTTGTTATTCTGTAGAAACATAAAATTGGAATTATGTAACAATAAATAACAAAATACTATTATGTGAGAGCGTTATTGTCTGTTTATTTACAAGTTATTTCTTTTTTTGCGAATTTTGTTATAATATATTTTGCAATATAAAGTAGAAAAGAAGATCACTTATTGAAAATCATAAATTATCATAAGTTTGTAATACTACGATGACTACGTTTGGGAATTGGAGCTTCAATCGTATCCACTTCAAGGGATCTTAAAACCTTCAATCTTAACTTGACAAGTACAAACGTTACTGAAATGTTCTTCTGTATCATTGCCTGTCGATATATTTATACCTGAGGTGGTGCCCAGGGACCAAAGGCAATAAAATTGTTCATACCAAGGAATAGAACATATTGCACATATACCAGAATAATTTCTTTACCCTGTGGATCACCAATAAACTGTTAACTAAGTGACAATATTTTTAGGTCTGAACTGCGACGGGTACCGCCGTTTGTCCAAAATCAACGTGACTCAGCAAGCATCTATTATGTCCATCAACAGAGCTCCAACGTCCGTGAGTCCTTGTGTAATACCTTCGTGTCTCGGACATTCTGGCTATCATCATCCATCAGAGTTCCTCGAAGTTCCCTATGGCACACCCATGACAAAAACGCCAATACATGTTTGTAGACCGAACCAATCACTAACCACAGAGCCAATCGCAGACCTTAAACCTGTTTCGGAACAGAAGAAATCAGAGCCATGTCAGTGCAGTCCAGAAAAAATGAAAGAAATATTCGAACAAGTACTTAAAGGAAAAGCATTTGATTTGAAGTCAACGGGATGTGATGCTGCTGCTGAACAACCAGCAACCAAACAAACAACCATCTCCGATAAGCCTCAAGATCTTGAACTAGTCAGTGATTCAGGTAAATATAATTATTAACCTCTTTTATTGATTGTTTCCGAACATGCTGTATGACCACGATTGTATCGATTTGACCGCTCTGCAGTCCCATCTAATAAACGGTAATTTTCGGTCTAAAGCAAGGTTTTTCTTAGACATGGTTTAAACCATCGAGTCTGTTTTTGAAATAAGAACGAGAATTAGAAATACAGTTAGGTTCCTTTTACAAAACAGATAACTTAGTCCGGTCTTAGGTTGCCAATTTTGTATTAAGAACATAAACTAAACTCGAGACAATCTTTTTCTCACTATATGCCGCAGTGACTTTGTATGAACGTATACGTGAGAAATAAAAAAATCATATTTATAATCCTAATTAATTACTACTATTACCACTGCTATACAATGAGTATCTTTCGTTAGCACTAATTTTTACTTTATATTTGAAAAATGCACTCAAAACACGAATTAATCGTTGATTAATATTCCGAGAGTATGTTATTTTCAATGTCATGTCTTTGGGTTCGTTGCTGTAGTGTTGTGACCGTTATAAGCTGCTTTTCGACCGAATAAAATTGGTGTTCTAAAAAATCTATATTTTTACAAACATTAGGTAGGTACATAATTAGAAATGAGAGAAACGTATTTACTGTATTATGTCAATATAGGAAATGGTTGGTTTAAAAAGGCCGGAGTCCACATATGGGTAACCGACGAACACAGCTGTTCAACTGATGATGATAATAATACCCGGCTTTGCACGGGTGCTATCAGTATAGTGCCAAGGGCTTGCCTCTAGATACGCCACTGGTGCATAATATACGATGTAATATTATACGTAAACCTTCCGGAAGAAATCAGTATGTCTGGTTTTAGTTTGTCTTGGTTTGGCTTTGAAACTCGCCCAAATTTAAACTCATTTAGGATTTATGTAATAACTGTTAAATATTACAAACTCGGTACGTGTAATAAAACGATATGCCTCGAGAATCACTTTTAAGCAATTTAGATAAATTGTCGATTACAAACTCAAGTATGATAAATCGATGTCTCGAGAAACGGTTTTTAAAGCAACCGATGTTCTCCCATCACTACACAGAGTATTTTTATAGCTGTCAAATCGCACTTCACGAGGGCCCGTCCGAAAGTAGTTTGAAACTTTGGAGTGAACCCTACCCTCGATTAATTAACGTTTTCGGACAGATAAAAACATCGGGAGTAGGGACAACTGTCACATCGTGGTGTCATTCATTTTGAGGTCGGGCCACAAACGAATATCCGTAGGAGGTACGGAGTAGGAAACGCCCGTAACGTCGGCCGAAACTACAGATTTCGTGCTTACAGAGTAGAGCCCCCAATATTGTTTTTGGCTGAACTGGAGGTTTGTCTGACCCTTACTGACTAAAACCCACCCGTGTTCCTTCAGTTGCCTGTGCCAGGGGCCACGGTAACCCTTTCAAACTTTCCCGCGGCCTTAGCAGGCATCGGCCCTGGCGGGCCCCATTTGAGGCGCACGTGTAACACAACGTGCCGTCGACCCGGGCCTGGTCCTTATCGGACGGTGAGCTACCCATTGCTCGCTGTCCGCAAGCCCGTGCCTACGGTGGCCGGGAATCAGCCTGGGATTACCGACGCCCAGGGCGTCTCCTGCAGCGACTAAAGGCGTGAGGGCGTGAGTTTTGCCTCTCCCTTACGCATTCCGCCCTCCTCCTTCGCGTGCATTACTGCTTCGCAGAAGGAGGTGACCGCTCTCCATGCCCTCTCGTTCCATACAAGAGCCTGAACCAGGGCCGATCGCCTCCATGAGGACACGGCGGTGTTCCACCCAAGCCAGGCAGACCTTCACCGTGTCCTCCAGGCGCTCCACACAATGGTGACACCCGGGTGTTTCCTCCCGCCTTATTCTGAACAGGAACCTCCCGAAGCAACCGTGTCCGGTGAGGAGCTGCGTCAGGCGGAAGGTGAGGATGCCGTAGCGCCTCTCTATCCACTCCTCAAAGAGGGGACTTATCGCCGCAATTATCGCGTGCCCGGGGACTGTCGCAACCCAGTGGTTGCGACACTTTCACTTCCTCGCGCCAGAGAGTAGACTCCCTGGCTCGAAGTTTTAGGCTCGGATTTAAATTAGATCGCGTTTTGTAATAAGACGGTTTCTGTTAAATCATAGAAGCCAATGACCGAAGTGTATGAAGCAGTGTTGGCTTTTTATTTCTTGGCGGCTTTAACTAACGAAATATTGTTCTACAAGAAATCTTGTGGTCGCAAGCGCTACTGCATGGCCCTGGGTTTGATTCCCAGGTCGGACAAAGTGTACATGGGACTTGAAACATAACTGGCAAAATTTGGGTGAAATTAAATCAATCTCAATTCAGACGTTTGTGTGGAGGACCCACATTAAACGCCCTGTAACTATTTAAGGGTTTTATTGCAAATTCCAGCATTTACTGCGAAATATTGGTAGAATCCGAGTTTAAATATGAGACATAGCTCCTCGGTCCACACGTACACAGTAAAATACTGGTGCTTATTCTATTTTTGAACGAGACGCAGTTTTTGGAATGTCATTGTGCTTAAGTCACACGCCTCTGTTACTGAATACTCGAAGCGATGGGCGCCACGTGTGTTGGTGTACTTGGACGTTTTTTATTTTCGTGCTATTAGAAACAATACTCACCGTGTTACGTCGCGTCGGATTACGTTGATTACGTTGATTCGGTGCGAATTGTCTTCTAAATATAACGTTATCATTTTCAGATGACGACGAAGATTGTGGAAAGTGTTCACATCATAAGTACATAAAAGGACACAAAATGAAATGTGCATGTAGTGGTAAGAGCAGAACTATTAAGCATCGACCGTTGTGCCCATGCGAACAACATCAGCCACCAGTGTCAAAGACAACAGATGGACCAAAGGTGGGGACCAGATCCAGGGGCTGCCAGTGCTGTTGCTGCGATTCCAAGAAAAAAAGTGCCCCGAAGCTAGAAGTGCTAGGACCCGCCGGAGGAATGTGCCAAATGGACCTAGGAGGGACTTACTGTCAAGCAGGCCAAAACCCTTCCACTGACTCAAAAAAAAACCGCAAGGACTGTGCCTGTATAAACGGTAAGCATAGTAAAAAGAATAAGAATATTATTTGTCAATGTCCTCCCTCGGAACCCGAACCCAAACCTGAACCCGAACTTGAACCCGAACTCGATCCCTATCTGTACCAAAGTTACCATTGGGTTGATGAGAAGCAAATTATGAGGCAGAAATCAGATATGACGCAGACTCAATCGGGATTCAGAATATTAAAAAAGAAGAAACCGCCGGTACAACCTGAGCCCGAATTAACAGTGGAAGATGCAGTCAGGTACTACGTATCTATGAACCCGAACCTTATTAAGGACTTTTGCCCTCCGCCACCGGAACCCAAAGACTGCCCGTGTAGCGCCAATAAGAATATGCCAAAAACGAAAACGAAAAAAAATGTAGAATGCGAATGTCCACCCGGTCCGCCCAAATACGGTGTTCCTCCTCCTGCCTTGGGTGCAACTCCTTCGCAGGTTCCTTCCACGCGTGTTCCTACTCCGCCGCCTGTGGAGCCTGAGGATGAGGCTCCCTCCGGAGGATTCAAGTTTTCTATAGGCGGCAAAGGTTCTGGATCTAAGGGTCTTAGCGGTGTCTGTTGCTTCGATATGATTCAAGAGACGAACATTTCAAGTACTAAACATTTGAAATAATTAAGTAGCACTATCTTGTGTTAAACAGGTTTAAAGAAACTTATGTACCTAGTCAATATTTTGGATTCATGACAATACAGTTCTTTATTAGTGTAAGCATTTCCCATCGTTTGTGTTGTTTTTAATCAGTCAACTTTTCTGGTAAATAATTATTAGTAAGTAAACAAGATTTGGAAACAATGTTGTGTTTATCTTAATCCTTACCCTTTTAAAACAACGTCAACAACGGTTTTAGGCGATGTAACCATAGGCAACAAAAATATGAAACTGCAGAATTAGAAACTAGAAACCATGAAATAAACGAATACCCAGCAAAGTAAGTTTTATGGTTTAAACGGAAGTTTCACAGGAATTAAGGAAGGGTTATTTATTACTATACTACTACTACTTTACATTTAAAATTCATGTAAAAAGTTTACTTTGTAAACAAACATATTACAAATTAGATGATTATAAATCCAAGATAAGAATGCTTGGAAACATGCTGGCCCAGCTCCATAGAACAATCTAGAGTTATACAAAATCAAACTGGTTGCTAATTTAGTTCTGTAATTTATAATTTTTATGACATTGATTTACATTCTGTGATTACTTTAACACATACGTGACTTATTCCTTGTTTAAAAATATTTAAAAATCGTATAATTTTATAATGTTTGTAATTAAGTCAGCACCATGTATCTATCACATAATTAACTTATTTGAAGTTGCTACATTTTTAATTCGTTTTAGTTATTGTGGTATGGTAGTTTTATTATAGGTGCATCGTTTTCATATATAATTATATAATTGATGTATACAAAATATTGTAAGACGTCGTTTTAAAAGAGTAACGGTGGAGCTTCTTGCCCATTGCTTTCATTGCTTTTATTGTTAAGTCATTAGACTGCACAAAATCACCAAGAGATTGTTATAGTCACCGTGAAAGTCGTAGAGAGCTTTATTTTATGATTCAATTATCGCACTGAGCTGAGGAGTAGTTCTTTGTTGAGGCAATACATCGGTTTTCTACCTATACGATGGTAGCGGCCCACAAAACAAAAAATATTCCATTTTTATTTGGTAGTTAGTCCATCAAAATCTGAATCAAGTCATTTATTCAAACTAGGCTGCTAATCAGCACTTTTTGAACGTCAAAATTACATAAGACAGTCCCCTCAAAACGCCCACCCTTTACCACTTCTTAGTGCTTTAGCTGGGAAGAAGAAGTGGCGCAACAATCTCCCCAGCAGCACTGCTGTCTGTTCAGTTAGAAGAACTGGATTGTATAATGTAGTAAATAATAATCATTACGAAACACTATACATTAAATAAAATGTGCCATATGTCAGTTAGCACACGCCAATATTGAAAACTATACTCAAGCAAAAAAAAATAACAAAAAATAAAACAAAACCATAGTCAGCAATATGACCTGTCACTACAAACAGCACCCGTTCTTGAGCATAACGCAAATATCAGCCATAACCCCCCTCGCCATATTTGAGGGAAGGAGGCAACCCGACCCCCGACGCTACCGCAAGCATTGACAACTAAGGAAGAATGACGAACTTGCTGCCGGTTGCTCAAAAGAATAATACGATCAATTGTCGAGGTCACTAACTATATATTGCAATACAACTCATTAAAAAAAACTGTGAGTAGATTATGAAAATAATAAATAAAAACTAAATTGACTAATATAGTCAAATAAAATAAACAATTATATGAACTCATATAACTTGTCAGTAGGTAAGCTATTTCTGGAGAAAGAACATATACATTGAATTGTGTTAATCACAGCGACAAACTATTTTTAGCGTTTAAGTAATCGTTGATAGAATAGTAGGTATGCCTTTGAACAAAGGTTGGAATTTGCTTTAGCTCTAAACGCATTAAAAGGCAAATCTAACAAAGAAGAGGGAAGCTTGTTATAAAAGTTTATACCAAGCCCAACAAATGATACAACAGTGTGATAGAGATGGGCATTACAGTCATTACAATTAATCGATAATCAACTAACACTCGACTTATAGAGAGTGCATAGTTCAGTATTACAAAATTATCTTGATTTCTCGAACGTAAAAGTTCAGTATGAAATGTTTTATTTATTTACTAGTGCAGAATTCAGAGTAAATTAAATCTAACGTAAGTTGCCGTCGAGGTCGATATTCCTGTTATATTGACTACTACCTGCATCACTACGTGTCCTGTTATGGTGACTGTGACGTCGAGGGCACTATGTTTTTCGAACTTTATGACTGGTTTTCGTTTTTGTCATCTTACGTTACTAAAAATGAAATCTAACGAAAGCTATTCACTTCAAATAAATTACGAAGAGCCAAGGTGCATAAATTAACACGGGAAATGAACAAAAAAATGCTGTTTTATGACATTTATTTACGTCAAAAGGTTAATAACACTGCGTTGAGTCCATAAGCGTCACATATTTTTTCGCGGGTTGTGACGCATTTTTCACTTTATTTATAATAAAACTTCAAAATGTATCGAATTTTTTCGTTAGATTCACTAATTTTGGCGAACAGAAATAAGACTTCACTTCACGGTTTCCGGTGTACCTGAAATTTTGCATGCATAATATGTAATTCGGATGATACTGCAATATTATTATAACATGGAGCTGATCTGATAATGGAGCTGGAAGATAGCCATTGGAACTAAGTAATAAAACGATTTGACCCCATAAATTTTTTGCTCGTTTGATTCGTCTTGACAGAGACTCTGGTCCTACTCTTATGATAATTTCCAGGGTCTGATGATGGAGCTAGAACGTGGCACCCTGGAAGGCGGCTACGGGAACTCTGTAATAAAACGACGTAACTCCATCGAGTTTGGGCTCGTTTGATTCGTCTTGACAAGTACTCTGGTTCTGGGGTCTGATGATTAAGTTGGTTGACTATATATCGAAACTACCTTTCCCCTAACTTATCATAATCTCATGTTGTCAAATAAAAAGCGTGTAACAGCAAGAGATAAATAAAAAGAGGGCGTAACACGCTTTGCTTGAAAATTTGAGACTGATAAGTAGATGCCAAAGATTTAATATTGAAGTTTCAAGGTTTGAAAATATTTATAATTATGATATATACAGGGTGTCTGGTGCATCGTGTGCCAAATTGAAATGGTCGACTGAAGGAGTCATCCGCTAGCCTTTCAGACCCTTTAACACCCCTCATGCTCTGTGGATTTTTTTTATCGACTTTTTATTGTTTTCCAAAAAAAAGACCCAAATTTTACATTCAAATACAGATTTTTTAAAAAAATATAAGGCGTAGACTGTGAATTTTAATTTTATTTCGATGTGTATTGTTTATGAATACTTTTAAATACAAAATTAGTGATATTAGTCACCTAGTTCTTTTTTAATTCACTCGCAAAGGTAAAACTTAAATTAAAGCTGTACATGTTACAGCTGTTTATAAGGCTACAAAAAAAAAATCAAAAGCGACCGGGATCTTACATCTCCCTCATTAATTCTCCAGTCTATCCTCTTTCTAATGATGTGCCACATGCCATAAAAGTATTTTAACAACTTTGTGAATTCGCTAGAATTGTGAATCGAGTCACCTAAGGCTAATATTCAAAATTATGATTTAAAAAAAAATCTCTTAAATGATACCTGTCAAACCTATAAATCTGCTATCTCATTCTTATGGTTAGGTAAATTCGTGTCTCATATCTGTATCTTTCGTGGGATTTACTTGAAATAAAAAAACAAAATTGCATTTTTAACATTTATTTAATCATTGTTACAAATCTTGCTCAAATTGTTGGCCTCTGTTGCGAATGCAGGCCCGACACCTGTTTCGTATTTCAACAGTTGTTGTACGAAGTCGTATTTCCTCCTTAATAGTATTGAATGCCGCTTCTATGTGTTGGACTAATACCTCCCTAGTTGGAACTTCCGTGGCATATACCAACTCTTTGGCACGTCCCCAGACATAAAAGTCTAACGGAGTTAGATCTGGGGAACGTGGCGGCCATGGAATAGGGCCATCGCGTCCAGTCCATGCATTGGGGAACACATTGTCGAGATATTCCCTCACAGTCAATCGCCAATGCGCGGGACAGCCGTCATTTTGAAATACAATGGGCACACGTTCATTAAATACGGGCACATCGGTCACTAATTCGGGCAGGTCATTTTGTAGGAATTCCAGGTAGTCTTCGCCATTGAGATTATCGGGCAGGAAATGCGGTCCAATTACCTGATTCCCAATCACTCCTGCCCAAACGTTTACACTAAACCTTCTTTGAGAAGATTTCTGTCTTTTAACTCGTGGGTTTTGCGTTTTCGTTGTCCAGTGGTGCAAATTGTGTAAATTGAGGATCCCATCCTTGGTAAATTTGGATTCATCCGTCCACAGTATTCTTTTTAAAAAATCAGGATCATCCACATCCGTGTGTAAAAGAAACCGACAAAAAGCCACTCGTCTCTCAAAGTCGCCACCCTCAAGACCTGCAACAAACAAAAACCTCTTTTAAATTTCTCTTGGGCAATAAGTAATTGCACAAGAAAGGACCCGCTGTTCGTGCTAATAGATTCACTACCTGGAAGTGACGCCATACCATACCCATTACCTGCTAAACAAAGGCAAGGTCAAACAAAGCTTGCACGGGTTTAAAGTTAGTTTAAAATTACGTACCTTGCACCGGTGTGTAGTGGAATGGGTGCTTTTTGTTTTGACGAAGTACTTTCCACACTTTCCATATTGAAATATCAAGATGTGATGCCACATTTCTAATGCTTCTTGTAGGGTCTTCCTCAAAAAGTGCCAGTATTCTCTCGTCTACTTCAACATTATGTCGCACAATATGGCCCCTTGGTTCATCAAAAGTAACACTGCCAGTCTCGCGTATGCGTCGGTATGGGTCTTGGAAGACTCTGCGGCCAGGTAATCGTCTACCAGGAAAGCGTTCCTGGTAAAGTCGTTGCGCTGCACGAGCGACGCCATTAGCGGCTCCGTAAGCCATCATGATGTCCGCATATTCTTCGTTAGAGAATGTCACCATTGCAATAACAAAAAACTCAAAGTTTAACAATAACAACAAAAATTAAACAAATGTAACAAGAACCAACAAAACTTATCGATAACAAAGTAATAAAAGAATCGCGGAGTATGGTGAACTAGCACACACGTTAGGTAGCAGAGGCAGTGATGTCTCGACTAAAAAAATGGCGGGTCGGGCGGCGCGATTTGTTCAAACCGATTTAAGGTATGCAAGAAAGAGATAGAAGATAGATTTTACTGTGAAAGAGTGAGAAAACAAATTTTACCTCTTTCTCAAGTAACAGTTCCGCAATAAATATTTTTTCATTAGAATTTGGAATGTAGTTTTATGTGACTTGATTCACAATTCTAGCGAATTCACAAAGTTGTTAAAATACTTTTATGGCATGTGGCACATCATTAGAAAGAGGATAGACTGGAAAATTAATGAGAGAGTTGGAAGATCCCGGTCGCTTTTGGTTTTTTTTTTGTAGCCTTATAAATAGCTGTAACATGTACAGCTTTAATTTAAGTTTTACCTTTGCGAGTGAATTAAAAAAAAACTAGGTGACTAATATCACTAATTTTGTATTTAAAAGTATTCTTAAACAATACAAATCGAAATTAAATTAAAATTCAGAGTCTACGCCTTATATTTTTTTTAAATCTGTATTTGAATGTAAAAGGGTCTTTTTTTTGGAAAACAATAATAAGTCGATAAAAAAAATCCACAGAGCATGAGGGGTGTTAAGGAGTCTGAAAGGCTAGCGGATGACCCCTTCAGTCGACCATTTCAATTTGGCACACGATGCACCAAACACCCTGTATATTAGAAATGAGCTTGTTCCTGACTTTTTAGATAAATTGTCAGAAAATTGTTAAATAAAAACTGATTATTTAAACAACTTTTTAACCGACTTCAAACAAGGAGGAGGTTCTCAATTCACCTGTATGTTTTTTTTTTGTATGTTTGTTACGCGATATTTCCGGCAATTGTAAATCGATTTCAAAAAATCTTTTTTTAATGGTTAAAGCATACCTTAACCTTTAAATTAAAATTTTATACGTATATATGGGACCATGAAGCATACTTCTTGGTCCCATATATACATTTTACTAATTTTACTTGGGTAGTTTTGCGGTTAGCTTCAATAATACGTATTTTTTCCGCTTAGCGTATATTGATGATGTCATAATAACTTCCTGTCACTGTTATTTACGAGTACATAGCCAGTAGTGGTATACGAATGTGTGTGAAATAGGTAGGTACCACAACTAAAAAGTGAAAAATAAAAACTTTTATACAAGAAAAACAACCGACTTCTAAAAAAACACTACAAAGTGAAAAATAACTTTAATTTCGGAAGTCGGAAAAAACGATAATACAAATCCAGACACCGACTTCCGAAATTAAAGTTTTTTTTTCACTTTGTAGTGAAAAGTCTTAAAAGTCGTACTTAGAAGTCGGTTGTTTTTATTTTGATCTTAATAATGACAATCCTAATTCAAATTACTTAGTAATCTCCTTTTACTTGGGCTGTATTTACAAAGAGTCTGCAAAAAGTTACAAAAAATTTACATGCATCTGCTCATAAAATGTTCCTAGATATCCTACCGTAGATATCCTATCTACTTTGGCATATTAAATTAACTTTATAGTTATGGAAAGCACTGTTATTTCAATAGTGAAACCTGACAAATCGCCAGAGCTTCCCAGTTCTTATCGACCAGTTTTCTTCTCATCTTCTCTTGGAAAAATATTCGAAAATTTGTTCAAAGTTCGTCTTGGTCGAATCTAATGGTATAATTCCAAATGTTCAGAATGGCTTTTGTCGAGGTAGATGTGCTGATAGCTTCATATCCTTGATCTCTGACCTGAAAAATGCAAAGCATAAAAGTTGCATGACTCACTGTGTATTCTTCAGGGGGATTTTGATAATGTAGACCCTGGTACATTAATTAAAATTCTCTTGGCATAAACGTCGAGATGGCGGCAGACGATGACGTTCGATTACGGCCGCGTGCTGTCTTCTTTTGCGCGCACAGCTACCAATAACATCTATTGTAACTTAGAAATTTAGTACAAAAGCGCAATCTGTGGTACTACGGTTGTAAAATTGGAGGAATGGTTGAATGGCTTTCAATTTACGGAAAAAGTTTTACCTATTGCTAACAGATGGCGTTGTTCAAATTTTACACTAAGCATACAAGTAGCGGATTAAAGTTTATCAAAATATTAATAAACATTGTGGAAACATTTTAAATTATAGTCTACCATAGTCTGGCGATACAATATGTTTCATAATTCGACTTTCTTAATTAAATCTTCTGCAGTGTTACTATTATATGTTTTTATCAAGTAGGTACTATTAAGTTTATCAATTTTACCTACCTGCATTAAGTTTAACCAATTAACTACCCTGCAATCTACACATCGTACGGGCCCAAAAACTGCGTCTTTTAAGAAAACATAGGTATCGAATTGCCTGATTTTGTTGGCACGGTTTGTTCTGGGTCCATGTCTAAGTAATAAATTTATTTGTAAGCCCTTTAGCCAGTCAGACAATGGGTTAAGCAACATGCTAATGGACGTTTAGAGACACAGACTGAACCACATGTAGGGTTCGATAAAACTACGGTTTCCTAGAAGAGCATGTGGCCGGAGTGCAAACGGGCGTAGTGACGGCTGTTATGAAAATGATAGTAGCGGGGTTTGACTTTACGGTAGCAAAAAATGCTCTCTAGGAAAACACACCAACATACTTTCATAACGGTTCAGAGACGTCATTCGCAGGTAATTTGCAGACGCTATGTGGCGGCCACCGCTCTTCTAGGAAACTAACGACGCCTAGACAGTAAAATTGATTTGTATTACGTCACACTTGTTGTTTCTTCAAGATCTTTACCGTCTCCATTTGTTTAAACAGTGTTCAGGCCGCCGATAGTATGGCACACCGAAACTTAGAAAAATACGATACGTGTCGCGGAACATTTATCCCCTAGTGAATACGATACGTGTCGCGGAACATTTATCCCCTAGTGAATACGAGACTGTAAGCATTCTGTCGTGACTGATAAATGATTTTATTTCTGTAAGTTGGTTTGTATTTTTATACGTCAATCATATTTTTAAACTACATAGATGAGGCCGGGGTTTCCTATATGACTACTCTGAGAAGAAAGACCGAAACAAACTCAGAGGTCACAGTCTCTTTTAAAGTCCAGACAGAATCTTGGTCAGATCATGTGAATACTTTGTAGATCGGTGTTTGAAATGATCTTTTGATGAAATAACCACACAGAGTGAACCTGTCCAGTCAGTGTACGCAATTATCAGTAATCGTGCAGCTCAACTCAGAACTTAAGGAGCTTAACGATTCGACGAAAAATACCAAAGAACGGACATTTGAGTAGGCCGAATAAATTATTCAAACTGCCAGAACATGATTAAACTAACTGATAAAAATACAAAAAAGCAGGGACCCACATAGTCCTAAAATTCACAATAATTAATATTGTAGATGATAGGGTAAAGAAAACGCTACAATTTAGGTAGACAAAGGGAAAAGGCGTTGGTGCGAGCGAAAAGGTTTCAACGCGGCGGACACACTTCTTTTTTACTGACTAACTGTGGGTGCACAAAACTTGCATAGAAAAATGTACCAATATTAACGTAGCTACCCACCAACGTCTTTATAATTATTTATTTATAAATATCCCAATAGATGGCGTTGCACGTTCAAAAAAGAAAGTATCTTAGAACTAATAATTATTGGTAAATCTTATTGCTAACAATATTAATATGCGTGGCCTACAAATATAATAATTTACAAAATATTATAATAAATTTAAAATTTACCTATTTTTTTTGTGCATTTCGACCCTGTTTCAGGCGAGGATCCTTTCATCGATCAGCGTTTCAGCGATCAGGATAGGATTTCAGCATGGTCAACAAGAAACTCCCTGGTCCTGAACCCAGTTAAGTCTAAGTATGTTCTCACAGGATCAAGAGATTTTCTAAATAGAATACATTAGGTACACTCTGGATTTGAAGATTAATGGGTGTTCTATTGATAGGGTGCAAGAAGCCCGTAATCCTGGGGTGGTGTTTGACGAGCACCTGCATTTTGAGACGCTCATCATGGAGGCTGTGCGCAACTGCTTTTACCGACTTAAGCTTCTGTACCGTGTACGTCCCTACATATGTGTGGATATGCGTGTCATGCTGTGTGAGTCAGTTGTTTTATCCAAGCTGAACTACGCTGACACTGTGAATGGTGCGTGCATTCTCGGTAGAAGCGAAAAGCTGATCTAACTCCATTTCTAAATAAGGGTAATTTGATGAGAATGTCAGATCGCAGAAAGCTTCATCTGGCGACCCTACTATTTCGCACCATTCTCACAAAAAAAAACAGAATATCTCTTTAGTCTCTCTAGAAATTGACTTGGTCTAAGAGATATTGGTAAAATTAAAACAAGAGCATCATCTTACCTCCTGTTGGCCTCATCGCACAAAACTGCTGCATTTCGTGGAAGCTTTAAATTCGCAGCTTCTCGCTTTTGGAACGACTTGCCACCTCCTTTTCGTGCTATAAAAATAGTTCGGACTTTTAGTATTAAATATAAACACAACTTGTTACGAGTACAAAAGGAAACCAGTTTCTGAACTCACCCTGGGACTGCACGCAGTTGGTATTGGTGATAGTGGCGGAGTGTTGTGTTCCTAGCAGCATGGTTTACTTCGATGGCTTTGTTTTGCTCGGTGATTGAATATTTTTCTTCCGACTTACATAACACAAGACAGTCAGTCATACAACCACAATACTTCACTTTATTTATCTGCAACACTTTCTTGCCGTATCTAATAATCACTCATTGTTATATTTGTCTCATAACTTTATTTTCTTTTACTAAACTTATTGACAGCGAGTCGCAATAAAAAAGTACTCTGTGGCCAGTCGCCTGCGCACCTACGCCACAGAATCCACTGATCACTATCACTCACAGAACATACATATCACAGAACACTATTACTCCTATAGGGGCTGCGCCTGCGTCTCATCGCTTGTCATAGACTATAGACAATAGTCTGTACCATTGACAAGTGATGTTGGAGCGTCGGGCGTGGGTCGATGACTCATGAACATACTTATATATGGTTTTTATTTACTATTATTATATATATTATTTTCTTTTTGTATTCCCCTAGTGGGATTTATAGATGTTCGTAGGTGTGTCCGTGGCATCACAGCGGGCCCTATCTGAATACCAGCGCTGCGGTATTTATTTTTAAACATTGAAATTAAATATTTATATACCTACCATTAATAAAAATTGCCATGGCCACGTTGACAGAGCATGCTATAGCTTTCATTAGGGTTCCGTACCTCAAAAAGGAAAAATGGAACCCTTAGGATCACTTCTTTGTCCGTCCGTCAGTCCGCTGTCTGTCAAGACTATTTTGCTCAAGAACGCGTGGAGGTATCAAGCTGGAATTAATATCATATAGGAAACTCTACGGTCCCTTGGAGCTCTAAAAATCAAGCTTTAAGTCAACGCAATAAAAAATACGGCCATTCATGCGACATATCGCACCTTTAAAGTAAAACCGTTACTAAACGAAAATTTTCTTGAATTGAGTTATCAATGCCATCTATGTAAAATATACGTAAACTGCTACATAAACTTGTCATTTTTTTTTAATATTGTATTTTACGCCATCTAGCGGTAAATCAAAGCGTTACTAAACCGAGTTATGATCGGCTCACGAAATACAATATTGTGTCTATACCAATAAGAACGTGTTCGTGGAAGAGTGATAACGGAAATTTAAAGTAAAAGTGTTATTATTTGGATAAACACGGCTGTATGTCACAAAAAAGGTAAGATGTTAATTTGTTTTAATAGGATAAGTGTTTCAATTTGTTTAAACACAGTTTTTGTGTTATGAAATTACGCAAATCATAATAAAAGTTCGTTGATAAAATGTTTTTATATAAGGCATTTATTATAAAACTTCCTATTCAGATACAGATTTCAAAGAAATACAATTCCGTAACAATCGTTCGTCTCGAACACGTATTAGCACTGATCTTTAAGATTTCCAGTTGAAGCCTTTATATCAGTCTAGATTGAAATTAAGTGATAGAAAAAACAGCGATATAAAGAGTTTAATTAACAGTAATATAATACCACAGAGTTACGCATTGTCATATTACAACAGCATCTTGTTTTAGCAATTATATTATTATAATAAGACAAGTTATTATTGATGATTATTGATTTAGAAAAACAATAACATTATTTTTAAGTTTTTTACGAGATTTATTTTTTATATAAACATTTTATATGGCAATAGGATTGCCTCATTATACTAATTAAGTGATACAAGTCAACATAACTTTGATTCGCCCTGAGTAGCTTTCGTGAATAGGGAAATAATTATGTGATTGTAACTTTGTTAAATTTAAAAAAATGCTATTTTCAATCGGTTTGTTCCTAGTCAAACTGATTGTTAAGTGACTGAGTGTTGTTGTTGTTGTTGTTTGTAGTAAGATACTTAATAAGTATGTAGTTAATATAGTAAGATACGTACATGCTGTGATTTAAAGATACAAATTTCTCAAGACTGATTGATAAATTAATAACTATGCCAAATGATTGTATGGATCTCTCATTTAATTTTAATAAAACATTGTTAATTTCTAATGTATTTTTTTATTTGGTAATATTATAACACCACAACAATCGCCAACTTTATAATTTTGAATTTAAATGTTGAATAATATTATTGTATCTATGAAATTTTAATAGTTTTCTATTTAGTAACATCAGTTGCATTGTAATTTCATAGTAATATACCATAATTAACAAATTATTAATGGTAAAGTGTTACTATAATAATATAAATCAAAATAAATAATACTGTAAATAAAAATAAAAAACTTTTCTAAATCACGTGTCATAATGTAAACAGAGATCTATAATAAGACCTCATTAAATGTCTTAAAGAACCCAGCATTCAGATTTTATTGACAAAAAATGGTGACTTTTTTCTAATATCAGCTCTCCTGTAAAATTTTATAATTTCGTTTAGTAACGGTTTTACTTTAAAGGTGCGATATTTTGACACTCGCAAATAAATCAAAACATATAGGGTACTTCCCTTTGACCCAGAATCGTGACATTTGACAGGAAGTAAGGTCTCACAGCAGAAGTAAAGGAAAATGTCCAAAAATATTGGGTTTCATCCCAAACTACGAAACCTGTGCGTGGTCGGTCGGACACGCACTTGGCCGATTTTTTTATAATAGGTAGAGTAGAGTTGCGCAACGACCCTTCTAGCAAATTTGCTTTGACATCACTAATGCTTCTACTAAGCAGAAGCCTATCAAAGTCAAAAAAGTTTTCAAAAGCTATGTTACGTTGATGAATTTTTTATAGGTAGTTACGTAACTTATAAAAAAATGATCATAAATGTTATTCTGGTAATTTTTGTTTTCATCTCCAACAGAATTGAGTTGCGCAACGCTCGACCCTCCAGCTCGCTTTGACGTCAATTCAAATTCTTCCAAACATAACGGAAGCCTATCAAAGTCTGAAGAAATCTGAAAACTTTTCAAAAGGGGCCATGTCGGTATATCGTAGGATTAAATATCATAGGTTTATCGGAGATTAGAAGATGAGGCGAACAAATAGAAGAATACTATGATTATACATATAGGGATAAATTAAATTAGCTAGACAAACTTCGGTGACGTGATGGGTATAATAATATATACATATATGGGTATATAATATCTAAACATAATAAAACAAAAACAATTTGATGATTTTTTATGGGTTCATCACTTTGAAATATCAGTTTAAAAAATCTGTTTTATGTTTGTAAACTTCACAAACGTTATTCGTATCGATACCTCAACATTTTTTCAACTCGTACTTCATTAACAACACTACCAGCGGTCGTTGACCTCTAAAAAAACATCAAATCTTTTTTATTTTATTTTATCGTGTTTAGATATCGATACCCATCACGTCTGTGGAGTATCGCTAGCTAATTTAATTTGACCCTGTATATTTCAAAAACAAAACTTTGTGACCACAGGGCGTTGGATTCCTTGTGAAAAAATATACCTCAAAAAAAATATCCTAGAATTCATTGAAATTTCAGACCGAATATCAGTTCTAAATATTGAGTTACCCAATTATAAACACCCCATTACGTCTGTGGAGTATCGCTAGCTAATTTAATTTGACCCTGTATATTTCAAAAACAAAACTTTGTGACCACAGGGCGTTGGATACCTTGTGAAAAAATATACCTCAAAAAAAATATCCTAGAATTCATTGAAATTTCAGACCGAATATCAGTTCTAAATATTGAGTTACCCAATTATAAACACCCCATTTTAATAGTGCAAGTTTTTGCTCCAACCGAAAATACAGAAGAAGAAACCAAATACCAATTCTACCTTATACTGAGGCAAGTCATGAAATAAATGCACAACATATTCATTGTAACTGGACTTCTAAATGCATATAGTATATTGAAGAACCCACGAGAACAATTATTTGGGAACCTAAACATCTGGAATGCGACACAACAACGGACAGAGGTAAATAGACTTTGCACAAGAGCACAATTTTTATGAACAGTAATTTCAACATAATTAAAGCCTATTAGAAAATGGACATGGTTGACGCCAAACGTCAATAATTAAATAGATTTTATAATTACGAACAAACCCAAATTGTTCATGGATGTCGATGTCCTAAACCATCTCAACTTTAACTCCGACCACCCACGGTTCGCGGAACAATGACTGTGTCCCATGTAAGACATTCACGCAAACACTTACGAAATAGTAATCAACCATTTTAACTTGGACGGGAAGCCCAAAGGGTGTTTGAGCAAGCATAATTATGCAGGGCAAAAGTTGATAGCTGAGTTGGTGCGGCATGAGGAGGGAACACCGAAAATATATTTGAAGAGTTTCAGATAAGCGGCCCGTGATCAGGAGTCCACTTTCAAATTACGAAATTAGACCAAAATTAAAGTGATCTTCAGAGCCGTTGATTTTCATATGATCGTGTGCGGCCTAACCCGTAATGACTTAAATAGGCAAATCTGACGAAGGAATTGTGGGCTTTCCCTGAATCTGACAACTTTGCGAATGAAATTAATAAATAAATATCTGCCGGATTGATGTACCTAGCCTTTTCGCAAATATGAAAAAAAAACATAAATTCATAAAATTACCCAAAAGTGGACATAATTTTGCATTTATCCCTTAATATATACATGAAAATACCATATCTTAGAAAATTTACTAAGAAAGATTGTATAAAAAAACTAAAGCTTCAAAGATAAAATAGGAAAAAAGCTACGGGTTTAATGGAATACGACAAAAAGCAATTGACTGGAGAGAACTAACTAAATAAAAAGATCAACGAATGCATAAGAAATCATAGAAAACAAACAAGACGAGATCGAATTATTTTTCACACTGGAAGGAGTTGAAAGAATATACAAATTTTATAAGAAATGAATAAACAGAAATACCAAAAGAATAAAACGAAAAGATCCGAAATATTAGAAGCAGCTACAGATTTCTATCGAAACCTTTACAACGACGACGAAGAAACCACTCCATCATTAAGATGTATAAACCACTTGGAAGACGAAGACGAGATCCCGAAAATAATGGAAATTAAGACATTTAAAGCCATCCAATCACAAAAACGTAGGAAAATATCAGGAGAAGAAGGATCTCGAACGTACTTTTGAAATTAGATGGTTTACATATTACTTTGTGCGAGATATTTAATGATAAACTAAAATGATGTAACTAATATTTATGTAACAATATAATTTAAAAGAGTGTCCATGGAGTTTCTTGCCCGTTCTTCTCCATAGGTACCTACTACGCTTTGGAATGGGCAACTAGCTTCATATTTCTGACTGACCGACCACTTGACAATTCAAAAGTTCCTGTAAATGGTTTAATTGAAATAAATGCTTTGAGTTTGAGTTTGATATCCTCAGACAATAAAAAGTGCCAAAATAATGGACTCAGTCAACAATTACATTGCTCCATATAAAAGGAAGAATGGATGATATTATAGAGGTATGAGGAACAGGGTTCACTCATCCTCAATAGAAAACTGGAACTGTCTGCGAAGATTTCCCAGTGAGTCGGGGTGGCGCTGCATTATTCTCCAGTGCGTGGGATGTGGTACAGCGCCGGTTTGAGGTTGACTGCTGGCGTCAACCTGGAGTGGAATTAAGATCTCTTCTCTTATCTTCTCTTGACCGGCCGAAAGTGCAGTGTGCTGTGCTAAGGTTACTGATGAGGCTGAGGGTGATGACCAGGAATGCGCGTCCACTGCATGTTGGTGGTCAGGGTACCCTTTGAAGCCGTGAGTACTGGCTGGCTGTGTGACTCGCCGCTCGAAAGCTTGAGGAAGTGATGATGATGACGTCACGCTAACGTAGTGGCACGAAAGCTGCGCTGACGTTATAGAAAAATAGAAACGGACGAACTACGAATAGATGGTATGGAAAAGGGAGGATCCTTCGACCAGACGGGTGTTGTGTCTGGTGGGCAATTGCCCGACGATTAAAGTCGGGGTGTTGTATACAACTTATCCCCAAATTCAACGATAATTATAAAAATAATGAAAAAAAAATAATTATTGTTTTTGGAAATTACAAAAAATACATTGAATTCCTTCGAAAATTGACACCCCTTAAAATATTTTTAACTACCATGACCACAATTTTTCTAATATTTCTGTTTTTTTTGTATCGGCAATCTAAGTAGCACAACCTTTAAAAATCCCAGAATGCCTGTAGTTTGCTGCTATTACAATATCAGCATCGAACCTTTTGTACTTTTTTTATTCCTTCTGACTTTGTACAGCTTCAGCTAAGTTTAAAAGCTCCCGCAAGACGGGCCCAACCCAATTATTTTTTAATGAGGACAATATTATGTTACCAAAATAATATTTCTGATCATTTTTTATACGTATCTAGCTCAGACGAGTGTTTATATGATCTGAGGTATCTAGCCAGCTTCTTTCTATATTCTAAGCTAGCCAGCTGTCACGACATCACGTCAACACTAACCCTGCCGAAATGTTTCTGATTTCATCAAACTATGTTGAGCATCATCTACGTTTATGTTCTTAGAATCGGAGGGTTGTAGCGTTGCAACACTCCTACCCTCCTTTGACGTTCTATTCTAAAATAAGTTGAAGCTATAAACAATCTGAAGAAATCAGAATGCATTTCAAGACGGTTGATGTGGCTGATGATGGTCGTTTTATTCGTTTGGTATTTCTGTTTATTCAGAGAGTTATTGACGGAAGAGTTTCTGAATTCAGAGTGGCCACTTTTGCTCCAGCCTGTGTAGCTTCAGCCTTAGCAGCTTAGTCTAATTCTAAGTAGTAATCAGCCGTAGACAGAGAAAACTACTGTCTACGTAATCAGCGCTTGAGTGCTTGAGTTTCGTCATCCTAGATTGTTCATAGATAATCTGCCGTCAGAAAAATTAAAATGATCAACCTGGCCACAACAGACCATAACCAAAACTGTGATCATCTGGATCATCTGTCACATGACATTTATAAAGTTTTCCTTTTCCTACCCATTCTTAGTTCATAGCTTCCTACAAAGCTTACCAATGCAACAAAATTAAACTCAACTAATATGTGTGCATAGATTTCATGTATACATAATTTATACCCAGCATCCGAAAAAACAATCGTGAACTTGTTATGTTAATTTATTACAAAATCACAACATGTTAGGTAACGTAAAACAATTACACTTACTATCCATGTTATTGAAATCGATCATCGTAATGATCGTAAATAGGTTTCGTAGTAGTAGATATTCATCATCCTCTTACCTAATTAATACTTGTACGTAACAAATTATCGGGACACCTTTAGATAGAGGCCATTTCAAAGGGATTTATAGAGTAACCTCGGATATTCTTCTCTCAGCATATTTGATTCCATTCTCATCAAAGACATTCAAGTAATAGTGCCTATTATTGTGCTGTACTATAACACAAGCCAACACAGATATAATTAATGTTATGTCACAACTAATTCCACGCATTCTTTCGGTTACTAGCAGTCCAACGATCTCTTGAGCCATAGCTCCACTGAAGACTCTCACTTCTCTACTGATAGAACTGTCTACGATGTCAAAGGGAACATAACTTGGTAAGATCAATTCCGCTTGCTGTAATCCTAATAGTCGTATCAATAATTGTCAACGTTTGCAAATAATAGTTATAAATAAATATATAAACATTTATTTCAGAATTACTTCCTTATTTGTTAGTAACAATGTAAACTTTTAAACTAGTGATTATAAGGCGGGCAAATTAATTGCTTATGAAATTAACTACCAGCTCAGATGGTCCGTATATTCCAATCACAGTTGTATGAAATGGCTATACCACGGCAAATTGTATTAATTGGGTGTGTATATGTATATGTACATAAGTATGTATATCAGTCATCAGGTTACCGTAGTACAGGCTCTGCCTAGTTCGGGACCTGAAGACCTTGTGTCGATGTTGTCGCATATTATTATTATTATTATGTTTATGGAATTGTTTTCCTCGGCATAGCCGGATAGAACTGATGGCACGGGCCTAAGCCAAGTGTCCAGCAGTGGGGTTAAGTGTGGGAGTAATATTATAAGTAGCCTGTATGGTAGACGAAACTATATTTGAGTGGGAGTATTGGTGCAAGTTGTCCGACTCACACTGAAGAAATTTTTATTATTATTAAATTGACGTAGTGTCAATTTGATAAACAATTAATTTCCCTGACTGTACATATGTGCCGTGTCACATATTACTTACTTTGAACAATTTATCTATTATTGCGGTAATAATACATTTTTAATTATAAATACTTACCTACCACTTTTGTTACCTGTAATTATTCACAATAACCAGAGCCACGGTACTCAAGGCAATTAACGCCCGCCTAACTTTAAATCATTTTTTAACAAATTCTATTTAATAGGAACAAATAATGCGGTGAAAAGATAAAACATAATTGTTTGAACTGAAAGGTGCTAGCTAGCTTTAGAAATTTAACTTTTTATAATTTCCATGCTAATAACCTTTTCCAGTTAGTTGTTAATAATACTATGTCTATTACCGCCTGTTTGCTAAATGAACGCCGCCGCCGCGATACTGTACGCCGTATATATCATACAACATAACATAACAGTCAATCAATTTCATTTATCATTTAACGTAAAACTATCAAACTACTTTGCAAATTTAAAGTAATTCAAAGTCTTTGTTGCAATCGTTTGAAACAAAAGTTTTTTTTCCGAGAATCAGCAAAGAATCAGCAATCAGGTAAGACGCCCTCAGGCTAGGTGGAGTGACGGCCTTTTCCGACCCCCATGAATGGGTCCAGGGGCGTGGAACTTGGGGAAGTCCTGGCCCCTTATTTGATGGACCCAAAACGGAGGCGCGCGCGGGTATCGGCGCGCGCCTCTGAGGCGATGCACGGGGTAGTTAAACACCTCACTACCCCGTGCAGGAGACGAGGCCCAGACAGACCGGGCCAGCACTAGTGTGGGGCTGCGGAAGAATTTGGATTCTCGCGGCCCCGCGCGCACGTGCGAGGAGACACCGGGGTGGTTTTAGCCGGTAAGAGTCCGGCACGCCCCTCCGCGTTTTCCCCAGGCGGAGGTAGTCCATGAGGATTGCCCCCCGTAAAAAAAAAAAGGTGGAGTGACGATCGTCGCAGGATGGCTGGCAGCCGCTAGATCGACTTGTAGGCTAATGATGAGATCGGCGATAAGTCCCCTCTTTGAGGAGTGGCTAGAGAGGTTCCATGGCGTCCTCACCTTCCGCCTGACGCAGGTCCTCACTGAAACAGTTGTTTCGGGAGATTCCTATTCCGGATAAGGCGGGAGGAAACGCCTGGGGGTCACCATTGTGTGGATTGCCTGCAGGACACGGTGGAGCATACGGTGGAAGTCTGCCCGGCTTGGGCGGAGCACCGCCGTGTCCTCGTGGAGGCGATTGGCGGTGGCGATCTCTCACGTCCGACCCTGGTCCAGGCAAACTCATACTCAAACTCAAAGCATTTATTTCAATTAAACCATTTACAGGCACTTTTGAATTGTCAAGTGGTCGGTCAGTCAGAAATATGAAGCTAGTTGCCCATTCCAAAGCGTAGTAGGTACCTATGGAGAAGAACGGGCAAGAAACTCCATGGACACTCTTTTAAATTATATTGTTACATAAATATTAGTTACATCATTAATCTTGTATATAGGTATAATTATATGTGAGAACGATGTAAATAAGACGTACACATTGAGTGTCCAGTGTACAGCAAATATAAATTCAAACAAAACAATCCATAATAAAATAATTAAAAATAAGCCGTGGTGGCTAAGAGATGACCAGTCCCAACTGACAGCGCCCGTTCACGAACATGACGCATGGATCAGCACCATTCAGCTCAACCATTTTGAAGGGAGCTAAATGATCCAACACACGCGCCACCCGTCAGCGAGACATTTGAGTGAGCATGACATCTATCAGCCGCCAGGACACATTCAAGTCAATGAAAGACATTACCCGGTAAATGGTAGCTCGATAGTACATAATACTCACACTTGTCCTATGCAATTATATAATACAAAGGACATTGAGTTTATACAAAGCAAAGGTAGTCTTACAATCTTCAGCAGCTCCAACAGTATTTTCAAATGTTAATCAATTAGTTGTGGTTGTGGAGCAGGACCAGCATTGAGCCTGGCATTTTTATCAGCGATATAATCCCCCAACTTATAATATGCCTGGCTGCATAGTGTGCGTTTTATACAAACTTTGAATTTCGTCTCATTCAGTTGAAGTATGCGGGGAGGTATTTTATTGTAACATTTTAAACAGTACCCCATGAAAGATGAGTCCACTTTAGCCAGTCTGAAACCTGGTTGAACTAATAGGTCCCTATTTCTGGTACTATAATTATGTCTATCACCTCTTTTAGTAAAAAGATGTACATTTTTTCTTACGTACATGATGTTTTCATAGATATATTGACAAGGTACCGTCAAGATCTTAATAACCTTAAACAGTTCCCTTAGAGAATCACGCCTGCGGAGATTATATATGGCTCTGATGGCTCTTTTCTGCAGAATAAAAATAGAATCGACGTCTGCAGCCCGTCCCCAAAGTAAAATACCGTAAGACATGATACTATGAAAGTAACTAAAATAGACTAACCTCGCGGTATCTACATCGGTAAATTGACGGATTTTTCTGACAGCATATGCTGCTGAACTTAGCCGTCCCGCCAGAGATGTTAAATGAGAACCCCATTGAAGCCTCGAGTCGAGCGTGATCCCCAGGAAAACAGTTTTATCGACGAATTCTAGTTTCTCTTGATTCAATACTATCTCACAATCACTACTTTTGACATTAGGTAAAGAAAATAGTATACACTTAGTTTTTTTCCCATTTAATACTAAATTATTAGCAGTGAACCAATTATGGACATGCATTAGGGCGTTATTAACGTCGTCAAAATTTGTAGCACTTCTTTCTACCTTAAAAATTAAAGAAGTATCGTCAGCAAATAACACCATTTGTGGTTGATTTTTTAATAAATGGAGTAGATCATTAATATACACTAAAAAGAGGAAAGGACCCAATATCGAGCCTTGTGAAACTCCCATTTCTACTTTTAAACTAAGTGAATTGACACCATTTATTTGAACTTGCTGCTGCCTATCCTTTAAATAAGATTTTACTAGACTGAGCGCAAGTATTCCAAGTCCATAATGCTCAAGTTTCAAGAGCAAGGTTGCGTGATCGACGCAATCAAATGCCTTGGAGAGGTCACAAAAGATTCCTATGGCGTCTTGGGCCTCTTCCCACGCCGTAAATATGTGTTTTAATAAGGTGACCCCGGCGTCAGTCGTACAACGTCCCTTGGTGAAACCATACTGTTGATTGTGTAAGATTTTATTTGTGTTAAAATGAATGAGCATTTGATTAAGCATTACCTTTTCAAATACCTTGCTGAAAACTGGCAACACGGATACGGGTCTATAATTATTGGTGTCTTTGCTGTCCCCGGATTTGAAAAGCGGTATTACCTTACTGTATTTCATTAAATCCGGGAAGACTCCTTGATCCACACACAAATTAAATATGAAGGCTAAGTAAGGCGATATAGTGTCAATTATGGATGTACAGACTTTAATGGACATTCCCCAAAGATCTTCAGTCAATTTGATCTTGATTTGCTTAAAAGCTTTTATTACTGTTATGGGGTTAATATGCTTAAAGTTAAATTCAATCGGGCAGACCGAAACGTTCGCCCTTACTAAATCAAAAGCGAGCGTGGGCGAGGAATTTAAAGTGTCAGTAGTTTTAATTGGGATACTGGTAAAGAAATTTACAAATTCTTGAGCAACTTCTTTGCTATCGCAAATGAGACCACGTGTCGTCTCCAGTGTATAATCAGAATTATGCTTTTTGTTCCTGTTCGTTTCATTATTGATAATTTTCCAAACAGTCTTTATTTTATTGTCTGCTGATTTGACCTTGTTGCTAATGTATGAGGCTTTGGCTGCCTTACAAGTGTTCTTAAAAATTTTAGAGTAAGTAGCAACATACTTATTAAAAGTTTCCGTGTTAATATAAGGCTTAAGGCCATATAGCTCAAAAAGTATTTCCCTACTTTTCCTAAGTCCTTTAGTTGCCCAGTCACTAAATAAAAACTTAGGGCAGATACTTTTAGTGCTCTTCTTAAAAGAATAATTGAACTCTGTTTGGACTACCGAAAAGAATTCTTTATACAAAATGTTAACATTGTTCATTGTAAGGTCCTGATTACTCAAATGGTCTAGATTGTATCTGCAGTTTTTGTATTATGATGTTGGACTCAAAAGTTACGGTTTGACCGCTGTGATCGGAAGAGAGATAATTAACGATGGCTTTATCTAAATAGTCGCAGCAACAAAATACATTATCAATGCATGTAGCTGTAGTTGTAGTTATTCGGGTTGGTTCTACAAACACATTTGACAAATTAAATGATTTAAACAAATTTAATAATCTACTGGTATTTGAATTATTTTCCAGGCCATGGTACGGAGCGAGATGGCTTGGGAAGCCGTTACCTCCTTCTGCGAAGCAGTAATGCTCGCGAAGGAGGAAACGGAACGCTTGAAGGAGAACCAAAATTCGCACTCTCACGCCCCTAGACGCCGCAGGAGACGCCCTGGGCGTCGGGAATCACAAGCCGATTCCCGGCCAACGTAGGCGCGGGTTTGTAGACGGCGAGCAATGGGCAGCTCGCCGTCGGATAAGAACCAGGGCCGAGTCAACGGCGCGTTGTGTTCCACGCGCGCCTCATAGAGATGTCAGCTTCAAAAATCAGCTTCAGCAATCAAAAATATATCGACTTTGACAACAATCGCCATTACCCTTTATCGCTTACTTAAATCAGCCCTCTAATGTCCCCACTGCTGGGACACAGGCCTCCTCTCGGTGAGAGGAAGTGGGCCGTAATCCACCACGCGGGCCCAGTGCGGGTTGGATATGGATTTCACATGTCTTTGAATTTTTGGTTCTAGGACACGCCGGTTTCCTCACGATGTTTTCCTTCACCATTTTGAGAGCAGTGGTCATTAAATAATTTTGACAAAGTAAAGCGCCTGTTTGGGTTCGAACCTACAACTCGTAAGTCATGGCCATTACCACTGGGCCACCACTGCTCTTCCTCTCTTTATTGCTTAATCACGTCTAATGTAGGTTCAGATATCTCATCATCAGCCTTTTTTTTTTTTGAGTGTGGGTTTCCTCAAATAACTTCTCCCGCTTCGGGACCACCTGTGTTCCTTCAGTTGCCGGTGCCAGGGGCCACGGTAACCCTTTCGGACTTTCCCGCAACTCCGACAGACATCGGCCCTAGCGGACCCCGTCATTTGAAGCTGACATCTCTATGAGGCGTGCGTGGAACACAACGCGCCGTTGACTCGGCCCTGGTCCTTATCCGACGGTGAGCTGCCCATTGCTCGCCGTCCGCAAGCCTGCGCCTACGGTGGCCGGGAATCGGCTTGTGATTCCCGACGCCCAGGGCGTCACCTGCGGCGGCTAGGGGCATGAGGGCGCGAATTTTGCCTTTCCCTCAAGCGTTCCGCCTCCTCCTTCGCGAGCATTACTGCTTCGCAGATGGAGGTAACGGCTTCCCAATACCTCACGCTCCGTACCATGGCCTGGACCAGGGCCGGACGCGAGAGATCGCCATCGCCAATCGCCTCCACGACGACACGGCGGTGCTGCGCGTAAGCCGGGCAGACCTCCCACCGTATGCTCCACTGTGTCTTCCGGGCGATCCTTGTCCGGTGAGAACCTGCGTCAAGCGGAAGGTGAGGACGCCGTAGCGCCTCTCTAGCCACTCCTCAAAGAGGGGACTTATCGCCGATCTCATCATCAGCCTACAATAGTCCACTGTTGGAAATAGGCCAATCTAGCGGCTTCCAGCCATCCTGCGACGATCGTCACTCCACCTAGCCTGAGGGCGTCTTACCTTACATTTACTGATTCTCGGTAAAAACTTTTGTTTCAAACGTCTGCGACTAAAACATTTAATTTTAAAACATTTGCAAATAAGTTTGATAGTTTTACGTTAAATGTAAAATGAAATTAATACGTGACTGTTATGTTGTGTTGTCCTTGGGTGTGATCTGATGTAAGTTTGGAAGATCTTCAAACTCTTTCCGCTCAAGTAGAAGCTGTTTTAAATAGTAGAAAACCCTTATCCGCCTTTCCTGGCGGTTTCCATTGCTTTACTCTTGGGCATTTTCTCATTGGGCGGGCTCTTACCTCGCTGCCTGAATCAGTTTTGGAGGATTGCCACTCAACTTGCCGCTATGCAAGGCTGCAGCAAATATACCAAAATTTTTGGCGGCGCTGGAAATGCGAGCATATCGTCGAGTTGCAACTTCGTCGTAAATGAAAGACTGACACCGACGCAGTCAAAATTGGAGACATGGTCCTACTCCAAGAGGATGGTGTCCCACCTCTATGTTGGAGCCTTAGACGCATTACAAGACTCTTCCCAGGACAAGGACGGGTTTCACGAGTAGCCGACATTAAACCTGTTAGGGGAATTATACGGCGCCATCTGGTTCGCATCTGCCCCTTACCAACCGAAATCCTTTTCGATATTTTATTTTATTGAAATCTCTTAGTTGCAACGAGGGGAAGATGTTTACGCCTGCACGTTAATTATGAAGACGTTCAGTGTTTGTGAGTGTCGTTGTTATTTTAAAGGGCCAAACGCCATACAGATTTTTATTTTGCATAAACCGTCATAATCGTCGCGAACTTGTACGCTCCACATACTTTTATTGTAAAATACAGTCAAAAGCCGAATTAAATAACTGAACCTCGGTACGGGAGCTACATTGAAGAACAATCGCTAGACTCGGAAGCCAGAAGTACTTAAGTCAAATATTTTTGCATGCAAAAATTTTACAGGAGACGGTTTAATTCGATTGGTGTGAAAAAAATGTACTACGGTTAATGTTTTTATTATTTATTATTACACAATTATGAACTAGTTACAAATCAGAGTATGGCTATTTATGCTTTATTTATTATTTACTGAAATATATGACTTAAGTTTCTTTGAACATCAAGAAATTGCGACTTAAGTGTTTAGTATCGTACTATAATTACTTGGCTTATTTATTTTATTTTATGATTTTAAAATAAACTATGAAAAATTATGGTTATTAATTAAAATTTTATAATATAATGCGTGCAATAAAGTCAAAAACTAACAGTCACTCTCTTCTGAATTTCGTATATCTGGATCAACATCCTTGGTATCGTCAGTAGTTACTAAATTCTGGTAAAAAGTATGGAAACATTCTGGTATTAAACTTAAAAGTGATATTATATCACGTTTTTTTTCGACACTTATTGGTACTGGCTTGTCAGTAATCTGCATCAAATTAAACTCCTTATCTCGTCGCGTGTTCCGTTTGAAATTAATAGTTTTGCCGCTTGAAAATATTTCCGTCGTCGTCTTTCTTTCGGGCTACTAAAGGACCTTTCAATAAACTAGCGAAATCAAAGAAATCATTTTGTCGCATTTCTTTAACGGTAAATTTTTTGCTACTCGATCTTACTAACTGCATCCAATCGTGTGGGTGATAAGTTTGTATTTCGGTTTTTTTCATTTTTTTTTTCAATAATTGCATGGTCTAAGTCAACCTCCATATGTGTATGACCAGGTATCATAAACTTGTGATGTATTAACTTCATTGAAGGTTTTACAGTCAACAAGTACGTGAACATTGCAGCCACGTGAGTGTTCTTGTTTTGTCCTCCACAAGTGTCAGAGTACAAAATCACTTCTGAGATTTCTTCCGGTTGTTCTCGTAAATATGCAAACAAACAAGAGGCTATTTGATTAGCACCGCGACCCGAAATACCCTCATGCCTATATGGTGCGTTGACATTCCAGTTGCGTTGTCATGTATTGTAAGGTTGAAGGTCCAAAGTTGTCTTTTATAAAAGGCTACAGATGATTGTAAAGCTGGGGTTGGCAAGTATTGCTGTAGGTCAAAAGTCAGGCATTTGTTTCTGTTATTTGTAATTGCGATATTTTTATCACACTGCTTCTCTTTGTACGCCATATCAGCGGCTAGCAGATGAGAGTCGCGTTCTTCTCCAAGGGCTAATTTTGTGATCTCGTCCATAGCAATATTTAATTTCATTTTAAACAGGTCGCATGTGTGACAAGTGTCCACTTTTGGTTTTTTGAAACTTAAATTTAATTTATGAAATTCTTTGCGGTATATCTTATCACTCACAGGATTTTCATGTGATTCTGAATAAAGAGAATACATTTTCGATATAGTCAAATGCGATGGTAAATATTTGCGGGTGCTTTTACGTCTAGTGTAATGACTTTCATAGAGTGGAAACGAATTGATATGATTAATCACCTCATGAATTTTTTGTTCTGAATGTTTGTTTGCTGGTGTAATCTTTCCACGTTTGTCTGTTGGTATAATTCCACTCGAGGTGCCACGTTTCTTCAAACCGATTAGTTTGACAAAATTATCACTTATAGATAAGGTTTTTAGAAAGCAACCTTGACACACGGATATTTTTTCACTATTGATGTTAAAATGATACGTATAAGTCCACTGTCTGTTTTTTTGTAAACTAGGATCTTCGACCCGACGACGCTCGGTTTTTTTTCTCTCGAATGGTAATCAAAGATGAAATGAACGCTGCCCTTAAATCATAAGACCCAAGATTCCAAACCTCTTTGTGAATTATAGCTCGTTGCTCATCACTTATTTTTTGACGACACTTATTTCGACAATTAGGTAGTTCCTTCATTTGACGTTTGCCGATAGTTTTTCCAGAAGCTGTCGAATAGGATTGGCCTAAATTTCTTTTTATTTTGTTTTCTTTCTTCCTTCTTCTACAGGGCACAGTTTTGCTTTGTAGTTGTAATGACGTATCTTCAATATTTTCAGGTACTTCATTTTGTGGTGCTATCTGTACATCTACTGATGCATCATAAACAGTGGTGTCCATCTCATCTTCATGTTGTATAAGCAAACTAGGACTGTCTGGAAAGTAGGTAGGATCAGCAACAGAATCGTCACTAGAATAGTCAATAGCAGCTTCATCATGAGTAATTTGTTTTTGAGTTCCAGATGTACTTGGTTGCGGATTAGTGAATGGGTCTTCATCGCCTGTAAAAGAGGGAAATGTAAACTTTTTGTTGTTATGGGTTGTAATTGTGTCAACAAAAACTATACATTTATTTTGCATATTGCATAAAAATGAAAGGAAAATATTCAAAACTTACCTTTATTCTCATTATTTAAGGCGAGATTTACTAACTTTCTGGCTCTTGAATCCATTATAAATACAGTTAATGCACGTCACCACTACGACCGTCACACCAAAACACTAATGGAGGAATACGTATTTAATTTTACTTCACTCACGACGTTCGTCAACTTTTTATCAAGCACTTCAAAAACGAGGGTAAAGTGAGGGTAGATACTTGAAAATATTATCGACACCAAAAACGGATCACTGTTACCAAGTTACTTATGTCATTCGTTATAAGAGTTGTCATGCCGGGAAAAAAACTTAAGTCAACTTAAGTGGTTTTTGTCGCGGCTTGTTTTGTTGATACGACTTAAGTTTTATGGTACAGTCGACTATTGCGACTGAATGAAGTGACGGTGACTTACGTGCTTATTCCAGTCAACGGATAATACAAAAACATGGGTGCTGTGAATTTTTACAATTTTGAGCTAAAATTGACTTAAGTGCTTTTGGCTGCCGCGTCTAGTCGCTTTAAAAACCTTCGACCTCGTTAAACGCACTCAAATAAAACTTCTCTTTCAGCAACACTTTAACTCAGGAATCTACAATGTGCAGAGAGGTATGAACTAAAATTGAACAATAAAGTTTTAAGAATGTCTCAATCACAACCTAATCAAAAAGAAAAGGAAGGGTCATCAAACACAAACAAAACGGCAAGAAAAGGAAGAGCATAAAAATAAAGTGAAAAGTTAAACATAAGATAAAAACGTGAATCACACAGAGTTTTTCATCAAAACGAGGTGTTCTAAGAAACTAAAAGTAAAATTTTCAGTTAAGTCTGACGTTGCCTGCTCATAACATTCACAATGAAAGACATCGAAAACGAAGAAAAGCGACTACAATATGATTTGCGCCAGTGTGATCAGGAAAATGACCAATGCAATCAGATAAATGATATCAGCATAATGGTTCATAAGAAAAAGGTGAAAAACCGTAATAAAGTCGTACTTGCAAAATATGGCCAACAGCCAGCTATCGCTTTTCGGTTATCAAGCTCATGTAGGAATAAAACCCAAAAGCTCCTCACTAAACACATAAGCATGACTGACATTTTTAAACGACCTAAACTATCCAAGCGAAGAACAAGAAGCTTCGAAAATATAAAACAAAAAACCTTTCTCAACTCCAAATTCATAGTTAACCGAGTATCGGGATACCATTTAAACGACTACTTGAATTCGTTTAATTTTCCTACGCAGAAGAAATGGAAAGTTTACCGCTGTCAATTGAGCGCACCAGAGGATGGCTGCTGCTGTTCATGCAACTCAGATGCAATGTTTGAAGTAATGAAAAGCCTCTACGACTGCTATAAACAGAAAAATTGTGATAACTGTAATTGCATACTATGCAGTCACTTATTACGGGAAGAAAGGCGCCTTGGAGAAGAAAAGAAGTCGTTAACTGATATATCGTTGAAAGGAAAGACTGCAGCAGAAAAAGAAAAGATTTTGAGAGCCCAAGCAATGCGAGGCCTGCCTCTTTCTGAAGCGAAAACTGCTTCAGAAAAGAAGCTTAGTGATAAGGTACGCGCTAACCTTGGCCTGCCTCCGAGACCTAAAACTGTGTCCATGAAAGAAAAGTATGCTAAAGCAGAAGGTGCTGGATTACTGCAGCCCTTAGAAGGGAAATCACCGAA
This sequence comes from Brachylomia viminalis, assembly GCA_937001585.2. Classification (NCBI taxonomy): domain Eukaryota; kingdom Metazoa; phylum Arthropoda; class Insecta; order Lepidoptera; family Noctuidae; genus Brachylomia; species Brachylomia viminalis. The sequence goes on from OW443293.2 coordinate 34,570,315, forward strand.
TGAAAAAGAAAAGATTCTAAAAAGTCTGCAAAATAAGGGAATACCATTGCCTGAAGGACGAACACCATCAGAGAAAGCTCTCATTGCTAAAGTGAGAGCCGAAACCCGTGCGCCGTCTATTGCAATATCTGCAAAACTACGTGAAGCAAAAGCTGCAGGTCTACTAACGCCTTTAGAAGGAAAATCTCCGTCACAAAAAGAAAAAATAGTAAAAGAATTAGCAATGCTCGGACTACCTCTGCCTGAAGGGAAAACTGCTTCAGAGAAAAAGCTCATTGACAAAGTACGCGCTGACCTTGGCCTACCTCCGGAACCTAAAACTCCATCTATGAAAGAAAAGTACGCAAAAGCTGCTAGTGACGGATTACTGCAGCCCTTGGAAAGTAAATCACCAAAGGAAAAAGAAAAGATTCTAAGAAGTTTGCAAGATAAGGGAATATCATTGCCTGAAGGACGAACACCTTCAGAAAAAGCTCTCATTGCTAAAGTTAAAGCCGAAACCCGTGCACCGTCTATTGCAATATCTGCAAAACTACGCGAAGCAAAAGCTGCAGGACTAATAACGCCTTTAGAAGGAAAAACTCCCTCACAAAAAGAAAACATAGTAAAAGGATTAGCAATGCTAGGACTGCCGCTTCCTGAAGGAAAAACTGCCTCTGAAAAAAAACTTTTAGAAAAGGTACGAGCTGACCTTGGCCTACCTCCGGAACCAACAACTGCATCCATGAAAGAGAAGTACACTAAAGCTGAAGATGCTGGATTACTAAAGCCCTTGGAAGGTAAATCACCTGCCGAAAAAGTAAAAATATTACAAGGTTTGCAAGACAAAGGTATACCATTACCTGAAGGACGGACGCCATCAGAGAAAGCTCTAATTGCTAAAATAAAGGCCGGAACTGGTGCACCACCCATAACTGCATCTGCAAAACTACGTAAAGCAAAAGCTGCAGGACTACTCACGCCTTTAGAAGGAAAAAGTCCTATACAAAAAGGAAGGATAGTAAAAGAATTAGCAATGCAGGGACTGCCTTTGCCTGAAGGAAAAACTGCTTCAGAGAAAAAGCTCATTGACAAAGTACGCGCTGACCTTGGCCTACCTCCGGAACCTAAAACTCCATCTATTAAAGAAAAGTACGCAAAAGCTGCAAGTGACGGATTACTGCAGCCCTTAGAAGGTAAATCAGCAAAAGAAAAGGAAAAGATTCTAAGAAGTTTGCAAGATAGGGGAATATCATTGCCTGAAGGACGATCACCTTCAGAGAAAGCTCTCATTGCTAAAGTGAAAGCCGAAACCCGTGCGCCGTCTATTGCAATATCTGCAAAACTACGTGAAGCAAAAGCTGCCGGTTTACTCACGCCTTTAGAAGGAAAAACTCCCTCAGAAAAAGAAGAAATAATAAAAGGATTAGCAATGCAGGGACTGCCTTTGCCTGAAGGTAAAACTGCTTCAGATAAAAAGCTAATTGACAAGGTTCGCGCTGACCTTGGTCTTCCTCCGGAACCTAAAACGCCATCCATGAAAGAAAAGTACGCTAAAGCTGCAAGTGCCGGCTTACTAAAGCCCCTAGAAGGTAAATCACCGAAGCAAAAAGAACAACTCTTGCAAGATTTGCAGGACAGAGGTATACCCTTACCTGAAGGACGAACGGCATCTGAAAAAGCTCTTATAGCTAAATTGAACGATAAATCACGTGCACCGCCTATTACGCCATCTGTGAAACAACGTGAAGCAAAAGCTGCAGGACTACTAACGCCATTAGAAGGAAAAACCCCCTTGGAAAAAGAAAAAATTGTTAAAGGATTAGCCATGAGAGGACTGCCTTTGCCTGAAGGGAAAACTGCTTCGGAGAAAAAGCTCATTGACAAGGTTCGCGCTGACCTCGGCCTTCCGCCGGAACCTAAAACTCCATCCATGAAAGAGAAGTACGCAAAAGTTGCTAGTCACGGCTTACTGAAGCCCCTAGAAGGTAAATCAACGAAGGAAAAAGAAAAAATCTTACAAGATTTGCAGGAAAGAGGTATCCCATTGCCTGAAGGACGAACTGCATCTGAGAAAGCTCTTATAGCTAAAGTGAAGACGAGATCGCGTGCGCCGTCTATTACGCCATCTGCGAAACTACGTGAAGCAAAAGCTGCAGGACTACTTACGCCTTTAAAAGGGAAAACTCCCTCACAAAAAGAAAATATAGTAAAAGGATTAGCTATGCACGGACTACCTCTTCCTGAAGGCAAAACTGCATCAGAGAAAAAGCTCATTGACAAGGTTCGCGCTGACCTCGGCCTTCCGCCGGAACCTAAAACTCCATCCATGAAAGAGAAGTACGCAAAAGCTGCTAGTCACGGCTTACTGAAGCCCCTAGAAGGTAAATCACCGAAGGAAAAAGAAAAAATCTTACAAGATTTGCAGGAAAGAGGTATCCCATTGCCTGAAGGACGAACTGCATCTGAGAAAGCTCTTATAGCTAAAGTGAAGACGAGATCGCGTGCGCCGTCTATTACGCCATCTGCGAAACTACGTGAAGCAAAAGCTGCAGGACTACTTACGCCTTTAAAAGGGAAAACTCCCTCACAAAAAGAAAATATAGTAAAAGGATTAGCTATGCACGGACTACCTCTTCCTGAAGGCAAAACTGCATCAGAGAAAAAGCTCATTGACAAGGTTCGCGCTGACCTCGGCCTTCCGCCGGAACCTAAAACTCCATCCATGAAAGAGAAGTACGCTAAAGCTGCTAGTGATGGCTTACTAAAGCCACTAGAGGGTAAATCACCGAAGGAAAAAGAAAAAATCTTGCAAGATTTGCAGGAAAGAGGTATCCCATTGCCTGAAGGACGAACTGCATCTGAGAAATCTCTTATAAATAAAGTGAAAGCTAAATCGCGTGCGCCGTCTATTACGCCATCTGCGAAACTACGTGAAGCAAGAGCTGCAGGAGTACTGACGCCATTAGAAGGAAAAATTCCCTCAGAAAAAGAAAAAATCGTTAAAGGATTAGCCATGAGAGGACTGCCTTTGCCCGAAGGGAAAACTGCTTCAGAGATAAAGCTCATCGACAAAGTTCGCGCTGACCTTGCTCTTTCACCGGAACCTAAAACTCCATCCATGAAAGAAAAGTACGCTAAAGCGGCTAGTGACGGCTTACTAAAGCCACTAGAGGGTAAATCACCGAAGGAAAAAGAAAAAATCTTACAAGATTTGCAGGATAGAGGTATCCCATTGCCAGAAGGACGAACGGCATCTGAGAAAGCTCTTATAGCTAAAGTGAAGACGAGATCGCGTGCGCCGTCTGTTACGCCATCTGCGAAACTACGTGAAGCAAAAGCTGCAGGACTACTTACGCCTTTAAAAAGGAAAACTCCCTCACAAAAAGAAAATATAGTAAAAGGATTAGCTATGAGAGGACTGCCTCTGCCTGATGGCAAAACTGCTTCAGATAAAAAACTCATTGACAAGGTTCGCGCTGACCTTGCTCTTTCACCGGAACCTAAAACTCCATCCATGAAGGAGAAGTACGCTAAAGCGGCTAGTGACGGCTTACTGAAGCCCCTAGAAGGTAAATCACCAAAGGAAAAAGAAAAAATCTTACAAGATTTGCAGGATAGAGGTATTCCATTGCCAGAAGGACGAACGGCATCTGAGAAATCTCTTATAGCGAAAGTGAAAGCTAAATCACGTGCGCCGTCTATTACGCCATCTGCGAAACTACGTGAAGCAAAAGCTGCAGGACTACTTACGCCTTTAGAAGGAAAATCTCCAACACAAAAAGAAAAAATTGTAAAAGGATTAGCCATGAGAGGACTGCCTCTGCCTGATGGCAAAACTGCTTCAGAGAAAAAGCTCATCGACAAGGTTCGCGCTGACCTTGCTCTTTCACCGGAACCTAAAACTCCATCCATGAAAGAAAAGTACGCTAAAGCTGCTAGTGATGGCTTACTAAAGCCACTAGAGGGTAAATCACCGAAGGAAAAAGAAAAAATCTTACAAGATTTGCAGGACAGAGGTATCCCATTGCCTGAAGGACGAACGGCATCTGAGAAAGCTCTTATAGCTAAAGTGAAGACGAGATCGCGTGCGCCGTCTGTTACGCCATCTGCGAAACTACGTGAAGCAAAAGCTGCAGGACTACTTACGCCTTTAAAAGGGAAAACTCCCTCACAAAAAGAAAATATAGTAAAAGGATTAGCTATGCACGGACTACCTCTTCCTGAAGGCAAAACTGCATCAGAGAAAAAGCTCATTGACAAAGTTCGCGCTGACCTCGGCCTTCCGCCGGAACCTAAAACTCCATCCATGAAAGAGAAGTACGCTAAAGCGGCTAGTGACGGCTTACTGAAGCCCCTAGAAGGTAAATCACCGAAGGAAAAAGAAAAAATCTTACAAGATTTGCAGGATAGTGGTATCCCATTGCCAGAAGGACGAACAGCATCTGAGAAAGCTCTCATAGCTAAAGTGAAGACGAGATCGCGTGCGCCGTCTATTACGCCATCTGCGAAACTACGTGAAGCAAAAGCTGCAGGACTACTTACGCCTTTAGAAGGAAAATCTCCAACACAAAAAGAAAAAATTGTAAAAGGATTAGCTATGAGAGGACTGCCTCTGCCTGATGGCAAAACTGCTTCAGAGAAAAAGCTCATCGACAAGGTTCGCGCTGACCTTGCTCTTTCACCGGAACCTAAAACTCCATCCATGAAAGAGAAGTACGCTAAAGCTGCTAGTGATGGCTTACTAAAGCCACTAGAGGGTAAATCACCGAAGGAAAAAGAAAAAATCTTACAAGATTTGCAGGATAGAGGTATCCCATTGCCAGAAGGACGAACGGCATCTGAGAAAGCTCTTATAGCTAAAGTGAAGACGAGATCGCGTGCGCCGTCTATTACGCCATCTGCGAAACTACGTGAAGCAAAAGCTGCAGGACTACTTACGCCTTTAGAAGGAAAATCTCCAACACAAAAAGAAAAAATTGTAAAAGGATTAGCTATGAGAGGACTGCCTCTGCCTGATGGCAAAACTGCTTCAGAGAAAAAGCTCATCGACAAGGTTCGCGCTGACCTTGCTCTTTCACCGGAACCTAAAACTCCATCCATGAAAGAGAAGTACGCTAAAGCTGCTAGTGATGGCTTACTAAAGCCACTAGAGGGTAAATCACCGAAAGAAAAAGAAAAAATCTTACAAGATTTGCAGGATAGAGGTATCCCATTGCCAGAAGGACGAACGGCATCTGAGAAATCTCTTATAGCGAAAGTGAAAGCTAAATCACGTGCGCCGTCTATTACGCCATCTGCGAAACTACGTGAAGCAAAAGCTGCAGGACTACTTACGCCTTTAGAAGGAAAATCTCCAACACAAAAAGAAAAAATTGTAAAAGGATTAGCCATGAGAGGACTGCCTCTGCCTGATGGCAAAACTGCTTCAGAGAAAAAACTCATTGACAAGGTTCGCGCTGACCTTGCTCTTTCACCGGAACCTAAAACTCCATCCATGAAGGAGAAGTACGCTAAAGCGGCTAGTGACGGCTTACTGAAGCCCCTAGAAGGTAAATCACCAAAGGAAAAAGAAAAAATCTTACAAGATTTGCAGGATAGAGGTATTCCATTGCCAGAAGGACGAACGGCATCTGAGAAATCTCTTATAGCGAAAGTGAAAGCTAAATCACGTGCGCCGTCTATTACGCCATCTGCGAAACTACGTGAAGCAAAAGCTGCAGGACTACTTACGCCTTTAGAAGGAAAATCTCCAACACAAAAAGAAAAAATTGTAAAAGGATTAGCCATGAGAGGACTGCCTCTGCCTGATGGCAAAACTGCTTCAGAGAAAAAGCTCATCGACAAGGTTCGCGCTGACCTTGCTCTTTCACCGGAACCTAAAACTCCATCCATGAAAGAGAAGTACGCTAAAGCTGCTAGTGATGGCTTACTAAAGCCACTAGAGGGTAAATCACCGAAGGAAAAAGAAAAAATCTTACAAGATTTGCATGACAGAGGTATCCCATTGCCTGAAGGACGAACGGCATCTGAGAAAGCTCTTATAGCTAAAGTGAAGACGAGATCGCGTGCGCCGTCTGTTACGCCATCTGCGAAACTACGTGAAGCAAAAGCTGCAGGACTACTTACGCCTTTAAAAGGGAAAACTCCCTCACAAAAAGAAAATATAGTAAAAGGATTAGCTATGCACGGACTACCTCTTCCTGAAGGCAAAACTGCATCAGAGAAAAAGCTCATCGACAAGGTTCGCGCTGACCTTGCTCTTTCACCGGAACCTAAAACTCCATCCATGAAAGAGAAGTACGCTAAAGCTGCTAGTGACGGCTTACTGAAGCCCCTAGAAGGTAAATCACCGAAGGAAAAAGAAAAAATCTTACAAGATTTGCAGGATAGAGGTATCCCATTGCCAGAAGGACGAACAGCATCTGAGAAAGCTCTCATAGCTAAAGTGAAGACGAGATCGCGTGCGCCGTCTATTACGCCATCTGCGAAACTACGTGAAGCAAAAGCTGCAGGACTACTTACGCCTTTAGAAGGAAAATCTCCAACACAAAAAGAAAAAATTGTAAAAGGATTAGCTATGAGAGGACTGCCTCTGCCTGATGGCAAAACTGCTTCAGAGAAAAAGCTCATCGACAAGGTTCGCGCTGACCTTGCTCTTTCACCGGAACCTAAAACTCCATCCATGAAAGAGAAGTACGCTAAAGCTGCTAGTGATGGCTTACTAAAGCCACTAGAGGGTAAATCACCGAAGGAAAAAGAAAAAATCTTACAAGATTTGCAGGATAGAGGTATCCCATTGCCAGAAGGACGAACGGCATCTGAGAAAGCTCTAATAGCTAAAGTGAAGACGAGATCGCGTGCGCCGTCTATTACGCCGTCTGCGAAACTACGTGAAGCAAAAGCTGCAGGACTACTTACGCCTTTAGAAGGAAAATCTCCAACACAAAAAGAAAAAATTGTAAAAGGATTAGCTATGAGAGGACTGCCTCTGCCTGATGGCAAAACTGCTTCAGAGAAAAAGCTCATCGACAAGGTTCGCGCTGACCTTGCTCTTTCACCGGAACCTAAAACTCCATCCATGAAAGAGAAGTACGCTAAAGCTGCTAGTGATGGCTTACTAAAGCCACTAGAGGGTAAATCACCGAAGGAAAAAGAAAAAATCTTACAAGATTTGCAGGATAGAGGTATCCCATTGCCAGAAGGACGAACGGCATCTGAGAAAGCTCTAATAGCTAAAGTGAAGACGAGATCGCGTGCGCCGTCTGTTACGCCATCTGCGAAACTACGTGAAGCAAAAGCTGCAGGACTACTTACGCCTTTAGAAGGAAAATCTCCAACACAAAAAGAAAAAATTGTAAAAGGATTAGCCATGAGAGGACTGCCTCTGCCTGATGGCAAAACTGCTTCAGAGAAAAAGCTCATTAACAAGGTTCGCGCTGACCTCGGCCTTCCGCCGGAACCTAAAACTCCATCCATGAAAGAGAAGTACGCTAAAGGGGCTAGTGACGGCTTACTGAAGCCCCTAGAAGGTAAATCACCGAAGGAAAAAGAAAAAATCTTACAAGATTTGCAGGATAGAGGTATCCCATTGCCAGAAGGACGAACATCATCCGAGAAAGCTCTTATAGCTAAAGTGAAGACGAGATCGCGTGCGCCGTCTATTACGCCATCTGCGAAACTACGTGAAGCAAAAGCTGCAGGACTACTTACGCCTTTAGAAGGAAAATCTCCAACACAAAAACAAAAAATTGTAAAAGGATTAGCCATGAGAGGACTGCCTCTGCCTGATGGAAAAACTGCTTCAGAGAAAAAGCTCATTGACAAGGTTCGCGCTGACCTCGGCCTTCCGCCGGAACCTAAAACTCCATCCATGAAAGAGAAGTACGCTAAAGCTGCTAGTCACGGCTTACTGAAGCCCCTAGAAGGTAAATCACCGAAGGAAAAAGAAAAAATCTTGCAAGATTTGCAGGAAAGAGGTATCCCATTGCCTGAAGGACGAACTGCATCTGAAAAAGCTCTTATAGCTAAAGTGAATGCTAAATCGCGTGCGCCGTCTATTACGCCATCTGCGAAACTACGTGAAGCAAAAGCTGCAGGAGTACTCACGCCATTCGAAGGAAAAAGTCCCTCAGAAAAAGAAAAAATTGTTAAAGGATTAGCCATGAGAGGACTGCCTTTGCCTGAAGGGAAAACTGCTTCAGAGAAAATGCTCATCGACAAGGTTCGCGCTGACCTTGCTCTTCCTCCGGAACCTAAAACTCCATCCATGAAAGAGAAGTACGCTAAAGCTGCTAGTGATGGCTTACTCAAGCCCTTAGAGGGTAAATCACCGAAAGAAAAAGAAAAAATCTTGAAAAAATTGCAGGAAACAGGTATCCCATTGCCTGAAGGACGAACTGCATCTGAGAAATCTCTTATAGCTAAAGTGAAGGCTAGATCGCGTGCGCCTTCTATCACACCATCCGCAAAACTTCGTGAAGCGAAAGCTGCAGGACTACTTACGCCTTTAAAAGGGAAAACTCCCTCACAAAAAGAAAAGATAGTAAAAGGATTAGCAATGCACGGACTACCTCTTCCTGAAGGCAAAACTGCTTCCGAGATAAAGCTCATTGACAAAGTTCGCGCTGACCTCGGCCTTCCTCCGGAACCTAAAACTCCATCTATGAAAGAGAAGTACGCTAAAGCGGCTAGTGACGGCTCATTGAAGCCCCTAGAAGGTAAATCACCGAAGGAAAAAGAAAAAATCTTAAAAGATTTGCAGGATAGAGGTATCCCATTGCCAGAAGGACGAAAGGCATCAGAGAAATCTCTTATAGCCAAAGTGAAGGCTAAATCGCGTGCGCCATCTATTACGCCATCTGCGAAGCTACGTGAAGCAAAAGCTGCAGGAGTACTCACGCCATTCGAAGGAAAAAGTCCCTCAGAAAAAGAAAAAATTGTTAAAGGATTAGCCATGAGAGGACTGCCTTTGCCTGAAGGGAAAACTGCTTCAGAGAAAATGCTCATCGACAAGGTTCGCGCTGACCTTGCTCTTCCTCCGGAACCTAAAACTCCATCCATGAAAGAGAAGTACGCTAAAGCTGCTAGTGATGGCTTACTTAAGCCCTTAGAGGGTAAATCACCGAAGGAAAAAGAAAAAATCTTAAAAAAATTGCAGGAAACAGGTATCCCATTGCCTGAAGGACGAACTGCATCTGAGAAATCTCTTATAGCTAAAGTGAAGGCTAGATCGCGTGCGTCTTCTATCACACCATCTGCAAAACTACGTGAAGCAAAAGCTGCAGGACTACTTACGCCTTTAGAAGGGAAAAATCCCTCACAAAAAGAAAAGATAGTAAAAGGATTAGCAATGCACGGACTACCTCTTCCTGAAGGCAAAACTGCTTCCGAGATAAAGCTCATTGACAAAGTTCGCGCTGACCTCGGCCTTCCTCCGGAACCTAAAACTCCATCTATGAAAGAGAAGTACGCTAAAGCGGCTAGTGACGGCTTATTGAAGCCCCTAGAAGGTAAATCACCGAAGGAAAAAGAAAAAATCTTACAAGATTTGCAGGATAGAGGTATCCCATTGCCTGAAGGACGAACTCCATCTGAGAAATCTCTTATAGCTAAAGTGAAGGCTAGATCGCGTGCGCCTTCTATCACACCATCTGCGAAGCTACGTGAAGCAAAAGCTGCAGGAGTACTCACTCCATTGGAAGGAAAAAGTCCCTCAGAAAAAGAAAAAAATGTTAAATTATTAGCCATGAGAGGACTGCCTTTACCTGAAGGGAAAACTTCTTCAGAGAAAATGCTCATCGACAAGGTTCGCGCTGACCTTGCTCTTCCTCCAGAACCTAAAACTCCATCCATGAAAGAGAAGTACGCTAAAGCTGCTAGTGATGGCTTACTGAAGCCCCTAGAAGGTAAATCACCGAAGGAAAAAGAAAAAATCTTACAAGATTTGCAGGATAGAGGTATCCCATTGCCTGAAGGACGAACTCCATCTGAGAAATCTCTTATAGCTAAAGTGAAGGCTAGATCGCGTGCGCCTTCTATCACACCATCTGCAAAACTACGTGAAGCAAAAGCTGCAGGACTACTAACGCCTTTAGAAGGGAAAACTCCCTCACAAAAAGAAAAGATAGTAAAAGGATTAGCAATGCACGGACTACCTCTTCCTGAAGGCAAAACTGCTTCCGAGATAAAGCTCATTGATAAAGTTCGCGCTGACCTCGGCCTTCCGCCGGAACCTAAAACTCCATCTATGAAAGAGAAGTACGCTAAAGCGGCTAGTGACGGCTTATTGAAGCCCCTAGAAGGTAAATCACCGAAGGAAAAAGAAAAAATCTTACAAGATTTGCAGGATAGAGGTATCCCATTGCCTGAAGGACGAACTCCATCTGAGAAATCTCTTATAGCTAAAGTGAAGGCTAGATCGCGTGCGCCTTCTATCATACCATCTGCAAAACTACGTGAAGCAAAAGCTGCAGGACTACTAACGCCTTTAGAAGGGAAAACTCCCTCACAAAAAGAAAAGATAGTAAAAGGATTAGCAATGCACGGACTACCTCTTCCTGAAGGCAAAACTGCTTCCGAGATAAAGCTCATTGATAAAGTTCGCGCTGACCTCGGCCTTCCGCCGGAACCTAAAACTCCATCTATGAAAGAGAAGTACGCTAAAGCGGCTAGTGACGGCTCACTGAAGCCCCTAGAAGGTAAATCACCGAAGGAAAAAGAAAAAATCTTAAAAGATTTGCAGGATAGAGGTATCCCATTGCCAGAAGGACGAAAGGCATCTGAGAAATCTCTTATAGCCAAAGTGAAGGCTAAATCACGTGCGCCGTCTATTACGCCATCTGCGAACCTACGTGAAGCAAAAGCTGCAGGAGTACACACGCCATTGGAAGGAAAAAGTCCCTCTGTAAAAGAAAAAATTGTTAAAGGATTAGCCATGAGAGGACTGCCTTTGCCTGAAGGGAAAACTGCTTCAGAGAAAAAGCTCATTGATAAAGTTCGCGCTGACCTCGGCCTTCCGCCGGAACCTAAAACTCCATCTATGAAAGAGAAGTACGCTAAAGCGGCTAGTGACGGCTTACTGAAGCCCCTAGAAGGTAAATCACCCAAGGAAAAAGAAAAAGTCTTACAAGATTTGCAGGATAGAGGTGTCCCATTGCCTGAAGGACGAACGGCATCTGAGAAAGCTCTTATAGCGAAAGTGAAGGCAGGCAAACCAGTAGTTTTATCAATTACTACAGAGAAATTAAAAAAGGCCAAAGCAGCTGGCTTACTAACACCCCTCAAAGGAAAAACTCCAGAACATAAGGAAAAAATTCTACAAGGCCTTGCTGAATCTGGTTTGCCTTTACCTGAAGGCAAAACTGCTTCCGAAAAAGCTATGATAAAAGATATTAAGACAAAATTTGGAATTCCCGATAAAACTCCATCAGAAAAAATGAGAAAAGCAAAAAGAACTGGTCTTTTAACACCTTTAGAGGGTAAAACACTTTTACAGAAGGAAAAAATACTTAGGGGTAGGGCAGCGGCAGGCTTGCCATTACCAGTAGGTAGAACACCATCTGAAAGAGCAATCATACAAAAAATTAAAGAAGACACAGGCTACGTCTCGCCAACACCGTCAGAGAGACTGAAACGGGCAAAAGATGCAGGACTATTAACTCCTTTAAAAGATAAAACGCCTTCAGTTAAAAAAAAAATTCTTTTAGACAGAGTGGCCGCGGGTGTCCCCATACCAGAAGGTACAACACCGTCTGAAAAAGAAATTGTAAGAAAAGTCACTGCAGGTGAGCCCCCGGCAGTAATGCGGCCTTCAGAAAAGTTAAAACTAGCTAAAACTCCATCAGAAAAAGAAAACATATTGAAAAGACTTTATGAAGCTGGACAACCTTTACCCGAAGGAAAGACACCTACAGAAAAGGCATTAATGGATAAAGTTATAGCGGAAACTGAAAGACCGTCGAAAGTCACCTCAGAGAAATTACAAAAAGCAAAAGAAGCTGGTTTGTTGACGCCATTGACAGGAAAATCTCCAAAAGAGAAAGAAAGAATATTAAAAGGCTTAGTAGAACTAGGCTTACCACTTCCTGAATCTCAAACAGCATCAGAGAAAAAGATTGCGGAAAAGGTTCGTAAAGACATTGGCCTTCCACCTGAACCTAAGACTTTATCAGAAAAATCTAAGATGCGTAAAGCTGAAGCTGCTGGTATTGTTACGCCTCTTGTAGGTAAAACGCCATCTCAGAAAGAACGTATTGTGAGGGGTATGATTGCGGCTGGAGTACCACTTCCCGTAGGAAGAACTGCTTCTGAAAAATCTATGATCAAAAAAGTTAAAGCGGAAGAAAAATTCTCGGCGAAAGCAGCTGCCGGTTTACTCACACCCTTGACTGGAAAAACACCATCTCAGAAGGAAAAAATTGTAAAGGCTCGGGCCGAGGCTGGAATACCGTTACCCGAAGGTAAAACTCCGTCGGAGAAAGCTTTGATACAAAAAGTTCGGGACGAATTAGGTATACCACCACCAACAATATCACCATCAGAAAAGGAAGTAGTTCGCAAAGCTAAAGAAGAGGGACTGTTGACTCCTATCGCCGGAAAGTCTGCTAAAGAAAAGGAGAGGATACTTAAAGGACTGGCCGAAGCAGGGTTACCGTTACCTGAAGGTAAAACGGCGTCTGAAAAGGAATTAATAAAAAAAGTTAGAACTGCAGCTGGGCTGCCACCTGAGCCAACGGCTTCTGAAAAGAGAGGAAAAATAAAAACAAAAACGAAAAAAATAGGCAGTTCTGCATCAAAGCGAGTTAAGACAATAGCCGCTGGAATAAGCGAAAAGTTTGAAGACATTATTAAAACAACAACTTGCGATCGCGGCTGTGGTTGTGATAAAAAGAAAATCAAATTTAAACACAGCTACGTCAAGATTAGAGTGACATCTCCGGACATCTCTTCTCTGTGTGCTTGTCCGAACGAATGTATTCCTGGTGTAAAAGCTGGAGCCTTCATTGACAACGAGGGTATAAAAGTTACTGTTGGGAGAGCTGATCGCGTCATTTCATACACCGGTCAGATCAGCAACCACATTCTAGGAACACCAAAAGATATCATAACTTCGTTTCCTAATATGTTTGAGACAAATGATTTAAAAAAGTCATTATATGATGCGTGCCCGTCCCTTATAAGACCTTTTAGTGCCGATCAATTGAATTCTGATCTTGAAAGTTCATTTACGTACACCAGCGTATCTTACGACAGCTATATTAATGTCACGACAAACAAAATAAAAAGCAATAAACGTTACGAAATTGATGAAAATGACACCTTTAGAATCTGTAACGATAAATCTAACTGGTTTGTTGATAGTCCTAGAAGCTCATCTTACACTCTAAATGACTGTTCCGACAGTTATGATTCGATTCGATTTATAAAAAGCGAATCATCGCTATCCTTGAACACCGAATCAATTGATAGTATGGGTGTATCACAATCTAATAGCAGCTACGGCGCATTGAGTTCTACTCATTATTTATACAATCCAGTATCTAACGGATATTTCAGCGATAGCACAGGTGAAGAATCAGAACACTTTCCGAATAGAATTGACTACAGTGAGAATGAAAACAGTAGCGATGACAAAATGATGAGGTAAATGTAAATATACTATTCCGAAGGCGACGGCAGACCACAGACGGTAGGGGCAGTACCGCCAAACGTAACGATAGCCTGCAGTGACATTACTGGTTTCTATGTATTTCTATGAAAACGCTTCCGTAGATGGTGACAGTGCTACCTGCTACTGCGGTTGGGCTGTGACTGCGGAGGCTTACCAGTGGTTTCAGTGAATGTCACAAACATAGTGACTATCACTAACAGAGTGACAAGATGCATTTTTTGTTTGAGAATTGTATTTCGCGAAACTGAAGAAACGAAGTGCCGCTGCATGACTTCATGTGACGTCGCATTCAGAATCAAAACTACAGTGACACAGTCGACTGACTTTATTGTCAACCGCCCCTGCCGTCTGGGGTCTGCAGTCTGCAAACCCCAAAATCAAAGGGAACAATAAACGTACAATTATGGTGCCTTTATTTGTTCACTTTGATTTACGTAATGCACAATATAACTTCTTGGATAAAAAGAAACATCGTTTTCTAATTTATGTTTCGAAAGGGGTTATTAATCTATAAGAAATTTACTTATAATTATATAGGGCTAGTGCAACACCTCAAAATTCCGCCGCTGTTTCCACGACGCGCTGCCATTTTATACCCCAGATAAATACAAAAAGTGGTTGGGCGAGTCCATTGAATTTTATGTAGACTTTTTCGTTGGTGATAGGCCCATTAGTTTTCTCTGTCTACGCCTATGGTTAACTGGGTAAAAACAAATGACCCGCACCTGACCGCACAAGGTATTGCGTTGTCACTAATTAGTCTACAGATTTCACGATGAAATATTTCGATGATTTATTTCCGCTGAACGAAATTTCAGACATAAAAAATAAGTAGGCGTGGTTCGAGTCCGCGCCGCCGTTTGTGTTCGTGAAAACGTTTGATCTCAGCTGGAACCTTTTTACATTTTTATATTTGAAGTCTTACGTAGGTATTTGTATTATATTGTATTTATTTATGTATGTAATGTATTAAAAATAATGACAATGTTAAAGAAGTATATTACAGGCACACTGTAAAGCCTCTACCCCCAAATTAATAAAGTCAAGTTACATCCAGTGTTATCTCCAGATTATCCACTCATTTTTCAAGGTTTAAGTTTGTTAGAACTTTACTCCGCGTTTAATAATAAGTGAGCTGGTTTTATAAATTTATTTGTAAATTACAATAAGTATACCTAACACCCAATCAGCCTATAATGTTGCCACTGTTATGACTATATATAAGAATATAGTTAGAAACTGCATAAAGTTTTTATTTTTATTAATTGGCTGTCTTAGAATCCTCGTCTTTAAAGTGTAGGCCACAAACTTTTCAATGAAATCAGTTAAAATAATATCTTTAAAAGAATATATTAATATTAATGTTTTTTTTTAAAATATAAACATTAATATAGTTTTATGCTGTCATTATTCTCTCTGTATTTCATTGAAATAATTATTGATAAACAATAGATAATTATTTGATTTTACTCCCGTTTTTTTGCACTTCACAAAACATCCTTAAAAGGAGCCATCTTAAATCTGTTTGCGTGCGGCTGACGCTCCCGCCAGGCGGTCCCGCGCCGCCCGCACACTTATAATATAACCACCCTCGCAGTACGTCCCCCGTTGCCCGCGTAAACCATGGGATCACCAACGAAATAGTCGGCATATAGTATGTACTATATAATACAACTGGAATGCTTACAGCACCGAAAATTCAGTCGTGAAAGAGAAAACTGAACTGTAGTGCCCTTTTCTAATAAGGTGACCATAGATATAAAAGTAGGACACGATGGAAAAGTTCAGAATATTAACATTAAAATGGAGGAAAATAATATTAAAAATTTGCAAGTGAATAGGAAATAGGTCAGAAGTCTAAGATTACTAACCATAGTTTCCGTCAATAACGTAATAGGTATTCTTAACCTTTCCATCATATCCTACTTTTTAAGTAAATGTATGGTCCTTGTTAGAACAGGACGCGCTACAGTAACTGAATTTCTTTTCCAATACCGACTTTTCAGTTCCTGTAAGCATTCCAGTTGTGCATCATTGTGCACATACTAGTTCCATGATGAGAGTTGATAACTTAGATTTATTTTATATGAACTGCTAGTAGAAAATGTCTGTCAATGGTACTATGTATTTTGATTTCATATTTAGAACTTTGCGTTAAGAGAGTAGATATAGTATCTTTAATCATCTTGTAACTTAAGTTTTTGATTCTCTAACCATGCGTATATTAAAGTCACACTTTTCCATTAGCGAAAGCGACAACCAAGTGAGCGTGGCGCACTTTGACAGAGCAATCAGAGGAAACACAGACTACGGAGCAGATTGTAATAGGATAAAACAAAATGATTACTTATCATATTTATTGTCTGAAACAAAACTGAGTAACAAACACAATGCAAAACAAATAAGCACAATAATAACTAACAATGCCAAACCTGTCGTAGTCATGAGCAATTTGGACAGTGAGCATGATATAACAGCAGTGGTGGACCAACTTCTATCGAAGAATGAATTTTCTGACGCATCCTCAATATTTGTAGCAGTTCCAACGTCAGACTACGATGACTCAGATCTCTCGTCAATTTGCTCTACTTTATCCATTCAATTATCTGAACATCATCCCAATTTGTATCAAAAATTACATGGCATCGAAAAACTTGGTAAGCAATTATTTATCTTATTATTTACCAAATTATTTCAATTCACTGCCCTTACCTACGCACATGCACAGCTGTAATTGCTTATCTACGGCTAAGCAATACATTCACCCAAACATATTTAGCGTTTTAATTTTGGCATAACTTTACCACGCATTTATTACTTAAACATTATAAAACGATGGTTTCTAATTGTATAAATCTAAATATGAGACAACATCCACACAAGGTCTTCAGGTCCCGAACTAGGCAGAGCCTGTACTACGGTAACCTGATAACTCATATACATACTTATATACATATACATACTTAAGTTTGTAAAATATAATTTCTGGTAACACTCATCCGATTGCAAAAAAAAAACTCATTACACTATGATAATTTACTGATTGGAAGTTTTTATTGGCAGATGTCGTTAAGAAGGATTTCATCTAGCACACGCGGTTTGAAAATATCTGCAAAATCTAAAAGTATTGCATGGAAGTTTTGAATTGAGTGGCAAAGGTTCTGGATCGAACGGTCTTAGAGCTGTTCTTTGCTTCAATATCATTCTAGAACACTTTCAGAACCAAACATTCTAATGTGTAGTGCACCATCTCGTGTTAATAGTTTGAAAAAGTTTTTTTTTAATTCAAGATAATACAGTTCATATTATCAGTATACCTCATAGTGACAATGTTCCCATCGTTTGTGTGCGAGTATGTTTTTATACAGTCCTGTTTCCCATAAATACGTTTAATGATTTACCTACTTTGAGACAGTAAAATAAAATTAGAAACAATTTTGCGTTTAGTTCTTATCTCCTTAATTCCTTATCTTTTATACTTAAAACATTGTGGCGGCTTAGGAATCGCGATTTACTGAGTTGCTGACTGACTGAAATATGGGAGAGCGGACGATCGGCTCGCCAGTCGCCTACGTTACACCGCCCTGCCTTAACGCATATCTAGTACGAACGAAGTATTGTGGAACTCAAATAAAATACATTTTCTTCTGGAAAGTCCCGTGTCTTTTAATCATCTCACCATACACAGAACACGAACAACAACATCGTCTCTCGTCTGTGTCCGTTTTGCGCTTATAACACCAGAAGATGTTTACTTGTCCTGGCCAAAAACCCTACAGTTAGAATATTATTCTTATGTGTCCACGTGCTCAACATGCAGTAAGTTTTTCAATTATTATGTATGTAATTTCTGAAAATGATGTATTGCGGGAGCTACGCAAGTAGGGCTGAACGAGCGTGAGGAAATCTGCAATATCCAAAACAAAACTCAGACAGAGGGCTCAAGTAACATAATATGAATGTCAGGACCAGGGGTGCATTGCGCAGAAATGGTCGAAATATATCCCAAAAATAAGATAAGTATCACCAAATTATATTATTATTACCTACCTCTTGTGTTACGATTGCTCTGCCAAGTTATCCAAACAGAAAAAAACTTCGCCAAAACTATTGTTGGAATTTGTCAAAATCGATGGGAACAAACCAAAAATTTGCCAAAGTAGAAATAAAGATGCGCTTGTGCCCACGGGACCAAATGGTTGAGCAATATAAAAAAAGCCACTTGCAAAGTGCCTAAAGAAATCTAAATATCTCTTAATAGTTATTTAAGCAACTGTTGTAAAATAAGGGGTATTAAAACTCGAATGTCGGTTTTAACAAGTATAACAATATACAGTTGCAGACAAGACTTTATCTACACCCATGATATGAATGCTATACAAAAGGTTCTGAAACCATATGGTGCTGTACAGTGTTGTAAGAACCCTATGTAAATTCATGGTAAGTTTAATTGCTGAGCATCTAATACAAACATATTATGTGTAGGTAGGTAATAATAAAATTATAAATTATTGTAATAATTATTTACATTTTGGATCGTGCAATTATTGAAATGCACCTGAATATTTGCACCTTGTTGAATGTTGGTAATATTTTTTCGCAAAACCTACTAATATCGAACAAAAATAGCGGGATACAACGTGAATTCGAATAATCTATAAGTTTTTTTTATTAGTTAAGAAGCTATCTTGCGTGGTTTCGGAAATATTTCATGATAAGTTAGTGGCTTTTTATATTGCTCGTCAGTGTAACAGTGTAGTGTAGGGTTTTATTACAACAAGCTTTTATTGAATTTGATCACAATAAAACACATACTCTGTAAAATACTATTTACTTCAATTGTACAATTTGGCATCCATGTGATTCATGTCTTCATAGCAAAATATTCAAAAAATACGTTTTATAACCCGCGTCCTTACCAAAAAGATCGTTCACGCAAATTCGCGATCGTCACGATCATGACTAGGTACATTGAGATGACTAGGTAAGACCAGAAGGCGCCCTCTGTCGACGTGACCACGCGTTTGGGTTCGCCAAATAAAATGAACGCGACGATTGCATACTCGCACGACGATCGCGCTGGTTATTTTTATTTTTTATTTTCCTTTATTGGCCAACCAACAATTGTTTACACTGAACCTCAGAACAATAACTAAAGCACTGAACATATTAAAAGTAACTCTCTATGCAGGTTACAGCTTAGCACCGCATGCCCCATAAAGATATTAGGTGTGCCACAACCACTGTACTATAAAATTAAAATTAATATCTAATTATCTAGAATTTAAAATTAACAAGTTTAAATTAACATTACGTGATGGAATATAAAACTAAAGCAAACAGTAAAAGTAAATTAATAGAATTAAACAAACAGAGACATAACAAAATGGAAAAAAAAAAAACATTACTAATTGTTCTATGAAACTTGGCATATGAGTCAAAATGCACATTAACAAGATCGCTACAGCCATTTAACAATTTGCAAAGGCGAGGAACAATAGAGTTTGCACCAAGTATTGTTCTGCGGAGTGGATGGTGTAAAGGAGTAATAGGAGCACGAGGGAGTCTAGCAGGAGCCCGAAACTGGAACTTGGATAGTAATTGGGGACAATCAATTTTGCATCGGAGTAGCTTATATACGAAGCTGGAATCAATAATTAATCTACGTTTCTCCAATGAGATCATCTTAAAATAAGATAGTCGGGCTTCATATGAGCGTATCTTTTTTGCATTTCCACTGGCATAGGCTAGATGCCAGAGGAATCTCTTTTGTATTCGCTCCAGTCGAAGGATGTGCGTGGAGTAATGAGGTCTCCAAATAATACTGCAGTATTCTAAAATTCTACGAACGATACAGTTGTATAACAAGATCTTTGTCCGATAGCGCTTAAAACCAGTAACATTCCTTCCAGCATTCTGGAAGCCTTCTTGACGACGCCCTCAACATGAGGTACAAATGTCAGGGCGCTGTCAAAAACGACTCCTAAGTCCCTTATTTGATCCACCTCTTGGATAACGTTAGGGCCGACATAATATACACTAGCTGTCATTTTCTTTTTCCGGGTGTATTTTACGTGGTAGCACTTTTTAACGTTTAAGCTCATTTCATTATCGTTACACCATTGAACTAACGAGTTTACGTCCCTCTGAAGTAATGTTGTATCGTTTTGAGATTCGATTATCCTAGAGAATTTTAGATCGTTTGCATACATAAAACAATCTGAGAATCTTAGGCAGTGCGGGAGATCGTTAACGAAAACATTAAATAGAACCGGCCCAACGTGTGAGCCCTGGGGCACCCCTGAGGACGTCTTGTAGGTTACAGATTGAAAACCATTAACCGCAACAAAGAAGAAACGATTTTCGAGATAAGACTTTAACCAATTGTAGAGTTTACCGGTGATTCCATACGCAGTTAACGTCGACAGAAGTATATGGTGAGGCACGCGGTCAAAGGCTTTGCTAAAGTCTGTGTAAATCACATCAACCTGCTTGCCGCGGTCGATGGCATCCGATGGCATTTCTGTAAAAGTCGCCAGATTGGTGCAAGTAGTCCTGGAGCCAACGAAACCATGTTGTGAGAAACTCAAATAAAGTTTGAAGTGTGCCTGAATGTATGGGCAAACTAAGGATTCCAATACCTTGGCAAAAGTTGACAAGATAGAGATGGGTCTATAATTTTTGAATTTGTCCTTTTCATCACTCTTATAAATGGGAATAACCTTAGCTTTTTTCCATAAGTCAGGGAAAATACCTGAGCTAAGAGATTTATTAAAGATCAATGTTAAAGGCGATACCAAAGCGGGGGCACACTTATAAACAAATATTGGCGGAATACCATCAGGGCCAGCGCCTTTACGAATGTCCAATAATTTAAGCTTGTCCAGCAGGCTCTCGCGATCAATCATTGGTGCTGTTAGTGGTAGGCTGTAATTCTTCATATTATGAAGAAAATCGGAGTCCGGTTCACTATGGGTCGCTGTCGCATCGCTAAACGCGGAGGAAAAATTTGACGCAAACATTTCGCATATTTCTGTACCGTCAGATGTAAATACGGTTCCGTTAGTCATAGTGGCCGGAAATGAGCTAGAACCACCTTTTTTATTCTTAATGTATGCCCAAAAGCGGTTTGGATTTTGGGGATTTCATTTTCTATGTCTTGTATGTAATTATTATAACAGTCAGTAGCTAGTTTGGAACAACGTTTGCCTAATAATTTGAGTTCGAGTTCATCCCTAGGGTTCTTATAGATTTTGTAACGAGATCTTAT
This sequence comes from Brachylomia viminalis, assembly GCA_937001585.2. Taxonomy (NCBI): domain Eukaryota; kingdom Metazoa; phylum Arthropoda; class Insecta; order Lepidoptera; family Noctuidae; genus Brachylomia; species Brachylomia viminalis. The sequence goes on from OW443293.2 coordinate 34,591,236, forward strand.
TTTTTCCTTTTCTTTCAAAGCTTTTATTAAACTTTTATTGAACCAAGGAGGATATTTTTTATATTTAAGAGTAGGCTTGAGTGGCTCGTGCTTACGTATAATATTTAGAAGCCTGTCATACAACATACAAAGCATTTCATTAACATCAGCCAAGTCCTCAAATAATTTATCCCAGTTTACATCATTTAGATTCTCACAAATTTTAACGTAATCGAGTTTATAATAATTCGTTCTTATAGTTTGAGGGTTGTATGGAAGTCGGGATACGTCAGTCGATTTAAGCAGGATTTCGATTGGGGGGTGGTGAACATCAATATTGCTGAGGGAGTTAAGGGCTGCAGTAACGCTACAAGAAGGTAAATTAGTTAACACAAGGTCTAATATTCGTCCGGACACATTCATAATGCCATTAAGTTGTCTCAATTTATGCATGTGAGTAAAGTCTATCAGTACACTACTAAAGCCAGGAAGAGAGTAATTATTCACTGAGTCATAAACCAAGTTCCATTTTATGTTACCTAAATTAAAATCACCGACAATACAGGCCTGCAAGTCGGTCTGTTCAAGTATAACATTACAACAGTCCAAAAAATTGTCCAAGGTACGTAGCACAAGGGGTGGTGGCAAATAGACTGCGCACAGAGCTATTCGACGGAAAGATTTCATAAAGGGTATCTCAATGGTTATCCAAAGATCCTCGCACTGGCTTTCCCAGTGAACCATTCGTTTTGAATTAATTTTCTTTAATACGGCGATTAATACACCACCTCCGTCCTTTTTCCTACCATCTCTATCTCTTCTGTGAACTATATATCTGTCGTCAAAAAGCTCCGCGCTCAGAATACTACTATTCAGCCATGTTTCAGTCAATACAACAATGTCATAGTTTTCTAAAGATAATTGACGACAAAAATTATGACTCTTCGTGCGTAGACCTCTTGTGTTTTGGTAGTAAATATTAATATTAAGAGCTGAGAATTTTAACTACGATTAATTCCAATGCTGCGATTACAATAAACGATAACGAAAACTAAGTTAACTTATTTAAGGTGTCCATGTTTCTAACCATGATGTGCTCCGATTCTTGTACTTTACGCATAAAGATTCTACCACCTCGAATCCACACAAATTTATAACCAAGTTCTCTGGCTTTAATCCTCGCGGCAGCGTGCAGAGCCCGGGCACGCCACGATAGCGGCGGTAAGACCCCTCTTTGAGGAGTGGCTAGAGAGGCGTCACGGCGTCCTCACCTACCGCCTGACGCAGGTCCTCACCGGACATGGATGTTTCGGGAGGTTCCTGCACATCATCAGGCGGGAGGAAACGCCCGGGTGTCACCACTGCGATGATCGCCCCGAGGACACGGTGGAGCATACGGTGGGGGCCTGCCCTGCATGGGCGGAGCACCGCCGTGTCCTTGTAGAGGCGATCGGCAGCGGCGGCGACCTCTCACGCCCGGCCCTGGTTCAAGCCATGGTCCGGGGCGAGGGGGAGTGGGAGGCAGTCGCCTCCTTCTGCGAAGCAGTCATGCTAGCTAAGGAGGTGGCGGGACGGGAGAGGGAGAGAGTCTCCCGTCCAAGCCGCCGCGGTGGACGCTCCGGGCGTCGGGAGCCGCGTGACGACTCCCGGCCACCGTAGGCGCGGGCCTGCGGGCGGTGAGTAATGGGTAGCTCACCGTCCGATCAGGACCAGGCCCGTGCTGGACGGCGCGTACGTGTTCCACGCGCGCCTCAAAGAGATGTCAGCATCGAAGAGGGTGCCCACTAGGGCCCAAGCCTGCCGGGAAAACGGGATCATCCAAAAGGGGTACCGCTGACCCGGAACATAAAGGGCCAAGGAAGGAACACGGCTGGGTTTTAGTCAGTAAGAGTCTGACACTCCCTTCCGCTCCACCCAGAGCGGGAGGGGTCATTTGATGATTTCCCATCCTCAAAAAAAAAAAAAAAAAAAGCGTCGTCGAGTCGGGGGATGTCTAATGAAAACGCCAAACAGACGGATCGGACGGTGAGCTACCCATTACTCACCGCCCGCCCGCCCGTCCTGACGACGGCGGCCACCACCTCTCCCTCCGTTACGAAGTCATCCAGGCCCAAGACTCGCATGTCTGCGCACTTGACGGGCCTGGAGACTCGAGCCTCGTCCGCATTGAGGGACGCCCTTAGCTTCTCAGCTAGGGCGTCAGCGGTGGGGCCACTCGTCGCACCGGGGATCTCCAGCATGCGGGCGCCAGTTGCGGTCACCCTGTGCCGGAGGCCCTCGGTGATCCCCAGCTCCTGGAGGTCCACCGTCTCCCTCGCCTTGGTGAGCACGTCACGGTACGTCACGCCCCTCTTAACCGCGTCCGGCTGTAGCGTGATCACTACAGCCGCGGTCTTTGGGGCGCGGAGCCTTGCCGCGACGGCTCGCTCCTTGCGGCGCCGCCTTTGCTCCTTTTTTCTAGCCGCCTTGGCCGCCTTTTTCTCCCCGACCACCTGCCACCCGGCGTCAGTCGTGGGAGATTCCTGAGGCCGGGAAGTAGGCTCTGGGGCCTGGACTCGACGACGCTTGGATCAAAATATTACCGACTACTTACATTAAACAAAAAATGCTAATTACCTACTTTTATTTTTTTGAGGATTTTTTGTTGCTATTGTAAATTTAACTTTTATTTCAAGCTTTTTTTAAAACTTTATGTATTACTAATAGACAGGCTAAGATCGACACGTGCCTCACTTAAATCTGCGCAGCTGTACGTATTTAAATTTCTAGTGAAGCAACTTACAAATTTACTCGCATTTCTCTTTGCTACTCCATCATCAGACCTTGATCACCATCTATCTATAACCAATTATTTGAGACCATTTCAATAAAAATAAAAATGAGCCCACACAGAATACCTCTGCTGTTAATTGGTGAGGGAATTGGGTATCCTGAAAATTCCATGTGATGCTGCAGCATCCGGTCAAGGTAACTACTATGTCCTTCTAATATCACTCAAGTAACAGAATACAAAATCTCGATCAGACCTGTGGAAGATGCTCACCTCCCTTCACCAACTACAGTAGTTGAGAGAGAGAGCTGATAATCTTCAAATGGCTAAACAGTTTTTATTGAATCATAGCATATCAAGGTGACTTGATCGAGTGTGTTCTTACTCTCGATCAAGTAACCTTTTCATCAAAATAGCTTTAGTCGTTTGGGAGCTACAATGCCGCAGACAGGCACACGTTAAACTTATAAAACTCGTCTGTTTCCGTCGGAGGTTAAAAATAAATGAATAGTCTACTGGGTCAAACTACTCATGTTAAGGTCGGCTTTGGGTATTGATAAACAAAAACCTATAAGGGAAGTCCGAGGGGACGAGGATGTGACCCTGGCAGTAACAGGGTATTGTCATTGCGACCCGGCCAGACATAAAGTAACAAAAACCAAACAAGGTAGGTATTCATTTATTTTCAGATCTTATTTATTACAAATAAACATATCAAAATTGAAACAAAATCTTGAAGTTAAAATTCACAAAAACGATGACGGGAATACATGGTTACTGAACTAGGAAAAAATTTAAAAGCAAACTTTAAATGTTGGTTAATTAATGTAAAATGTACTGTTTTATTCGTGAGAAGTATCACCATGTTGTGAAGGATTCTTGGAGCAAATCGAAGCAACAAATGCCACCTAGTCCTTGGGAAGCGGAACCCTTGCCACCTATTTTGAACTTCAACCCCCTAAAGGGGCCTTCCTCATCTTGACTGTCCGACGGCGATGTGTCTAGTTCTGAAATATCTGCAGGGGAGGGTGGTGTCCTTTCTGCCCCGTTCATTTTGGCCTGGTGAATTTCAATTAATAAAGTATTTATGAAGAACTACATTCTTACATTCAAGTGGTCCACCGTAAGGGTACACCGGATACGAACCTTGTAAGGGCAGAGCAATTTGTTAAATCGACTAATTTTATAATTAATATAATAATGACATAAAGAATTCTTTGGACTTAGAAAGAATAAATGTGAATATCTATCTTCTAAAAACATAACACGAAATGCGTAGGTAAGGGCATCGCTAGAGAACGGCTGGACCGAATTGGTTAGTTTTTTATTAATAGTAATAATATTCCGAATAAGGTGTTTGGGGAAACAAATTTGGAAAAGTTATCCGGAAAATTAGGAAATACTTTAAAAAATGATATATTTTTTTTATTTTAAAATGTTGACGACACGGTTGGCGCAGTGGTTAAGCGATTGACTGCTGCGCAGCGTGTCGCGGGTTAGATTCCCGCGTGGAACAAGTATTTGTATGACCTGCAAGTAGTTGTTCCGGGTCTGGCTGTTTGTGTATGTGAGTTTAAATGTTTGTAAACGCACCCACGATACAGGAGAAATTCCAAGTTTTAGGCTACGTTTTAAAAAAAAAAATTATAATAAAAAAAAATGGAATTTTAGCATGATTTATAGACATTGAGACAGGGCAATGTATGTCGGGTAATCTTGTGTATAATAAATTCTATATTTTAATTATATACACATATTCTACTAATAATTAGGATAATAAATGGAAGTTGTGAGCACGTACAATACGCGCTCTTAACTTTCAGTGGAGTTGCGTTAACCAGCCTATAATATGTACAATCGCGGTCACGAACGGTGAACCGTAAATCTGACAAAATTCTTAGAGCTACGTAATATGTGTATGAAGAGTCTATCCCCGCCCACAAATAATTTTGGCGAATCACAAGAAGCTCCCAATAAATCTGCAACCGTCACTAAACGGCACATCTTTTGTTCTATTGTTCAAAAGTAAAGCCGGATCGGAGAAAACCATTAGCATATTAAAACCTAGTATTAAATGTATATCGCAAACATAGATAAATATTGTGTTGTTTCTTATTTCTTGGACTTTTCATTTCTTCGAATTGAAAATCATGATTGACTGTACTGGTGTTCATGTTTTTTATGAATAATAATTTATATTATGTAAAACTACTTGTTTTGAAATTGACATTTCTTAATTTGACGATTATGATAGAAGATTAATAATTTTATCTGGAGTTTCTTAAAGACAAATTAATTGTGTTCTTTTTCAATCAACACTATAAGTAGGTTATTTTTTACGTTTTGTAATAAATAGTACAGTTTTTATTAGCATGTAAAAATGTTTTCCATCCAGTCTAAGAAACTATTATTATTCATATGACGCATTTGATGTTTTAACTTTAAAATAAACACAAAACTATTATAATCTCTGTTTTAGTTGCTGCTGGCTGTTCATTGATATGTATGTTTTAAAGATATTTTGTTGGCTATTATTAATAGAGCAACTTCCTCCCACAATTTAGTGATCTCATTGTTTTGCCCCACTAATATTTATTTATTTATTTATTAAAACTTTATGCACAAGTAAAAAATAATACTGTACAAAGGCGGACTTAATGCCTGAGGCATTTTCTACCAGTCAACCTTAGGGTGATGCAGAGATATACCATGGCAGGTGCAACATACGGGATAGATAGCTCGGACGATACGGATAGATTTATGTTTACCTAGTCTAGCTTACCTAACTATTACGAAGTTATATGGTTAATTGGTATGGCTGGCCGAAAAGAAAATAGGTAGGTATTTATTTGTTCGATGTACAGCTTTTATTCCTGATCCCATATGACCAAAATATAAATAATATCTAAGATAGAGATAAGAATAAAAAAGAATTATATATTGTAAAATGTTCTTTATAATCTGTTGAATCGTGGTTAAATTAAAAGCAGGTGTTCATTTGATTGCTTGTAAATTATGTGGAATAACATTAAATATAATATGATTATAACACTGTGATTTTACTTACTACCATAACAAAAAAAGGTTTGTTTACCAATATTTTAAATCTATTCTAAATTTCAAGTTGATTGATAGTAGTACCTACCATAGTTTCCGAGCCGAGTCCGTTAGTCGTATGTCTAACGGACAATAAACAAATTAACACGTTTGTGCAATATTTAAACCAGCCACCGCCTCTAGACGGGTTATCCTATTGTTCTATTATTCGAATTTCGGTTCGGCGAAACCAAGTAGAAGAGATAAAAGCAATCCTATTTCAGATAAATAATACCGAATTTATGTAGATGGCAAATACTTAAGCCATTTATTTATTTGGATAATGCAAATATATGCGCAGTTAGTAATCTAGCAGTTTTACCTCTACTTCCAAGAGACTTCTATATTAGTTACAATAGTATATCGTCCGTACTACAAGATATAACTCAAATAAAAACCTCAATTCAGATAATTATACTTATTTGCAATTCCAACATAATTATATAATTCAAATGTAGTTATTAAATGCATATTATTATTATTTATGTTTTTTATAATGTGCATATTCCATTATTATTATCATTATTTTGTCAGAGAACCTCCCCCCTACAATAAGTAATGCACTTAATTAATTAAATATAAATACCTGTTTCAAATATTTGGTCTTTACCTATGAAATTGCCGTTTAGTACACAGAAAGTTAAAGTCATTTTATATAAATATATTTTATTTCTATCAATCAAAATATGTACCCATAGTATCGATGCATCTCTGCCAGCGCAGTGGTAATTTTTCAATGCCCTTCTTGAAGAAGTCAGGTGTACGGGAGCCAATAAACTCTTCAAAGGCATCTTGTACTGCGGTGGATGACGCAAGTTTCCCACCCCAGCTCTTGTAGCTTAGAGACAGTCTGTTGTGCCGTATGAGGTCTAGCGTTGTCGTGTAGAAGTAGCGGGGACGAGCGATTAACCAAGGCTGGTCAGAAATTTGAGAGCTTCCCCATCATTGTGTCCAGTTCCTCACAGTACACATCCGCTGGTGCCATTTGGTAAGAAGCTGTGATGACTTATACCGACACTAGACCACCTAACCATGACTTTTTTAGGGGTAAGTTTTCGTTTGGGCATTGCCTATGCGCTGAACTAGGGTCTAACCGACTTGATGACCGCTTTCGATAATCAAAAAGAATCCATTTTTCATCGCAAGTGACAATGCAGTTCAAAATCCCTTCGTTTGTGTCTGATACGCAACGCAAGGCATACCTCAGCGCGTTCGTCGCGCTGGCGATCGTTCAGTTCCTGCGGCACTCACTTATCAAGTTTTTTTACCTTGTCAATTTGACGCAAAATGGACCAATATTGTTTTGATACTATCGTTGAAAGCTGCTACTAACTCAGCCGTAGATGGAGTATCGTGAGCTTCCACTGTCGCCTTTAATTCGTCGTTGTTGACTTTAGTTTTCGGCGACCATGGAGTTCAGTTTTTGATCAAAATTTCCATGTTGGAAGCGTTCAAACCAATAACGAGTCGTGCGTTCGTTTGTAGTGTTCACTCCGTACACGTAATTAATGTTGCGAGCCGTTTGTGCAGCATTGCTACCGTGACGGATTTTGTATATTCCATATTTACTCGTATTTTATCGTGTCCTTAATGATGAAAAAGATACAAATGTAGTGAAAACAAAACACTAAAAAATAAACAAATGACTGAATTTGAAAATAGAATTCCATATTTTATAAATTAAATTCATTTGAATTTAGAATTTGTTGCCAGCTATACTTAGATTACGTTTCAAATGGCCAGTATTCTAAAACGGCACCTTCATAGATAAATACCTATTTTAAAGGATGATTTCAAGTGGATCCATGTTAAACGAATTATTTAGTCATAATAAATTATTTGCGCACATAATAGATTACAACAATTTGTCTTCACAAATAAACTGTCATTATTTTCTACAATAACCACTCAAGTCTATACATGCGATCCCAATTTTTCAATAAATTCTCGATGGCATGTCGAACTCTCATAGCATTAACAAAATAAAATGAATAATTATTGATGAATGCCTTACATCACACGCGAACAAATACAACTAAGCTGCTTACAGTAGAAGCACAGATATCTGTGCGTGTGCGTAATGGGCGGGGCTAGCTCTGCGTTTGGACGGACCGACGCCGCACCGGGTGCTAGCGATAATGGCCTTAGGGGTGATTCACCGGAACTGTCCGCGACTGTACAAACCAAAGGAGTTTGGTCATCAGCCCATTACTACAATACAATACAATACAGTTGATGAACTGTATTGTATCGTAATAATGGGCTGATGACCAAACTCCAATTTCCAATTTTTACACCATATCAAAAACATAGCGGTGACCAAACAATGAAAACTTTATGTTTTTAGTTTGGTCTAAATTGCATGGTTTTTAGTTTTAGGGCTGATATTTCCAATGTCAGGTATCAACTCAGCCCTGTATTAGTGGACTTTGTGGAAGAGACGCCAAAATCTTGCAATCACGTCGATGCTATGATAAACCAACACACGCTGGAGATCGTTTCGTGTTATTTTATTGACGGTGAAGAACGCCAAATATCTTTTGACCGAGGAATAAAATTGCCATCTGATGGTAAAGTTATTGTTCGGAAAAAGATATCGGACATTGCAAAAATCAGCCCTAATAGTTTAGGTCAAAGTTGTGTACTCTCTTCTAGCTAGGCTGTTTCTCGGATGCTCTCGATTTACCTGTTGTTCTGCCATGATGCTCTGAAACAGCTTTGGGTTCATCATTGCATAGTATCTAAGGGCATCCTCTACATTGAATTCTGGTTGAACTTCAGGTGGTGGTCTCTTTCTCTGATTAATTTTGAATCCTGAAACTCTTAACGTTTCATGTGAATTTTTTTTCAAAGTATCTTGTAGTTCTTCTTTTTGATAATATGATCCCAGTATTAGGTACGGTTCCAGGTCGGCCTCGGGCTCGCGTTGAGGACACTCGCACATAATCTTTTTGTTCGACTTTTTTCCTTTTCTAAACCATCGAAATAATTTGGGTTCAGTGGAGGTGCCGACGGTAGAACTGAATCTGGTTTCCTTAATACGCACTTGTTTCTGTTTTTTTTGTCCCATTTCTAGCTGCATTCTTTCCGGAGTTGAATCTAATAATTCTGTCATTCCTTTATTAGGAGTTGGCAATACACAACTTGATTCTGTCAAACGCCCGTCAGTAACCAGATGGTTGCTGACGGACTGCGATGGTTCAACCACCGGCTCCGGAGCGGGCCACGTGGCCAGCACTGAGGCCTGCCAGATGGCCAGCTCCGGAGCCAGGGACTGAACACGGTAAATGAAAGAGTTGCATCATAAATATTAATGGTTGGTACTAACCACAAGGACACGCTGTATCGGTTAATGTAGGTTCCATTTTATAATATTCGGGGTGCTCAGGTTCTTTACCTGTAAACAGATCAAATGGCAGTGATTACGTCGATCGGAAGTAAAACCCATAATTTCTGAGTGATTTTTGTTCATTAGGCACATATCGTACTGCGAGTAGCTTGCTAGTGTCCTAGATCAATTCGTATTTTTTGTATCGGTTATCCGTTTATTCACCCTAAAACAGCCAGCTAGGGTGGATACTCAGAAACGCAAGTCCGAGAATCCACCCTAAGCTAAATTCCGTTTATCCAACTAGGTCTAGGGTGAATTCTCGGACAAACCTTTCCGCGCATCCACCTGATAATTTTTTCAGGGTGGATTATTTGTGGTGGATAAACGGAATAACAACCAATTTGGTTGGGTTTAATGTAATGAGGTTATTCGTTACTCATTACATTTTTACGAAAAGTAAGTTACAAACTATGTGAAAAGGGAATTACTTTGGGCAGCTGGCGACGGCCCCGGGGCTTGTGGTTCAGGTGGTTGGGGCCACTCTCCACACCCAATCGACTGCATGTGCTGTATCTTGCCCTCTTTGATAGCTAGCTTTAACAGTTCTAGCATCGTTTCTGGATTGCATTGACATGCTTGCATTTGTGAGTTGTTTGTTCTTTTATGAGCGGAACATGCCTTGGCATGATGTGGAGCGGGGTTGTCATGATGTTGAGCGGAGTTGGCAGGATATTGTTCGCAGGCCTTGGCATGATGTGGAGCGGGGTTGTCATGATGTTGAGCGGAGTTGGCAGGATATTGTTCGCAGGCCTTGGCATGATGTGGAGCGGGGTTGTCATGATGTTGAGCGGAGTTGGCAGGATATTGTTCGCAGGCCTTGGCATGATGTGGAGCGGGGTTGTCATGATGTTGAGCGGAGTTGGCAGGATATTGTTCGCAGGCCTTGGCATGATGTGGAGCGGGGTTGTCATGATGTTGAGCGGAGTTGGCAGGATATTGTTCGCAGGCCTTGGCATGATGTTGAGAGGGGTTGCCAGGGTATTGAGCGGGGTTGGCAGGATGTTGACCAGGGTTGGCAGGATATTGAGCGGGGTTGGCAGGACATTGATCGAGGGCATTGGTATGATGTTGAGCGGGGTTGGCAGGATATTGAGGGGGGTTCTCAATATATTGAGCGGGGGCCTGGGCATGATGATGAAGCCCGCACAGCGGATTGCAACATGGCGGTACTGGTATAGTTACCGACATAACCGATTCTTGCTGTTTCATGCCCCATCTAATATGAAATGGATTGCGCATCATACCTACAAACATTAAACAAATTAGTTATTAATTAACCCAGATACTAAGATGTTGCGTTATTTTATTTTCAATAATAAAGAACATTGTGCGCTTTCATAATTTCTAACGTGGTGACATTATCGTGGGTGTCTACGTCCACGGCACGGCATCACGATAACACAGGGAAGTAAAATGTATGGAAATATATGAAGAGGCTTTTAAATTTAAGTCCGCGACAACGCTATAACTTGATCGTATTTCCAAACTTTTTTTCGACGTGAAGATGGTCGTCCGCGATAATATCGTCACGTTAGTTAGATTAGAAATTATAAAAGCGCAAAATATCTGTACTTACAATAAATAAATAAGTGAAACATCTACTTATGTTCGCTGCGAAATAATTGAAAATACTATTGTGTTGTACCTTGCTCGAGAAGTGGCGTAATAAAATTTGACATGACGTTAGCTACGTATCTGTCGTTTGGACTGTAGTCGGAGTATTGAGTTGTATTAGGACCACAACAACACGGTCTGTCGGCAGTCGTATCCGTGCTTACGACGTTGCTCTTGTGCTCTATTCTTTCCACTATTCCATTAGGTGTACTGATTTGACAAAGTTTGTTCTGCGTTGCTTTTTGTCTATTGTCTTTTCGCATTGGGTGTCCATGCTCGTACAAGGTGTCTTTGTTGTGAGAAGACAATATTTGTATCGGTAAACCCTCCATAAAAAACTGTTTTCCTTTTGCAGACACCTTCACTCCATTATGTGCGGCGGCAGCATTTCTACGCCGCTTTGGATCTTTAAATTTACAGTTTTATGAAAACTTTATATGAAGTTGGGCAGTGATGATTAAGTAATATTTGAAACTGAACTGTGACGAAGAATTCATTCGATAAAACATAAAATGACAACATTCTCGATTATTATAATTTTGACGTACAAAAATGACTTGATTGATCGCACGAATACGTCTTATTCATAAAAATCGATCGCGAAATCGTCGACAGTTGCTTTAGGTTCGGCCACGGCCTGATACAACGTCAGTTTACAATGCCATGTTTACCGTAGGGGTAATAAAGTAGCTATAACATTCATTTGTTTGTGAGCATATTATAAGACAGTAACTCTGTCGGCGCCGTCGTAGGCCGCTATCACCCTCGTCCCGTTCTGGTGCTCGGGGATCTCAACGCCAAGTCATCGGCGTGGGGATCTCCGGTCACTGACCCTCGGGGCGAGGTGCTAGAAGAGTGGGCGGTGACGACTGGTCTGGTCGTCCTGAATCGGGGTTCGGAATACACGTGCGTGCGGCAGCGGGGCGGGTCGATAGTGGACGTCTCGCTCGCTAGCCCCTCTGTCGCCAGCCGAGTCCGCGACTGGCGTGTCGCCGTGGGGGTGGAGACGCTGTCGGACCATCGGTATATCCGGTTCGACGTCTCTGCCCAGACCGCGAGCGGCCGCCATCCAACAACCCCGATTAACGACGGCCCGCGTTGGGCGCTTAAGCGCATCGACAAGGAACTACTCGAGGAAGCTGCCTTAGTCCAGTCCTGGATTTGGGAGTCGACGACGGACGGCCCCGTCGACGTCGAAGCGGTGGCGCTGTGGTTTCGCGGGGCGATGACGCAGATTTGCGACGCGTCCATGCCCCGTGTCCGCCAACAGTCCGCAAAGCGCCAGGTGTACTGGTGGACCGACGAGATCGCGCGGCTGCGCGTTGAGTGCGTTGCGGCTCGCCGCCAGTACACGCGATACCGGAGACGACGTCGACGGGATTCCGTCGAGGAAGACGCGCTGTATGAGGTGTACCGCGCGTCCAAGGAGACTCTGTGGCTGGCCATCGGCGACTCTAAGTCGCGTGCCAGGGAAGAGCTGCTGGGGTCCCTAGATCGGGATCCGTGGGGGCGCCCCTACCGTTGGGTACGGGGCAAGTTGCGTCCCTGGGCGCCTCCACTGGTGCAAAGCATGCAACCCCAGTTGCTAGAGGCGGTAGTATCGGCCCTCTTCCCTGAGCGAGCGGGACACGTTCCCCCGGCGATGGCTTCGCCCTCAGCCACAGACTCTCCAGAAGAGGAGAGCACCGATGTCCCCGAGGTGACGCAAGCAGAGACGAGAGCGGCCGTGTCGCGACTCCGGGCTAAGAACACAGCGCCCGGACCCGACGGAGTTCCTGGTCGAGCTCTCGTCCTGGCTCTGAAGGAGTTGGAGCCCCAGCTGAGGGGGCTCTTCACGGCATGTCTCGAGCAGGGTCAGTTTCCCAGTGTGTGGAAGGAGGGGAGGCTGGTCCTGCTCAGGAAGGAGGGGCGCCCCGCGGACTCGCCGTCCGCGTATCGGCCCATAGTGCTGCTCGACGAGGCGGGCAAACTTTTTGAGCGCATTATCGCAGATCGCCTCGTCAGCCACTTGTGCAGGGAGGGGCCGAACCTGGACGACAACCAATTCGGTTTTCGTCGGGGGCGCTCCACCATAGACGCCATCATGCGCGTGAGGGCCCTGGCGGAGGAGACGGTGTCCCAGGGTGGGGTGGTGATGGCGGTGTCTTTAGACATCTCCAACGCATTCAACACCCTACCCTGGAGTTGTATTCGGGAGGCTCTGAAATACCATCGCGTGCCTCCCTACCTCCGCCGTACGGTAGGGGCCTATCTGGAGGATAGATGCGTCACCTATCGGGGACGTGACGGTGCCGGTCGGCACCTCATGTCGTGCGGTGTTCCACAGGGATCGGTCTTGGGACCGCTCCTGTGGAACATCGGCTACGACTGGGTGCTGAGAGGCGAGCTCCCGTCGGGCGCCGACTTGACGTGTTATGCGGACGACACGCTTGTCGCTGCCCGGGGGAGCTCGCACAGGGAAGCGACGTTGATAGCTACGGCTGCGGTGTCACAGGTGGTGAACCGCATCCGGCGCCTGGGCCTGGAGGTGGCCCTAAACAAGTCGGAGGCCATGGTGTTTCATGGCCCCCGACGTGCGCCGGCGCCGGGATCACACATCGTGGTCAGCGGGGTCCGGATAGCTGTCGAGTCCACCATGAAGTATCTGGGATTGGTGCTCGACAGCCGATGGGGATTCGGGCCCCACTTCCGGCGGCTGGCGCCCAAGCTGATGGGTGCAGCGGGCGCGCTTTCAACGTTGCTTCCTAACTTGGGGGGCCCGAGCGCCGCCTGTAGGCGGTTGTACGTGGGAATCGTGCGGTCCATGGCCCTGTATGGGGCCCCTGTGTGGGCGATGGACATGACGGCCGGCACTCTCGCCATTCTGCGCAAACCGCAGAGGGCGATGGCCGTCAGAGTCGTCCGCGGGTACCGCACGATTTCCTACGAGGCGGCTTGCGTCCTGGCCGGATCTCCGCCCTGGGACCTAGAGGCGAAAGTACTCGCGTCATTATATCGATGGCGCGAGGAAGAGCGGGCACGGGGCTCGAGGCCGGTGCAGCGGCAGATCGCGCTGCGCCGCGAAGAGCTCCGTCAGGTCTTGGTGGCGGAATGGCGGCAAAGGCTTCTGCGCCCTACCGCCGGCCTCGCTACCGTCGAGGCGATCCGGCCAGTACTCGACGACTGGCTCGGGAGAAGGCACGGCTCCCTGTCGTTTAGGGTGACGCAGGTGCTGTCGGGGCACGGCTGCTTCGGCAAGTACCTGTGTCGTATAAACAGGGAGCCGGACGCCCGGTGTCACCACTGCGTCGACTGCCGGGAGGACACGGCGCGGCATACGCTGGCAGAGTGTGCCGCTTGGGAGGAGCCGCGCCGTGCCCTCATCTCAGAAGTAGGCAGTGACTTGTCGCTGCCGGCCGTAGTCGAGTCGATGGTCGGCAGCGACGAGTCCTGGGACGCGGTGGTTTCCTTCTGTGAGACAGTCGTCTCGCAGAAGGAGGCTGCGGAAAGGGAGAGGGAGATCTCGTCCTCTCACCCGGCCCGCAGAAGGCGCACCGGGCGTCGGCGGAGGGCGGACAACGCCCTCTTCCAGCCCCCCTAAATGGGTCCAGGGGCGACGGACTCGGGGACGTCCGTCGCCCCCCACACACCAGGACCCGAGGTGGTGGCGCGTAGTGTTCCACGCGCGCCCCTCTTAGACGTCGCGGGGGGAGTCAAACACCTCACTCCCCCCCCAGACCCGAAGAGGCCCGCAGTGGCGGGCCGGCACCAGTCGGGGGTTGTGGAAGGATCGTATGTTCCCGCGACCCCCGGCGTAGGTGTGAGATGGAACACCGGGGTGGTTTTTAGTCAGTAAGAGTCTGACAGACCCCGTCGCCCGCCCCAGGGCGGCGGACATCCATGAGGATTTTCCACCCCGGAAACAAAAAAAAAAAAAAAGGGCATTGGTATGATGTTGAGCGGGGTTGGCAGGATATTGAGGGGGGTTCTCAATATATTGAGCGGGGGCCTGGGCATGATGATGAAGCCCGCACAGCGGATTGCAACATGGCGGTACTGGTATAGTTACCGACATAACCGATTCTTGCTGTTTCATGCCCCATCTAATATGAAATGGATTGCGCATCATACCTACAAACATTAAACAAATTAGTTATTAATTAACCCAGATACTAAGATGTTGCGTTATTTTATTTTCAATAATAAAGAACATTGTGCGCTTTCATAATTTCTAACGTGGTGACATTATCGTGGGTGTCTACGTCCACGGCACGGCATCACGATAACACAGGGAAGTAAAATGTATGGAAATATATGAAGAGGCTTTTAAATTTAAGTCCGCGACAACGCTATAACTTGATCGTATTTCCAAACTTTTTTTCGACGTGAAGATGGTCGTCCGCGATAATATCGTCACGTTAGTTAGATTAGAAATTATAAAAGCGCAAAATATCTGTACTTACAATAAATAAATAAGTGAAACATCTACTTATGTTCGCTGCGAAATAATTGAAAATACTATTGTGTTGTACCTTGCTCGAGAAGTGGCGTAATAAAATTTGACATGACGTTAGCTACGTATCTGTCGTTTGGACTGTAGTCGGAGTATTGAGTTGTATTAGGACCACAACAACACGGTCTGTCGGCAGTCGTATCCGTGCTTACGACGTTGCTCTTGTGCTCTATTCTTTCCACTATTCCATTAGGTGTACTGATTTGACAAAGTTTGTTCTGCGTTGCTTTTTGTCTATTGTCTTTTCGCATTGGGTGTCCATGCTCGTACAAGGTGTCTTTGTTGTGAGAAGACAATATTTGTATCGGTAAACCCTCCATAAAAAACTGTTTTCCTTTTGCAGACACCTTCACTCCATTATGTGCGGCGGCAGCATTTCTACGCCGCTTTGGATCTTTAAATTTACAGTTTTATGAAAACTTTATATGAAGTTGGGCAGTGATGATTAAGTAATATTTGAAACTGAACTGTGACGAAGAATTCATTCGATAAAACATAAAATGACAACATTCTCGATTATTATAATTTTGACGTACAAAAATGACTTGATTGATCGCACGAATACGTCTTATTCATAAAAATCGATCGCGAAATCGTCGACAGTTGCTTTAGGTTCGGCCACGGCCTGATACAACGTCAGTTTACAATGCCATGTTTACCGTAGGGGTAATAAAGTAGCTATAACATTCATTTGTTTGTGAGCATATTATAAGACAGTAACTCTGTCGGTCTGTCTATTACCTTTTCACGCCTATAAGGCTGTACGTTTTTGTTGAAATTCGGCACACAGAAAAATAAAAATAAATAAATATGAGACAATATGCACACAAGGTCTTCAGGTCCCGAAATAGGTAGAACCTGTACTACGGTAACCTGATGACTGATATGTATACTTATATACATATACACGCCCAGACACAGGTCAATCAGACATGTTCATGCACACAAATGTTTGACTTGTCCGGGGATCGAACCCGGGACCAGCGGCTCAGAAGGCAGGGTCGCTACCAACTGCACCAACGGTCAGTCGATATACATATATACTATCAACAGATAGACGATGATCTGGGACATAGGTTACTTTTATACCGGTAGTACATTCACATGGGATCGATTCTGACCTCTAAGCGAGTTGAGCCGCGGCCAAAATCTAGTTAACAATAACGGATAATAATAATAAAAAAAACTTTAGTACCGTGTACTACTGGATTGATATTTTTTTTCCACATCGTAGGATTTGGGCTCATTTCTATGCAAATAGTAGAAGTTTGACCATCAGAAGAGTTTCCTGCGTCATTGTCGACTGACGGTACTACCACAAAAATGGAGGAATCATCAGAAAACTCGCTCTTTGCAAGGACCTGTTCGACCATGGTCAGTATGTCATGTTCAGTGTTATTCAAATGGTTTATGACTACGATGGGTTCACGGTTTTTAGTTTTTTGTCTACTTTCTTCTTTCTTTCCATGATCTTCCCATTGTTTTCGATGCAGCTGTGTTTGAATCCATTCTATAGCCTTTTGATTAGGTTGTTTTTCATGCTCTCCGCCTTCTTTTTGATAAGTTTGTATTTGAGACATTCTTGAAACTTCGTACCGTAAAACGGGGTGAATAGGGATGCAGGGGTGAATCGGGACGAAACTTTAAAATGGATTTTAACGTTAAAATAATATACTTTATTGCCAACAAGGGCGCTTAATCGTTAATTATAATACAGTAAACACATGAGAGTCCTTTTTGTCAACAAAGTATATTATTTGAACGTTAAAATCCATTTTAAAGTTTCGTCCCGATTCACCACTGCATCCCTATTCACCCCGTTTTACCGGTATACGTTTTGTTTGCCGTCTGTTAAAATAATAGTTCCTTTCCCTGTTCGCTTTGTGGATAATATAGATTCCTCAATAAAACTTTAGCTGTAAGAGTATTTTCATTTTAAAACATAACAAGATGGCTTAAAATGACCTCATTGAAAAATATATACTTTTGCGGCAATCGACATGGTATTATGTTTTAGACAAATACACTCAACAAGGTCAGCGGCCAGAGGTCAGCTCTAGGAAGCTACTGGGTTTGATCTTATCTAGTTATTGTCCCGTCGGCATCGTAGACAGTTCTATCAGTAGAGAAGTGTGAGTCTTCAGTAGAGCTATGTCTCAAAAGATCTTTGGATAGCTGGTAACCGAAATAATGCGTGCAATTAGATTTTCTTGGTTTGAGAATGTGACACTATGTTTGAATACTACATCACACTAATTGCTACCATGCTCTCGCAAAAAGTTATAATATAAGTATCTAGTAAACCTTAATAATATTTTACTTTATTTGTACATTACATAACCCTTCGGGGTTACAGGCGTCATGTAATGTTATATTTGAACATACGCAGGAGGTAAAATATAAGATTCTGCAGCTTTCTTGATATCTTTGTGAAGTTATTCGGTGGTGGTCCTAAGATCGGCTTTGGTACCTAAGTTGTTATAGTAATAAATATTGTTTACGATACCTTTCATGACGTGGTTTTTTATTAAAATTATTCCTTTGCGCTATATTATGATATTATGGAATCATGAGAGGCGTTTAATATTTTAATTACAAAAATGTTAGTCTTTTCTGTGCAGAGTTTCTGTTCGGTGAAGGGCAACCAATGTCGTGTGACAGATGGTCAGAGTTATTGGTTATGGTCAAGGAGCTTAGTATTTTATCTTGTCATTATTATACCATGATCTTGTCTACGATTTTATCATTGGTATCCGTAGACCACTGACCTCTATTTTAATAGAGGTCAGTGCCGTAGACAGAGAAAACTACTGTCGACGTTAGTATCATTTATCATTATTTTATTTTTTTATCATTTTATTAGTATATTTAGTATTTTATCTAAGAGCTTAATTAAATAGAGTAGAAATAATAAAATGGGGATAAAAAACTGCCACTTGCTCACTTCAGATGTCGCTGCTATACAAAGTGAAATACGTTTTTTTGCAAATAAGCGACTTATTTTTATTAATTCCAATAGTGCAGCCCTCGCAGGGAAAAATGAGGTAAGAGTTTATACGAGTGTAATTTGCCCCACCAAAATCATTTATAGGGTTTGTGGGACAGATTGGTGGGGAAAGTGGAATAATCCGCTTAATTAGAGTGGATTTAAAAGATCTTTGTTGCATTCCAATGTTGTAATCTTGGAAAATACTCTTAGTTGTAGTGTTGGTGGGTGACCAAAATCGGAACTAACGCCTCCATCTTGTTTTGTTCTCAAACGCACAATAAAAAGTAAACATAAAATACACACACTAATAAAAAGCAGTCAAAGGCCTAATATTCGACAAATAAAAGCAAAAAGAGAAGGCGACTGGATGAACTTCTGATGAATAATGGTTTAAATCGGTGGTATGAATGTGTCAATGTTATTATTAGAAAATAGTTCTGTAAAGAAGATGCTGTATATCGTCACAAAATGCATGTTTTTCACAGATTTTTAAGCTAATACAAGTACTTACACAAAATGACTGACTGATAGAAAATGCCTATGGCATTAAGTCCGCCTCCGTACATTTGTGTGCTTAAAGTGTTAAATAAATAAAATGAATGCTGTGAAAGCTAGTGAAGGTGTGAGTTTTATGGGATACCTAGCTCTACGAGTTCTACCAGCTGAAGGCTCAGGCTGGAAACAGTGCTCGACCGACAGATAGCGCTGACCGTCGGTCGACGTAGCTATATCTATGCAAGTCTATGAACGCGCACACAGCTACGCTGACGGTACGCGCCTAATTTGGTACGTGCGTATGGTCGGTCGAGCCGTCGTCGGTCTGGCTCGTCGGTTGCGCGTACGTCGCGCGTCGGTCGACCGACGAGCTATGACATTGTATGAGCACGTTCAGGAACGTGCGTACGTACACTCAAAGCAAAAATGAATATCGATACAAAGCGCCTTATTACAGAAGTGCGGCTTCGTCCGGCACTATGGGCTTTATCGTATGAACTTTATAAAGACCGTGATGCAAAAAAAAAGTTCTTGGAAAGATGTTTGTAAATAATTAATTTTGACAAGACAATTAATTTCGATTGGATTGACACTATCGACAACTCATTTCAAGCCCACTTCACCTAAGTTATCACGGTGAGATTTTTACAGAATAGCTCGGCTGGTTGAACTAATTGGTCCCTATTTGTAGTCCTTTATTGGTGTCTTTCACCTCTTTTACTGAAACATTTTTTTTATAGTATAACATTCCTTTTCGTACCACTTGCTCAAAAAAGTGACATTCTATGCCACAAAAAGCGAACGTAACAATAGTCATTTTTAATCTGTTAAAAACAGGGAAAGAAAATTGTACTGAATTTCATTCATCCTCTAGGGGGAGAATGTGATTTAAATTTGGAATACTTACCGAAATTTATACTGAACTACATCTGTGTTTACACCATTGAGTTTGTAAGTATATAAAGCATTATAGGTACATCTTTTTGAAAAAGGAATACACATTTATTATGCAGTTATGATTATTAAATAAAATTACGAAAACCGACGAGGCCGTATGAGCTTGATGCCTTTGCTTTTCCGACAAAAAAATATTAGTGTAGGAATTTGCCGCGTTTTTGTTTTCTTCAAATACATAAACGTTAAGTTTATTTTAATTTATTTTTATAAATAAGTTAATGTTCTAAAAATACGTTTAATTGTCATTATTTTTAATAAATGCTTATCTCATATTATTATTGTGTTAATTTTTTCGCAGATGGTACGAAAAGTAGAGTATTTTCCTCGGTGATAAAGCTGTCTTAGTCTTGGGTGACTTTAATCCCTCACTACACTCAGGACTCGTCTTAAATCCCTCGTTTCTTTAAATCGTCACCCGCGACAGAAGACACTGCTTTATCCCCTTGGTTAATAATCTACTATTAAAACCTTTACAGATATATCTTTTAAGAAAATGGAAAATCAATATTTATTTACAAAAATCATCAAATCAAATAATATAAATAATCATTCTGGTTACACCTTTACAAAACCATATGTGAGAAAATGGATGCAAACAGGGTCTTTTGTACTTTCACATAGGTAATTTACTTTCGTTGTTGTCGTAGCAAAGCATCCCGGTATTTCTTGTAAATTGACCTTTTGTATTAAAGATTTTAGTTCCAAGTATTGGAGGAATATATTCAATAGCACCTAAAAATTTATAAATATAATTTTGAGGTACGTTATGTAACAACATCATTTGTGTGCCTTATATCAAATGTTAATAGGGTATAAGTAATTCAACTAATTCACTGAATTTTCTGCATCGTTTATTCTCCCAATCATGAATTATAATAGCATCTTCCAAGTTGTTAATTGTGAAAATGTTTATTATATCTAAATTTAACGCGCCGGACCCAAGCCACCCCTGGAGGATATGACTGGGGGTGGTGGCACCCCCAGGACAATTAGTGCAGTGCTTGCATATTTATTAAAATATAATAAAAGACAATGGTTAGGTCAGGTTAGGTTAAAAATGTGACCCCTACGCGCGAGTCGAGCGAGCGAAGCGAGCGGTGCCGCGGCAGGTGCCGGCGAGTTCCAGAAACGACTAGATTATATAGATAAAAATATATTTTGGTAGGTTTAAGGAACTTCAGTACTTGCCTGTAAATTATTTGACCCAAATGCAAATTGATTGAAATTATTTTGTCACTGTTGTCCATCAGCCCCATCACTATTCGATTGGTAGATTCATGGGAACTGCGAAATAGGACCCGTGCTACCACTGATACATGGTTGTATGGATTTGAGGACCTGGGGGTGCCACGGGGCGAAATTCCAGTTCCCGTAGCACCCCCAGAAGGATACCTCCTCCTGGGGTGCCTTGGATCCGAATTGCCTTGTAGGTAGTGTTTTAATAAATAAAACTACAAAAAGTATTTAACATTTATTATTTACGTATAGAAAATGAGAATGTTGTCAAGTGCTTTAGTTATAATATGGTGAAGCCACATTAACATCGGTTGCAGCTAAACTCAGCGTACATAATAAAACCATCGTTATTTTGGTCCGTGTGTTTCAACGCCCCTTCCACCATGGCCTCCAAGTCTGCGTCTTTGTAAATCATGCCATTATCTTTGTTTGTAAAAGGTTTTTGATCGGTGTGTATACTACTTATGTGTCTTTTAAAATTAACCTTTTCGCAAAAACTGCGCTGACATACATCGCATTGAAATACAGGTTTTTCGCCAGTGTGAGTTTTTAGAAAGGGATTTCAGAACACTCAAAAGGGGGACGGGCAAATTTATACAGGTTGACCTATAAAATGACATCCAAAAGAACGGACGACCCAGAGCTTCTCGGTGGCTTCTCGCGTTTTATAAATAAAATTGAGTAATTCTCACCAGACTTCAGATTTTCTTTTTTCTTTCTGTGCCGTACCTTTAAATGAGGTACTCAGGCCCTTTAAGAATAGGAGCTGTTAGCATCTTGGACAATCTTTATCTATTTGTGTTACCGTCCCGTGCACGTCTACCTCTATTTCAGATCTGAGACAAGATTGTTCGTAGCTTCCATAGCATAAAATGTTGTACAGAGATCAGCCTATCTCTGTACAACATTTTATTCTATGCCCACTCTCTCCACCAGAAATGTGCTAAGTTGCGTACATGTGGATGACTGATTTTCGTGGCGTAGCTTAGCTCTAGTGGAAAATGAAGCTATTTTTTTTGCGCATCTTTTTATTACCTGCTCCGCTGCAACACCTGCTCTCGTGGAAATAGGCTCGTAGTTTTGTAGCTTAGCTTCACCGCTTGGCTACTTCGCACATCTCTGGTGAAAAGACAGCAAGTCTGTGTGATTCCTATCGTCTACACGTTATAATTAAGTTACCGTAGTACTTATAATGGCGTACTCACTGAAGCCTCAGGCACTTAGGCAACCGTGTCAGAATACTGAACATGACATGCATGGGTCTGGTACTCACCACACAAAAGCTAATGTAAAACCTATGTCAAGCTTAGTTTACACTTCTTCCCCCTACTGTTCACACGTCCTTATATCCCGTTGACAGAGAAAGCATTCTCTGTCTACGTTATATCCTCTTATACAAAGATTTTTATGCGTCTATGGATAATATAATAAAATTATTAATCTATGGACATGACAAAAGCATAAAATATTTTCCTGTACATAATTATATTTTATTAATAAAAAAACCTTATGTAACGCAATTCAAGAAAAATCCCTCCTGATGTTAAATTATTTTGGTAATATATTTCCAGTGTATTCAGTGATTTTGATTTAGGATATGACAGGTATGTGCAAATATATATTTCTTCGAGTTGTTATTCTATTGAGTCGCAAACTGATTGGGTAAGAGCCGGGCCACACGATCTCGCACGCGGTCTCTCTCATTGCAATCGCGTCGCGCTCAAGCTCCGCGCCGCTTGGATTTAGCAACGTTTAGTGGCCAATGATTTCAAATTTCATTACTATATATTATGTCTATGTTAGTGGCACACGGGCGCGGGCGGTGCGGTGACGTGACTGGCTTCGGCTCTGCAGCGGTGGCGCCTGGATTGAATCTAGTGTTGATAGTCAGTTATCGACAATCTACGGTGCCACTGCTTTTTTTTTTTTTTTTTTGTGGGTGGGAAATCATCAAAATAACTTCTCCCGCTCTGTGCAGAGCAGGAGGGCGTGTCAGACTCTTACTGACTAAAACCCACCCGTGTTCCTTCAGTTGCCTGTGCCAGGGGCCACGGTAACCCTCTTGGACTTTTCCGCAACCCTAGCAGGCATCGGTCTTAGCAAACCCCGTCATTGGTGCTGACATCTCTTTGAGGCGCGCGTGGAACACAACGCGCCGTCGACCCGGGCCTGGTCCTTATCGAACGGCGAGCTGCCCATTGCTCGCCGTTCGCAAGCCCGCGCCTACGGTGGCCGGGAATCGGCCTGCGAGTCCCGACGCCCAGGGCGTCTCCTGCGGCGGCTAGGGGCGTGAGGGCGCAAATTTTGCCTCTCCCTCACGCGTTCCGCCTCCTCCTTCGCGAACATTACTGCTTCGCAGAAGGAGGTGACGGCTTCCCAAGCCCTCTCGCTTCGTACCATGGCCTGGACCAAGGCCGGATGCGAGAGATCGCCACCGCCAATCGCCTCCACGAGGACACGGCGGTGCTACGCCCAAGCCGGGCAGACCTCCACCGTATGCTCCACCGTGTCCTCCGGGCGATCCACACAATGGTGACACCCGGGCGTTTCCTGCGCCTGTAAAAGTGCCTGTAATTGGTTTATTTGAAATAAATGCTTTGAGTTTGAGTTTTGAGTTTCCTCCCGCCTTATCCGGAACAAGAACCTCCCGAAACAACCGTGTCCGCTGAGGACCTGCGTCAGGCGGAAGGTGAGGACGCCGTGGCGCCTCTCTAGCCACTCCTCAAAGAGGGGACTTATCGCCGCAATTGTGGCGTGCCCAACGGTGCCACTGCTGCGTCATTACGTTGCAGTATTGCGCAACGTCGCAACGCGCCGTCTAGAGGCGGACTAGACAGTCTCGGCCGTTTAGGAGCCGTCCGCTCGCCCCTTTCTGCTGCTTTGGTAGCGTCATCCCGTGTTCACATCTATATACATGGGTGCCGAGAGGAGTATTTTCAGGAGGGTGCATCAACAGCTCCTTGAAGCGTGCTCGAAAATGTTTCTACCTCGGACATTTTTGTTAGGTTTTCTTTTGTCCCTTTGTTCGTCCCGTCTACCGTAAGTATATTGAAATGTGTTTGGTCACACGCCGTAGTTGCATGTGGCAACCCATGCTCTCAGATACGCGCATCTCAAAGCGCATATGATATTAGTATCCAAACATGAAAAAAAAAACGTGGGAGGTCAAACAAACAAATTACAATGTCAAGTACCTATATATATATTTTTTTTAATAATCCTTGCTCATCTGAACAAAATAGTAACCAATAAGTACTAAATAAAAAAATCCTAGTTACTTTTTTGTTAATAATACTAATTACTTTACTTTTACTAGATGGAGTTTTATGACCAAACCAAACCAAATACCAAACCAAACCACCATCCAAACACCAAATACCATCACCAAATATTTCATGGAGAAATAAATCTGCAGACTAATCCTATATAACGCAATACCTTGTATGTGCGGTCAGGTGCACGTCATATATTTTTACCCGCGTCGCCCTTCACCCGGTAGGACCATGGGACTTTAACCAATAAAATAATCGGTCTACAGCATCAACACAGCAATCAACAAACCATCGCCGTCGTGTTGCCACCTTTCCCGCCAAACACTCTGGCAATTTGCCTGTCCCCGGCCATATGGAGAACACGCAGATATTTTTGCGACTCCATGAATATGTTTTAAGATTTTCGGTTGATGAAAGTTTGTTTTCAAAATTCAGTCCAACGCCTGTCCGATTGAAAATGACTTTGAAAAGTATTTTATTATTGTTTTCATCCGTACGAAGCTGAGGCATAATACTTACTTACTAGTTTCATAACTATTTACTTAGTTTTCGTGTTTTTCAGCCCAAATATAAGTATAACTTCATCCAAGATAATATCATCCAACATTTGTGCACATAATAGTAAGGATCATCCGATGAAAGCTTTTATATAAAATGCTAAGGCATGATGTAGAAGAATGAAGTTTATACTCGTATTATAATTTTTTGAAAAGATTTATACTCAAAATCTTTTGTCAGTCACGAGATTCGAAAAGACAAATAATTATAATCATTATGAGAAATTTGGGCATTATTTCTTATAAGTGTTCACAAAATGAATTATCTTATTTTAATCAAGAAAACTGCCCAAGTCATGGCATCGAAAATGTGAGCATAATAATTGTTAATAAGAAAAGATTGAAAAACCGTAAAAAGCACGATGTATTCATACAGGCTCAACAAACTAGAGTCGCTTCTCGTTTATCAAGATTCAGCAATTCCAAGAAGCAAAGTTTGATTAGCAAATCCTCAAGCATGCCTGAACTAAACAAATGTATAAGACCAGTCCCGCCTCGAAACAGAAGTGGCCATAGAAAGGATACAAAACAAAACAAATACAAACAAAGCCCTTTTCAATCAAATTTTATTGTCAATGTAGTTTCGGAACATCGGTGTGGCGAATGTTTAAATCCATTTTACTATCCTAGACAGACAAAATTAAAAATATATAGGTGTCAACTAGGCGCTACAGACGACACTTGTTGCTGCTCTTGTAACTCTGATGCTATGTTCGAAGTGATGAAGAGCTTGTACGAATGTTATAAAAAAAAAAATTGCGAAAATTGTAATTGTATACTTTGTGGTCATTTACAACAAGAAGATAGGAAGCTTGGTGAGAAAAAAAAATCTTTAGCCAGCTTATCAGAACAAGAAAAAATTCTAAGAGCACAAGCTATGAAAGGTTTGCTTCTCCCTGAAGGGAAAACGGCATCAGAAAAAAAACTAATTGACAAGGTTCGCACTGACCTTGGTGTACCTATTGAACCTAAAACTAAAGCTATTAGAGATAAACATGAAAAAGCAGCTCAAGATGGTAAACTATTGCCATTGGAAGGCAAAACACCTGCAGAGAAGGAAAAGATATTGAAACATCTACATGATATGGATATTCCATTACCTGTAGGACGAACGCCATCAGAGAAGGCTCTGATAGCCAAAATAATGGGCAAAACACCGACCCTGGCGCCTTCAGGAAAAATGCGAAGATCAAAAGCGGAAGAATCACTAACTACGCTCAAAGACAAAACGCCAGAACAAAGAGAAAAAATACTAAACGCACTAGCTAACCGAGGTAAACCCCTCCCAGAAGGGCAAACACCTTCAGAAAAAAAACTTATAAAGAAGGTTCGCGCTGACCTTGGTTTACCCATTGAACCTAAAACTAAATCTATTAGAGATAAACACGAAAAAGCAGCTAAAGCTGGCTTATTACAGCCATTGGAAGGCAAGACACCTGCACAAAAGGAAAAGATATTAAAACGTCAACATGATATGGGTATTCCATTACCTAAAGGACGAACGCCGTCGGAGAAATCTCTTATAGAAAAAATTGTGGCAGGCAGCCGTCATCCTTCAAATGTGGCTTCAGCGGTCCTGGCGCCTTCGGAGAAAACGCGTAAACCGAAAGCGGAAGGATTACTAACTCCCCTCAAAGGCAAATCACCAGAAAAAAGAGAAAAATTTCTGAAGGCTCTAGCTATGAAAGGTTTACCTCTCCCTAAAGGTAAATCACCTTCAGAAAAAAAACTTATCAACAAGATTCGCCACGACCTTGGTCTACCTGTTGAACCTAAAACAAAAGCTATTAGAAATAAACATGCGGAAGCAGCTAATGCTGGCTTACTCCAGCCATTGGAAGGCAAAACACCTGCAGAGAAGGAAAAGATATTAAAAGGTCTACATGATATGGATATTCCATTACCTGAAGGACGGACGCCGTCGGAAAAATCTCTTATAGCCAAAGTCGCAGCAGGCAGTCGTCATCCTTCAAAGTTGGCATTAGTGGGACTGGTGCCTTCGGAGCAGATGCGTAGAGCAAAAGCGGAAGGATTACTTACACCACTCAAAGACAAAACACCAGAAGAACGAGAAAAAATTCTAAGAGCACTAGCTAACCGTGGTATTCCCCTTCCTGAAGGTCAATCACCTTCAGAAACAAAACTTATAAACAAGGTACGCACCGACCTCGGTCTTCCTATTGAACCTAAAAATAAAACTATTAGAGATAAACACGAACAAGCAGCTTTAGCTGGCTTACTATTGCCGTTAGAAGGCAAAACTCCAGCACAGAAGGAGAAGTTATTACGAGGTCAACATAATATGGGTATCCCATTACCTGTGGGACGAACACCATCGGAAAAATCTCTTATAGCCAAAATAGCGGCAGGTAGTCGTCATCCTTCAAAGGTGGCTTCAGCGTTTCTTGTGCCTTCTAAACAAATGCAGAGAGCGAAAGCTGAAGGATTACTTACGCCACTCAAAGATAAAACACCAGAACAAAGAGAAAAAATTCTAAGGGCACTGGCTAAGCTAGGTATACCTCTCCCTGAAGGTCAATCACCTTCAGAAAAAAACCTGATTAACAAGGTTCGCGCCGACCTTGGTCTACCTATTGAACCCAAAACTAAAGCAATTAGAGCTAAACATGAAAAAGCAGCTTTAGCTGGCTTACTCTTGCCTTTGGAAGGCAAAACACCTGCACAGAAAGAAAAGATATTACGGGGTCAACATAAAATGGGTATTCCATTACCTGTGGGACGAACTCCATCGGAGAAATCTCTTATAGCCAAAGTAATGACTGGTCCTCGCCCAGATTCAACGGGAAAAATACCATCCAAGGCAATTTCTGCGATTTTGGCGGCTTCGGAGCAAATGCGTAGAGCGAAAGGGGAAGGCTTACTTACACCACTCAAAGACAAAACACCAGAAGAAAGAGAAAAAATTCTAAGAGCGCTAGCTAACCGTGGTATTCCCCTTCCTGAAGGTCAATCACCTTCAGAAACAAAACTTATAAACAAGGTACGCACCGACCTCGGTCTTCCTATTGAACCTAAAAATAAAACTATTAGAGATAAACACGAACAAGCAGCTTTAGCTGGCTTACTATTGCCGTTAGAAGGCAAAACACCTGCACAGAAGGAGAAGTTATTACTAGGTCAACATAATATGGGTATCCCATTACCTGTGGGACGAACACCATCGGAAAAATCTCTTATAGCCAAAATAGCGGCAGGTAGTCGTCATCCTTCAAAGGTGGCTTCAGCGTTTCTGGTGCCTTCTAAACAAATGCAGAGAGCGAAAGCTGAAGGATTACTTACGCCACTCAAAGATAAAACACCAGAACAAAGAGAAAAAATTCTAAGGGCACTGGCTAAGCGAGGTATACCTCTCCCTGAAGGTCAATCACCTTCAGAAAAAAACCTGATTAACAAGGTTCGCGCCGACCTTGGTCTACCTATTGAACCCAAAACTAAAGCAATTAGAGCTAAACATGAAAAAGCAGCTTTAGCTGGCTTACTCTTGCCTTTGGAAGGCAAAACACCTGCACAGAAAGAAAAGATATTACGGGGTCAACATAAAATGGGTATTCCATTACCTGTGGGACGAACTCCATCGGAGAAATCTCTTATAGCCAAAGTAATGACGGGTCCTCGCCCAGATTCAACGGGAAAAATACCATCCAAGGCAATTTCTGCGATTTTGGCGCCTTCGGAGCAAATGCGTAGAGCGAAAGGGGAAGGCTTACTTACACCACTCAAAGACAAAACACCAGAAGAAAGAGAAAAAATTCTAAGAGCACTAGCTAACCGCGGTATTCCCCTTCCTGGAGGTCAATCGCCTTCAGAAACAAAACTTATAAACAAGGTACGCACCGACCTCGGTCTTCCTATTGAACCTAAAAATAAAACTATTAGAGATAAACACGAACAAGCAGCTTTAGCTGGCTTACTATTGCCGTTAGAAGGCAAAACACCTGCACAGAAGGAGAAGTTATTACTAGGTCAACATAATATGGGTATCCCATTACCTGTGGGACGAACACCATCGGAAAAATCTCTTATAGCCAAAATAGCGGCAGGTAGTCGTCATCCTTCAAAGGTGGCTTCAGCGTTTCTGGTGCCTTCTAAACAAATGCAGAGAGCGAAAGCTGAAGGATTACTTACGCCACTCAAAGATAAAACACCAGAACAAAGAGAAAAAATTCTAAGGGCACTGGCTAAGCGAGGTATACCTCTCCCTGAAGGTCAATCACCTTCAGAAAAAAACCTGATCGACAAGGTTCGCGCCGACCTTGGTCTACCTATTGAACCCAAAACTAAAGCAATTAGAAATAAACATGAAAAAGCAGCTTTAGCTGGCTTACTCTTGCCTTTGGAAGGCAAAACACCTGCACAGAAAGAAAAGATATTACGGGGTCAACATAAAATGGGTATTCCATTACCTGTGGGACGTACTCCATCGGAGAAATCTCTTATAGCCAAAGTAATGACGGGTCCTCGCCCAGATTCAACGGGAAAAATACCATCCAAGGCAATTTCTGCGATTTTGGCGGCTTCGGAGCAAATGCGTAGAGCGAAAGGGGAAGGCTTACTTACACCACTCAAAGACAAAACACCAGAAGAAAGAGAAAAAATTCTAAGAGCACTAGCTAACCGCGGTATTCCCCTTCCTGGAGGTCAATCGCCTTCAGAAACAAAACTTATAAACAAGGTACGCACCGACCTCGGTCTTCCTATTGAACCTAAAAATAAAACTATTAGAGATAAACACGAACAAGCAGCTTTAGCTGGCTTACTATTGCCGTTAGAAGGCAAAACACCTGCACAGAAGGAGAAGTTATTACTAGGTCAACATAATATGGGTATCCCATTACCTGTGGGACGAACACCATCGGAAAAATCTCTTATAGCCAAAATAGCGGCAGGTAGTCGTCATCCTTCAAAGGTGGCTTCAGCGTTTCTGGTGCCTTCTAAACAAATGCAGAGAGCGAAAGCTGAAGGATTACTTACGCCACTCAAAGATAAAACACCAGAACAAAGAGAAAAAATTCTAAGGGCACTGGCTAAGCGAGGTATACCTCTCCCTGAAGGTCAATCACCTTCAGAAAAAAACCTGATCGACAAGGTTCGCGCCGACCTTGGTCTACCTATTGAACCCAAAACTAAAGCAATTAGAAATAAACATGAAAAAGCAGCTTTAGCTGGCTTACTCTTGCCTTTGGAAGGCAAAACACCTGCACAGAAAGAAAAGATATTACGGGGTCAACATAAAATGGGTATTCCATTACCTGTGGGACGTACTCCATCGGAGAAATCTCTTATAGCCAAAGTAATGACGGGTCCTCCCCCAGATTCAACGGGAAAAATACCATCCAAGGCAATTTCTGCGATTTTGGCGGCTTCGGAGCAAATGCGTAGAGCGAAAGGGGAAGGCTTACTTACACCACTCAAAGACAAAACACCAGAAGAAAGAGAAAAAATTCTAAGAGCACTAGCTAACCGCGGTATTCCCCTTCCTGAAGGTCAATCACCTTCAGAAACAAAACTTATAAACAAGGTACGCACCGACCTCGGTCTTCCTATTGAACCTAAAAATAAAACTATTAGAGATAAACACGAACAAGCTGCTTTAGCTGGCTTACTATTGCCGTTAGAAGGCAAAACTCCTGCACAGAAGGAGAAGTTATTACTAGGTCAACATAATATGGGTATCCCATTACCTGTGGGACGGACGCCATCGGAAAAATCTCTTATAGCCAAAATAGCGGCAGGTAGTCGTCATCCTTCAAAGGTGGCTTCAGCGTTTCTGGTGCCTTCTAAACAAATGCAGAGAGCGAAAGCTGAAGGATTACTTACGCCACTCAAAGATAAAACACCAGAACAAAGAGAAAAAATTCTAAGGGCACTGGCTAAGCGAGGTATACCTCTCCCTGAAGGTCAATCACCTTCAGAAAAAAACCTGATTAGCAAGGTTCGCGCCGACCTTGGTCTACCTATTGAACCCAAAACTAAAGCAATTAGAGATAAACATGAAAAAGCAGCTTTAGCTGGCTTACTCTTGCCTTTAGAAGGCAAAACACCTGCCCAGAAAAAAAAGATATTACGGGGTCAACACAAAATGGGTATTCCATTACCTGTGGGACGAACGCCATCGGAGCAATCTCTTATAGGCAAAATAATGGCAGGTAGTCGTCATGTTTCAAAGGTGGCTTCAGCGCCCATGGCTCCTTCAGAGATAATTCAAAGCGCAGAAGCGAAAGGAGTACTCATGCCTCTCAAAGGTAAAACATCTGATCAAAAAGAAAAAATACTCAAGGGACTAGCTGTGACCGGTTTACCACTCCCTGAAGGTCAATCACCATCGGAAAAAAAACTCATTGACAAGGTTCGCGCCGAACTTGGTTTACCTAAGGAACCTAAAACGAAATCTATTAGAGACAAACATGAACAAGCAGCTAAAGCTGGCTTGCTACAGCCATTGGGAGGCAAAACACCTGCAGAGAAGGAAAAGATATTAAAAGGTCAACATGATATGGGTATTCCGTTACCTAAAGGACGCACGCCATCAGAGAAATCTCTTATAGCCAAGATAGCGGCAAGTAGTCGTCGTCCCTCAAAAATGGCTTCAGCGTTCTTGGAGCCTTCGGAGCAAATGCGTAGATCCAAAGCGGCAGGATTACTTTCACCACTCAAAGACAAAACACCAGAAGAAAGAGAAAAAATTCTAAGAGCACTAGCTAACCGCGGTATTCCCCTTCCTGAAGGTCAATCACCTTCAGAAAAAAAACTTATAAACAAGGTGCGCACCGACCTTGGTCTTCCTATTGAACCTAAAAATAAAACTATTAGAGACAAACACGAACAGGCAGCTTTAGCTGGCTTACTATTCCCATTAGAAGGCAAAACACCTGCACAGAAGGAGAAATTATTACGAGGTCAACACGATATGGGTATTCCTTTACCTCAAGGACGGTCGCTATCAGAGAAATCTCTTATTGCCAAGATAGCGGCAAGTAGTCGTCATCCATCAAAAGTGGCTTTAGTTTCTCTGGCGCCTTCGGAGAAAATGCGTAGAACCAAAGCGGCAGGATTACTTTCACCACTCAAAGACAAAACACCAGAAGAAAGAGAAAAAATTCTAAGAGCACTAGCTAACCGCGGTATTCCCCTTCCTGAAGGTCAATCACCTTCAGAAAAAAAACTTATAAACAAGGTGCGCACCGACCTTGGTCTTCCTATTGAACCTAAAAATAAAACTATTAGAGACAAACACGAACAGGCAGCTTTAGCTGGCTTACTATTCCCATTAGAAGGCAAAACACCTGCACAGAAGGAGAAATTATTACGAGGTCAACATGATATGGGTATTCCTTTACCTAATGGACGGTCGCCATCAGAGAAATCTCTTATTGCCAAGATAGCGGCAAGTAGTCGTCATCCTTCAAAAGTGGCTTTAGTGTCTCTGGCGCCTTTGGTGAAAATGCGTAGAACCAAAGCGGCAGGATTACTTTCACCACTCAAAGACAAAACACCAGAAGAAAGAGAAAAAATTCTAAGAGCACTAGCTAACCGCGGTATTCCCCTTCCTGAAGGTCAATCACCTTCAGAAAAAAAACTTATAAACAAGGTGCGCACCGACCTTGGTCTTCCTATTGAACCTAAAAATAAAACTATTAGAGACAAACACGAACAGGCAGCTTTAGCTGGCTTACTATTGCCGTTAGAAGGCAAAACACCTGCACAGAAGGAGAAATTATTACGAGGTCAACATGATATGGGTATTCCTTTACCTAATGGACGGTCGCCATCAGAGAAATCTCTTATTGCCAAGATAGCGGCAAGTAGTCGTCATCCTTCAAAAGTGGCTTTAGCGTCTCTGGCGCCTTCGGAGCAAATGCGTAGAAAGATTACTTCTACAAAAGCGGAAGGATTACTTACACCACTCAAAGACAAAACACCCGAGGAAAGAGAAAAAATTCTAAAAGCACTAGCTATGCGAGGTATACCCCTCCCTGAAAGTCAATCATCTTCAGAAAAAAAACTTGTCGACAAGGTTCGCGCTGACCTTGGTCTACCTATAGAACCTAAAACCAAGGCTATTCGGGAAAAACATGAACAAGCTGCTGTAGTGGGCAAACTACTGCCATTGGAAGGCAAGACGTCTGCAGAGAAGGAAAAGATTTTGCAAGATCTACATGATATGAGTATTCCATTACCTGTGGGACGGACGGCTTCAGAGAAATCTCTTATAGCTAAAATAATGGCAAGTCCTAAAGGAAAATCAGTCAGTGTGTCAGAGTCAAAGACTCTAGCAGCAGGAAAACAAGCCGGAATAGCAACTGAGTATCAAGATGTTCTCAAAACAACAACATGTGACCGTGGGTGCGGTTGCGACAAAAAGAAAATCAGATTCAAACACAGTTACGTAAAAATCAGGGTGACGTCTCCAGATATATCTTCCATCTGCGACTGTTCTGGTGAATGTATTCCAGGCATTAAGAACGGCGTTTTCATTGACAACGACGGTATTAACGTAACAGTTGGGAGAGCTGTTGGTATACCATCATTTACAAGGGAGTTTTTATCAAAAACCGATAACAGCAACACTAATACCGAGCATAAAGGTCTTAACGACTTTATATATTCAAAATTTAAAGTTTCTAGGTTTGAATACGGTCCTTGTACTGATGGAGTGAATAACTGTCTTAACAGCTCCAGTTCCGTTGAAAGCTCTAGTACGAGACCATATAGCACTGAAAGCGAGAACTTCTGCCTGCAGAGTAGTACACCACCCTACGAAGGCAGAACAAGTAAACCTGATAGTACTATTGGAAGCTTAAAACCATTAGATGATAATTACAAAAGCCTTAACTCAAAAACTAAATCTGCTGCAAGTAGTCTTGATTCAATTCTCGTAATAAAAAGTAAGATGTCATTATGCAGCACAAGCACAAGCGAGAGCATGGACATAGTCAGTTTGATATCGAGTGTGGGTAGCAGCGTCACATCTAACTCCACACATTACTCGGGCTACCAGACTACTGATGACCCTATGAGTAGTATCTCACTAGACGAACCACTAACAAGGTAACTAACACTTTGATAACGTTAAAATATGTTTAATGTAGTTATACTACACAGTTTTAGGCTAGAAAAATAAATTGCGAATCGCGACTATTTTAAATGCGTTCGAGCTTACGAAAACTTGCATCCCGAACAACTGCTAAAAAGGGGGTTTGAGCTGGGAAGTTTCACACGATATTTTTGTCGGTTGACTTTTGTTTTACTTAAATTTATTTTTTTATCTAGGTTTGTCTCATATGGATCAAAATTAAGTAGGTATTATAGTATAAGTTAGGCAGAGACGCACCTATTGTACTACCACATTTCGCCAGTTATGTTACTAATTAATAATGTGTACCTATCTACAAGAAATAGAAATAGAGTTTTTTGTAGGTTTATACATGAAAAAACACCATCAACCTCTTAAAGGGGCAATGTAATCATCATTATGAACAACTTTTACTACTGGTCCTTACATTTTGACGAGTTCTACAAATATATATGTAGGGAACAGCTGATTTTTTTTCGCTACTTCATATTTGGTCCAATAGTAAAAGTTGTTCATAATGATGAGTACAGTGACCCCTTAAGAGGTTGATGGTGTTTTACCAATAACCCTGTATAGAAGTGATGTTCGTTTCAAGATCTGAGATAAGTACCTAATAAACTTCTTTGTATGGCTCTAAAATATAAATATGTTTCTAGTGATGATTTGATCGACCACCCCGCAACTATTGGGGAACGCAAGATACTAAGAAATATTGGAGGAGCAATCCCATACCGCGATTATACCATCTCGAGAATGTCTCAAACAAAACTTAACTTTGGAAATAACAACATGAGGATGAATAATCTGAACTCTGAAACCGTGGAACCTATTGTGCTTTTCAACCGCTTGCCGAGTAAACTCGATGTATCGA
Organism: Brachylomia viminalis; assembly: GCA_937001585.2. Lineage (NCBI taxonomy): Eukaryota > Metazoa > Arthropoda > Insecta > Lepidoptera > Noctuidae > Brachylomia > Brachylomia viminalis. The sequence continues at coordinate 34,626,049 of OW443293.2, forward strand.
AGATAATGGACAAAATTATGTCCAAAAAACGTTTCTTGGATGCCTCTGCTATATTCATAGTAGTACCAATGTCAGATGATAACGAAGAACAAGGCTCCTCCAACTGTGTTGATTCCATTACTAGTATTCATTCGACGGGAACTGGTGTGATACTGAACGCTACCAGTCAACAGTATCAAGGTGAGTAGTTCAATAGACAGGTCCCATGAATAATGTCTTGCGAGCTTCGGAATCGAGCGAGAGATCTTTATAGGATCTGTGTTCTTTGTATGTTTCCATCAGCTGTGCAGTGTGAGTCTTTATAATGTGCAGATATCAAAATGAGGGAATCTATGCTTAATTTTATCCATGAAAAAAATATTTAAAAAAATCTAAATACTTTATTATATTTGTTTTTGCGTTAAAAAGGCACGTGGGGTGTAAGGAGTGTTAGATAGAGATTGTCACAAATGTCTGGGTGACAGACGCGACTGCGACACCCTACTAAGTCGACCTTTTTCTAAATTTGGAACATGGAAATACTAAGTATAGCTGTACAAGGATATTTTGGCGCGTGGCAACGGAACTAACGCCGCCATCTTGTTTCAATATATTTTTTAAATCAATAACACTAAATGTTTACCAACAGCACCAGCCTGTAAACGCCATTCGAGCACCAAACGATCCTTTTAGCAGTGTACTATAATAAAGTAAAACTGAAATGTTTGCAAGAACTGAAAAGTCGGTATTGAAAGAGAAAACCGTTACTTTAGTGTGTCCTTTTATAATAGGATGACCATACATTTACTTGATCCAGTAGGATACGATGGAAAAGTTAATATGATTACGTTTCTGACGGAATTTGGGTACTTAAATAGGAATTGAAAAATATTGTTAATTTTCATTTATCAACAACTAGCAAGTGAATAGGAAATATAGTTAGAACGCGGAAGTCCTGTCGCTAGTGGGAAAAATAGAGATGTCAAGAATAAAGGGCTGCTTACAATAGGTTGCATCATTAATAAAATTGCTTCCATGAAGTAAAACAAAACACAGATAAATATAGTTATTTATTTAATAAATGAATCTACATTCTTTACAAAAAATAAAAACCGCCATCTTTAAAATGCCACCACAAACCACAAACACATGCAGAGTTTGACACATTACTATCAGGTTATGGTAAGTCATGGTTTATGTTGGTAATATTCATTAAATGATAAATTGCTTGAGGAATTAATGTTGGTACTCAAAAGTTCAACCAGGCGTTTATTTCACTATGCATAATTTAACTATTATGCTATTTTGACATATTAAATTGTATTACTATGAGGATAATGAAAAACGATCTATAGTGTCAGTTCTTGTATAAATAATATACCACAAAATAATAATATTATAATAATAATAATACATTTATTTATTCAGATAACTTTGATCCATACATGAGACATAAAACTAGTACAAAATAGTAAGCAGGGACTTGGTCCGCTGCACTAAAACCCATGTCAGGGGACAATCGACAATATTATGGTCATACTTCTAAAAATTACTCAAAGAAACTTACATAAGGAAATATATTATTCCACAACCTGCACCTTAATTGCATAACTCACAATCTATTACAATCTGAATCGTTTTGAAGATGTTAATACCTTATGTTCGAAAAGTTTGTCTGCTCAACAACGTAAGTAATTAACGCAATAAATGTTGTTGAACTGTCAAAATGAAAGCAATTCCTACTGTTAATGTGTTACGCAATTACTCCGCAGGATATGATTCCCGATTACAATCACGTACAACACAAAAAGTCACAATCGTGGCTCAAAATTGTTATGCTGAAATGTCTTAAAAAATAGTTATTTATTATACTAGTGCGGCAAGTTGGTTTTTACAAACGAGTAGGCGAATGCAAGCCCAAGACGAAGTCGAGGGCTTACCATAGTCACGAGTTTGTAAATACCAATTAAAGCGCGTGTGTCATACAACGTTTTTCAACACATTTGCGAGAAAACAGTACAATAGGTAATGAAACAAAATTTTGTTTATAAAAAGATCAGTCTGAAAGTCGCAACATTAACAATCTTTGACGTTTCTAATATGAAAATGGCGCCATTTCTAAGTGGCGCTACGTGCGGGTGGTGAAAATTAGAATCGCAAAAAGTCGAATCGCAATAGTCGAGTCGAAAAGCATCTTTCGTCTCATTTTCTCTTTAATACTAAAGTGAGGTAAAAGTATTGAGCAAAAGCGCTTCCAGGGAGGTTCGATCTTCAGCTTATTTATTCTCGTAATTTGAAACTCCTTGGTGGATTTTATGGTAATTAAAAAAAACCGTAAAGAATACGCACGGCGCTATATAACGAAGGGGGCGGTAAAACATGTACTTAGGTGAGAGTACCTTTTTACCGCCCGTTCCGTTGTATGGTGCGTAATTTTTTACTTTCGAACAATGTATACAGGCTTCGTAAATGCATTTTTTGAACAAATGTGTTGAAAAATACATTTGCTTTACAATAAACGACACTGACGTTGTCAAATTCAAACAAACCGCCATGTTTCAGTGTTGCCCGCCCATAAAACTAAATTATGACTTCTGTATGAATATTAAGACGTTCGCTAGTCTTAAATATAAAAAAACCCTCAATAAAAATATTCAAATCAGGCAAATCGTTATTTATGTTAATGTTTAATTTGACTGCTCTCGTAGGTAGACGATTTCCATTTACAATTCTTATGAATAGGGAATACTAGGTACTAATTTTGTAGATTATTATTAACTGTGTCACATTGTGCGAGAGGGACACACTACAGATTAGTATTCTCCTTTTCAAGGCCATTCTTTCCGGCATTCATTGGTAATGCAAAAGAAGCTTAGGGTTTGTTTCTATTTACAATTTGAAGAACAGAAAGCTCTCCTGATTTATTTATACTCGCTTATAAACAGCCGAATAGTATGTGTACAGTCTGTTCCAAAAGTGTCTGATGAAAGTGTAAAAACCTTGCGCAATCGCTCACAAAAGGGAATTAGAGCTTGCTTGGCACATGACTTGTGAGACTGGAAAAGTTGGAATTGATCGAATGTAAAATGTCAGATGAATGTTACCCGAACTATAACGTGTTAGCTGATATTGAATCTGTATTCATTAAAAATGATGTAAACTATAATCAGTGACGTGCGAAAGTTTCACATACTATGGTTAATAAACAAGCAAAACAACAGAGAAACGTGATGGTTACGCAAAAAAAAACACTGTATTAACTTGCTGTAGCGAACTGTATAGGTTAGTTTACTAAGATTTGATACTTATACCTATTTAATTATATTTAGTTTCAAAATGTTTTGTCATGTTTATTCCATATCATAAACGAATTGTTTTTAGCCAAGTATCCAAGTGATTTATTCCTACTACATATATTGAGGGATACCACATGCAGATTATTTTTTTTATTTGCCGCACTTTTCAGGATCAACTTTTATGAACCTAAGTCTAGTACCACATTAATCTGTAATTTAAAGGTTTCAACTTTATATGTCACCATTTTCCCAACAATTATTGTTCGAAAACAATATTACATTAAAAAAAAACATCGATGTTATTTGAGGTTACGAAAGTAAAAATTAGAATTGTAAACTCAAACACAAAGCATTTATTTCAATTAAATCATTTACAGGCACTTTTGAATTGTAATTATTCAAATATCCAAATCAAAGCATTTAATTTGTAACTTTAATTTGCACTACGAATTGGCGTCCATAGATGCTTTTTAGATCCATGTGTTTACATTTTCGTCTGATGCTTTTGGAACAGACCATTAGACTAGCGTATTGTACTTAGGCGTACCTAGTAACGATAAACAGAAAAACCATTTAAGGTTCGTCGCTGAGAACATCTTCGTTTACCAAACACGACGAACAAGAAAAAAGTTGTGGAAAAGGAAAAAAGTTTTACATGCAAGAAATATCATCTTCTAATGACACAGAAACGATGCTCCAAAATGGACCTCCTGAATTTCTCCGACGTATTGGAATGACGAAAGATGCATTTTGTCAAATCAGCACACAGAATCAAATAACAAAAGTGCTAGAAAAGGCGGTCCAGTACGTTGGAAGTGATACAACCATAGATAGGCCACCTTACCGTTGTCATAAACAATATTCTACTCCTTTCGTCATTCAGAACTGCAACTCCAATGATCATTATGCAGCGAATGTTATATCTAGACCAAAAACGCCACGTTTACTGCAAGGTACCCAATATTTTATTGACTAAGTTTACTACACTTTGGCTTACTCTACTAATTATCCTTTAGCTCGTCGCATCTCATAGCAATCTCTATACAATAAATATAATAAATTATAATTTAAGGTACAGTCAAAATTTACATTTAACCTCGGAATAATAATTCGCAATATGAATCAGGTGAAAAATTGTACATGCTTTAAAAAAATATCTAAAGGCCCTTACGATACAACAATCATCTGCAGTTGTTCCATCCAAGGCTAAAGCTCAACAATAATTTTCAAGGTCAAAAAGTATCTGTACAGTAATGTACAGTCACGAGCATATATATATTACTATGGACAGCTCGGCAATAAGATCTGATTTCATTATTCATCCATTAATATATCACTGCAAATATATATGTAATCATTTGTGGAAGGCATTTACAAGTGGCAGCATAAATATGTCACATCGAAGGAACACCAAAACTATATGTCGAGACAAACGACGCCTAAATATAGGCTGCTGCATCGGCTTCAAAAACATGTATTTGTGTCAACGCAATATTGACGGACATGTCTTGTGTCATAAATATCTGCCTACTCAGTTAAATTCAGAAGAATGTAATACCTCGCTGAGATCGAAAATATCTGACATCACTTTGGCAGTATCATGATTATGACCTTCAGATTTTGTTGACATCATTTTACTATAGATAAGATAGATAAACCATTTATTCAGAGCACACAAAAAAAATAGCACAAAACAAAAAAGAACAATTAAACTAAAGCAAATGAAAAGAATATTATAACAAGGTGCAACATACAAAAAATAAAAAATGTAAACTAACTTAAAAAGAAATTGTGACACTATGACCTACTACAAATCAAAACAACGAATATAAAAAGTGCAGTGTGCGTCTCAAGATTGACTAAATGGGAGTACCTACAGCTCAGCATGTGTCAGGCAAATGTACCTGACGCTGATATTCTGCTGGATCCCTGCAGTGACATACTGACGTCGATCAGACGAGATAGATTGGTGCTGTGACAAAGTGTTATGTGCGGAGTGAAATTATGTAACTACTTACATAATTTCAATCCGCAACTTAAACATAACACTTTGTAATCATTTCACTCCGCAACTTAAATTATGTATTCTACAGTTAAGTTTTGCATTGGGTAATTTTCTAGTTCGTTGATGTGTTGATTGTTTTTATTACTTGATTATTTATAAAGATATAATTATGTCTAATGTATAAAATAGTAATCTTATTACAATTATGTGGCGTAGGTGCGGATAAAATAAAAGATTGGGCCAGACTATGTTTACGGCATGCGGCTAGACATGTTTACGATAAATAAATATAGGTTAATGAGATTTGTGTATTATAATTATTATTATCTAACAAAAGATACAAAAATCACTTCACTATAGCACTTGTCCATCGTTAAATAAAAAGAAATAAGTAAGCCTTTTGAATAATTATTTTGACCTTGAATCAAAACAAAAAAATGGGGTTGGTGATTCGATAAATCAGCTTTATGCCTATTGTTTATTTTGACTGGTCTTATACTTGGTGGCCCAGGCTTGCCTATTTTGTTGTCAAGCTCATTATGGTATTTTTGTAAATCGTTTTTAGAACTAACGATCTTATATTGTTAAGGTGCGAGTGCTGATAGTCTTTATTGGTCAATGAGAGACTGCGCCCTCGAGATTGAAGGTGAGGTTTCTCTTTTAAATATGTATCTTCTTTTTTCACTTTTAACATTTCTTATTTAGTATTTAAAAGATTTGATAAAAAATAGAAAGGCAAAAAAATCCCGATGCAATGTGTATATCAAAAATGATACAGTACATTCCACTACGACGCCTTATCCTTCAGATTTATTTGATTCACTTGGTAGTCTACGTTCTAGTGTACTAAGTAGGTCACGTCCAATAAAAAAAAAAAAAAAAACTAATTTAATTGACTACGACGTATTACCTTCCCTCACTGTTACCAGCGCCCGCGCCGCCATAACTCTTGTCATTCGCTTATTTTGTGCGGGCATCGCAACATCTGCAATATTTAGTGTACAACTCGCGTGCAGTTGAGTGAAACAAGGTGGTTCCTGGTTTGTTATAATCCATACGTCATTTTCGTGAACGGGCGCCATAAGGAGGGACTGGTCATCTCTTAGCTGACGCGGCTTATTTTAATTATATTTAATTGTTTATTCTTATATGTTTTATTACAGACGTTTTTAACGTGCACGTCTTTCTAAATCGTTCTTACATGTATAATTTCAACACGAATGTTGTAACCAATTTTTGTAACAATATTTTGATTTAAAAGAGTGTCCGTGGAGTTTCTTGGCCGTTCTTCTTCATAGGTACCTACTTCGCTTTGGAATGGGCAATTAGCTTCATCTTTCTGACTGACCGATCCCTTGACAGTTCAAAAGTGCCTATAATTGGTTTATTTGAAATAAATGCTACAGTTATACGAACTAGAAAAATAGGTTAAAACTGCATAGGTCACGCTGCAGCACAAAATCAAAAAAAAAGAGAAAAATACAGGAAAGTAACAAGTAACAACCCTATAAGAGAGTGACAACCCTACAAATGTGAAACCCTCTAAGAGAGTGACAATCCAACAAGAATTAAATAGACTAGCCTATATAACCTAACCTAGTAAACCTTGTTGATAACCTAAATACACCTAGTAAACGACATCGAAGTGCAGCAGATACAGAATAATTTCGAAAATCGACCCTCAACTTAGACATTATCAATGGAAGCTTCAGATGCGTCCACTAAATCTACGAGTAACTTAAAAGCTAACGACTTAAAACCTATAGACAAGAACAAAGAATAAGAAAGAAACAGCTTCGGTCAAAGAAACTACTTCAGTCAAAGAAACGGTTTCAGTCATAGAAACGACTTCAGTCAAAGAAACGGCTTTAGTCAAAGAAACGACTTCAGTCAAAGATACTAATGTTTCATTCGAATCTTCTCTCGGCCTACACTCATTCAGTTTCACGACAGTCCGTCAATACAAGAGGTGATCATTTAAGGATAGCCTATGTGATATTGTCCGGAATCGACAGTAACACATTTCAGCGGGCAGAGCATGGCCGTACCCAAGACGTTTGTGACAAGACATGATAAATTATGTCATCTCTTACAATTTGTCTTAAATGCTAGCAAGGGTCAACCTTGTGACACGATCTAGAGGCGCGACACGCCTTTCTTGTAGCTGACTTCACAGAGTGAAACAGTAAATTAAAATGTCTATGACCATCTGTACATGCGATCAAATAAAATAATACATCTAAAAGCGCGCAGTTCATACAGATAAAAACCTTTTTAATTTTGTTGGGATAAGAAAAAAAAAAGATAATTGACCGTACGCATGACTTTCGTTTTGTTGGTTTGGTTTGTAAATTTTGTGCTAACGTTGTATTTTTTTATTATTATTTGAAGCTTATATTACACTCGAGAGCAATGAATCCGGGTCACTTAAAGAATGTTAAAAATCTCGGAAACTAAAAATGATAGGTTAATGCAATAAATTGTATTTAATAGACAATGTAATACTCCTTAAATGAAAGTAAAAAAAAATACATTTTATTAACACAAAATTACATAAAGAAAAAAACTGCTGATCTCTCCTTAAAACAAAAATAGGAAACATGAAATTTTTGAACTTTATTACGATTTTCTTGAATTTTAATACTTCGTATTGCCTCCTCGTGCTTCCATTACTGCGTTTACGCGGTTTGGCATGCTGTACACCAAGTTCCTTATACGATTTTGGGGAATATTCTCCCATTCCTCTGTGAGAGCAATTTTGAGCTCACGAAGCGTGATTGGGGGAGGGTTTCGTTGTTTTACGCATCTGCCTAGCTCGTCCCAAGCATGCTCGATCGGGTTGATATCCGGGCTGCGCGCTGGCCACTCCATACGAGTAATGTTCATCTCTTGAAGGTAGTCATTCACAATCCTACCTGTATGAGGTCGGGCATTGTCATGCATAAATATAGCATCCTCACCTAAATTGACCATAAATGGACCAACGTGATCATTGAGGATTTCTTCCACATATCTTACGCTAGTTAAAGAGCCGTTTTCTATGATCACCAGCTCTGTGCGACTTTCAGAAGAAATTCCGGCCCACACAAGTACAGACCCACCACCGTAGGCTACTTTTTCTTCGATGCATGCTTGCTTGAATCTTTCCCTGGTCTTCGATACACTCTGTGTCTTCCATCGTGCTTGTAGAGCATAAATTTTGATTCGTCGGAGAACATAACTTTTGACCAATCTTCAATACTCCAATTTACGTGGCTCTGGGCATATCTTAGTCTTGAAATACGATGCCCACGCTCCAGTTTAGGGCCGTTTGCAGGTCTAAGGGGTTTTAAGTTAGATTCAGCAAGCCGACGTCTTACTGTCCATGCACTTGGGTTACTTCCTCCGAGGCGTCGAAACTGATTGGTGAGTTCAGTTCCTGTGAGAAAGCGATTTCGAAGCATGGTGTTCACCAAGTATCGGTCTTCTCGTGCTGTGGTACACCTGGTTCTGCCCGTTCCTGGTCTGCGTAGGTTAGAACCAGTTTCTTCGTAACGTCGGAGAACTCTTTGTACTGTTGACAGCGACACACCGACAGTCCTGGCTGTATCGCGCTGACTCCGGCCGGTTTCCAGCATTGTAAGTATTCTGGTGCATTCTTCAGGCGTAAGCGACATAATTTCAGCTTGAATAATGAATATAGAGCACTATCAACATGGTTTATGTACCCACATAAATGACAGATTACAAACAAAAGCAAAACCAAATGCTGTAATTTCGTAGTTCCATCTTCGAAAGTGGCCCTTTTTCAAATTTGATTTTTTTATGATATAACTTTACAATAACTAAGAAGTTTTAATACCTTCATTTAAGGAGTATTACATTGTCTATTAAATACAATTTATTGCATTAACCTAGCATTTTCAGTTTCCGAGATTTTTAGGATTCTTTAAGTGACCCGGATTCATTGCTCTCGAGTGTATATAACTTGCAATGTTGGTATAAGTTAAATCTTGAAACTTAATTTTTAAACAGTTATCCCCAACCGTAAGAGCTCAAATGTTGCATACCTACACGTTTGGTTTGGATGACCATGTGGCGAACTCCCGAAGATGCTGGACTAGTTATTTTTTATGCACCCCCATGGTATGGGTATCAAATAAAAGGGTTTGCTGAAAAGAATACAAAAAAGGAACATGTCCAATAGAAAAAAAAAATATTTTTAATCACAACTTTGTATAAGTACCTTTCGAGAAATCTTTGCGGTTTACCTATACGACTCTATTGACGATTTCTTATTCTTGTCAATTTAGTTATAAAGTCATTGACATACATTTTATTGCCATTTGGTGCAGTAATTATTAAGAAAATATTATTTTGATCAATTTTCAAATCTTATCACCATCTCCGAACTATCGTGATTAATTTTTCATATTCAACTGTCAAAATGTGAATTTTGTGAGAAAATGGATGCGCCCGTATTAGTAAATAAAACATAAATGAGTCCCAACTTAACGTCAAAAAGTTATGCCACATGTCAAGAAATTATTTCACGCCGCCGCCGCAGTGCTAGCATTTAAGACAAAACGATAATGATAATGAACGATAATGTCGCCCAAACTGTGATAAGATGTGTGACTCAAGCCATGTCAGAGTAGGCCATGCTCGCCCCGCTGGAGGACATATGTGGTTCTAGAAATGACCCTAGTCACACGGCATTTATAAAGCCAGGAGCAAAGTTTCCAGAGAAATAATCTGCTTCAGAGGATCTGGACAAGGTTTGTCTCCATACAGTGTCACCAATTTTGAGAGTGATAGCTGAACGGTTCATATTGTACGCTCGAGAATTACGGAGGATAGCCATTGAAAGATTATCAGCGACTTTCGCATTAACCTCGGCAAGGGAAGAAAGATTCGACGCATGTTGAGCCCGACTTACAGAGCTAAATTGGCGCTTTGAGTTTGACTATTCGCGCGGGTAGAATCCATAAGGACTTCCCTACCATACATGAGGAACTTTGCTGTAAAACCTTTGGCTAAATTAATAGATTGATTGTAATAAAGTTTGACTTTGGGTACCATTTTGCCCAATATCTTTGGTTCTTTCCGACTACTATACTCAAACACGACTAATACACGTTATTTATAGCGTTCTACCGTGTTGGCTTGAGCTGTATAATAAGAGTATATATGTTAGCGAATCGATGTGAAAAGATCTAAGAAATTTTAAGAAGTGATTACTACGGAAAACGGTCGCGTTGTCACAGAGAATAGCTCGTGGCACTTCGAAATGAAAAGAAAACGATACCAAGGCTTTAATTACAGAACTGACGTTACCTTTTTAAGGGAAATAAACCAGACAAACTTAGAAAATACGCCTACCAAGGATAATATATAACTATAACCATAGTAATCAATAGACAATGGACCGATGACGCCGATAGAAATAACCTGCAGGGACAAAGCAAAGAAACGTCCTTTGGGTAACACATCTGGCCTCGTGGTTGGGTGTTCGCGATTTTGGAGGCTAGACACACCTCAAATCGTCTCGACGTGATGTTTCAGAAACATCTCGAATCATGTTATTGAAGTCTGAGATACCCTAAGCGGCATTGGTGGACGCCTAGAAATTATAGGACTTCCATGTAGAGTTGTCTCACCAACAAAACTATCTTCATCTGCCATGTCAGATCACAACAAAGACAAAACCATAAAAAAATACAATATTAAAAAATATACATTCTTTGACAATCGTTACTGGTAGTCAGAAGCCCAAAAGTCTATAGAGTAAGAGTCTGTAGAGGTAAGATAGACAGTAGCTCCATGTAAAATACTGACATTCAACTGCATTCAAGATTGGAAGATGACCCTTACATACTTGGGAAAAGGCAGCTAGGCAGGTGATGAATGAATACATTACGTACATAACATTAGGTGCGTCTTCCTTTTAATATTTAATAACAAGCATACATCGTAAAAGATTGTGGATAAGATGATCGATGATTACGCAATGTAGGACTGGGAATCTAAGTGTTATGCCATTTCTGACTTTTCTAGTGCTCTAACATCAGTTGGTCCAAAGGTGACTTTGAATCCCTTAATTATACGAAACAATATCGATTAGCAGCATAAAATTAAATGTAAGAATAGATGTTTTTGTAGCTGACTGTACCATTTTTTCTAAATCTTTTACTGCAGGTAGCAATTGCTCAAGAAGTTAAGGGGTTTTTCTATAGCTACAACGGTTAAAGTAGCTTACCTATCTAACTGCCTCGTCTCAACTTCCACCCTGTATTACTCAGTTCGGACAAGGAATCAAGACCATTAAATACCTTTCTAATGATACGTATATTATAACTTTTCCTATTGAAGCGGGTACCAGCTTCCATACATTTCGTGGCATGGTAAACTCATAGAAAGTAACTTTATTCAAAGCGTACTGCACATCTCTGTACTCAGCGAGCCTGTGGTTCAGATATACCCAAAGGGCTTACAATTCTCTGCGCATCCAGTTTAACAATGCCTACAGGGCGCTGTTACGGCTGCCACACTTCTGCAGTGCGTCAACAATGTTTGCTGAGTCACATACAGACGGCTTTGATGCCACCTGGCGCAAAAAGACAGCATCACTGCTAAGTAGATTGCGTGGGAGCAGTAACAGCACCCTGGAGGTAATAGCCAATAAGTTGGACAGCCCACTGGTGTGGAGCCTCACCCAGAGGACTAAGTCTCTTTTAGTTATTAGGTGCTAACATAGTTTTTAAGTTCATACTAACAATATAAATGTAATTGTAATGGATCTTTGTAGTTGTATGAATATATAAATATATTATTATTATTATAGTAACTATTAAAAAACCTATACACAATACGAGTGCCTGTCCTATTGGCTGCTGGAATAAAAGTAGTACTTACTGAAAGTGGGGTAGAAACGACCACATTTTCCGCGCATACTACGCGCCATGGGTCTACTTTGGAGGCTAAAAGAGAAAATATCTGTAGAATTTATTTAGAAGTCAGTTGGTTGGTCTGAGACCTCACTAACGTTTGCATAGTTCTGCGACAGACGCCTTGTAAATAATGATGACGGGGTTTTTGCAACGGCTATTTGTAATTGATCTGCGAAACAATCAGAATAGAAAGAGAGATAATTAATAATGGTCAAAGATTAAAGTGAAGCTAATTGTTAATGAATAATATTGTTGATTTTAAAACATAACTGAGAGTCTTATTTCAAATCCTCTGCGCTACTTATTTTTATATGCTTCACATACGTCACCCCAGGCTCTACACATCTACCAATTGAATCAAATAAATCTGAAGGATGTGACCTCGTAGTAAAATTGATGGTTCAACGAACTTACCTTAGGTGATGTTTGACCATAATTATACGAGACGTCATATCCGAAAGATTTATAAGCCACCCAAACCTTATGATTGATGATGAATCATAAATATTCCCAAATTATATCGTAAAATTGGCTCTTCCTCTCTGAAAACAATGAGGAGTTATGGCGGCGCAGGTAACATAGTGAGGGAAGGTAATACATCGTAGTTAATTTACTTACTTTTATTGTATTTTATTTTTCTAGCGCTCAAAATTGTGCGATGCCTAGTACGTTAGAAAGTGGACTACCAAGTGAATCAAATAAATCTTTCGGATGTGACGTCTCGTATAATTATGGTCGAACATCACTTAAGGTAAGTTCGTTTAACCATCAATTATAAAACTTAATTGCTAGACACAAATTCTCCGTGTCGTGGGGTCGTCTCTTTCCAAATAAAGTAAACAGCGTCTTATGTTATGCATGATATTTAATGTCTATTTTCTTAGTCATGTATGTTACAAATTTAATGTGAACTAACCAAAAATAATGTTAGCCATAACTTTTTAATGTTTTAGATAAAACATCGGACTGGTTCCGTTTTCCGGACATACATACGCCTTCTCCAGTCACATTAGTAATGCCGTACGACGTAGGTATTAGGGTGGAACGAATTTTTTTTTTTCGAATTTTTATTTGGAATAGTTGTATTAAGTTGCCAATTGCCATCAATTACCTCCATTAAAAATATAAATATTATCAGACAACGGTAAAAGCCCCCGCCATGACTTCGAACATTTACAAAATCGACAATTTAGGCGCTATTTGCGCGACCTACAAAATAGTACAGAATTTATTAAAATAGGTTTTTATCATTCAAAAACATATTCAAATATAGTTAACTAGCTGGTTAAATCAAATATTTTATTATTCTAATATGCTATGGCGCTATGACAGAGGAGCAAAGTACGGGACGAAGCGGGGGGCGGCACGCGCCGATCTTCTAATTGCAGTGTTTTGTTTCAACTAGTATCGATAATTGTTTCAAGGTGAAAGGTCGCGCGCCAATTATTTTCACAAGTACTTGTCGATTTACGTTTTTTAAGTGTATTAACATGACTTCTACAAGACAAAAGTTAAAATGTCCGATATTTGGTGAAAGTGCAGAGTTGAAAGAGAATATCCTACCTACGTATGAAAATGTGATGAAATTCTATGAATGGGTTCGACAAGACTTAAAAGTAAAGAATAACACAACAAAAGAACCTACGTTTTTGGAAATTGCCCAAATAGTTGGAACGAAAATTGAAGAATTGTGGATAAAATCTTCAATTCCAATTGTCACTCACAAACGAGTCTTACAATTACTAAAATGTTATCACTCAAAATGTTATAACTTGAAAAAGTCTTTGAAGAAACTGAAGGTAGAAAAATTAGAAGAGTTCAGAGTGCAAAGTAGAAAGCTTTTTGACATAGCTGCATGTAAATGTAAAGAATTTGTAAGCTGTACTTGTTTGAGAGAAAAAAAAGTGCCAAAAGAGGAACAAAAATTTTTAGAAGACCAACGCACTAACAGACTAATGGCTTTAGGAAGAACGGATCTTATCCAGAGTAAAAAATTGCAGAATAGAAGGTTACGTGCTCTAAAACAAGAAATTAGGCATAATTCAAATACACGAATTGAAGAAATTCCCTCTACTTCGTATCAGCTAAATACTCGTAGATCTGAAGTTAGTTCCAACCGTCCTACTTGTTCGTCGGCCGCAGAAAGTCTTGACACTGCTGACATAGTGGATCAAAAGCCTATAAAGCTCACGGATGCCAGTCTTCATAGCTTGACGACTGTATGCGATAGATATGGAGTATCTGACCGAGCTGCGGCGGCTATCGTATCATCTGTTTTGTGTTCTGTTTCTAATGCCGACTCTGAGGCGCAGTCGGCTAACGTCGTGGACAGGATGAAACTAAGAAGAATAAGACAGAAAGTACGCAAACAAATTTTAACAGAAGAAAGGGTAACAGAAATTCCAGCATTATATTTCGATGGAAGGAAAGACAAGACGGCTAAAACTGTTTTAAAAGGATCGAAGAGGTTTAGAGTGATTGTACAAGAGGAACATATTTCGATTATAAAAGAACCAGGTTCTGTTTATGTTGGGTATGTGGTTCCTACATCGGGCAGTGCAAGAAATATCGAAAGAGCTATCCACAGCTTTTTGACGACTGAAAAGATATCACCAGCGAGTTTAATGGCTGTTGGCTGTGATGGAACAAACACAAATACAGGAAAAGTGGGAGGCGTGATTCGTCTTTTGGAAAATAGGCTATCTCGACCATTGCAATGGATAATTTGCCTCTTACACGCCAATGAGTTGCCATTGAGGCATTTGTTTACTTATCTGGATGGCCCAACTGCAGGACCTAAATCATTTGCAGGTCTAGTTGGTAAAGCATTAGAGACATGCGAGACACTGCCGTTGGCTCACTTTGAGAAGATAGAAGGTGAACTACCTCCACAAATATCAACAGATCTGAGTACAGACCAGAAATATTTACAAGAAATTACTACTGCTGTCATAAATGGATCGTGTTCTCCTGATTTGTTACACAGAAGCCCAGGTAAGCTATCCCATGCCCGCTGGTTGACAAGAGCTAATCGCATACTGCGTTTGTATATTTCTACGGAAAATCCACAACCAAATCTTGTGACTTTAGCAACGTTTGTCGTAAAATCATACGCTCCTGTCTGGTTTGCCATCAAAACACATTCATCCTGCAAAGATGGTTCAAAACATTTATGGAAGCTCGCTAACAGCACTAGATATTTATCCGACGAGTTGTTAGCGATAGTGGACCCTGTTTTAATTCGAAACAGTTACTTTGCTCATCCAGAAAACTTGTTGTTGAGTATGATAACAGATTCACGTAAACACATTAGAGAACTCGCTGCAAGACGCATTTTAAAGGCTCGTCAAGTGAATAAAAATTCAGTTTCGCGCATGTTTGAGGTACCAAAAGTAAACTTAAATGCACTTTCTTACATAGACTTGATTGACTGGCAACAAAATATATACGAACCCCCAATACTGATAAATATTTCCGATGAGCAGTTACAAGATCTGATTGAAAATGGAGAAGATGCAGTTTTGGAGTTTATGAGACTGCCTTGCCACACCCAGGCTGTGGAAAGATCAGTAAAAGTTGTGACAGAAGCAGCTCTAAGTGTATGCGACAAGGCAAGAAGAGAGGGATTCATAAAATCTAAATTAGCGTCTCGAAAGCTCATGCCTAAGTTTGAGACGAAAAAGGATTTTTGCTATAAAAACTGACGTTATTCATACCGACATTAATTTCTAAACCTGTGTCACCTTTTAAAATAAATGATTCTATTAATTAAAATATACTTTTATTTTAACATTTACATGCATAACATATTATATTTACTTAATATTTTGATTATAGGATGTACTATACAAAACGTCTATAAAAACTTAAAAAATCAAATTTCAAGTCTATGGCGGGAGCTCAAGCTGTTGAGCTAGAACTTCCAAATTAATGTATGTTATTAAAAATTATATAAAGCAACTTTTACCTGGTATTCCGACTCGAAATTTGAAAAAAAAAAAATTTCATACAAAAGTGTTCCACCCTAGTAGGTATGCCCTGGTAACTTAGATTTTTTTTATTGTGAAAAGTGCCATCTATCCCTCATACATGGAAGTTTTTATGGCAGTGCAACCAGTCTTTTTTGCTTTACTTTACACTGCTATTTTGCTTTAATTAGTTTAGTTTTACCAAATGTATCATTTAACAACATATTATAATTTATTTATAGCAAAAATATATTAAAATTTTGTATTTTAAGTGATATTTTTACATTGATAGAATCTTAAGAGTATTTTTCTGATACCAAACGTTAGTAACACTAAGTCTGAACGTCACAAGATATTTTCCCCTGGTGTGTTTACAAGCTAGTTATGTTCCAAACCTAACGCTGTGGTAGCGCTCTAATGTCTAGACGTTGATCTAGCACTTTTGCTATCAGTCGTACGTGACGGTATGCGCGGGGGCCACCTGCAAGCGTGCGACCACCAGCTTCTAGATAAGTTTAGAATGTTAAGACAATATAATTAAGATAGAATAAGTAGTCTTACATCGAACTCTGTAAACGCGGGTCGTTCATGCTAATAAACTCTTAGTTAAACGAGTCCCAAGGTTTTATTTTTTAATCATCGCTTCGCTCCCGAAATCTAACTGGCGCAGCCGGTAGGATTGCCGCAGATTGTTTCCGCCGCGAAAAGTCAAGTGTGAAAAACTGTGAAAAGCATTAAAAAAACGTAGACTGTGCTTCGCGAGTGGTTACTGACTATATATAGTGTCGTCGTGCTTAAAATCAGTGAGGCGTTCTATATTGGGCAATCTTCGAACCAAATAAATAAGTTTAGATAACCCGTATAAAATAAATTACGTGGGTGAGCAGAGATGGCGATAATATATCAGACGGTTGGCATGTGAGTAACCTTCTACATCCTTCCTACCTTATTCCCTATACTATTTTTGTGATAGAAGTAATTAGTAACTTAATTAATCTATTGACTTAGTTTTTAAAGAGTAACATTAATGTTTCCATGTGTATCTTTTTATTCTATTGTGTGATTTTACATATAAATTGTGATTTATCTTTTGTTTTTACAATTTTATTGCATCGTAAGTTTTGATTTTATTTAAAATGGATCAAGGTCAAATTCCTTTAAGCGCGACGGCCGGGGCAGCCGCTTCAGTTCATTCTGAAACGCAGTTTTCGACGCAATCACTAGACTGCTCTATACCTCACGATGTTATAAGATTAATTCCCGAATTTAATGGTGAAACTAACATACTTAGTTTATTTTTACGGAAATGCGAATACGTTATCAGAAAATATCAAGGGACCTCAGAGCGAAATGAATTTTTAATGCAGAATATTACGAGTAAATTAAAGGGTAAAGCAGCGGCTCTATTAAGTGAAAGAGGTGACCTTGAAACTTATTCTGAATTAAAATCTTTATTGACCCAACATTTTGGTGATCCCAGAAGTGAGGAATGCGTGGCAATTGAACTCGAAACCCTAAAAATTAAATCAAATGAGTCATATTTAGAATTTTGCAGCCGTATACAAGACATTCGTGCTGTATTAATATCTAAAGTTAATCAGAACAGCTCCGCTGAGTTAAGAGAATCTAAGCAAGTGATTTATAATAATACTTCACTTAACGTCTTTATGTACAATTTACCAGAACATATGGTACGGATTGTTCGAATTAAAAATCCTAGTAACCTGGAAGAAGCCTTAAAAATTGTCCTCGAAGAAGTTAACTTCCAGGAACAATATAATTTACGCAGCAAAATGTTGCAACATCGGCCGCAAGGTCATCAGATATTATCATCACGCGACAAAGGGATTATTTTTAATTCAAATGATCTGAAACCTACAATTACAGCACCTCAATTGCAACATAATGGTTACAGGCCTAGTACAAATCAAACTCAATTTAAATTCGGTATACCTAATCAAGTTTTTGTGCGTCCGATTATGCCTAATCAGCAAATAGGTTTCCGATCGCAATTGCCGCAATTTGGAATTAAACCACCAGTTAACCTTTATAATAAACAACCTCAATTATTCGGTTATAGACCCCAAGCTGGACAATTTGGCTATAGACCCCCTCAACCTTCGGGCTACCGTCATCCCAACAATGTATTGAACGACCGTGATGTGACAATGAGAACTGCTCCAGCACCTGCTAAGCAGCCACAAGGTTTTCCTGTAAATGAGCTTTATATTGGTGATGAACAGTACTATTACGACCCAACTTACAATGATTACGGCACATGTTTCATGATACCCTGTAATTATGACGATACAAATATGTACATTAATGACGCTTGCGTGGATCAGAACACAAATGCTGAAATTCTGAAAACTGCTGAAAAGGTTGATGATTCGCATTCAACTGAAAATAAAGGTAGTTCGACAGACGTCCCAAATTTTCAAATAAATTTGATTCGAGTCCGTTCGAAATGATAGAACTTATGTTTGACGCTAATCTTAAACATCCTTATATATACATTCCTGATATAGACGGTAAATTTATGTTAGATACAGGAAGCACTAGATCTTTCATAAGTCCTAGAAAAGTTGATGAATATTTCCCTCAATCAAAATTCTATGAACCATTCACAGTTACAAGTACACATGCTACTAGCGAACATAGTGAAGTAGCTAACATTCCCCTTTTTTCAATTTTTAATGTAAACGGTTATCATAAGTTTTATATTTATGATGTGGACAATAGATATGACGGGTTGATTGGAATGGACCTTATGTCTCAACTTAGTGCTAATATATGTTTCAAGGACAGGACTCTAAAGATAAACGACGTCAATATTCCTATAAATTATAATACTGACCTTGAACTTAAACTTGAACCGCGCACCGAACATCGAGTGAGGCTGCCCGTAAATCAGAAAGACGGCTTTGCCGTATTAGATTACACACAGTTTCATGAAAGTGTTCGAATGCCAGCTGCAATTGTCAAGTGTGAAAATTATTTAGCTTCAACTGTAATTCAGAACGCAACTGAATTTGAGATAAAGTTAACTATAACTTCTCCTTTCAAGGTTATCCACTTCTCTGAAGAATGTATAGTAAATAACACAACTGGTTTAACTGACGTTGACATTGACTCGTTACTTACAGAGAACTTACAGAAATTGAGACTTGACCATCTTAACGAAGAAGAAAATGACCTGATTAGTAAATTATGCTACGAGTACAAGGACATATTTTACTGCGAAGATTTGCCCTTGACTTTTACAAATCAAGTTAAACATCATATACGGACTACTAATGAAGATCCAATTTATATTAAACCTTACAGGCAAGCGCCAGCACAGGCTGAAGAAATCAAACGACAGGTCGAAAAACTTCTCAAGGATAATGTGATCCGAGAATCACATTCACCCTGGAGTGCACCTGTTCATTTGGTACCAAAAAAGGCAGATGCTTCCGGTCAGGTGAAATATAGAATGGTTATAGACTATCGCCGACTGAATGACATAACGATCGACGATAAGTACCCACTTCCCAATATATGCGACTTATTTGACAAACTTGGCAAAAGCAATTACTTCACCACATTAGATTTAGCGTCCGGTTATCATCAAATTGAGATTTCTGACAGTGAAAAAACAGCCTTTTCTACGCAAAATGGACATTACGAATTCCTCCGTATGCCATTTGGCCTCAAAACGGCTCCGGCAACTTTTCAAAGGACACTTGACAATGTTTTAAGAGGTCTACAGGGTATACATTGCCTGGTTTATTTAGATGATATTCTTATATATTCAAATGGCATAGTAGAGCATATTCAAAAATTACGTTCTGTCTTCGATAGACTGCGTCAAACTAACCTTAAGGTTCAGTTAGACAAATCTGAATTTTTGCGCAGGGAAGTGCAGTACTTGGGACACACGTTGACAAAAAACGGACTACGACCGAACAACGACAAAATACAAGCAGTTCTTAAATACCCCTTACCACGAACACAGACCGAAATCAAGCGATTCTTAGGTTTTGTGGGTTATTACAGGCGATTTATTAAAGATTTCTCCAAAATTACACAACCACTGACAGCTTGTTTAAAAAAGGGTAAGAGAGTAGTAATAGATCAAAAGTTTACTGAGGCCTTTGAAAAATGTAAGGAGCTCCTGATTAACGCACCAATATTGCAATATCCGGACATGAATAAACCGTTTGTATTAACGACCGACGCCTCTGAAGTCGCAATTGGCGCGGTTTTGTCACAAGGCCGTATAGGTAGTGACAAACCGATCGCATATGCCAGCCGGACCTTGACAGATACAGAAAAAAGGTACAGTACGATTGAACGCGAGTTATTGTCAATCGTGTGGGCCGTAAAACACTTCAGACCCTACTTGTACGGACATAAATTCGACATTTATACTGATCATAGACCACTAGTCTGGTTGTATCAACTTAAAGAACCAAATAGCAAGCTGACTCGTTGGCGATTGCGGTTACAAGAATACGATTTTAATGTCATATATAAAAATGGTAAACAAAACGTCACCGCAGACGCGCTATCTCGAATTCAACTTAATGCACTAGGTGGAGCTAATGATTCCGATGACATTTCAATGATTGTTAATATAGACGAAAAAGAAAGGAGAATTCAAAATTATTTAGAAGACGTGACCAGACTAAATTCTGACGACTCCAGAACTATTTCTATTACCGACTCTGAAAGAACCGCGACAGCTAGTCCAATTACTATTAATCTAGACACTGATACTGACTCGGAACAATCACCCAATAATTATCCTGTACCATCTGAATCTTCTACCATACAAACAGTTCATTCAGCCAAAGATCTCGAATGCCATGGAATACCGATACTAAATGAAGCAATAGATACCAAGCCTAACCAAATACTAGTTTTTGGCTGGTTCCGTAATGAGCTCCAAGTAAGAAACTTGTCGAGGAACAAACAAAAAGTGTTAGAAGTATTTTTGCCTCTTCACAGTTACGAACACATTAAACAGTTTTTGAAAGACTACATAAAACCAAAAACGAAGTATTTTATTTATTTTGAGTATCCGGAACATAGAAAAGATTTTAGTAATATTATAGTTACACTATTTAAGAAAGATATGGTTAATTTCTATGAATGTACCGAGCGCGTTATTTACGTCGAAGATGAGCAGGAACAAAAAGCTATTGTGATTAAGTTACACGAAGGCAAGACCTGTCATCGCGGTATTACAGAAACAGTTAAAAGAATCCGTCGTAATTATCATTGGCCAAATTTATCCGAAACCGTTTCCGCCATTATTAATTCATGTGATCTCTGTAAAACCTCTAAGTATGATAGAAAACCAATTAAACCTGTATTACAGCTCACACAAACCCAGAACACACCCTTTCAGGAAATATTTATCGATCTGTTTAGTATAGAATCAAAATACTATTTAACATTAATCGATGCTTTTAGCAAATTGGGGCAAGCCATAGAAATTACATCTCGCTCTACACCCGAAGTGATTAGAGCATTAATGAAATACTTCTCTTTTTACGGCATACCGCAGAAAATAAGTTCCGATCCGGGAACAGAATTTAATAACGAATTATTAAAAGAACTGACGGATTTGCATAAAATTAAACTACACATAGGTACACCCAATAATCCGAATTCTATGGGATTGATAGAGCGTTTTCACTCTACAATAATAGAAATATATCGATTAGCAAAATATGAAAAGAAGTTTACTGACGCGGCATCAGTTATGACCTATGCTGTTATGGCTTACAATAACACTATCCATAGTACCACTGATTTAACGCCGTTCGAAGCTGCGTTTGGTCATACTGAATTAAACTCCACCTTTAACTCCGAATTTGATAAAGCATACAATCAGCAACTAATTAGGGATCATAAGAAAAGAACACAGGCAATTTATAAATACATATCCGAAAAAGTAAATAGTCACAAAAAAAAAATTATAGCCAAGCGGGGAGGCGAATCAGGACCAGCCTTAGAAATAGGACAACCGGTCTTCGCTAAAGCCGTAAATAAAAGACAAGCTAAAGATAAACCTAGGTTTCAAAAAGTCATGGTTACAGGTCAGATAGAACGTAACATTGTACCGATATATCACGCACAATGGTCCACTGCAGGACTAAGTGCGGAAACCAAACCCATAACATAGAACATAGAACATTGTACCGATTAAGGCTAAAAATAGAGATACTAAAGTTCCAGTTAAAAACATAAAACGTCCTCCGCAGGTGGTGTTTGATCCTGGTGGTATGGACAACGACCACTTGGACTCTCCCAAGCCAGGCCCTTCAAGCAGTAAAGATTAACCAAAACCCTGGTATTCTCCCGGTGAAATTGGGTACAGCGTTTATACAATATGATAAATGGGCCATTATTAAAATAATCAACCTTCAAGGCATAAGTACTGATCTTTCTTTTAATATTCAAAAATACTCAGAATTTAACCAAATGTTACACCCAAACAAATCGTATGAGTTCATGAGTCTTAAAACGCAGGTGGAGTATATTCGAAATGAGACTGTAGAAAAATTACAGCAGTTAATTCCATTTAAAAGATTTAGACGTGGTATTGTAAACCCTCTAGGGTCTATCATCAAAATTATAACAGGTAATCTTGACCACGAAGATGCAGTTAGATATGATAACTTAATTAATAATATGCAGACTCAAGAACAAGCCATATCTAATAAATTTACTGTGATATCTAAAATGTTGGATCACTTTCTGAACTCTACTGAATTATTGAATGAAAATACAAAAAAAATAAACGAACGCATTAAATTAATTGAAAGCCTTGTAGCTAATCTCACTACAAAAGATAATCACTCAATTTATATGACCTATGTATTTAGATTACTTAATCAGTTTATTGTAAACTTTAGGACACTCTATTTAAAACTTAGTGAACTTGAAACGACCATTGGATTCAGCAAATTATCTGTTTTACATAAGGCCGTAGTTAATCCCAATGAAATGTTGAATGTGTTAAAACATATAAGCAAATATGACAATTTGATGTACCCTGTAAATGAACAAAATTTAATTAATATAGAAGAATCATTGTCTGTAAAAGCTTATCTTAAAAATGAAGAAATAACATTTATTATCGAAGTTCCACTAATTTATAATGCTACTTATAGTTACTACAAACTGTAGTCCCTTCCTATGTCTGACGATTCCTTAAACCTTACTTTTGTTGTTATCCCTGAATTTCCTTATCTACTAGTAGAAGGGTCAAAGTATCGTCCAATTGAACAACCATGCCGAGAGATAACAGCTAAAGAATACCTCTGCTCTGAAGACAAACTAGTCCAGTATATGGAAGAAACATGTATCGAACAGCTAATGGAATACCACCATAATCCGTCACGCTGTTTCCCACGTAAGATACAATCTGAGTTCCTAAAACTTCAAAGAATTAGTCCCAATAGTTGGATAGTGTATTCAAAACACAACCAAGTCATATCGCAGACTTGTCACAATGATGAAACGAAGGAACGCATACGAGGAACATACCTAATAACCATAGAAGAGCAATGTGATGTCTTTATAGATAACATCCACATTCATGGACGACGCCCTTACTCACTACAAGCGGATTATATGCCTGTTCCCATATTAAACTTACCTGACTTACGAGAACTAACTCTTGACGCAGCAAAGATCGAACCTCTAAACCTAAAGGGGGTTAATTTGGATGACATACGTCAATTAAATTATATTATGAAGAATAGTGCTAATAACGTAAAAAGTGAAATCAAAAGTGATAGTGTTAGTGCCGCTCTTTATGTATTGTACGCGGTCGTCATTTTATTGTCAGTAGCTATAATTATCTATAAGTATTTAGATGCTATAAAAAAAATGTGTAAAAAGCAGGATCGTCGTCCGAGAGGTATAGAAGACAATCCCGCTCAACCGGAGGAAGGTAGAGTTAATCAAAGACCTATACTATTAGTGTAATTGACTCTATTATTTTCAGGTTACGATTATTATGTTCATTTTAATATTTTACAGTATAATTATGCCAAGTTCTCGGAAAATCCCTGATTTTTCCGATAACTTCGGTCCAAGAGGGGAGGAGTTATGTTCCAAACCTAACGCTGTGGTAGCGCTCTAATGTCTAGACGTTGATCTAGCACTTTTGCTATCAGTCGTACGTGACGGTATGCGCGGGGGCCACCTGCAAGCGTGCGACCACCAGCTTCTAGATAAGTTTAGAATGTTAAGACAATATAATTAAGATAGAATAAGTAGTCTTACATCGAACTCTGTAAACGCGGGTCGTTCATGCTAATAAACTCTTAGTTAAACGAGTCCCAAGGTTTTATTTTTTAATCATCGCTTCGCTCCCGAAATCTAACTAGCTCGTGTGCATTTTTCTTGTAAATTTTGGTGTTTTTGTGGTGTACTAACTGTACATATTGATTTTAATTTTCTTACGTGCAAAGAACATAGAAATACACTAAAGAAGTATTTATTGGATAAAGTTGTTGTGTCCTTTATTTATTATTATTAAGGCACATCAACAACACAAACATTTACAAATAAAAGAGAACAGAGACATGGACTAGTGTTTACGTCAAATTACAGACGTGCACAGCATTCACAACAAAATAGAAGCAAACCACGGAGCAGAAACAAAGAGGAGGTGTTGTAAAGTCATTCTCCATACAAAAGTAGTGTCGCAGCCTCGCGGGGTGCGGGGGGAGCCCAAACAGCAGAAAGCCATCTAGTGGCTACTAGCAAAATCAACTCATAGGCAAATTAGACAGATGTCCTAAGATGTCGTAAGAGTTCTGCTATGTTTCATTAAGTGTCGCTTTTATTGTAAGGAGCCGGATTCAGGTTTAATAGTTTTATAATATACCGATATAGTTTTATTTCTATTATGTCCGACCGAAATACATTTTTTGACTGAAACCGAAACCGAATTCCGGCAGCGGTTTCAGATTCGGCCGAAACCGAAACTTCCAGAAATTAACAAGTGTGAGGGAAAAATAAAGAAAACGTTTCTATAATCATAGTTTTATTTTTTTTATCTTTAAATCTTCTCCTCTTCTAAATTTTTCTTCTGAACTTAGTTACCGAAACTAAACCGAATTCCGTTTTTTGCCGAAACTCGACATCTATTTGACTTCACTTTTCATTAGCATATATGTAGGTATGTGCTTATCAAAAAACCCTGAGTCCGGACCTGAATTTGTCAGTACTTCCGCTACTTGCCGATAGGGGGCGGCAATTACCGAACATTCGAGAAGAAATAAATTACAAATTTAATTTTAATTTGACTTACGAGTGGAAAGATATCTTTATTCCGTTTGAATTTGATTGATCCGTATAACTTCTACAAGATAAAACAGCATTTCATGTTAATGCAATGAGTATGGGTCGGGAATACTTTTTAATCGTTTAAAAGACTAAACAAATACATGACAACCTATCCGCTTCACAACGACAGTTGTACTGACGAAAGCGCCGCCTGGTCGCAAGTAGTGCAACTACCGTGTGACGTAACGACTACATTGGTGGCTGATGGACTACTTCGATTGCAACACCTCCTCTTTGTTTCTGCTCCGTGAAGCAAACAAAACACAGTATTTACGTTACAAAAAAAAATATATAGAAAAAACAAAAACAATATAAGAACAAAAGCTCTAGCTAAAATCTCGGTAGTAGAGAGAATACCCTCATCGACATGAACATTGTAATTTTTTTTTATTTTGTTGTCACCTCTTTTATAATCTTAGATCTAAAACGCTTGGGATGGTCGTGGAAGATGTCTAAATCATAAAGATTGCAAAAACGTCGACGTTAGCCTAGCCATCGGAGCATTCATGCCTAAGTTGGTTTTATAACGAGGGACATTGAAAACGGACGTGCATTTTCTTCGAGCATTAAGTTTAGGTACGTTTATTTTAATGCGTTTGAGAAGTCCGTCAGATTTAAAAGAACCGTCCGTATTCCGCAAGCATAGTAAATCGACCATGCGTCGGTGTGGCTGTAAGTTTGACATATGGAAGAAACGCAGTCGTTCGTCATACGAGCATCTCGCACTGAAGCCAGTGGCAAGGAAAGCAAGTAGCCGCGTAAAGGATCGTTGAATTGACTCGATACGATTAGAATGAACCATATAATTCAGATTCCATATGACACTCCCGAACTCGAGTACACGATGTACCAGAGCGTTATAAAGCACAATCTTGGAGGCTGTATGTCTAAAGTCCTTAGTGTTACGTCTGATGAAACCCAACATTTTTGCTTAGTTGCTCCGTCCTGTTGGAACCACATGTCCTCCAGTCCCAATTCATCCAATTGAGGGGGAAAAAATCGTTTATCACGAATCTGTAGCGCTCACCGTCCACCGAGAACGTTTGGCAAGCGCCGTTCTCGAAAAAAAATGGCCCGATGACTCCTCCAGCGTAAACAGCACACCATGCAGTAACTTTGAGTCGATGTAGTGACTCTTGGTGGGTCATACGCGTATTTTCGCTGCTCCAGAAGCGATAATTTTGCTTATTCACGTAACCGGAGAGACGGAAATGGGCCTCATCGCCCATGATGATCTTGATGATGAAAAATCGTCCTCCTCTTGGTTGAGATTCAGGATGGCTTGAGCGTAGGTTACACGTGTTTGGCGGTCAACAGCCAACAGCTCATGCACTGTCTGCACTATGTAAGGGAACATCTTCAGGTCTTTCACCAAAATTCGTCGAAGGGATCGCCGGCTAATGCCCATTTGCGTAGCACGTCGTCTGGTCGATATTCCGCGGTCTTCATCGACGTTTTCGGCAACAGCAGCGATGTTCTCAGCGGCTGCTCCGGCGCCGGCCACACCTAGCAACATCTCGTGTTGTCCCAGTCTTTTCAAAGCAAGTGGCTAAACTCCGCAGCGTTTATCCAGTTGGCGCCGGACAGCCGGGAAATCTGCGACGAAATTCACGCTGCGCGAATACTTATCATAGATGAACTATTACGCAAAAAAACGGAAAAAATAATTCCGCGTTCTTGAGGAGTATAGCGTTCCATGGGTTACGTGTATTCAGCATCTGTTAAATTCACAAATGTCAAAACAGAATTGACATTAGCCGCCATTTGCAAATGTTATAGCGCATTCCAATAGGGTGATTACTTTTGCCCCACCTTGTATTATCTTGACGACTAGTTCTCGAAATATTAAATGTCCTAATTTAACCGATTTGTATGAGAAATCTACTTTATTTTCTGTAATAACGTATTTAATCTTTTATTGCTAATCGGTCGAATCAGTACCTACATTTAATATTTCGTGAACTAACTTATTATGAACCTATATATACGTAGGTATTGATATATTTCACATATCTATATAAATAAAACAAAGACGGGTTTGTTACAACACTTATAACTCGAGATCTGCTGGACCAGTTATCATGGTTTTTGATTTTTTGGATTTGTCTCCGCCCCGAATAGCAGAATAAATAGTTATTCTGAGAAACGGGAAAAATTTAAGAAAAATATTATAATGAAGATAACATTCTGAGGCGGTACGAAGTTCGCCGGGGCAGCTAGTTATACATAATAAAGAAAGCGCGCTAGCAGCTGAGTCGTCGGGCCATAAATCATTTCCCTATGTCTATCTCGCTTGCACTTACGGGCCTTATGGAGCTGCTTAGTGAAAGGCGTAACAATAAAAGAAATATATCGATTACTAATGTTTATTATCGTATCTTGTCCAAACAAGCGTACAGATCATTAGTGACTCATCGGTCAACGGTCCCGGCGCGCTGCACATTCCTTTTTCTATTGACATTTATGGCCTCACGACTCAGTTGATAACGCGCTGACTATAGTCTATGGTGCGAGGTATCTGCACGTCCCAGAGTGGGGTGTATTCAGTTCCCACGTAAGTGTAGTGACCACTGACCTCTATTAAAGTGACACAACTGCCGAAAATCAAGTTGTTTCGAACATATGTAATGAAGGTAATTTGCATGTTAGGCATGTTGTGTTAGCCTGTAAGTAATTATTGCACTTATAAACGTACTGAAATTATTTTAAATACATTGTGCAAACAATGCGCTAGAAAATAGGCACGCCGAGTTTTCGTCCCATATTTTCGACAGGTGTGCCGCTATACTAAAGTAAATAAATGTATTATTAGCGATAAAATGCTGTAGTATATAAAACTGATTATTTAATTTCTTAGCTAAACTAATTGCACAAGAAAAAAAACTAATGTAAATCACAATTTATGTTGTAAAATATGTAATAAAATTACAATTAATGATGTGCTTTTAATATTTAGAAAAACAATCATTTCCGGACATGCGAACGCCATCTCCAGTATCATCTCTACAGGGGTCCAGTCTATTACAAGGTAGTTATTATTTTCTTAGCTGAACTAACTCATCACCAATCATCATCATCTGTCTAGCCATTTGCTAATCCAGTCCAACCGAGTGCAACTGAATACACACAGACAGATCGAGTGCCTATCTAAATCAACGACCCAGTTACTGAAAATGAAAAATGAAAAATATTTTTATTTAAACAAAATGCTTCATAAACAATGATTTGTGTTTGGAGCCTCCTTTTAGGCAAACAATGCCTGTGTTAGGAGACTCCGCTCTTCCATATCTTTGATATATTTGTTACATATTAATATTACAATAGTTACTGGGTCATACGGTACCACTTCGTAAGACTGGTTGCCAGGTCTTAGGAGCTAGTGCGTACCAGAGATCTATGAATGACAGCCGGGACCTACGCCAAACTGTGCTTTCCGAGGCACGTAGAGGTTTCGTTATGAAATGGATGGTCACCCACACACTGAACGCAGCAAGTATATGATGAATTAAGCTATAAAATAAGAACTGACTTAAGTTATAATTACAATGTTATTTAGTTTTGATTCCAACCTGAACTAATATTTACATAATTTAGAAAGCTAAGTCTAAAAATAATAATATGTACAAGTATATTAAAAAAATTAATCAAAGGGCATCAAAAAATTATTCCACATTGCTGTCAATAGGAAAAGTGCCCAAAAGACTGACAGCATTGCCACGTTATATGGCAATGCTGATTCTTTGGCCAAAAAATTGGCCAGCCCTCTGGTCACGTCAGACTCGACCAAACGCTTGGCGTTGTCTCGAAAAACTAAGTGGGTACTTGGACCCCATGGCCCTAGTGTTTCAACACCAAACGGCTCAAACACATAAGTCTCTAAAAGATGTGAGTTATATTATATTAATGTTATGTTAATTATGCAATTCAAAACCTGTGCTTTTAACAGTTCCAGATAAAGCTACTAGCTGTTGTCGTTCACGGGACATGCGTACTCCATCTACGGAATCATCAGATCTGCCGCACAACGTACCTAAGCGCCACAGCGTGGAGTCCAGTCACTTCCCACGTGAGCGTAGTAACATATCTGCCGAAAATTATGCGACTGAAATTCTATGTGCTCAAGGGTCCGATCATACGTACCTACCTACCACAACCACACCACAATGACAACACGTGGACGGACGCTAATATATATGAAAATGAATAGTTTATTCACACATTTGACCACAGTTGGCCGTAAAATGAACCGCGTAGACCATACCGACCACATCAAGGCCACGCCGTAACCAGTAAGGAGACCGCGCATTAGCGGCCGGCCACACCGCAATCACATCGCTGTATCGAACATTAACATTATGAATGACAGCCGGGTCTGACGCCGAACCGTTCATTCCAAGGCACAGAGAGGTTTTGTTATGAAATGAATGGTCACCCATTAACACACCGAACGCAGCAAGTGTATGATCAATTGTGCTATAAAATAAGAACTGACTTAAGTTATAATGACAATGTTAATGATGCAATTCAAAACCCGTGCTTTTAATAGTTCCAGATTTAGCTACTAGCTGTTGCCGTTCCCGGGACATGCGTACACCATCTACAGAATCATCAGTTCTGCCGCATGACGTACCTAAGCGTCACAGCGTGGGGTCCAGCCACTTCCCACGTAAGCGTCGTAACGCATGTACCGAAAATTATGCGATGGAAATAATATGTGCTCAAGGGCCCGATCACACGTACTACAACTACACTACAACGACAACACGTGGACGGGCGCCAACTTATTACATGATCATTTTTTTTTTTACTTGGCGCACGTTTTACAATGTTGGACGTATTGGGGCCAAACCAGCATCACACCCTCCGGGTAGTAAACAGTTCTGGTCCCTGTCTAAAGAGGCAGAACCGAATTTCTGTCGTCCCTTTTTACCTCCAATGATAAAACCTGATGGGTAGCTGGCTTACTCTGAAAGTGAGAAAGCAAATTTTTTTGCAGCTCCCTTTACAAGCAACTCACGTCTGGACGTTGGCTCCAAGCAACCACTACTGTACCTCATTGTAACTCATCGATGCCGGAGATCGCAGTTCACAATAAAACGGTTTGAAGAGTATTGTGCAGTCTAGACGTGAACAAGGCCAGCGGGCCTGACGGCATTCCAGCGAGGGTGTTGAGGCAGTGTGCGCCTGAATTCTCAGCAGTGCAGTGTCAGTACCTGTGTTGACACGCTTGTTCCGCCTCTCTCTTAGAAAGAAAATTGCGTTTATTGGCATTACAACAAAATAAATACACCTTAAAACTATAAGGGCGATTTTCACCAATCTTTTATACCTAGAATAAGTCTTATCGTGAGAATAAATTTTGGATTTTTGACAGTTCTTCCATACTAGAACTGTCAGACGTCAATTTTATTCCACGGATAAAATATGTCTGACTTTGGTGAAATCAGCCCTAAAACGGAAAACAACAATAATATTATAATGCCAAAAGGGCCTCAGCTCAGCATAATGTCAGATGACACAAGGTGATTGTGGTGAGGTGCTGATTTTCAACTGCAGCCCACGAGTGCAGTGCCATACGCTGGAATAACAAACACATAGGGAAGTTTGTGTCCGGTATAATAAATTAAGAATAAATTTCCGTGATAACAGAAAAGCTCAATGAATACAAAATAAAGAGTTGTGAGATGCATGTGTGTGTGTGTGTGTATGTTGTACTGAGATTAATGAAAAACTAATATAAAAATAATCATTAGGTGCGTGTTACCTACATAAAAAGTAGCTCTATGGCAGATATGTCGGCTCAAACATTTTCAAAATCTTTTTGATGGCTTAAAAGAAATTATTTTAATAACAATTTGAAAGTCGAGCAACTTTTACTAAACTTTATGGGAGGAGGGATATTGTTCCAACATTTAGTAGCTGCGTAGCGAAAACTGCCTCAAAAAGCCGCCGACTTGTGCAGTGGGATGGAAAGCTGTTGAGAACATTTTCTTGATAAAAGAACGGTGCGAAAATCCTGGAAGCTTGCAAATGTGCAACCAGTGGCTAATAAGAGCGAACGTGCAGACCCTGCACATTACCGTCCAATCGCCAATACCTCCATTCTATGTAAGGTTATAGAAAGGGTACTGAACAGTAAGTTGCTGACCTACCTTGGAGACAATGATCTTCTCAGTGACCGTCAATATGGCTTTCGCCGGGGACGGTCAACTGGCGATCTTCTTGTGTATGTCACTCGCTGCTGGGGCGAGGTCATAAGCCTTGTCTCCCAGTGGGGTGTTGACAATCTGGTCACTTTTCACGCCACCAAAACACAGGCGTGTCTTTTTACCGCAAAAAGGAGTCGTTTCGACCAAACTCCTTCTTTTCAGGGTTCATCTGTTCCTGTAACTGATCGGCTCCAACTCCTAGGCATGGAGTTGATATCAGGTATCAACTTCGGTGCCACCATCGAGTACAAAGCCCAAACAGCGGCCAAGAAACTGGGCATCCTAAATAGAGTGAAGCGATACTTTACGCCTGGACAGCTTTTGACCCTTTACAAAGCGCAAGTCCGATCCTGCATGGAGAATTGGTGCCACCTTTGGGATGGCTCAGCAAAGTACCAACTTGCCGCGCTTGACTCGGTGGAACGCAGAGCTAAGAGGCTCATTGGCGACGTAAAGCTGGTGGATGCCATGCTTCACAGCTTGGCTCATCGCTGCAAGGTCGCCTGCTTGTCGGTCTTCTACAGATTGTACTTCGGTGAGTGTGCCCAAGAACTCCACGACCTCATTTCACCGGCCCCCTCATTCCATCGGTCATCTAGACGCACTGCAAGTTACCATTCTACCTAGTCGCTATTCCACCTATTCGTACTAAGCGTTTCCAAATGTCTTTTGTTATGCGCACAGCAAAAGAGTGGAACTCCCTACCTGCGTCTGTGTTTCTGAACCCTAATCTCTTCAAAGTGAGAGTGAACAGGCTTCTTCTGGGTAAGCTCACTCCATCAATGACTCTGTCTCTGTCACCACTGACATAGCCTACAGTCAATAGCAAATCCATATCAAATTAAATAATAAAATTATTAAGCCTAGTTCTTGCCTGCGGCTTCGCCCGCGTAAAGATCGGAAATTATTCCACAGGAACGTACTATGGGATTCCCTATGTCCTAACCCAGGTCGGGATCCATCTTTATGCCTTTCAAGTATAAACAACTGCCCTGACCCCCGGACACCTGGACTTCAAGACACGGATTATGACCATATTTCCAATCCCTTTAATTCTCTTGAAAAGAAGTACACAAAAAAATCTAATTCACCTTTAATTTTAAAATCCTAAAATGAAAAAAATAAATGGATGGTGATTTTACAAAAACGCTGAAACATTCTTTATTTCTTATCTAAATCATATAATTTAACTTAAGAAATGCAGGGTTTCCCACACAAACTTTCATCCCCTATATCATCCCGTTTAGGATTATTTTTGGGCTAAAAAGTAGCCTATGTCCTTTCCCAGAATCTATCTCTTTGCTAAATTTTACATTCAGAATACAAAACAATATTTACAAAACAGAGGTACTTTCGAATTAATGATATTAGTATGGATGAATAGTTTCGCGTAGGCGATACCGACCACATCAAGGCCACGTAGCAGCCACAACGCAACCACCGCCCGGCGAGAACGCGCATTAGCGGCCGGCCACGCCGCAAACACAACGCTGTGTCGAACAGTAATTTGATTTTGTAGTTACCACAACGCAACTGCAAGAAGCTGCAGCGACACTATTCGCACGTAACCACTACTTGCCCACATTTTGTCACTGCGATGTGGTGCCGTTGTGGTACATGTCACCGGGCCCTAAGGGCTAGTAATACGAATACTAGATTACCTACAAAATACAGATTGGTAAGAAGAGCGCAAAATACGCACGGCTCCCAAAAAGCTAAAATTGACCACTTTTTGGTTTTACATAAATTCAATCGAAGCCTACTTGAATAACCATTAAAACAATTTAGCCATACGATTACCATTTACTACCTAACTACATGCAATTTTGATATTATGTTATGTTGTAATCAGATTATAAATCGGAACATGATTTTGAAGTTGATCCTGTTTCGGATTTTTATTCGATCGAGCAAAGTACCAATGCAAAAACGATTTATTAATTTCACATAAGCAAATATATAATTATGGCATGGGTCAATTATATTCTTTCTGAACGAAAATTAAAATATACCTACTAAATTAATAGACTATAATAAAATTAGTTTCAAGAAGGTAAAATGAGTTTGTACCCCGTTCGTTCGTACAATGAGAAATAGGTACGCAACTTTATTTCGGCCTGGTGTCATCATAATCTGTTAGCTTTTTCCTACTAAGTTGAGATCGGCTTTCAGTCTAACCGAATACAGCGGAATACAGAATACAGCGCATTTTACATGAAGCGACTACTTATCTGACCTCCACAACCTAACTCGGTAAGAACTGATTGTCAGACTTTCGGGCTTCTGCTACTTCATCTATCAGAGATATACTCGTATGTATGACAGCCGGATCCGACGCCAAACCTTATTTTCTGAGGCACAGAGGGAACTTGGTATGACATGGATGGTGACCCATTATCACTCCGAAAGCTGCAAATATTGTTGATGATGTTGTCATAAAATGAGAACTGAGTTAAGTTAAAATTTTATGTAAATGATGCAATTCAAAACTGGTGCTTTTAACAGTTTCAGATAAAGCTACTAGCTGTTGCCGTTCACGGGACATGCGTACACCATCTACAGTATCAACAGATCTGCCGCGCGCCGTACCTACGTGTCACAGCGTGGGGACCAGTCACTTCCAACGTAAGCGTGATGACCAGAGATCGGATATTCGGATGCATATATACCTACCTAAAGTTAATTTTTAGCTATGAAAGAATGAAACGGCTTCTTAAAATTTATTTTTTGTAAAAAAATCCCGTGTTGTCAGGAACACCGGGAATGCATAACTAGTCGGTTGTATAGTATGGAAGCGACTTTAAAAAAAATATTTATAAATAAAAACTACCTAGGTATTTCAATAGGTACCTACATGAATTATTCTAGATATATATAGTCCGTTATGTTATCTTGACGTTTTTTGCTACGACAGTTTGGTATCTACCTATCTACTTTACAATATAAGAGGTAGGTAGATATGCATCCGATTCTAAATAAACATAAAATTAGTCGATTCCGTAATCGCGAATTTTTAACCCCCGACGCAAAAGAGGGGTGTTATAAGTTTGACGTGTCTGTTTGTCTGTGTGTCTGTCTGTCTGTCTGTGGCATCATAGCGCCCGAACCACTGAACCGATTTCAGTTTAGTTTTTTTTGGATGAAAGGAGACTTAATCGAGAGTGTTCTTAGCTATGTTTTATAAAAATCGATTGAGCCGTTTAAGAGTTATGGTGGGTTAAAGTGGGGATGGAAGAACCAAAATTCTACAAATGTGCCGTGTCGGGGGTTTTTTAAATTTTTAATTTATAGTTATTTACGATGTATACGAAAGTGCATTATAAGCCAATAGTTGAAAGTAAGTAAATATACATCCGACTCTATAATCAGAAACCTAAATTGGTCGATCGCGGAACCGCGGGATTTTTTCGATACAAAAGCGCATTCCATATTAGCCAGCATCTCATCTTTAGGTGAATGTCGGATGCATATTCACCTAAAGTTATTATTAACATCCTTTATATTTTTCTGGACGTAAATATAAATATTTATAACATAATTTGACTATTTCAAATTAGTTTCAAAACGGGCAAATTGGGATAACCCCCTGCTATTTTCCTGAAACTCCGTAACGTAATTTCGGCCTGCTGTATTGTAATTTATAATTTTATAAAGCATTGTAGGCGGTAATTTTAAGCACGTGATTTGCTAGAGTTCCTATCTTGCTACGCTAATGTATACATATTCTTAGCGTTTATACTTATATCGTGATGCTTGAGATTTATCACTTATTTTATTCACAGAACTAATTATTAAAATAAAACTTAATATTAAATCAAAAGTCATTTATTCAAACTGGGCTGAGAATCAGCACTTTTTGAACGTCAAAATCACATAAGACAGTCCCCCCCTAAACGCCCGCCCTTCACCACTTCCTAGTCCTTTAGCTGGGAAGAAGAAGTGGTGCAACAAACTCCCCAGCAGCACTGCTGTCTGTTCAGTTAGAAGAACTGGATTCTATATAGGAATAAGTAATTAACATTACGAAACACAAAAATATTAAAATTATTTGCCATATGTCAGCTAGCACATGCCAATATTTAAAACTATACTCAAGCAGAAATAAATAATAAAAACAAAAACGCAAACAGAACTTAATACATAATAAAAAGCCTCCTGGCATAAAGGGCGTGCCCGCTTACATATGCAATGCTGCATTATGTTTATATATAGCTGTAACTTGTAGCCACAAATGATAAACTAGGACCTTCGAAGTAAAATAAAGAAACATTAATTGCAGATAATGCTGTTATTTAAAACCAGTGTTTTATATGTTCTAGATAAAACGTCCAGCTGTTTCCGTATTCCAGACATGCGTACGCCATCTTCAATATCACTAGAACAGTCGTGTGACAGTTCCAGTATCATGGTGTCCAGTGTCGTGGAGTCCAGTGCCGTAGAGTCCAGTGTCGTGGAGTCCAGTGTCGTAGAGTCCAGTGTGGTAGATTCCAGTGTCGTGGAGTCCAGTCTCTTCACAAGTAAAGTAAACATAGGCTCAGCATTTAAATCATACATCTACGGTTTTATTTACACAACTCACACACAATACAACTGAACTAAAATTACAACCTTATAAAATGTGCACTAACTAAAATTAAATACTTTTAATTAGAGCCGATTTTTGAACAGTCCCAACCTTAAGAATAAATATGGCGGTTCGACATAATTTCTATACAAAAGCTGTCAAACCGCAATTTTTATTCGTCAGATTAAACTTATCTGAAGATCGGCCCTTAATAATGTTAATCATACCCTGTGTTTTTAACTCTTTTAGATGGAGCTTTAAGCTGTTGCCATTTACCAGACATGCGTACGCCATCTACAATATCATTAGTAATCCCGTGTGACGTACCTACGCGACCCAGCGTGCGGTCCAGTCACTTACCGCGTAAGTTTATTTTTCACGTCCGTACAATTTAAAAGCTGAAAACCTGCCTTCCAAACTCATTTTACATGGCGTTAAAATCATATCTGGGGTTGAATTGTCACGGGTACTAATTACCGTAGAATCCGCTTACACATGTAAAGAGCGAGCGCTCTATGACGCCATGACTGAGCAGAACACGCTTACTAAAGCAATGAACGAGGGAACCGAGACCCCCAAAAGACCAGCTGCTGGTGAAGCAAGCCCACTATCACTAGCCCGCTTTCATATGTACACAGCAAGCGAAGCGAGCCCACCTTTCATGAAAACCTAGTGTAAGAAGCCTACTGTTACGAAGAGTGAACCAAGCGAGCACTCTTTCGACACCAGTGAGTGCCATCTACGCTCATAAATAAGCAAGGTCTTTACGCCTGCAAGTTAATTGTGTAGATCAGTGTTTGTGTCTCATGTTTGCTATTTTAAAGGGCCAGGTGCCGTCCGGAATTTTATTTTGTATAAAGCGTCACAAATTATATTTTTAGTAAAAAAAAATATCATCGTAGCCAACTTGTACGCTCCGCATATTTTTATTGTAAAAAACAGTTTATACCCAATTAACATTCCACGATACGGCAGTTTCATTGAAGATTACAGAGGCCCCACGATCTGACGAACTTTTTTCGCTCATGTATAAGCTGTTTTAGATAGACCTCTCTGTCCCTTATCCGCCTCTTCCTACGATTTGCCGCCTTACTCTTGGGCATTTTTTCTTTGGCCGGGCTCTTACCGGACTGCCTGAACCAGCTTGCTTTGCCTTTACGCAAACACACAACGTGTTTGCGTAAACAATGCATATTTATGCGATAGCAGCAATCGCGGTTGATTTGCTGTAATTTTTTGAAGAGTTCCGTTGTCTGTCTCCGAAACTCATCAAATCCACCAAGAAACCACTTTCGAAAAAAAAAAAGTGCAATTCCGTCTATGACGGTGTTATGCCCGAACATACATAAACATCCGAATTGATAACCTCCTCCTTTTAGAACTAGGTAAAAAAAAACACCGATTTTCAAAAAAACATTACATTAAAAAAAACTATACAAAGTGAAAAATTACTTTAATTTCGGAAGTCGGTAGCAAAAAACGAAAAACAAAAACCAAAGACACCGACTTCCGGAATTAAATATTTTGTTCGCTTTGTATTGTTTTTGGAAGATGGTGGTTAAGAAAAAGAATAAGAAAATGTTTATAGGTTTCACTTTTTAGTTGTGGTACCTACCCCAAACAAAGTCGTATACCACTACTTGCAATGTAAATAACAGTGACAAGAAGTTATACAACATCATCAACAGACACTAAGTGGATAAAATACGTATTATTGAAGCTGACTCAAAAACTACTTATAAATCAGAACTTGACCAAATTTCTAAAGGACCAATCGGGAAGTATTTCCTTTCAAACAAAATAAGAATCGCTTTTTAAATGACGGCGGTCTGAGGTAACAAACATAAGAAAACTGCCGAATTGAGAACCTCCTCCTTTTTTGAAGTCGTTTAAAAATACAGTTTCTACCCAATTATACAACCATACCTCAATAGGGCAGTTTCATTGAAGATCACTAAAGCGCCACCACAAGGTAACTCCGCTCGGTAAGTAGTCGCGCTCCACTCACTCGTGGCGTAAGCTCGCTTCGCTCGCTCGATTTAATAATATGCTTATGTGTTGCACTCGCTTGTCTTGTGGGGTGCTCGCTACGCTCGCTCACTGCTTGAATAAGCGCGCTCTGCTCAATCGTGTTTTCTGTGAGCTCGCTTCGCTTGCTCGTCATGACAATACTCGGTACACTGGGCTGACTTGGGAAATCCCATCGTTAACTCAGCTTAGCTTGATGTGAATATGACCTCTCATGAGTTGGTATAGAGCAAGCTTGGCGTGATAAGAGCTGCCGAATTAGTGTTAGCACCGACTGAGGATGGTTTATGGAACTTTTTTCATCATACTAGCCTACTAAGCTGTATCCTTACCTAAGTCAGGTTACAGCTGTGACCAAACGTTATAACGAAAACAAACAGCGCGATCTTGAACAGCGCCTTGAGTTTTTTTTTTTTACTTTGGATAAAGATGTTGCACAGATATGTATATATATATATATGTTTACGTATAGCACCTGCCTGTAAACGTCATTTAAGCGCCAAAAGATTCTTCTAGCATTCAACGTTACAATTTTGTGTCTAAATCTTATAATTTTATTCACATCGTGTGCTATTTATTTTTTAGGTGAAACATACAGCTGTTGCCATTTACCAGCCTTGCGAACGCAATCGTCTGAATCAACACAACATTTGTGCGACATATCTACTTGTTCTGGTAGTCACGTAACATTGCATGATTCTCGGCAACATTCGGGTCGTCTTCGTCACAATATGCATAAGTATCCCGAGCCCGCCGGTACCTCGAAACATGATCGTCAGCATAGCCGATGTAAAGAGAACCACACGCTTTGTTGTGATCGTAATTCATCTAAAGCATGTAAGCAAGCCATAAAGTCAATGCGTAATGAAGATCGAACTTCACCCACAGAAGCAGGCAAGTCATTATTATTTTGAACCTCTCCTATCGGCACAATCTGTATGCCAATTATTATATTATATTAATTATATTGTTTGAGATCTATGGCTAGGCAACCTGAAAGAATTGCATAAGCACTACGCAACATAAGTAACTTTATTCACTCGGCAACCACAATGCGATCACTCATCCCCGGTTGCTGAAATGTTTTGTTTTGCGCTGAGTATCTGATGAATGTTTACGCATTACTTCTAAGTGTCACGTAGTGTTAGTAAAAACGGGCATTAAATACCTAAAGATAGATAATTCCATGGTAAACTTATTACGATGTCTTCTGAGTGCATTAAAGTTGGTATCGGTTTGATAACACGTACCGAGTACGATGGCGAGATAGTACCACAACTGCCGAACTATTCTGTAACAATCTCACCGTGATAACTTAGGTAAAGTGAGCTTGAAGTGAGTTGTCGATAGTGTCAATTCCCTAGCATCAGGGAGTGATAGGGTCACTTCACCTAAGTTATCACGGTGAGATCGATTGCTCAATAGGTACCAATACCTAAAGAAAAATTTTATTATTTCTATGTCTTCCCATTTTCATGTGCATGCTGTCTAGTAGATGGCTCCGGAACGGGGTGGTTGCGAAGTGTTTGGATAAGCTTTGGAAAATGGTACACATTTACCTCCGGGTAACCGACACTGGCTAGCCTGCAGTCTGAACGTGTGGAAAGGCGTCAGACATCAATAGCATTACCTATTTAGGAATTTACTAAGCATTAATAGACAGCAACCTGATGAAATGGAATCGTACAAAATCTTTTGATGGAAGCAAAGATGTTTTATGATGGAAGGAAAGATGGGTCACCATGTCTAATTCCCATAGCCTAACTGGCTTTTAACAAAATAACAGTACCTGGCAGCCTTAATATGAGAAGGCCATATCGCAGCGACCAGTTCGTTCTTCCACGATTAATACAAGTATCCCACTTTGAGGAGGCATCATTATCTTGTAAGCGTCATGTAGTGTTAGTGAAAATGGGCATTAAATACCTAAAGATAGATCATTCCTTGGTAAAATTATTATGATGCCGTCTGACTGCATTAAATTAAATTACACACATCAAAAGTGTCTAGGGATCAACATATATTTTTGCAATAACTTTTCTCCTGATTGATATTAATTAAAATTTTCTTTAAGGATTCATAAAATAAAGTGTTTTCGTTTGTCACAGTAACGATAAACCAAGTCACCTTTGCATTAATAAAGAAATTTGCCATTTTCCTAATAAAGGGATTTTTGACATTTGAACCACTAACACAAAAGTTCGAAAAAAAGACTGAAATAACAGTTTTCTTTAAAATTTTATTGGGTAACTTAAACAATTAATAATCCGTGTTTCTACCGCGAACACTAACAACACAAGAACATCGGTTTGGCATACTCAAAATGAGTTCATCCAAATCACGCTGTGGAATGGCCGCCCATGTTCGTTGCAACAACAAAAAAAGGTCTTCTTGCGACTGGATACCCTCCATATTCGGCAGAGCTCTTCTCTGTAGCATATCCCATGCATGCTCAATCGGGTTCAAGTCTGGCGACTGAGCAGGCCAGGGCAGGACATTGATGTTAGCTGCGGCGAGAGTCTGTCTTACAACTCTTGCGGTGTGCGGTCGTGCATTATCATGCATTAACTGAAATAAGGGACCGATTTGCACTTGTAGAGGAACGATGACGTCTGATACAATCGTCTCAGCATAAATTTGAGCGTTGAGGTTGCCTCTGATCCAAATCAACTCAGTTCTTCCGCCGATCCAAATACCCGCCCATACCATGATGGTTCCACCACTATAAGGATGGACTTCCTGGCAGGATTTTAATCGCTGTTGGCGTCCAGGGGTTCTCCAGTGTCGTATACGTCTTGTATCCGGTCTCATACCAAAACGAGACTCATCAGAAAAGCACACGAAACGCCATTGTTCTTCTGCCCAATTTCTGTGTTCAAGAGCCCATTGATATCGAATCCTACGATTGTGCATTGCTATAGGTGGTACCCGTAGCGGTCTTCGGGAATGAAGGTTCACTTCATGCAAGCGGTTTCTGACTGTTTGGTCGCTAATTAAGTTCCCTGAAGAGTGATGAAGCCTCACGGCTAACATCATGGCGGTTATTGTTGGAGCTCTTCGAGTTAAGATTTGAATGTATCGGTCTTGTCTCCGTGTGGTGCAGCGATACCGTCCTCCATGGCGCTCAGCCACGGTACCAGTGCTTCGGTAACGTGTCCAAAGTCGACTGATAACACTCTGACTTGTATTCAGAGCTAAAGCCACAGTACGTTGCCGGGAACCAGCTTCTATCATTCCCACGGCTCTGAGCATTTCTTCCCTGCTTAAATGACGTCGCCGCTCCATAATAACGTTGGTTTTAATCAGTAGTAGGGAAACAGTAGCACTAATAATGTCTTCAATGCGTTGTATGTTTTTATAGGGAAAATATTGACAGCTGATTTTCATCTTTTACTCGAATTTGATTCACAGTTCCTGATTCAAATTATGAAATGCACCAAAAAGGATCCATATAAATTTATAAAATCATAAATTTATTACAAAGCCACATCTTAATCTCAAGAAATCCGCATAAAAATGCTTGATCCCTAGACACTTTTGATGTGTGTATTATAATTTATTCCTTTTTTTTCTTTACATCACAGTGGTATCAGAATACCAGCACGTACTACGGATTTGTTTTCGCATCTCTATGATGCCTTTTTGTCTGTGTACAGACTTTTTATTGTTAGTATTTCTTTCTTACTATTTCTAAAATTCGATCTGGCTATTTCAGATTACTCGAAGAAGGAAAACTCCATGCTTGAAAATTTAAATCACTTCGAGGGTCAAAGTCAACGTCGAGCAATCCGGCAGTCTACCATGCCAAAAGTCTTCGCTACTGAAGAGGATTGCGTATGCACACGTATAAAGAGAGGTGCGGGTACGATAACAAATGAAATATCAAGTCGGCAGCCGCGCCATCAAGCAAGCCAGCAGCCGCGCCATCAGGAGATCCAACAGCAACACCATCAGGCAGGCCACCAACCACACCATCAGGAGAGCCAGCAGCCACGCCATCAGGAGAGCCAGCAGTCACGCCATCAAGAGAGCCGTCACCAGTCGCGCCACCAGGAGAGCCAGCAGCCACACCATCAGGCAAGCCAGCAGCCGCGCCATCAAGAGAGCCAGCAGCCCCGCCATCAGGAGAGCCAGCAGCCGTGCCACCTGGAGAGCCAGCAGTCACGCTATCAGGCAAGCCGGCAGTCTAAAATGCCAGAAGACTCCCCTATTGAACAGGATTGCATTTGTGAAGAGATTGATGATGCAGACACCAAAACAGATGAAATAATAAGTCAGCAGCGACGACTTCGGTCAAGCCAGCAGCCGCATCATCAGGCAATCCGGCAGTCCAATATGTCAAAAGATTCTGCTAGTGAACACGATTGCAATTGTGAAGACATAGATGATGCAGACACCATAACAGATGAACTAATAAGTCAGCAGACACGACCTCGGTCAAGCCAGCAGCTGCGTCTTCGGTCAAGCCAGCAGCTGCATCTTCGGTCAAGCCAGCAGCTGCGTCTTCAGGCAGTCAGGAAGTCCAAAGTACTCAACTTCTCCGATGTTAAAGAGGATTCTAAAAGTAAAGATAAAGAGGGCTCAGACGTCGTACCAAACGAAATAGGAAACCAGGATCCGTGCTTTCAGGCATCCTGGAAGTTCAAAATGCTAAAAGACTTTGCTGGAGAAAATAATTGTGAATGTCAACAAAAGCCAATAGACTTCGCTAATTACGGGTTTTGCATATGTCAAGAGAAAGAGGCAAGAAACAGGTTATACCGCCCTACAGACCAGATCCAATACCAGCCGGCACAAAAGGCAGAAGAGATATCAGCGGTACTGCAAGTTCCAGTGTACGCAAAAAAAAGAACAATAACAAAAATAATTTCTCGTATCAGAAAATCAATCTCTCACAAAATGTATGAAACCCCTAAAGACGTAGAGAGCTCTAAAACTAGCAAAAAGAAGGCAAAAAATGACATATGCACATGTAACGAGGACAAACCAGTGAGCATTAAAGAATCAGAAAGCCACAAAGGTAATGAGGACAAACCAGTGAGCCTTAAAGGATCAGAGAGCGACAAAAGTAGCAAAAAAAAGTCAACAGTAATTGCCCCCAAACCTGTCCCAGAGAGCACCAAAACTAGTAAAGATGCAAAAGTCATATGCGAGTGTAAGAAGGTAACAATCTTATGCAAATGTAATGGTGAAAAAGTGTTTTGTGATTGTAAGGAGGAAAAGGTCATATGTAAGTGTAACGGGAAAAAAGTCTTTTGCGGTTGCAAGGAGGAAAAAGTCTTCTGCGATTGTAGGGAGGAAAAGGTCTTCTGTGGATGTAAGGACGAAAAGATCTTCTGTGAGTGTTCCGAGGACAAACCAACTACACAGAAGGCCGAAAATAAATCTGGGAAGTCGAAATCTCATCATATTGTCCAAACGATGCCTGAACCTGAACCCCAGCCACAACAGGTGCCTACTGGTGCTGCGCTTGAAGTAATCTATGATGGATATCCCTATGAGCATAATTGTGGGTGGATAGATCTTGTGGAACTCATGAGATTGAGGTCAGAGTTGACAGAGTCAACGTCAGGCTTCAAAGCATGTAAGAAGAGTAAACAACAACAAAAAAAGAAC
The DNA here is from genome assembly GCA_937001585.2 of Brachylomia viminalis. Classification (NCBI taxonomy): domain Eukaryota; kingdom Metazoa; phylum Arthropoda; class Insecta; order Lepidoptera; family Noctuidae; genus Brachylomia; species Brachylomia viminalis. Next base: position 34,669,997 of record OW443293.2, read on the forward strand.
GATGTCATTTTGGAAAAACCGGAAGCTGAAATTGAACTAGATTTTGAAGATGCCATCAAATACTATGTGGGTAAGAACCTAGAACTATTTCGAGATTTACTGCCACCACTCGAATCAGACCAGGAGAAGTATCAAGGCAAACAAGGTCAAAAACTGCTTAAAATAAAAAGAGCAAAAGCAAAAAAAGAGAAAGAAAAGGCAAAGAAAAAAGGCAGAAATAAGGGAAAAGACACTTCAGAGGATTCAGATGAATACAAAAAAATCCGATTACCAAAAGAATTATGTGAATGTCCTTATGGATTACCACCTCCGGAAATGTCTTACGAAACTATTACACTTTCACCAGAGGCTTCTGAAGAGCTAGCAAACCAGTATCCTAAAGGAATGAAACTTTGTCTTGGAGGCAGAGGTCTCGCACCGATGAGGCCTGTGCTGTAGCCGGCGCTTCAGGACGCGCCGGTGTAGCCGAGACATCGGTCAGTCGCACCGGCGCGGCTGCATGGAGAAACTAAATGCACCATTTCTTATGTTCGTATTTCAGAGTTTATGTTAAGTAGCACCGTAAAACTACAGATTTTGTGTATTTTCTAAAATGTGTTGTGTATTATTTTTGTAACGTTGTTTGTAATAATAAATATTATTTTATCGAATTGAGATGTTATCATTTCTTTAACTGCACATTATTACGGCATCGCTGGCACGGGCCGGAGTGGACCGAAAGCGGATCGGCCGGTACGATGTGTAGAGGTTTATAAATAATCATCTTACGGAGCGGTCCTTAACGGCAGGTTCGTTTATAATGGGTATCATTTAAGCTATTACCAATTTAATTAGTTTTGTGTTTCTTAAATAATAGGGTTTGTCCTCCAAATAGTAGATCTGTCACCAAAATGTAGTCACCAAACAATGCAAAATCAGTTCCACAATAAATCACCTAAAATCCTGAGATATAAGGTCTAGTACCAAATAAATGTTTTTGTATGTATTATAATAGGTGTGTCCTAATAAGTATTTAAGCAAACTAATTTAAAGAGATCACCAATAGTAGTAGTTTTCTTATTCACCACGGATCGATTGATATACATAATATGTCGACGGTAGGGCTTGGTCGACGGAGCCCCGCTTCGCGGGGCTCCTACTTCTGGGTGGTTTATAAAAAAATAACCACAAAGGGGATGGCGGGGTCTCTCGACCCCGCCATCCCCTTCTAACCTGACCTGTCCGAGTCGGGGTGCCCTAAAGTCCAGATTGCATCCAGTTTCTCCTGGTAATTTGTCTCGGGTATCATTTAAGCTATTACCAATTTTATTTTATATTAGTTTTGTGTTTCTTAAATAATAGGGTTTGTCCTCCAAATAGTAGATCTGTCACCAAAATGTAGTCACCAAACAATGCAAAATCAGTTCCACAATAAATCACCTAAAATCCTGAGATATCAACCTGGGAACAATTTTTGTTTATCTGAGAACGAAAATATTTCGTGGCGATAGATCTATTTATTAGGTGATACAACTTGATGACAAATATAAATTTTGGTGATAGAAAATATAGTTCCCGTTTATAATGAGAAGATGATCATCTTACGTACAACCTTACAAGGATCTTTAGGCGCGTGGCCAACTTTGAACTGACGATAATGCCGCCATCTTGTTTAGTTACTAACACTAACAATAGATCGCACAAATGTTTTTCTTGTAGAGTGCTACAAGGATCTTTTGGCGTTCGAATGACGTTGACAGGGGGGGGGGGGGGCGCAGTTGGTAACATGTGTGTAATTGTTTTGTGAATTTGGAATGAAAAAACCAGATAGTGTTGGCGTTAGTTCCGATTTTGGCAGCGCATAGCATAGTCTCAAGGTAAAATAAAATCTGCACTAAATTATTCAGCTAAAATGTGTTTCAACAAACAGTTCCTATTGTTATAATGTTGGCTCCCCTGTCTGTAAAGATATGAGATGTGGGAAGATGATTCTCAAGATTAAGTTTCATTTTGTTTCTTTTTTATCTTACCCAAACCATTAAGAAGTGGTAAAAGACAGACTGATGGTGTTGGAAGTGAAGAACTTTTGTGAGCTAAAAAACGTAAAAAGGCCCCACTTATTCCGTTAAGATGTGTTCAGGCCCGTGCTGCCGCCATTACAAGTTAGAGCGAGGCCCCATTAGTGCGTTGCGCTGCGTTGCGTCGCGTCATCGCAACGGAACAACGCATTGTATGCCACACCTGTGTTGCGTTGACGCTGTGCCAACGCAACGCAAGAGGGTATGCACGCCGTCGTAGCTGCGTCTCGGTTTAGCCTTCGCAATGGATAGATACAAACTGTCCGTCGTCGCAGCGGAGCTCCGACAGCGCAGCGCATCACCCTCCCTCCCGCTTCATCTCTTGTCCGTCGATCCGTTGAAACGTCGCGCGCGACGACGCAACGGTCTAATGGGGCATGTCATAAAAAATATATGGAAAACGACGCAGCGACGACGATGCGAGGACGCAACGCAGCGCAACGTACTAATGGGGCCTCGCCCTTAGTGAAATAGGGTTACCAGAGGTAGTCTCATTACGTCCCTAACCCTCCACAGCTAAAATGAGAGACTTTCAAATATGTACTCCTATTTATATTAAACTATTTACATATTCAAATTTTATTTAGAAAAGTAGGAAATTTAGGTAGATTTTTTGGATAGGACAGGTGGTTTTTATATTAGAGATATCTGAAAAAACTTTGTCAAAGATAACCATTTAAGGCGAGGTGGCAGCCAGCACATCGACAAAGATTTCGACTCCGCGCAAAAGTGGTCCTAGACATAAAACTGTTGAACTGGATGATTTCGGACGTTGTCATATAAGTTATTACGGCATAAAATACATTAATTTTATTCTGTCAGAAAAGCAATGCCTACACTGACTAAGTTATTGCATGAAATGCGACGTGAGATAGATTTCAAAGGGAGTTGCAGAACTTTGTAGGCAATTATCAAGGATATAGGGTTTTATTTTAAAAATTGCAGATCCAAAAGAAAGATATTGATGGAGAGGTTTTATTTTGTCGCCTGGCGTTATCGCTATCTGGAAGACCTAAGAAAGAATCATCTTGGAAACCAGCGACTGGTTGTATATTTGGATAACACTTACTTACACGCAAAATATTGCGCAGGCAAGTGTTGGCCAAATAAACCAAGAAGGCGTATTAGCCGGTGATTCTAAAGTGGGACCACGCGGGTGGCGTCATGGGCTTTTTACCCAAAGCTCAACTGATATTCAGATCTCAGTCGCAAGCCGACTATCACGACTATTATGAATAGAGCCAATTTTTCAAAAAGCTTGTAAGCATGGCTTGGCTTTTACCAAATCACCCCCCCCCCCCCCCCCCGTCCAGTCAATTGTTGTCATGAATAATGCCTCCTACCTTACAAAGCACCCAAACAACAATCCAACAACAACCAATGCAACATTGGATTCTAAGTAAAGGTCTTGCTTATTTACCGACTATGGTACAAGGTCAGTTATTAGAACTCACCAAAGAGCACAAAAACCCGCCTATATATGACGCAGACCAGATAGTGGAAGTCCATGATCACAAAGTGGTAAGGTATTGACCCCATTGACTCTTTATGGAGTTTGTTATAAAGACGAATCATTGTCCACAAACATATAACTCAGGAAGAATGGAGAAAGGAATGAACGCATGTGAAGAACATTGAAGAGAAATATTACGCTGATGATCCAGCTTTTGATAGTGATATGTACAGATTTATTATTGAAATGACTATAAGTGAGTGTAGAGAGTGATTATAAGGCAATAAAAGTGACACTTCTGATGCGGATGATAAGGACAATGGCAACACTCAGGTGTCTAATAGAGTTGAACGATCATAGTTATATTAAAATAATCATTTTAATCATTATTGTTTTTTATTACCATCCTAACTTTACAAAATGAGGGGTTTCAAGATGACTGTAAAATGGTAAAACATCCTACTTTCACGATCACATAACTTTTATTACAAATAATTAGGTCGGGAGAAAAGTTCTTTCGTATCTTATATACAAATTCAAGGCTAGAGCTCGTGTGGCACCCAAATATCGAGTTTTTTTGTATACACAGACTTTTTCAAATGGAACATAACAGACTTGTGGTCATCTTTTTTCAAAAATGACATCTCTTTATCCTTAACTGGGTGACCAGAGCGAGCTGCATCTTTGACATCTAAATTCCCGGAACTGAAAACGCTTGATTAATGTTTTTGCTACTCTTACTGAAACAGCGTTAAGTTCATAAACGTCACATGTTTTTTTTCGCGACTTATGTCGCATTTTTCACAATGTATCGAATTTCTTCGTTAGATTCACTCATTTTGGAAAAACTTTTTCCCCGACCTATTAAATGTTATGAAAAGCACTGCCATATTGAAAATACCTCATTTCAAAATTTCTTTCAAAGAAACACAGTTTGTGTAATGTTGTAACACTGGTATACATTGCTGCCAACGTAACGGCAAGGGAAACACTATTTGCTGAAACGCACGTTTTAATAATTTTTATTAGATAAAGCCAAAATACAAAGGCTTTCGTAAGTCGGTAAGCACATTTAAAAAGATCGTACGTTATCTCGATTAAAACCTTTGTAACAGACGGGCAAAATAGTGAAAAAGATCCGCTTTTCCATTTTAGGTCGGAATCTTAAATAAAGGATCCATAGCAGGTTATTTCGAGTCCCAACCTTCTGTTTTGTTTTATAGCACTGTGACTTATAGATTAAAGATAAATTAACATAAAAAGTACTTTTTCGTACCACTTGCTCAAAAAAGTGACATTCTATGCCACAAAAAGCGAACATTACAATAGTCATTTTTAATCTGTTAAAAACAGGGAAAGAAAATTGTACTCTACCTATTACTAAACCAATTAAAGACTTGACTAAAAGGTCACAGCAACCAGGCCAGTAAAATTAAAAAAAAATAATAAAAAAAAAATTATACCTACTGAATTTCATTCATCCGGCGGAGAATGTGTTTAAGTGTGAATTTAAATTTGGAATACTTACCGAAATGTATACTGAACTACATCTGTGTTTACACCATTGAGTTTGTATCTAAAGCATTAGACATCTTTTTGAAAAAGGAATACGCATTTATTATGCAGTTATGATTATTAAATAAAATTACGAAAACCGACGAGGCCGTATGAGCTTGATGCCTTTGCTTTTCCGACAAAAAAATATTAGTCTAGGAATTTGCCGCGTTTTTGTTTTCTTCAATACATAAACGTTAAGTTTATTTTAATTTATTTTTATAAATAAGTTAATGTTCTAAAAATACGTTTAATTGTCATTATTTTTAATAAATGCTTATATCATATTATTATTGTGTTATTTTTTTCGCAAATGGTACGAAAAGTAGAGTATTTTCCTCAGTGATAAAGCTGTCATTAGTCTTGGGTGAACTTAAATCCCTCGCTACACTCAGGACTCGTCTTAAATCGCTCGCTTCGCTCGTGATTTAAGTTTTTAACACCCTCGCTACGCTCGGGAGTAAACCTCGAGTCCTTCCTTACGCTCGCGATTTAAATCGTCACCCGCGACAGAAGACACTGCTTTATCCCCTTGGTTAATAATCTACTTTAGGTAATTCCCTACAATAGTCTTTTTGTTTACCCAAGCGAAGATGGGGCGGGCTGCTAGTTAATAAATGAATGGGTAAATAATTGATATCATATACATTTAATAATACAAATAAGGTTATAAATTAAATACAAGTTGCACGATTTTCATGAAAAAATAACACAAATACAAGCACGACAGTCTTACGTTGTTAATAAACTACCCTTTGTTCACAAAAAACACAGATCGCACGAAAAAAACGCAACATATCCAATAGTAATAACGCCAATCATAATTGTTATATTTTAATAAGTATTTCGTTTTTGGGATATAGTATTTTAAAGTAAGTCTGCACAATTTGTGAGTTACGGCATGTAACGCACGAAGTATACAGACTTCAATAAAATACTATTACAATATTTTTTTAAACAGTAAGACTGTCACCAAAATAAATATGTAACCAGGGTCGACATTATACAGTTGAAGTTTGGTAAGAAACTGATAGAAGTTTCAGAATAAAATTTAATTAGATAAATTAACTATTTGTTTTCTATTAAAAAATGAATTGTATTCGAAAATGTCCATCGGTTTCTTACTAAACTTCAACTATATCCGACGACCCTGGTTACTTATCACTTTTGGTGAACTTACATGGATTTGTGCAAAATAGTTCTTGACCCTTTCAGGATAAATATCAAATAATAATCGGTCACGTGATCAAATCATGTAAAATTTCCACGAACGACATCACGTTCGCCGACGATAATCGAAAACGATATGGCCTGTCTTAACGTGAACAGAAAGTAGGTACTCATAAACTCTGAAATATAAAAAACATATTAATTCTGATTAATTTAAAACTAAATGGTGCATTTACTTATGACGTCTCAGCATAAAGAATTCTCGAGACATGTCTGTGCAATCCACGCCAGCAATGCCAGTAGTACCGTCTTTGACAGCGATACTAAATTTAAATCCTTGCGGAAATTTACTTTCTGTTTCGTCAGAAAACTCTGTCGTGTCATAAGAAATTGGCGTGTTTTCTTCATTTGTTGTTGTCGTTTTGTTTATTATGCCTTTCTTTGCTTCTTTTTCTGCTTTTTTTCGTGCCTTTTCCATTATACTTTTTTCCTTTGCAACCATTTTTTTAATATTTTTGTCCTCTTCAACTTTATTCTCCTCAGCATCGCGCTGGCTCTCTAGTTCTTCCTGGATCAACTGCCGGAAACATTCTGGATTCATAGTTGCAAAGTACCTAATAGCCTCACCGAAGTCTAATTCAATGTTGTCTTCTGGTAGCGCAACTTGAACATTTCCCACATGGACTTCGGACTTTTCTAATTTTCTCCTCTTACATGCTTTGAATCCTGAAGTTGACTGTGTCAACTCTGATCTCAGTTTCTTGAGCTCCCCTGTATCTAACCACTTACAACTAGGTCCAATGCCTTCATAAAGGTATCCTTCAGGTGTTTCTATAGGTGGCAGCCCTAGTATACGTGGAGGCAGTTGGGGGGGGCATCGCTCCTGTCGAGGTATCGGTGGACCACCAGGTTCAGTTTCTATTTTGTTTTTTGGTTTTCCCGTCTTATCCTCTTCACACTTGCATGTGACTTTTCCTTCCGTCTTATCCTCTTCACACTCGCATAATGATTCCCTCCCTTTCTGTTTGCTAGTTTTAGGGCCTTTTAGGTCTTTAGGGCTCTTTATCTCTTTGGGGCTCATTGTTTTGTCCTCTTTGCACTCGCATGTTATTTTTTCCTCTGTCTGTTTGCTAGTTTTATGAGTATTTAGTTCTTTAGGGCTTTTTAACTCGTTGGGGCTCGTTGGTATGTCCTCTTTGCACTTGCATGTTAGATTTCCTTCCTTCTGTTTGCTAGTTTTAGAGCTCTTTAGTTCTTTAGAGCTTTTTAACTCTTTGGGGCTCATTGATTTGTCCTCTTTGCACTCGCATGTTATTTTTTCCTCTGTCTGTTTGCTAGTTTTATGAGTATTTAGTTCTTTAGGCCTTTTTAACTCGTTGGGGCTCGTTGGTATGTCCTCTTTGCACTTGCATGTTAGATTTCCTTCCTTATGTTTGCTAGTTTTAGGGCTCTTTAATACTTTGGGGTGCATTGGCTTGTCCTCTTTGCACTCACATGCTGTTTTTTCCTCTTTCTGTTTGCTAGTTTTAGGGCTCTTTAGGTCTTTAGAGCTCTCTGACTCTTTGGGGCGCATTGGTTTGTCCACTTTGCACTCGCATGCTGTTTTTTCCTCTTTCTTTGGTGTGTCCTTTTCACACGCGCATACTAGTTCTTCCTCCTTTTGCGTGCTAGTTTTAGGGCTCTTGCGGTCTATAGAGCTACTGGGGTTCTTAAGTTTACTTGGAGCCAGCTGGCCCACCTGGCTCTTTAGGGTTTCATTTGTTTTAGAATTGGACTTTTTAATATAAGTCAATGATTTTGAATTTATGTTGCTAGTTTTTGGGGTATCTAGGTATTTAGGGACCACAAGTCCGTCCTCGTTACACACGCATGATTCTCCTTCCTTCTGTTTGCTAGTTTCAGGGCTCTTCAGGTCTTTAGGGTTACTGGGATCCTTAGATTTACTTGGTGCCAGCTGGCCCACTTGACTCTTTAGGGTTTCATCAATTTTAGTACTAGTTAACAATTTTGACGTGCCAACTAGGTCTTCAGGGCTCCCTAACACTTTGAGGCTCATTGGTTTGTCCTCTTTGCTAATTTTAGAGCTCGCTAGCGATTGTGGTACCGGTGGTATCTCTTCTGCCAGTTTTGCCGGCTGCTGGTCTATTGAGTCCGACAGTCTGACAATTGTTTTTGCTTGTTCTGGCTTTAACATTGGGTTGTGTTCTTGACATGGGCATATAAAACCACGTGTAAGTTTTAGTTTTTTCTCGTCACATGCGCATAAAATGATTTCTTTCTTCTGTTTGCTAGTTTTAGGGCTCTCTAGGTCGTTGAGACGCATTGTTTTATCCTCATCACAAGTGCATATGAGTTTGTCCTTCTTCAGTTTGCTAGTTGTAGGGCTCTCTAGGTCTTTAGAGCCCTTTGATTTGTCCTCTTTACATCCGCATATAATATTGTCTGTCTTCAGTGTGCTAGTTCTAAAGTTCTTTGGGTCTTTAGGACTCTCTAGCTCTACGGGAGTAATTGGTTTGTCCTCTAGACACCCGCATAAGATTATGCCCTCGTTCAGTTTGCTAGTTTCAGGGCTCTCTATGTCGTTGAGACGCATTGGTTTGTCCTCGTCACACGTGCATATGATTTTGTCTTTCTTCAGTTTGCTAGTTGTAGGGCTCTCTAGGTCTTTAGGGCCCATTGGTTTGTCCTCTTTACACCCGCATATAATTTTGTCCGTCTTCAGTGTGCTAGTTCTAGGGTTCTGTAGGTCTTTAGGACTCTCTAGCTCTATAGGAATAATTGGTATGTCCTCTAGACACCCGCATAAGATTATTCCCTCCTTCAGTTTGCTAGTTTCAGGGCTCTTTAGGTCTTTAGAGCTCTCTAACTCTGTAGGGCTCATTGGTTTGGCCTCTTTACACCCACATTTACTCTCTTTCAATTTGCTAGTTTTAGGACTATCTAGGCCTTTAGGGCTCTCAAAGTCGTTAGGTATTTTGGGATCCTTTGCAGGTGCCTTGCTCATGCACGGTAATCGGAACCAACCGAAACCTACACCTGAAACATGTAACAGGTTATGTATGTATATCCAAGTGGGGCTTGTGGCTTAGCAACAACAGCCGCACAGGTCGATCGATCAGGTTAAGCTACGCTTGCCGTGGTTGGTCAGTGAAAGGGTGACCATGATGACATACCAAGACCCCTCCGTGCCTCGGAAATCACGTTAAGCCGTTAGTTCCAGCTGTCATTCGTGGATCTTTGACAGTCGTTACGGGTCGCCAGAAGGCCGAAAGTCTGACAACTAGTCTTACCAAGGGGTATCGTATTACCCAGTTACTGGGTTGTGGAGGTCAGTTAGGCAGTCGCTCCATGTAAAATACTGGTATTCAGCTGCACCCGGTTACACTGGAAGCCGATCCCAACATCGTTGGGATAAGGCATGTTAGAATGAAAATGTGAAACCGATTGATAATAATTTGTATAGAAACTTAACAAGTACGTACTATGGGCAAAAATAAAGCATGCTCAGTTTTGAAAATATTTCGATAGGTCTTTAACATCGTACATCTTCCGTGTTTTCTTTTTTGAATATTGGTGTAACTACGGGAATATTCCTTCCTCAAGACACTGTATTTATTATGTAGTTGATGATTGGAGCAATTTCGTACACTACACTTTTTATTATTTTAGTGGAAATTCCATCATAACCTGTACTGTTAGTGTTTTTTAATACCATGATGATTTTGACAACATCGTAAGGAGTAGCTGGTGTTAAAAAACAGGAGTGTGGTTTGTTATGGGTTAGAATATTAGCGTAGTTTATTGTATTATTCGATAGTTTTGAAGTGTCATCAATAAAAAAGTTATTGTTTGTGCTATAGTATCAGGAGCAGTTATAAGTTGGTTATTATATTTTATTCTATTAATTTTTTCAGGGGGGTTATTGTTCATGTATTTATTGATTATTTGCCACACTGCTTTACATTTATTTGTGGCCGTTTGGTTATGATAGTTATTTTGCGACCTTTGTGTAAGTTTTATGATTGTTTTAATGTATTTTGCATATTTCTTAAAATCAGTCCTATCTCTATTTTTACCTGATAGTCGATATGTTTTAAGTAGCATTATTTTACGGAGGGAACATATTTTTAATCCTTTAGTGAGCGATTTAGTATTTCATATGATACTTGATGTTTAAGTAGCATTATTTTACGGAGGGAACATATTTTTAATCCTTTACTGAGCGATTTAGTATTTCGTATGATACTTGATGCAAATGAAAGGTTAATTAAATATGTGAATATAGAAATTAATGCAGTGTGGCACGCTTCAATCATTGTTGTGCTAATTCCATCTTAACATTCGGAGTTAGTATTATTTAAAGCCATTATCTCTTTTTTAACTTCATCTTCAGTCATGAAACTAAGAAACGTGTTAGTAGGAATTAAAAATGTATCAGAGTTATTAAGTAAATGTTAAGGTATTTGTCGAGTGTGTCAGTGGGATACGATAGTATCTGTTAGCTAATTGTAATTCAGAATTATTATTATCATATTTTGTATTAAAAATTACCTGATTAATGGCTGACCACGTCGCTCCTATATTTTGTTTTTTTTTATGAAATTAATATTAGAATTCATTTTTGCATATCCTATTAAATATAATACTAATCATCTGTAATATTGAAAACAAGATAGAATATTTACTGTAGTCTATAGATCCAAACAATAATTAACACTGAGCAGTTAAGTCACGGTAATCACACAGCCGGAATTTCATAGACGCAAATGTCCGGCTTGGGATCTAAGCCATTAAAAGCGCTCACACAACCCCCATAGATATCCCTTAAAAAACCCACACATCCCCCAGAAACAACACTCATATCTCATTTTCCCCCACAACCCAAGCATAGAGCCCAAATATCCCTATTTTCTTCACATATTTCCCCCAGAAATCTCAGTTGTATTTCCTACAGTAAGTCCACCTACTCATCTATATGTATATAGTTTGATGGCATTATTACTATTGATTAAATAACAATCACAGTTCAAAAGCCTACATCATTTAAATAAATGTATGTTATTTAAAATAGTTAATATTATAAGTAGTTCTATCTATCGCATTAGGTTCCAAAACCTGCAGTGCAAGTACGGACATTGCATCGATAAGACATCGAGATCGCTAAGGTTCGCATTTTTATCGATCTTGTTATCGAATTTGGAAGTACGTAACACGCGACGATAAGATTTATCGTGGGCCGATTCGAGTCGATAAAGATCGTTTGTCAAATGGCAATACTGAGGACGTCCACAGACAAACCATTTAAGGTGGGGTTTCTGTGGCACGACTAATGTCCGAAACATTTAGAAAATCCTTTTTGTTCATACATTTTTGGCATTGTAAACAATATTTATGGGTATAATTCAGAGAAGCTACCAGTATTTACCATAATTTCCGTTTGTTTTCGTAAAAATACAGAAAATATGCTATCTTCTCAAATTAAAGTCGAGTTTAGTTGTTTACCTTTGCCAAAAAAAAAAAGTTTGTTGTTGACATTTCTTGAAGTTTGAGAAAAAAACTTATCTGTCTGTATCCGTAAACACGGTAAACTATAAACAAACTGTAAGTACTTTTTCGTATAACTTGAGTTTAATTAAATGAACAATACTAAGGCCCGCTTGTACCAAAACTTTGAGTTAAATAAATAACTCGAGGTTTACTAACTCACTGTTAATGTTTTAAATTTTTAACTCACAGTATAAATTGCACCAGTAAAAAATAACCCAGAGTCAACTAACCCGAGTCTTGTCATGTTCATTTGTTATATTCATTCATTCTTTTTACATCCGGCAAAATATGGTAGATCGAATGCTAAATGAATTAGTATACTGCTCTCTCTCGCTCCACAGTACTTTGAATAAGTCTATTCCTTTATGTCAGATTAGAAATGACACATGGTTCTTTGTCGCGTTATATTGACTGTCGTTACTTGAGCGTGTTGCATTTGCATTGTTGTTTATACTTATTATTTTGTGAAAATAAATTAGGCGGACGCGGAAGATCTTCAAAATGGAAAAAAAACCTCGTTACGCGGTTCATTCGACTTCATTCGCACATGAGTACAATCTATTGCCCCAATGATACGTGGAAATCGTGAAATCTGGTAAAATTCCAATGCCGCCTGCCTTTGCTCTTCACCGGTAGTTGGCATAAATATAAATTGTGGATATAACCGAGCTATAGCATCAGTGACCTTATGTATGATCCTGCATGCTGTTGACTCATGTACCCCAATGACATCTCCGCAAGTCAGTAATTGACTTCCAGTGGCGTAAAACCGTAATGTACATAGTAGTTGGTTCACAGGTGATACAGACTCACTGGAAAAATAAAATTAAACAATACTTTATATAGGTACCTATTATTAGTTGTATTGTACCTACATATGATACACTAGCAGCGTAGCAACACATAGTAGGTCATTATCATTGTACTTAAATCCAATATCCAGTCTATTTCACACTAATTACTAAAAACGTAATGTCGGTCACATGTAGGTACTTACTTTTTATTCGCATTTGTATATTGCAATCTATTTTCAATTTTATCCAATAAATAGAGAACAGTTTCTTTTTGTAGACGAAATCTTCTATGAAAATCTTTGTCTCTTTGTGAGTAAAAATGATCAGTCCGTTCCGCAATTCTTCTGTTATAAAAGTCTGAACTAATGTATTCGATGATCTCTTCATCATCATCAGACAACAACCATTGATTTATCATTTTCAGGACAAAATAAAACCGATATCACTAAATGCAACAAACACAAGACACAAACAAAGCAAAGGAGATCGGACATTTTAGTATGGACTTTGGTCCAAGTGGCGTCGGATGATGAGAACTGCTTTATTCATTTGATAATTTAATATTATAACACGTACTATACCCGCAAATAAATCGACACATGGAGAAAAAAGTAATTGACACATAAGTATTTCACTCATATTATTTTAAGGAGTTATTGTAATATTATTATTTTTTTACTATTTCTAAGCAGATAATTAGAAAAATACGATATATATTACAGGTATTCATTAAAGCACACATAACAACATAACATAACGCCTGTAAACCCCGAAGGCTTAAGCAGAGATATACCTATTATAGTAATAATTATGTGTTTTATATATATTATAGGTTAAAATAAAAGAAACATGAACGATTAATATGTATTTATTATATTAAAATGTGGTTCAAAAATTCTGCAGGATGGCGTATTTGATCTTGGTAGCGAGCCCACCCTAAATACCATACTATGGTCATAATATGGGCGCAAACCCCTAAAGTCCTCTTCCCCGTTATACAGGTACAATAATAATACTGTATGGAATCCAATCCTGCAGCTTCTTCTCCATACATTATGTATGTGTAATAGGTTCTTGACCTGACGTGGCGTGACTGTATCCGCCCTCGTAACAGTGTTAAGTTTGGTTCCGTAATATTATGTCGCTCCAATCCTGCGGGTGGTGCACCGTCACGATAAATATCTATACTGTATATACCACCACGAACGTGCTCACTATAGTAGCTACGCGCTAGCTTTAGTTGATAAGTTCCGAGGGCGAATATTATTAAATCTTCTTCTGACAACCGTGGGAACCCTCGCAATTCTGGAAGATCCCCCGAAATCGCTGTGAAAGCTGCACGCCGTCGGTTCATATTACTGGCCGTTACATATTCTGCTAGATTATTAGGCATATTCATACGCTGGTTAATGATTTCAATAAACCGGTCAGCATATACGCTGTCATGCACTGGCATGTGGAAAGCATTCAACAACGCAGCAGCTATTCTATAATTCGGGAATAGGTGTTTCAGGGCAACGTTGAAATATTCTTGCCTTAGTAGTTTAAAGTCACGCTTGATGCGTCCGAAAACGATCTCCACAACCCAGCGGACCATGGTTACTTTTCTGGACTTATTAGCCTGCATGGTGGTTAGTTGAGTTTCTCCGGGATGTAAAGACTCAGGCGTATGAGTTATGTAGCCGAAACTTCTAAAATCTGGCAAGGCATCCCTAAATCCTTTATCCAAAATAAAAATGTCACCGGGTCGAAAAAAGTAATGGAATACGTCTTGTTCATCGTGAATAACATCTTGCATTATATTTGCATCTGATTTGGTCGCTTTATATGGCCCGTAAATATCTATTATGTATCCATCCGAACATGTCAGTACCAGTGGTTTTATTAAATTCCTGTACTTATGAGGGCTATATGTATATCTCTGAAATAAAAAATTCGCGCTTTTTTGGATATTTTGGTAAGTACCATCAATAATGGTGATAGCAGGTATTTCGTTTTCGGGTTCATTTGGGTTACCGAACAATGCAGCAGGTATTACTAGATTCCTGTTTACTGCTTGTTGTCTGGTTAAATGGTCAAAACCCAAATGTTGAGGCACAAAGTCTTCTAGTAGACACTCTTGTGCCAAATGTACGAGCCTCTCAAAGTGTCTTCGGCTTATGCCATACAGAGTCGCTAGCCTGTCGTCCGATTCTCCACTTCTGAGTTTTGATAGGTACATTCCTAATATTTTCTTTGGCTGGGTACTCCTTCTACTCAAAGATGGTGTTTCAGCTAGAATTACGTTGAATTCTTCGAGAGTCCGCCCGGTCCAGTAATGCAATTCGTCTGCTGACATATTTTCAACATGTTCAAAATCCATGTGTGTTGTATTTGTTATGACATTTTTTTAAATGGATATTATGTCCATTATATGTGCACTCGAAAAATCATGCGATATGTTTGGGGCTTCAAATAACTCCTCCCAATTATTTGATTGCATATGTTCGTCACATACTCTAGCACTTGGTGGCACATAATAGTTTGCGTTAATCAAAAAATCGGCCTTTACTCTCTCAGGTATCCGGCGTCGCGATATCATACGGCAGCCATAAAAAATACATGCATTTGCTGTATTTGGAGCACGAGATAACTCCGACAGATTTAATGACAGAAGTAAATCAGGTTGCTGTAGTTGCTGTACTTCGTCCTGATCTATATTTCCAACTGCATCTTCCCGTGGTGTTGAAGGTTCTGGCAAAGGATCTTGCATAGTACCCTGACCCTGAGCCCTTTGACTCCTTAACCAGCATGGACGACAGACGTATTCTCTGCCATTGAATATAACCTACAACAAAAAAACAAAAAAGTTGTCATGACTTTTCACGAGCAATACCTACTACGTACATTTTATAGATTTTTTCCGTTACCATGTGAACTCCCAACCTACCAAGTAAGTAGGCATTATTAGTAAACTAAACCGTTAACATTGTAAAAATCAATTGTTAAGCTGTAAATAACTTGCTCACGGATATTTGTAAAGCTAAGGACAAAGATTTTTTGTCAATAATAAATATGTGTACTTGGATGTGAGAAATAACTATCACTATAATAGTACTCTTTCTTATACTTATACCTAATAAATAGCTCTTCCATAATAACCAGCTCTTTAAATAACTCTTTCACGGTAACTATAGAAAATGCAGTTTGGTATTATCTATTGCACCAACAATCAACAGCAATATGGCTTAAAAGGTACATACCTGTCGCGGTGCAATTGATGCGAGTATCTGTGCTGAGATGGATGGGTTTGACTCGAACAGATTTCGGGTAACATTTTGCCTTTCTCTTCGTAACACTGAACGATTACACACTAAACACACAATGCCAGCACTAGGCAACATCTTGAAAGTCCAATCCAAAAGCAATATCACAAGTCCGTTTCAACGTGCCAAAGTAATCGAGTAAGTAAATCAAAATATGTCCAAAAAGAAAGCCGGTAAGAACAAAATTATGAAACCAAACGATGTCCTTGCTGAATAATAGCGAATGACTCACTGACCAGTGAACAATACGCGCGGCGCAGGAGCATCACCCCCCGCCACCCCGAGGGGTAGCGGGCGTATACGGGCGGCGGGGGGTAAATGCGAGTACTCGGCAAATAGTTTTTGGCCGAACAAAAGGTAGCTTTTTCAATTGTTCGTCTATAATAGGTACCAGTTTTCTGGACTGTATAACTTTTTTCTCCGTGGGCCGATTTTATGGTGTCCATAGTAAAAAAATATCCTACATTCACGAACTATTATATGGACTAGGTTTCATCAGCCGACGCCATTTGGACCACTTCCGCCCGTTCTCCTTTTGACATTACTAACCCAGAGTTAGTTGACTTAGGCCCGGTTCCTATATCCGAGAAACGATTCGTTTTGCTTACGGATGGTAGAATTGTCTACGAGGCGTAACCCAAAAGTGTTCCTATAAAAAACGTTTCGTAAGCGACGTTACCGTTGGCTTGCTACCTACGGACGGGAGGGTTACCAATAACGATCCGTATTCGTAAAGTATGGAAATGTTGATCTGTGGTGTTCCTATAAAAATTTCGAGCGTCGCACACTGTAAGAAAATCGCAATCTGACGGGATTTTATTCTTATGATACGGAACTAATTAATTTGATTGATATAAGTTATAATTAAATGTTTTTTTAGTTTTATAAAATAATTTTGTATTGTTTCCTGTATTTTTGCAATTTAAAAAACTGAAAAATACAGCAAATAAACATATTACTCATTCGTTGTGGGCAGGGAAAGCAATGACAAAACTTCTGGCTCCAATATACTTCTATTTTTTCGTGGTATGCTCCTTAATCCTGCTAAATAGGGGTCAGATGAGATTAAAAGTCTATTTAGGAGATCTGTATTTGTATCTACACGCGAAGTTTTTCGTGTAAAGAATTCTCTATAGTAACGATTGTCTTTGTTTCGTGCCTCTTGGGCTTCTTCCGATAACTGGCCAATTGGTAGTATACATGATGATATCACGTCTTTACCATGAAAAAGAACTTTGTGAACACTGACAGGCATATTGTACCAAAAATATTCCATAAGATACAGTTCCCTGGTATCTTTAACAAACAAATCAAAGGCATTTACGTCAATCGAAAACCCGCATCCGAGAGATTCTAAAATTATATGAAATCGATGAACCAGTTCTGAATTCACGCCAGTTATCTGAGCTGTTCTTGAGGAATCTCGAAAAAAGCGTCTGGCAGTGTTGCCGTCATTGGTATTTCCCGACTGTTGATTAGGCATGTCCACCAATAAACCCATTTCATTTCTGAATCTTCTTTGAATCTGCTCCTTCTTGTTTTTGACTAGATTTTTATTTTGATCACCTCTAACTTGCCAGACTTTTATATCGAGTCTATATGCAATGTGCAGTATACATTCCATGAATCTTATCCACGAATGTAATGGAGAAAGTCCAAAAGTCATTGCAGCTGTATCGAGTGGTTTCTTTGAAATAACATCAGGTTTATTCATTTCGGATGGCTTTGCTCCACATATATAGCAAGTTTGAGAGGAACCGGACACTGTCGACAAGGCAGTGCATATTTTGCCATCAATCATAGTAAGCATGAATACCGGTTTTACAAAAATAAGAACGTCATCCATATGAACTTCTACAGGTGATAATGTATCTATTTGATGTTGCATCGCGCTGACCTCTTGTTTTGTCAATTCTGTAGTTTCCCTAGCGAAATGAAGTTTAATAGGTCTACAGAAACGTGTAGACGAGGGAGCAGGGTTTTGCCATACGACCATATTCTCCTTTTCAGTATTCAAAGCCATTTGAATGGGCACCATCGAAATGCTGAAGAGATTTTCGTCAAACTGACTTTCTGATGTGAACTTCTGTTTATACCTTTGTTGTTGAGCTCCATCACAACCCCACTTAATCAGGCAGGTTAGTTCCTTTGATCCAACTTTTAAAATTTCAATAGAATCTAACACATTTCTTTGGGTTAAACATATACGATTGATAGTATGATTCACCAAAGATTGAAGATTGCATTCTGCAGTTGTTTCCGTGACAGTCTTCTCTAACGGATAACACTGTTTTTTTACTTCCAGTATTTGGTCATAAGAAGGTAACAAGTTTTTAGCCAGGTTATTAACCTTTTCTCGAATTATATTGTACTGGTGAGTAGATAATTTAGCATCTATCATCATGCCAAGAGCTTCATCTGCAGATAGAGATACAGGATCATTAATTAGACGTTTACGGGCCTGTTTGATTACTGTCCCACTATTACCGGACTCAGACGATAATTCTCTTACTATGGCTGCAGAATCTCGTTTGCCAGCGTTGCGTAAATTGCATTCATTAGCCACAGCAATTTCTTCTGGACTGGTCGTCTCTATAAGTGTTTGGATTTTTCGTTTTTGTGTTCTATCACAACAGTCTTGAAAACGTTTTGCTGGTCTTCCTGGAGTAATTGAGGAGGAGGATGATGGAATTTCTTGTAAAACACTTTCAGGCAAAGTAATAGTTGTTTTTAACCAATTCATATTATTTTCTAAAAAACGATCCCGATGACGATGGCATTTAGTCCATTTTATTTCAATTTGTTGGCATAATGCTCTCAGCAAACCCTTGATTTTATTTTTAGAATATTCAGAATAAGTTACACGAGGATATCTATTCATAAAAAATGAAAAAACTTCGTCAAAACGATCACTCCCTCTGTTAGAAGTCCAAATTTCGAAAATTTGCAATTTCGTTATTTCGGTAGCCATGCTGAAAAACAAAAAATGTATGGGTGCCGCAAAAAAGCGCAAAATTTATGAGTTGCATCTGTTAGTTAAAACTATCAGCTGTACTGTGATGGTATATACTTTACTATATAATGCTATATAATATGTTTTCGGGACTAATGAATTTAAAATGTAAAAAAATCGAAGTATATTTCGTGTCCTAACAGAAATGGTTGATTTTAGTATATAATTACTATTATAAATCGAACAAAATATGTATGTACTTACATATGAAATACCAACACTACGACAAATAAAGTAAATAACACTATTGACCCAATAATCACTTCGTAATCGTAAGCGTAATTGGCACAAATTAACACTGCAAAACACGTAGTGAGTGTGACTCAGTTTTGTTTCTGATATGAACATTTCTAATATTTATGTTGACATACCCACATTAAAAAAAATATGGTGTCGTTTTTATTAGAGGGTAAGGAATAAAAAGACACCAATAATTGGTAGATAAAACATTGTTCGGATTTTGAATTAAATACCGCTAGATTGCGATTTTCTTACAGTGTGCGTCGGTCCAACTGTCAAATCTACCGTTCGTAGTTCGTTTGCCTACCGGCCGATTTCGGCGGATAGTTTTGTGGAATTTTTCAATTGTAAGTTATAATGTCGAGTTCAGAAAGTGAAGTGAGTGATTTTGAAATGATACGTTTACTAACGGACTCCAGCGACTCTGATTCAGAAGAAAATAATCGCCGTATTAAAGTTTACAAACAAAGAGACGTTGGATGATTTTGAGTTCTAGCTGAGATTTCGGCTTGATAAACCGTCTGTTCAAGAGTTACTGCTAGAAATATATCCCTATCTAAGAATAACGGGAGCCAGGTTAGTAAACCTACCCGTGTTTATGTACAATGTGTGTGTTTCTATTTGATAAGAAACATTATTGGCAATACATTGTATTTCACCAGTGTTAGGTACCTTGAACTCAAGACACGTTTAACGAAATTAAGTAATGTTTTACTTGGCCTTTTTAAGGAATCATGGAATATCTCCGATACACCAACTCTTATTAACTTTAAGGTTCTATGCATTGGGAACAATGCTAATATCAGTGGCAGATTTTATAGGAGTGTCGAAGGCATCTGCATGTCGTATTGTTGCTGATGTCAGTAATGCTATAGCACAGCTGTACAGCAGATATGTATACATGCATACCAATACTGAGCAGGATTTTTATTCAGTATCTCGATTTCCACTAGTACTTGGTGCACTAGATGGAACACACATCAGGATACAATCACCATGTAAGTGCATTACACTTGTACCAACTAACTTTAAACTTCAATGGCCTCATTGGTCTGATTGGTTCGATTCCTGGCCTGGGCAGTGTTACTGGGTTTTCTATCAGGAATTTCTCAGTAACGGCTCGGAATCTGGATTGATGACCGATTGATGGCAATAACTAAACATAACTAGCAAAATGTGGGTGTACCTACTATAGGTGCACCTGCACTGTTTACACGCTGCGTAGCCCTTCAGGGTATACAGGCATGATGTTACGTTAGTATTTTAATCTTGTTTTTAATGCATAATTTTTATTTCAGGTTCTCAGATTGGAGAAGAATTTAGAAACCGTAAAGGGTACTTTTTGATAAATGTTCAAGCAGTATGCAATGCCAATTTGCTGTTTATGAATGTAGTGGCTCGCTGGCCAGGGTCTGCTCATGATGCCACAATATTTAACAGTTCAGAACTGAGAGGTAAATATTGATGTTGATATATTTCATTATTTGAAAACAAAGTAAATGGGTAGGTACTTACTTAATTTAATTCTGTGTTACTAAACTATAATTAAATTTTTCAGCACAATGTGAGAATGGACAATTTGGGAATAAGTGGCTGCTTGGGGATAGTGCATATCCTTTGAAGCCATACCTGTTAACTCCTTTGTTAAATCCAGACACACGAGGAGAACAACTTTATAATGAAGCCCACATCCGAACTAGAAACACCATTGAAAGGTATGTAGATGTTAAGTCCTTACAGATTTGTGATTGTCTAGAATCCACTTAAGTATTCGAGTTAATGTAATACCTATTTTGTTATAGGTGTTTTGGAGGTTGGAAACGAAGGTTTCCAGTAGTGGCTTTAACTTTATGTTTGAGTCTTTTAAGAGCCATTGCAGTTATTATCTCTACAGCAGTACCTACTTCATAACATTTGTATATTAAAACGGCTGGATGATATCCCACCAGAGGTTGAGATTCCAGATGTGTATGCAGTGCCCACATCTAATAATATTGAGGCAAATAATAATCAAACATTAAGAGAAACTTTGATAACAGAATATTTTAATACATAAGTTATGCATGTATATGTACTTTAATTAAGTATCTCTATTTTTCATACTTAAGTGATATACATTTGTTCAGTTCAGATGTTGCCACATAAGTATACAGGAAACCTCAATCTAATTTCTGAATAATAGTCCCTAAAATTTAATAGTGCCAATCACGAGACACACTAGGTGGTAAAACTTTTGTCAAAGATTGATCTACAAGGATGTGGGCAGTATCTGTGTAGCTAATAAATTAAATTACTGGGTGGAAGACACCTAAAAAGTGATGTGTACTAAAAGATTATTATTATTATTATTTTCAGTTTGGAGTAAGAAATATTACATCTTTATATTTTCGTGACAAAATCATGAAAATAAAAACAAGAAGCCAAAACAGTGTTTTATATTAAATAAAAGTAAATATTCAGATTTTTATATTCTATTATATTTTGTATAAGTAATTAAAATAAGTGTTGATTAAAACCTAGAATTCAAATTAATAAATGAATATGAAATATGAATACAACTTTATTTACCCTACTTACGTATCAAATTACTTAATTATAAACTAAATATCATTAATATTTTCCTTATTAGCTAGCTTTAACAGTCTTATCTCTAAATCTAACTTTTCTGCCTTCTTATTATAATAATTTGCTGTTGCTACATTTTTTCCAGGCGTCCATCGTCACTTCTTTTCTTTTTTCCTGTAATAAAAATATAATCTGTGTTTATATCTACAATAATAGCTGTACTTGCTGTTAAACATTAGAGAAACACAAAGTATAAGAGAAAATATTTCATAAAAAATACCCTTGTTTTGCAGAGATTTTGACATTGTAGGCATGCCATATAAAAAATTTGCTCCTGCATTGCCCTGAACAACCCCTTCTGGGTTCAAAATATTAATTTTTCTCTTTTTTACTGAAAATAAAAGGGAAATAAATTAAACTATGTACTAACAATGACTATTTAAGCTCCGCTACACCACTTACTTCCTCTTAACACATTGTGTATGAGCAGGGTTTGTAAGAATCTTAATTATAACAGAGTTAAGTAATGATTGATTGAGCCTTATTGATCCAACCACATCCAGCCCTATCAGCAGACTACCATTATAACAAATACTCAGACAAATTAGTTCTAATAACTGCTTAAATTATGTAGATTAAAGAATTAAAAAACTTAGCATCATTGCTCCACCAACACGTGCCTTACCTAGCACTTAAATTTTGAAAGGATGGATGATAAAATTAAAGAGTTGATTTATTTAGACATAATAATATTAAGCCTGTGAAGGAAGACCCCATTAGACTTGCCACTTTATCGAGGATTTCATCGGTGGGAATGAAATCTCCTTTTCCACCACCAGTCTGCAACAAAATACAATTTGCATTGTAAATATAATTGAGTAAGTATATGATATTCTAATCCATATATCAATAAATAGTATCTACCTAGTTACAAAGTTGTATCACTTGTCAATAAGTACCAGGTAAACTGAACATTTATAGTGATAATTGAGTAAGTATATGATATTCTAATCCATATATCAATAAATAGTATCTACCTAGTTACAAAGTTGTATCACTTGTCAATAAGTACCAGGTAAACTGAACATATAAAGTGAGCTGAATAATGCAAAATTACTATTTATTACATTAGGTACAGTAGGGATAGGATAAATATTTATTCATTTGCTTAGAGTAGGAACCTACTACTATATAAATACTATTTAAGCTACTGACACTTGCTAAAAAAATAGTAACTAGGTACAAGGAACTGAATAATGTAGTTACAGTATATTAAATTAGGTAAGTAGGTACCTTAAACGTATTCATGCGAATTTGTTGCGTTCTTTTCCTGGCTGCCTTTTTCATTGTCCGATTTTAGTTTAAGTTGGTCTTTTTGTTTGGGATAGCCTCCACACCTTGCGTTGAAGGCAGCCGCCAAAGAGACTCACGCTTGTTCTTTTAGCTTGCTGGAGCTGGCGTTTGTTTCCTTTCTCAATAAAATGCCATAGCTTTGGATTAACTCCACAAAGTGAAACACCTCACCTCTCGTCATAGGCTTTTTGTTCTTCTGTAAACAGGAAAAACAGATTACACAATCAAAAAAATTCCAGTCCTCTAAAAACATAACAAAGTAAACAATAAACAAGATTACTTACTGGTGTAGTATCCATATTTTATGATATATGAGTTTTTATTCAATTATTCTAATATATAATAGGTAGAAAGATACCAAATATTTTACCACAAAACCAAAATCACACGAAACGAATTTGGTTTGTTGCTTGGGGCTTGCCGACCACAAAACCGTAGTAGTCTTAGCGTTTTGTTCACACTTTAGCAACAATAGCAATTATGTTTAAAATGAAAGTTTTATAGGACCAAAAAAAAATGTTAACTCTAAAACCGCATTCTGTAGAAAGCTAACATTATTTGGTATTAAAACATCTCATAATATTTGAAATCAGGTCGTAGATTCTGAACTACGCATTACATAATTTTTGTAATACCGAAACGCAGAGAGGATCATTGAGGACCATCGGTAACCAAGTAACCGACGACTGTTCGTAGCTGGTAGGCTAGTTAAAAACTTTGTGGAACACCAAGTTACGCCTCGTTATTAGTAACTTGGAAACGGGTGGTAGCTGTTAACGATAACTATTCGTTGAATATAGGAACCCGGCATTAACCCTCCCCCATCAGTCGGTTAAAAATTTAAAAATTAAACTCATGGTTATCCCCTAACTCTTGATGGTGCAAGACATCATTAGAATTTAACTCCAAAGTAGCATTTACCTCCGAGTTAGCCGTGATAACCTAGCTTGGCGCAAGTGGGCCTTAATAATTTATCAGGCTATTTCCTCCGCACATCTACCTATATCCCTTCTTTTAAAATTACTGCCACTTCCCGAGTCACCCGAAAGAGACGAACAAAATCTTCTTCTGGAAGTTCCAGAGGATTGTTCGTGTCTCTGAGACGCCGCCTCCGAATACGCATCACATTATGATGCTGCTGCCGTTCTTCCTCATCACCCAGCAATAAAGCCATGAGTCCTAAATCCATTATTATGTAGTGATCGATAAGCTTATCGGGCTTCTACAAGGTGTCGATAAATTACCGAGCTTGACAGCTTAAATTGGCGATCTCAACTGTTAAAATGTCGTTTCGTACTTGCATTTTCGATAAATTCGTTAAAATTTTAGAGTTTATCTACCGATCGGTAAAGTAGAAGTTACGTACTTGCGACATCGATTCGACTCGATAAAAACTCATTTTATCGAGTTTATCTGTCAAATTTATCGAATCGAGTCCTACGTACTTGCACTACTGTAATGATAGTATAAGAGTTTTAAATTAATAAAAAAAATAAAAATAGTTGATGTTACTTTGAGTCAGCGGAAGCTGCTGTAGAATATTAAACTATGTTATGTAATTAACATCCATACTCCCTATTATAATTATTATAATTTAATGATGATAATATTAGAATGAATTACCTATTATTATTTTAGAAGTTAGACATATTTTTATGATTCTAAATGTCTAACTTCTAAAATTATAATAGGTAATTCATTCTAATATTATCATCATTAATATAGCGCCGCCATTGACAACGTATTACCTACATACCTATTAGCTTATCGAAGGGCTGAATGGATTTGGATGATAGGATATTAAATATGCACTTTTTCAGTTTATTTGAATATGTTTTTTTTATATTTTGTGTTGTACAAAAGTTTTATTTTTGTAGTAAAGATATCGTAAAGATCGTTTAGTTTTACAACAATTTCTTAGACCCTTACTTATCCATTTTTGTTTTTATGTTTTAGAGTTATTAATTATTATTTTTATATTTGGGAAGCAAAAGTTCATGAGACATAATAATTCCTGAAATTTATTAAAAGTCTATTCGGGTCAGTTTCTAGGTGTACTTCTGACCGCGTTACGTGACAATTTCTAAAAAAAATCTACAGGTTCACTAGTGTCACAAGCCGCGTTAACAAACTTCGTTCCAAAAAGGAATTCTGTAGCTTTTGGATATGATCGTAAGTATTGGTTAAGGTATGCATGTATAGGAATATGGTCATGGTTCTTAATAACCAAGTGCTGTGGGAAAAACGAAAGACTAGAATCATGGTTAATTCTTCAATAAAATAGTCCAAAGCAACATTTACTTGCCGGTTTTTTTGGGAGCAGTTCTACCCTCGTGGCGTATTGGCTCTATGGATGGCTTCTGTACTTTGACCGATGGATTCCTTGTTTCTTTTAAATCACCTGATGGACGACCACTAAGCAATGCTGGAGTTTGGGTTTGTTGACTACGACCGTGATGGCGACGATAATAAGGCGACACCGGACTGGAACTACGGTCAAAGCACTGAGGTATGTGACACGCTTCAGCAGATCCCTTTCGCAAGGACGGAAAACGAAACCAGCTGAAACCTGAAACATTCAAAAGCATAGGTTTGGAATTTTTATGATTATATATGAAAACTATTTAATACTAATATAGAAAGTTAGAAATCCATCAAGTTTCTAGGCTTTAAAAACCTCCTCAACCGTTGACAATACTGATGATGTTCCAAGCCTCACCAATTATAAGGGTTCCGTATCTAAATTGTAAAAACGAAATCCCCAGCTGCTCATTTAATTAACTACTAATGCTATTGGCTTGTAAGGATATAATACATTTCGGCCCAAAATAGCCAAAAGGTTAATTATGTATATTCAAAAAAATAAAGCTTGTAACTTTGAAATTCCCGCCATGACTTTCTCTGCAAGCTTACACAAGCTGCTAACGATTACGAGGACGTAGTCTGTCATTAGCATATGAAGTCTGTGACGGAACAAATTATTCAATATCCGTATTTACTGGACTTATGACATCAGTTTCTTATAACTTCCGGTATATACAGCACATGTACTTTCCGGAGTAATTATGTCCGGAGAACACAAGGAACTTTAAAGTGCCATAGAGAGAGGCGTCACGGCGTCCTCACCTACCGCCTGACGCAGGTCCTCACCGGACACGGATGTTTCGGGAGGTTCCTGCAAATCATCAGGCGGGAGGAAACGCCCGGGTGTCACCACTGCGATGATCGTCCCGAGGACACGGTGGAGCATACGATGGGGGCCTGCCCTGCATGGGCGGAGCACCGCCGTGTCCTCGTAGAGGCGATCGGCAGCGGCGGCGACCTCTCACGCCCGGCCCTGGTTCAAGCCATGGTCCGGGGCGAGGGGGAGTGGGAGGCAGTCGCCTCCTTCTGCGAAGCAGTCATGCTAGCTAAGGAGGTGGCGGGACGGGAGAGGGAGAGAGTCTCCCGTCCAAGCCGCCGCGGTGGACGCTCCGGGCGTCGGGAGCCGCGTGACGACTCCCGGCCACCGTAGGCGCGGGCCTGCGGGCGGTGAGTAATGGGTAGCTCACCGTCTGATCAGGACCAGGCCCGTGCTGGAAGGCGCGTACGTGTTCCACGCGCGCCTCAAAGAGATGTCATCATCGAAGAGGGGGCCCACTAGGGCCCAAGCCTGCCGGGAAAGCGGGATCATCCAAAAGGGGTACCGCTGACCCGGAACATAAAGGGCCAAGGAAGGAACACGGGTGGGTTTTAGTCAGTAAGAGTCTGACACTCCCTTCCGCTCCACCCAGAGCGGGAGGGGTCATTTGATGATTTCCCATCCTCAAAAAAAAAAAAAAGTGCCATGCAATCTTTCCAGCAATTCACTTCGGACGAGTTTTAGTGGCACAGGTGGCGCCTGTCCAACGCTGGGTCCGTTGCTTCTTACTGCGTATGACAGCTAAAGTTGACAGTATTAGTTGCGCTAGATATGGTTAAAAACTGCTTGGTTCTTAACATGAAAGTAAGGTGAAAAGGAAGTGCCCTTTTGAAAAATATTTACCTGCTTTCTGTCAGTTATGGCCCCTGCTGGTAAATGAGCCATAAACCGTATAACGAAGCTGTGCGTATGTCAAATTACACTTTATCGCAAAACTTTCTAAATGGTCTGCACATACAATGTAAAAAGACTAAAGAATACAAAACTAAATGGTTAATAATTCAATGAATATTACTAAGTAGTAGTCCAAAACAAACTTACCTTCTTTTTTGCTACCTTCGTGACGTATTGATTCTATGGAAGGCTTCTGCATTTTAGCTGATGGATACCTCGTTTCTTCGTAATCATCTGATGGACAGACACAAGAGGATTCTGGCGTTTGATGTTGCTGACTACGACCGTGATGGCGAGGGCGATTAGGTGCCACGGGACTGAAACTGGGGTCAAAGCGCGGAGGTGTGTCCCATGCTACAGATGCTTTACGCTTGCATAAACGGGACCAGCTGAAACTTTTACCTGAAACATTTCAAAGCATAAAAAATATTGAAAAATGTGAAAAACAATTCACACCATATTCATACATCACAATCATACCGGTTTTTCGTCTTAAGCTCCGGTTTCCTATAAGAGCGGTGGCCACCACATAACGGCCGCAGTAACAGCCATTCAGGCGTTTGGCGGCCACCACAGTCTTAGGAAACCCTAGCTTTAACGTTTCACGCTTGTGTGTGCAAATATAAATTTATTCAAAGAGGCTGCGGCGTGTCATAATTACCGTTGACACATTCCAAAGATATATAAATTTACACTTTTGTAGACACGGGAATCAAAAAAGTATTTTTTAATTAATATTATTTCCTTTATCCCATAGGGATGTGTTAGAACAGTTCATGCCTCAAACTATAAAAAAAATATTTAAAAAAAACAAGTTCTTTGTATAGGTAAGTTTTATTAAGTATTCACTTTTTAGTTCAATAGGTTAAGAATAAAAGCGTGTTCTTAAATAGATTTTTACGTTTGTTTGTATAGTATGATACTTTTGAGGGTCATAATTAGCTAAATTATCCATCTTAATAGCTTCACCTGTTAGGTACTTTTCAATACAAATCCAACGAGCCCAAACACACAAGGTCTATCCACCAAACTAGTGCTTCGTGGAGTCACTAGTGGACGTGCGCTATTTCGCATATTGGCGCATTCGCCTTTTATTTAATGCTTCAGTAACCCATAATCCAAAACAAAATTTACTTGCCTGGTTTTTTGGCACCAGCCCGCATTGACTCAATGGATGATGACTTCTGTACTTTAGCTGATGGATTCCACGGTTCTTCGTAATCATCTGGTGGACATACACAAGACGTGGGCGATGCTGGAGTTTGGTTTTGCTGACTACGAGCGTGTTGGCGAGAACGATTAGAAGGCACGGGAATGAAACTGGGATCAAAGCACGGAGGTGTGTCGCACGCTACAGATGCCTTACGCTTGCATAAACGGGACCAGCTGAAGCTTTTACCTGAAACATTTCAAAACATAAAAAATATTGAAAAAAGTGAAAAACAATTCACACCATATTCATACCATAGCAAAAAGTTTCATACAGTTTTTTCGTCTTAAGCTACAGTTACCTAGAAGAGCCGGCGGCCGCCACATAACGGCCGCTTGTGACGGCCGTTCAGGCGTTTGGCGGCCACCACAGTCTCAGGAAACCCTAGCTTTAACGTGTCACGCTTGCGTGTGCAAATATGAATTTATGCAAACAGGCTGCGGCGTGTCATAATTACCGTTGACACATTCAAAGATATATAAATTCACACTTTTGTAGACACGGGAATCAAAAAAGTATTTTTTTAATTAATATTATTTCCTCTATCCCATAGGGACGTGTTAGAACAGTTCATGCCTCAAACTATTAAAAAAATATTTAAAAAAAAACAAGTTCTTTCTATAGGTAAGTTTTATTAAGTATTCACTTTAAAAGCTTGTTCTTAAATAGATTTTTACGTTTGTTTGTATAATATGATACTTTTGATGGTCATAATTAGCTAAATTATCCATCTTAATAGCTTCACCTGTTAGGTACTTTTCAATACAAATCCAACGAGCCCAAACACACAAGGTCTATCCACCAAACTAGTGCTTCGTGGAGTCACTAGTGGACGTGCGCTATTTCGCATATTGGCGCATTCGCCTTTTATTTAATGCTTCAGTAACCCATAATCCAAAACAAAATTTACTTGCCTGGTTTTTTGGCACCAGCCCGCATTGACTCAATGGATGATGACTTCTGTACTTTAGCTGATGGATTCCACGGTTCTTCGTAATCATCTGGTGGACATACACAAGACATGGGCGATGCTGGAGTTTGGTTTTGCTGACTACGAGCGTGTTGGCGAGAACGATTAGAAGGCACGGGAATGAAACTGTGATCAAAGCACGGAGGTATGTCGCACGCTACAGATGCCTTACGCTTGCATAAACGGGACCAGCTGAAGCTTTTACCTGAAACATTTCAAAACATAAAAAATATTGAAAAAAGTGAAAAACAATCACCATATTCATACATCATAGCAAAAAGTTTCAGTTTTTTCGTCTTAAGCTACAGTTACCTAGAAAAACCGGCGGCTGCCACATAACGGCCGCTTGTGACGGCCGTTCAGGCGTTTGGCGGCCACCACAGTCTTAGGAAACCCTAGCTTTAATGTGTCACGCTTGCGTGTGCAAATATAAATTTATGCAAACAGGCTGCTGCGTGTACCTGGGCCTTAAGCCGCGTAAAGCAGAACCCTCGTCATAATGACCGTTGACACATTCCAAAGATATATAAATTTACATTTTTGTAGACACGGGAATCAAAAATAGAATAATTGTAAAAATCTTATTAACCTTTTGACCGCCACGTCAAAAAAGAAAAAGCGTGCCCTCGGCGCCAAGCTATGAATTCATCCTTTACTACCTACAAAATAGTAGTGAGTTCGAAATTATATCGATAAAGCACTAACTGTTTATTTTTTAACCTACAGTAGGTTTTTAATAAAAAGTCTATACCGGAAAAATATAATACAGGAGTTTTATTTCATCCCGCTTTGTCCTTTAGGACAGAAATCATAATGATATTTATTTATTTATTTATATGGCACTTCAACGACTTACTCACTAGGACATACATAAACAATGATATGTCACAGTTTCGGCGTTGAATCCACAATTCAAAACAAAAATCGATAAAACCAAGTCAATACCATCACAGCACTATGTTCAATCTTGACGTACTTTCTTGTCATCTTATGATGACAGTGGCGTAGCTGCACGGCTTTTTTAAATTGCTCGCCTCTGCACTAGAGGTGCGCAACCGATATTTATTAATAATATCGAAATAATAATAGGTACCTATTTAGTTCTAATAGTTTCGTATTTTTCGTTAGTTTCGTTTCACTGTCTGTTTCATATTGTGGAAAAACTTTTGTAAAAATGAGAAATTTGATTGCAATATTATTATTTGATAATACAATAAATAAAATGAGACATGAACCATCGTTTTTTTGTAATCGTATTTTTTATCACAAAATAATTTATAACAGGTAAATATCTATTAAACGGATTTGAATTTTGTAGCCGGAAGTTTGACTTTTTTTCAAAGTAATAAAGCGCATATGATCTTTAGTAGAGCTAGAAGGTTAAGGTGGAACCGTCAGGGTAGCCCGCTAAATTAAAATTTTCTTAGGTTTTTTTGCAATTTGCAGGCCAGTGCTAGGTTTTATGTTGATTAAAATATTATTGGCGGCTGGAAGACGTATGTACCTAGTTACAGAATTAAAATCATCAATAAAACCCTCCAAGTTCATAAAGGTCGAGGAATAACTTTC